>JAKSZT010054334.1:32246947-32399425 GCA_026826555.1 Tolypeutes matacus
CTCTCTGTGTCCATTTGCTGTATGCTCTCTGTGTCTGCTTGTCTTCTCTTCTCGTTTTGATCTTTAGGAGGCACCAGGAACCGATCCTGGGACCTTCTGATGGAGAGAAGCACTCAGTCGCTTGAGCCACCTCAGCTCCCTGGTTTGTTGTGTCTCTCTCTCTCTTTTTTTGTTGTGCCGGCCAACTCACTTTCACTTGGAGGCCCCGTGAAATGTACCCGGGACCTCCCATATGGTAGATGTGAGCCCAATCGCTTGAGCTACATCTGCTTCCCTGATTTTACCTTTCATGCATTTGAAATTGATTGTTGTATATGTTATGGGAGATGCTTTGCTCTTATTTGCTTTCAGATGCATTGCAAGTTCATTGTTTCAACACCTTTTCTGAGGGTAATCTATTACTATCAGTAAATATTCATTCCACATTTATCCTATCTCTTGTTCTCATCAATACTATGCTAGTACCCTGTTTTTTTTTTCTTTTATAATTTTCTTTTTATTCTTGGACATGTATATAATGTTGACATGGAAGGAATATTTTATTTACTGTGCTTACCTCCCCTGGGCAAAAAATGCACAGAAATCATCCTGCAAGTATAATTAGAATTGCATTAAATTATTGGGATAAATAACATATTAAAGTTATTTTTAGTGTATTATATATCTGAGTCAATAACATGGATTTTTTCCATTTGTTTACATCTTATTTTTTATACTTCAAAAGTACTTTAATATTTTATTTGTAATGGTTTTCATTTTGATTAAATTTGTTTCTAAGTACTTCATAAGATTTTGGCCTTTTATAACAGATGATTTTCTTTTTTTGTTGCCTGTTAATCTGGTGAATTACGTTGATTTTTTTTTTGGGGGGGGGGGTTCAACACAGACTTTATTTATTTTTAAAGTTTATTGAAGTATGTCATTCATACATGAACATACATACACTGTAAGTGTTCAAGAAACATCGTGAACTTAGAAAACAAGCATGCATAGCATCATACAGGGCTCCTGCATATCACCCCCCTCCCCAAACACCCTGCATTGTTATGAAACATTTGTTAATAAATCATGAAAGAGCATCGTCAAAGTATTACCACTAACTATAGTCCGTATCTTCCTCTCCTATACATTTTTAAAAAGGATTTATTTATTTATTTATTTACTTTTATCCATTTTTACCCCCTCTCCCCCATTTTTGCTGTTTCTGTGTCCATTCACTGGGCAACTCTCTGTGTCTGTTACCTGTCTTCTCTTCTTATCCTTCTCCTCCTGTCTTCACTGGGATTCGATCCTCAGTCTCCGATGTGGAAGAGAGGTGTCCTGCCGCCTGTGCCACCTTAGTTCCTGGATTTTCGGTCCATCTCGTCTTGGCTCTCCCTTGTGTCCCTCTCCCGTTATGTCATCATCTTGCTGCTTGGCTCGCGGGGCCTGGTGGTGCACCCACGCGCAAGGCCTCGTGGCCCACGCACCTTCTATATTTTTCTTTTTTTAATTTTTACCATGAGGTTCCAGGGATCTAACCCAGGTCCCTCCATATGGGAGATGGATGCCCAACCACCGGAGCCACATCCATCCCCCTGCCATATCTTTTAAGGTTGACCAAAGATACCCAAAGTTACAGTTTTTTCCCATACAGGATGGTTGTATAATAAATCAGGCTTAGTTTATCACCAGCATTCTAAAAACCAGACCTAGGGAGAAAAACTAGGTCTGGGGACACATGCATGGTTTCTAATATAGCAAATGTTTAGCCTACCCTGATTATTACAAAATCAGGTCAGTGAGAATATTCGCATTACATTGATTTTTGAATTTTGAACTAGATTTGCATTCTTTATATATACCTTATTTGGTCCTGATGTTTACCTTATTACACAGAGCTGGATTTAATTTGCTAATGTTTTGTCAAGGATTTTTTTTTTTTTTTTTTTTTATTTATGTTCATGGGCATAGTGGCCAGTAATTTTTTGTTGTTGTTGTTAATGTCTTTGACTGATTTTGGTTTCCGAGTATTCCTTGTCTCATGAAATGACTTGAAAATGGTTCCATCCTCTTTTACTGGAATGCTTTCTGTAGAATTATTATCCATCTGGGTTTGGATTTTTTTTTTTTTTTTTTTTTTGTTAGGAAGGTTATTAACTATAAATGCAATTTATTTAATAGTTACAGGGCTATTCACAATATATATTTCTTCTCGAGTCAGCCTTGTTAGTTTGTGTCTTTGAAGGACTTCAGCTTTTTTGTCTTTAAGATATGAAATTTACTGGCATAACTGTGTTCATATTCCTATTTTTTAAAATAAAGCTTGTAGGATCTATTATGATGTCTCTATTCCTAATGCTAGTGAATAGAGCCTTTTCTCTTTTTGCCCTGATCAGTCTGGCTAGAAGTTTATCAAATTCATTGATCTTTTTATTTAATTTATTTTTAATTTTGTTATTTAAGTCTTTATTTTTGTACCTCAATTCTTTCATTACTGCCTCCTTTTTTAATATATGTTTTTTAATTTTAAAGAAGCTTTAGATAATACAAATGTTACATAAAGATAAGGAATTCCCATATGCCCCACTCCGTCCCCCCCCCCAACACTTTCCTACATTAACAACATCCTTCATTAGTGTGGTACATTTGTTACAATTGATGAACCCATATTGAAGCATTGCTACTAACCATGGACTACAGTTTACAAAAAATATGGAATGCTTCGCGAATTTGCATGTCATCCTTATGCAGGGGCCATGCTAATCTTCTTTGTATAGTTCCAATTTTTAGTATATGTGCTGCCGAAGCAAGCATTTATTGATCTTTTTAAAGAACCAGCTTTTGATTTCACTGATTTTTTTTTCCCTATTTTTTTTTTTCTAATTCATTGATTTCTGCTCTTATCTTTATTATTTCCTTTCTGCTGTCAGTTTAATTTTTTTTTTTTTTTCTATTTTCTTAAGATGGAAGCTTAGAACATTGGTTTGAGACCTTTTTGTCTTACAAGAAGGATATAATGCTATGAACTTTATTAAGTTTTATTTTTAATTTTCACTCAGTTCACAATATTTTCTGATTTCCATTGTGGTTCCTTTTTGACTCTGGATTATTTAGAAGTTGTTGAATATTTGAGGATTTTGCAGATTTCTTACTGGTTTCTAGTTGAAGTCCATGATTTTCAGTTAACATGCTTTGTATTATTTCTGTTCTTTAAATTCTGCTAAGATTTGTTTTATGGCCTAGAATATGGTCTATATTGGTGAATGTTCCATGTACACTTGAAAATACTGTATCCTGCCATTGTTAGGTGAAACATCCTATAAATGTCCGTTAGGTCAAGTTGGTTAGTAATGTTCTTCTATATCTTTACTGATTTTTTTTTTTCTTTGTTTTTTTGGTCTCCTTGTTCTGTCATTTATTGGGGAGGTGTGTTGAAGAATTGAAATCTCCAAATATAATTGTGAATTTGTCTCTTCTTTCAGTTCTATCAGGTTTTGTTTTATGTATTTTGAAGTTTGGTTATTAGGTGCATACACAATTAGGATTGTTATGTTGCCTTGATGAGTTCACCCTTTATTATTATGCAATATATCTCTTTTTTCCCCATGTAATATTTCTTATTGTGACTTCTCTGTATTAATATCACTATTATAACTTTCTTTTGATTATTACTTTCGTGATCTATCTTATTGTAGCCTTTTACTTTTACCCTATGTCTTTATATGTAAAGTAGCTTTCTTGTAGACCTTATACCATTGGGGCTTACTTTTATTCCAATCTTACCATCTCTAACTTTTATTTGGAGTGTTTTGACCATTGGCATTAAGTAAAATTTTTGTATTATTGCGTTCCGATTTACTAACTTGTTTGTTTTTCATTTGTCTCATATGTTCTTTGTTCCTATTTTTCCTCCTGTTTCTTGGCTTCTTTAGGATTGATTATTTTTTAGTATTTTATGTTGACTCATTAGTTATATCTGTGATTTACATATTTAGTGGGGGTTGCTCTAGAGTGTACACTATACACTCTTAACTTATCATAGTCTATCTTCAAATAATAGTGGACCATTTCCTGTATAGTATCAGAATCTCACAATCTTTTTCTTTTCCTTCTTTTGTGTTGTTTTCTACATACATTTTACTTATATACATATAAACCAAATAATTCCTAGTTACTGTCTTTTCTTTAAGCATTTAATTACCTTTAAGAGGTTAGAAATAAGAAATTTAAAAAATATGTGCCAATATTTTGTTAGTTTCAGAAAGCTTCATTTCTTTGTTTAGATCTAAATTTCTATCTGTCATCATATTACTTTTGCCTAAAGAAATTCCTTTAGGATATCATCTAGGACAGGTCTGCTAGCAATGATTTTCTCATATCTTGCTTGTCTGAAAATTTCTACTTTCCTTTGTTTCTGAAATATTTTGCTGGATATTGAATTCTGGATTGATAATTTCCCCCCATAACTTTAAAGATTTTCCTGCACTGTTAGCTGGCTTCAATAGTATCTGATTAGAAATCTGTTGTTACTCTTATCTTTGTTCCATTATATATAATGTTTCTGTTTCTACTCTGCCTTCAGGATTTTCTCTTTATCTTTGGTTTGCAGCAGTTGGATTGTGACATGCCTAGACATATCATCATTTGTAATTATTCTGTTTGAAGTTCTCAAAGCTTTTTCTTAATCTTTAGTTTATTGTCCATCCTAATTTTTGATAATTTTCATCCTTTATCTTTTTTGGATATTTCTTCTGCCCCATTTTCTTTCTCCTCTTTCTGGATCATAATGACAAATATATTAAACTGCTTGATATTGTCCCAAAGGTCTTGGCTGCTCTCTCCTACTCCTCCTTCATACTCTTCAGTCTTCAGTCTATATAATTTCTATTGATTTTTCCTCAGATTTACTGATTCTTTTGCTGTGTCCAGTCTGTTGTAAGTTCAGTGAAGGAATCTTTCATCTTTGATATAAATCATTCATTTCTAGTATTTTCATGTAACTTTCAAAAATTTTCCACTTTTTCCCTGAATTTTGCTATATGTTTCTGCATATCATCTACCTTTTTTCTCTAGGTTCTTTGACATTTTAATTATAGTTATTCTAAAGTCTGATAGATTCAACATCTCTGCTCTCATGGGGTCTGGTTATATTGGCAGGTTTCTCTTGACATTGGTAAGTTTTCTTGCTTTTTTAACGTGTGTCTTGTAAGTTTTGATTGACTATCTGGCATTATGTATACAAGAATAGTAGAGACTTAGGTAAATCATATTTATGCTAAGAAATGCATATGGTTTTATTCTGTATGGTGTTAGCATGAGTTTGGGGGTGGTGAGAGATGAGTCTATTTGGCGTAGATGTTCTGAGTTTGTGCTTTGTTTTTGCTATTGAACTGTCAGCTCACCATAAAATTCTAATTTCTCCAAGGATTCATTGCTTTTACCTTGAGTCTTTTGTAACACCTGAGTGCCACAGAGTTTTTCTCATTATTTCTGCTTTATCCTTAATTTTCAGCCAACTCTGAACTCCCATTGACACAGGAGGACCTTTCTGTGTTTTTGCCTCTCTTCCAGCTGTACTCTGTGGAGTTGGATGGGATGAGTGGTCTCAGTTCTCCTCCAACGTCAGTCTTAGGCCAAGACCTGTGTACCTAAGCCTCAGCTGGAACTTTTTCAGCATCCCCAACTCTAACAGTAACTTAACTCTGCCTTGTGTCAAAGGGAGGCTTTTGTACAAGTGACTGTTTTATCCCTTCATCAGTATGACTGTTTTTTGTGTGTGTGTGAGTGCCGGGTTCTGGTCCGAGTAAGTTTTCCCTTAGTCACAGGAGCAGATGGGTTTTTACCTAGTCTTAGTGCAAATTAGGGGTGTGTGTGTGTGTGTGTGCGCTTCTGTGTCTTCCTCAGCAGCTGCTGTTCTTTGCTTGGTGGGGGTTGGGAGGGATAGATAGAGGGTTTCCTGCCTCTCCCCCACTGGCAGGTGTCCTTTGCTTCTAATCCTCCAAAAGCAGCCAACATTTTCTGGGAGGGTGGTGGGAGTGTTTACTATCACACACTCTGTGGCAGATATCTTTTGCTTCATTTGAGAGTAGAGCCTTGGATAAGGGCAGATTTTGTGCCTCTGCCCCAGTGGTAGCTGATCCTTACCTGCATGCCTGTACCTCCAAGGGAGACTGTCTTAGGTTTCCTGTTTTTTTCCTCACTCTTTTGCTTCAGCTCTTGGGGGGAGGTTTGTGCAAAAGAGTGGGTGAGTGGCTGTGGATTATTTTTGCATCTGGGGCTCATGGTATAATAATTTGCTTTGTTGGCCCATATTAAGCCTTTTAAGAATTTGTTAAAATTGTAGTGTTTTTTCCTTACCTGCTTTTGTGTGCGCTTACTGTCCTTTAATTATCTGCCAAAGACAATGTCTTGTTTTTTTTTAGGAAGGGGCTTATCACTCTTTGGAATCCAGTTCATTTGGTTGCCTTGTAACTTCAACACTTTGTATTCAGAAAACAGGGTTTGTAGATTCTTTGTGTTTTCTCATTGTTGAGTGGGGTTGACATTTTTCTGCAGTTTTCTACGTACAGACCAATTCCATGTAGCCTTTCCACTTTTGACTACTGAAAATGGAATATTTTTTCCATTGTCCTTTCCATCAATTTATTAGTATAATAGAGAAAAGTTATTGGTAATTTTGTGTATATGTATGCATATTAGTCAGCTAAAGGGGTGCTAATGTGAAATACCAAAAATGGGTTGGTCTTTATAAAGACTTCTATTTGGGGTAGAAGTCCACAGATACCAGGCCATAAAGCATTAAGTTTCTTCTCTCACCAAAGTCCATTGGAGCAAAACAGCTGCTGATGTTTGCCAGCGTTCAGGCTTCTTGGGTTCCTCTCTTCCCAGGGCTGTGTTTCTCTCCGGGCTTAGCACCTCTGGTTCCTCCACAAGGTCAGCTGTAGACTATCAGGCAAACAGCTCACTTCTCTTCTCCTGGGGTCTTCTTTCCAACATCAAAACTGCTTCTCAAAAACTGCTCCCTCTGTCCTTTGCCTTGCATTTTATATTCAATTCCCCCACCCATTAAGGGGTGGGGCTCAACGCCCTTCTGATGTAGCCCTAATCATAACTTAATCATGCCCAAATTAACAGATCAGTTCACAAGCATGATCCGATTATATTTTTGGAATTCATAATTACATCAAATTGCCAAACGGCTACAGTATGTCTATGTCTACATGTATGGTATTAGTATGTGAGAATTTGGCATAACTTTTTTATGAATGGCTTTTTTGAAATAGTCATCATCATATTTAAAAATGTATTTTATCAGATATTTTTATGATCTTATTGATAAATCTTTTTTTTTTCTTTTTTAATTTGATGTTTTAAAGGAGTCTGTGGAGGATATATTGGTCTTGAACTATCCTTATTATGGAACAAATCATGCTTCTTCATAAGTTGTTATTTATATATTACATTGCTTGATTCTAACTGCTAAATTGGAATGATATATGGAATATATTGATCTATAATCACAAGGGACATTGATTTCTAATATTCTTTCTTGATGCTGTATCATATTTATTTTTGTGTAAAAGTTTTGGTGGTTAAATAAATGAATTGGGAAAATGTCTTTCTATAAACTGTAATTGGAACTGTCCCTTCCTTAAAGGCTGGCATGCAGGTGTGAATGCTTTGGATCATGTTTTTTTTTTTTTTTCTTTTTTATCTGTCTAGTGGTAGATATTTAACTACTTTTCCAGTCTATTCTGTATATTGATCTGTTAAGGTTTTTGAACTTCATTGTGGGTCAGATTCTGCTAGGAAATTACCCATTTGCTTAGGCTTTTAAATTTATTGCCTAAGGATAGCATGTAGTGTCTATCCCCTAGTAAATAAAATGTTTCTACTGTAACATGTTATTTTAAACCTAATATTGTCTAGTTTTTACTATTCTTTTTTCCTTAAATATTTTTACAGGCAATTTTTATAACTTTTTAATTAATATTTTAAAGCTGTTGGTTTTATTCTGTGTCCTCTCCCCACCCCCCAGGTCTTTTTTAAAAAAATATACTATACCCATGAAGATGTTAAAGTTAGAAATATCCTTCTGAGTAGTATATCATTTGCTTTGTATTATATGGTTTATGGTTTTGTTTTGTTTTTTTTTTTTTGAAGAATTTATTCTTATTTCCATTGTTTCTACATGGTTTTTAATTATATTATTGGTTTCTCCTTTGAATCAAAGATTTCTAGGTTTGTTTATTAATTTTTTAGTATTAAAAATATTTGTCTTTTATTTTTTACTTTTAAATTTTATTGATTTTATTTTTGAGATTCTACCTTGTAAAACATTCTCACTTTTAAATCATTATGGTCCTCTTTGTAACTTAGTATATGTTTGGTTTTTATAAATATGTTATAGAAATTTGACTACTGGTGTTTTCTCTTTTGAGGAATGTGATGCTCCATTTTTCACCCACTAAGTTGAGTTTATTGATTTATTAAATTAATGTAGTAAAGTAACTACAGAGACTTTTCATCTTACTGTCTGCTGGGATTTGTTGACTTGATTGCTATTATTCTTGCTCAGCATATAAGGGAGTGAAATCTTGTTGCATTTTACCAAGTGGCTGCAGCTCCATGAATGTTAGTGCATGGACTGGCAGAACAGTAGTAGGCAGGCTTCACAGCCTTCTCTTAAATTCCAAGAAGCTTTCCTGCTTTCAGTTCACTTATATTCTCCAAGCTTTGGGACAGAGAGGATTTCACCCATGTGTCAGTTTGTCTCTTTTGATAAGCAGATACTAAGAGTAGGTTAGATGTGCAGAAAAATTATTGTGGGAAAATGTTTGGGAAAGAGGAGAGAGCAAAAGGAGGGACATAGAATCTCCAGACTGTGATGCCAATCTGGCACCTTTGAAAGAAGAGAGGGAAGGAAGGATGTGTGGGTATGAAGAGTTTCTGACTGTAGTGTACTTGTGAGAAATTATCAACCAAGCCAATGGGAATTTTTTAAGCAAAGAATTCTCATTAAAGGAGTCCTGTGTTGGGCAGAAATGGACTGACCCTAGTACCCTCATTATGATCAGCTACAGGCTATGAGCATCTTAGGAGAAGCATAGCCTTGGCATCATGAAAGCTGTGATGGATTTGAAGATGTGACAATTAGAGCCCATCAATCTACTATGTTTTCCTTGTACAGGTCGTGATGGTTTGAAGCTGTATGGACCCCAGAAAATTATATATTTTTTAAAAGTTAATCCATTCCCATGGGTGTGGACTCATTACAAGTAGGATTCTTTAGCAGGTAGGCTCTTAACTTCAGGGTAAGTCTTAATCCTCTTACTGGAGTCCTTTATAAATGGAGGACTAAAAAGCCATAGACACCCTGAAAAAAGCTTGCTTCAGTGAAAGAGAGAAGCCACAGATGAAGCAGCAGATGCAGGACTAGCCACACGCCTGGAGGAGAGGGAGAGACAAGCAGGATGCTGTTATGCCCTGCCATGTGCCTGATCGCCCGCAGCTGCAACTTGGTGAGATGGCATCTCTTGATGAGTCCTAGATTTGGACATTTTCACAACCTTGGAACTGTAAGCTTTTACCCTAATAAATTCCAGTTATAAAAGCAAACCTATTTCTGGTATATTTCATTAGCAAACAAAAACACAGGTTTTCTTGAAGAGATATCTGAGTGGCAAAAGTCCATTGCCATTGTATTAGTGTACTAACAAATGGTAACAAATTACTACAAACTGGGATACTTAAAACAACAGAAACTTATTCTTTCAGAGTTGTGGAAGCTGGAATTCCAAAATCAAGGTATCAGCAGGCTCATGTTCCCTCCAAACGCTGAAGGGAATAGTCCCTTCCATGCTTCTGGTGGCTGCTAGCAAAACTTGGCTTTCCTTGGCTTGTAGCTTCATCACTCCAATTTTCTACCTTAATCTTCACATGGTTGTCTTCTCTGTGTGTGTCTGTATTCACACAACTTTTTTATAAGGACACCAGTCATTGGGTAGGGTCTTGTATTAGTCAGCCAAAAGGGTCCTGATGCAAAATACCAGAAATCTGTTGGCTTTTACAAAGGATATTTATTTGGGGTAGAAGCTTACAGTTACCAGGCCATAAAGCATAAGTTACTTCCCTCACCAAAGTCTGTTGCCACGTGTTGGAGCAAGATGGCTGCAGGCAATCAGCCTCCTCCTTTCTCTTAAGGCTCCATGGTCTCAGCTTCTTCCAATATCAACTGTAGGCAGGGATAAGTCTTGTCTTTCTCCTGGGGCTCACTTCTCTCCAGGCTCATCTGCTCTGTCTCTACAAGGTCAGCTCTAGACTATCAAGCTCTCTAGGCATTGTCTCTCTCCCCAGGCTTGATTCTCTCTGGGCTCAGCTGCTCTCCTCTCTCCACAAGGTCAGCTGTAAACTCTCAGGTAAATGGCTTGTCTCTCTTCTCGGGGCCTTAATGGAACCTTCTGTCTTTCCTCATGTATCTGCTTCTCCTGCATGTTTACTCCCCAGGCTCCAGGATCAAAAATCTCTCAACTCTCTCCTTTGTTATGTCTTTTCTCTGTGAGTCCCCACCCACCAAGGGGAGGGGACTCAACACCCTACTGATGTGGCCCAATCAAAGCCCTAATTATAATTTAATCAAGTAAAAGTGAAACCTCAGACAGACAAGTTTACAAACATAATCCAATATCTATTTTTGGAATTAATAAACAATATCAAACTGCTGCAGGTCTATTCTGAGGTTCTGGTTGGGCATGAATTTTAGAGGCACACTATTCAATCCAAAACAGCCACCATAGCCTACTTGTGCAGAACCTCCCTCATCTTTGAGGCTCAAAGAGAGCAGGCAAATGTCTGTGAGGCCTGTGTTGACATATTCCCAGAGGCCCACCTATTTCTGTGGGCTCAGCTCTTTACAAAACTAACTTTTGAACCACACCTAGAGACTCTAAAGCTGGTCTCTGGGCTCTGCCCAGCCCTCCTGTGAGCAATACTCATATGAAGATGTAACCAAAAGGAAAAGCTCATTATTCTGCCATTGTTGACCAGCAAATTGCAGTTTCGTATCGTTCAATGTACTAGTCTCCCACTGGGATTCCCTCAGAGCCGAAGGCTTTAGTTTCATTTGGTATGTTTGGCCACTGCATTTGTTTGGTTCAGGAATGGCAGGAAACTTAGATTTTGGAGTGGACACATAGCATGTCAGGTTCTGAGTACTGTCTTTTAGGAATCTTCTCTGTCAGCTACATTCTTCATGTATTTCCAGCACCATCTCTTCTACATCTTGATTAATTTTAATTGGTTTGCTTTCATTTGGCTCTATAAATAAACTAGGATATGGAAAAACTTCAAACACACTAAGGACCATCAAAGAGCAATATCTTGTGACATTCTTCACACAAGTAACTTTTGAGTAAGAAAAATACTAGCTCATTGCGGTCAGCTATTTTAACGAATTCATACTTCCTTGCAATAAAGGCCATTGAGAAAAGTCAATTTGTAAATTGTTTGTTGGAGGTGATAATGTATCATAGAGACGTACTTTTTTCTGTTTCCATATCCAATCTTGAAACTTTATTGACCATAACTTAATATATTCAAGATGTGCTTGAGAATGTATTTATTTTCCATTGCTCGAACTCACCAACCTTCACAGTTGGATTAGCCACTTCATCCTTCGTTCTTTTATCTAGAAAGAACTTGGATTAACTTCATGGACCAATGCTCTTCTCAGTAGTCTAGTTAAGAATTTTTTTTTTTTTCATTCAGAGAAATACTGAGCTTTCTTCTGCAATTAAACTGATGAAGTTCTTATAGTCAATCTTTATATCTGTTTCAGTGGCCCTTTAGGACCTTATTTAAGGGAAGGTATCCCAGTGGGCCGCGTATGCAGCTGCGTTTGAATGGCCCTGTGTGGGGCCTGGCCCGGGATCCAACGTAAACTCTAAGCTGCGGGTCGTGGTTCTTTAGCACAAGGGCTGAGCTAAAGTGCTGCAGTACTGTGAAGCCCTGGCATTTCAGAGATTATGGCATCTGAAGCCCACAATGTTAACGAAACTTTTGTAATAGTATTGAGCATCATCCCATTGATCTTCCTAGAAAAATGGTCACAAATTTCACTGATAAGAACATGAAGAAGGCTAAGAAATCTCCAAAACGGTTGGCTGCTGACATAAATAAAACAGTTGGACAAGCTGTGAAAAGCCCAGATAAACTATATAAGGTGACCTATCGCGAAAGTAAGTTCATCGTCCTTTTCCAAGTCCTTGTTACAGAAGAAAACAGTCCCGAGAAGTGGAGGCTGTGCCATGGCAAATAAAATGAAGTGGCTTGTGCCATCCACCTGCCTGAAGAATTATGCCATCATAGTCAAACATAATTTGGTTAACTGCAATGATTCTGGCTCTTCACAGATAGAAAGCCCATCATCAGAATACAGTGGATTTTTTCCTGAAGATTCTCAGGACCATGAAACAATGGCACAGGTTTGTTCAGCAGGAATTTGAAATTGTATGCAGCTTTAACTTTCTAGAGGAACAGAGGTATAAGTGAACTTTTGCAGCCTATTTGATGGGATAGAAGATCTCGGAGTTGTGGTGGATTGCCTTCCTGCACTCACCAATAGTTTACAGGAAGAAAAACATTTCACTTGGTTGCTATGTAGATTTGTTGCCTTTAGTACAGTTACTACTTGAAAGCAAATTTGAAGAATATGTAATAGTTGGTTTAAACTGGCTACAAGCAGTCATAAAAAGGTGGTCAGAACTATCATTCAAAACAGAAATTGTAAATGGTGGAAATATTCAGATTTTAAAACAGTTAAGTGGATTGTGGGAACGGGAAAACCATCTTACTTTTGTTCCAGTATATACTGGCAATACAGCTAAGGATTCCATGCTTATAATTATTACAATTGCATTGAGAGATTTTGCCCACTAAAGAGGGCTTGGTTATTCAAAATATTCCGTGATGATGATCTGATTTCCAAAAAAAGAAAAGTCTCGCCTGAGAACTGTGAACTGTGAAAGAAATCAAAACCGTTTTTTTTTTCTTTTAAAAAGCCACATAAACTACTAATGAAACCCTAACATACTGCCTCACATTGAAATGGAAAATATCCACAAGGAGTAATTTCAACTTCAGCGAGGTGAAATTGCACTAAGACGATGCATTTGGGATTTATATGATTATTTGGTAACATTGTTTAAGAACTACTGGTTCTTAATGCAATCCTACATTGCATAAGAATATAGTTTATACTATTTAAAAAAATAAGACAGGACTTATCACTGGGAACCACAAAGACCAATAATCAGTTTTTTAAAATTTGTATTTTATAAGAAAACACTTAAATGTATGCAGCTATTTTCTTATGTTGAAAAGACTGAAAGTTTAAAACATCATGGCAAGTAATCAGTAGTAAACATTGTTTTGTCCACACTGAGATACTATGTTTGTAAAACGCCTTAATTATTAACCCAATGTGTTATGATACCAATATCTGTTAAAAATTTTTTTAAAACCAACCATGTTTCTGGCATGATAAAATCATGGAATTAAATCAGGGGTTTACAGTCAAGTAGAATATTGATGTTTGAAACCTATCCCGTACCATTTTTAAAACTTAAGAATATTTTTAGTATCTCTAATTTTTTTTGCTAGAATCATCATGTCATGTATGTATGTGTTATGCCTATATAAAATTCTAAAGGGTTAATACATATTTATATGTATGCTTAACTGGAAATGTCCATGAAGTTGGCTAATTTATGGTCATTTTTTATTGTATAGATTTCTAATATCTTCTGTTTGGGATTGCGTAAATTCACTAAATATTAAATTTTACTTAGTATATAGTATGTTCTCTAACGCTATATCAAACTTAATAAAATTCACTAAGCATTACCAGAGACACGGCTTATTTAAAAATCTTTTATTTAAGTATGGCCAGATGAACTATAAAAGATATTTTTTCATTTTTTAATGCTTGTTTTACATTGTTATTGTAAAATACTTAAAAGATATACAAAAGTAGAGAAAAAACTATAACAAATGTACCGACTTTCCACCTCAACAATTCCCAACATTTTGCCATCTTGTTTCATAAATCCCCTTTGCTGCATCCCCCTTTACCATAAAGCTAATTCCAGACTTCATGTAATTGTAAGCATAAATACTTTATTATGCCTCTCTTGCAGATAAATACATTACACAACCCCCCAGTTCCATTATGACACTTAATATAATTGCCATGGTATATTTGTCAAAGCTAAAAAACCAACATTGGTATATTACAATTACTTGGATTTCACCAGTTTTCCCATTAATGTCCTCTTTCTTTTCCGTGATACAAATCATTCACTCCATTGCATAAGTGGTCATGTCTGCTTGGTTTCTTCTGTTTTCTTTCATTTTCATTATCTAAACAGTTTGGAGGAGTACTGGTCAGGTATTTTGTAGGATGTTCCTCAGTTTGGATTTGTGGGATGTTATGTCATAGACTGGATTATAAGTCTTAGGGAAACAAACCTATCAGATTTCCTTCTCATTGTATCATATCAGGGGGTTACATGATAACCTTATGATATCATTGGTGAAATCATTCATGATGCCAACCTTAATCACTTCGTAAAAGTAATGTCTGGCAGGTTTTGCACTGTAAAGTTCCTTTTCCCCCTTTCTATAGTCTTTGGAAGTGAATCATTAAGTCTTGCCTGCTTTGAAGGTAGATGGGAGGAGGGATTATGCTTCGTCTTTTAGAGGTGGTAGTAACTACGTAAAGTATTTCAAATTCTATAGATTTGAAATATCAGGTTGGTGCTTATGTCCCTGTGACATGCCCCTCCCCCCATCCATTTGTTTTTGGTTTTTTTTTTTGAGCACTTCCTTATTTTCTGGTAGGAGATTTCCCAGGCTCATCATTTATTTTTCCCTGCACTAGCCCCAAATCAGCCATTTCTGATTTGGTTCTTACTTTTTGGAGAATGATATTTAGAAACCAAAATCTGGGTCCTGAGAGTTCTCCATGCTACTTGGATGGATGCTGAATTTATTTATTTATTTATTTATTTTTTAAATTTAAATTTTTTTTTTTTATTTTACCGGGAGGTCCCAGGGATCGAACCCAGGTCCCTCCATATGGCAGACGGACGTCCAACCATTTGAGCCACATCTGCCCCCGATGCTGAATTTAATTATGAATCAAATTTGGTCAAAATTGGTAATTTTCCTTAAATTTTATTTTATAGTAAACTAATAAAGGAAATACCAAGAATTCTATTTGAAATGGAGACATTACTTTGTTAGTTAATTGGAAATTTCATGTTGTGATAAGAGTAGGGAAAATAGTTTTTTCAGCAAATCTTGGAGCCAAGATTATTGCCATTTCCCTTTTGTTCTTCCTTTTGTAAGTTTTCTTCATCTTGGTGCCCTGCTATGGGGATGGGGGAGAACACTAGTGATATTTTATTCCAGGAATATGCATCTATGGATCCATTGAACTAATGGCACAATTTTAAAAAAATAATAAAGTAAACCTTTTATTTTGGACAGAATTTTTTTTGGTCTTAATTACAGTTTAAAGAAAAATTAAAATTTTATGCATGTGAATACATATGCATATATACATATGCATAAAGATGCACATACATTTATGTATATGTATAAACACACATACATACCAGTTTTCACAATTAACTTAGAGATCATATCAGTGTTTTATCTCCATTTGGTTAAAACATTTTTGTGAAAAGTCCTGCTATAAAATCTTGAATTATGTATTGGGAATAATTACAATCATGGAAATCAAACTAATTCTCATTGAGTGTTTACAACATGCATGGTACTGTGTTTATATACAAAACCTAAATTCTTGTAAAAATATGGCTTTAAATGTGATGAAGTTTCCTATAAGGGTGGGTTCTTAATAATTTAACCTTCCACCATCCAAGTAAAATTACACATGCTATAAAACATTCATAGCGATATATAAAGATTTTTAAAGAGTTGAAAACATCCAGAGAGGGTCTTTGCATAATTACTGTAAGAATAAAGTCTTACTTTTGGGAAGAAGGCTGTGCAATTCCAGGCTTTTCTTTTCTAGGAGCAAAGAGATGGTCTTCAAAGATCTATTGCTGGGCACTATGTGGAATAATTCTTAGGGCTTAGGAGAAGATGTTTTTAAAACTTCTGTCTATGCTTCAGTGGTTCTTTTTTAGAACAGGGCATTAACTTTGTATCTAGCAGAGACTGGAAGGAAATACTGGGTACTTTTGTTTTCTTGTTTTTTTCTTCCTTTTCCTTTATTTTTGGGTTTATCTATAGGATAAATTTATTTAATTTGGATCTCAAGTGTGAAAAATGAACACACATTTACTGAATGTCCACTGTTGAATGGTGGATCCTCCAGAAGTTATGCCCATGTGCAAATACTTGGAATCCATGGATGTGACCTTATTTGGAAAGAGGGTCTTTGCTCATGTAATCAAGTTAAGGATCTTGAGATCATCCTGGTTTACCCAGGTGGGCCCTACATCGAAAGAGACAGGAGAGAAGACACTGTCACACAGAGAAGGCCATGTGAAGATGGAGGCAGAGAGTGTGGTGATGTGGTCACAAGGAAAGAGCACCATGAAATGCCAATAGAAGCTGGGAGAGTCAAGGCTAAGCTTTTTCTCTAGAGCCTTCAGAGTGAGAGCGGCCCTGCTGATACCTTGATGTCACACTTCTGGTCCTTAGAACTTTGAGAGAATAAATATCTATTGTTTTGTCTTGCCAAATTTGTGGAAATTTGTTCCACCAGCCCCATGGCACTATTATACCCACTGCGGGGAAGGCATCATGCTAAATGCTGGGGTTACAGAGTTGAGCGAAGAGAAGGTCCTTGCTATCCAGAAAGTCATTGTTTTTGGATGAGAGAACTTAACAAAACCATAATGTATTACAAAAAGTTGTATTATAAAGTGTATAAGGAATGTTCTGAAAACATTGAAGGATACAATTAACTTTGTCCAGAGGATTTAGAGAGTTCATTGAAGAAGAAAGCTTGAATCTGGGCTTAAATGTGAAGATAGAGTATGGCTGGAAGGAAAGGCAGGGTGTCAGAGAGAGAAAGAAATGTGTATGAAATAGCAGGTCTTGCTTCTTTATTCACCACCACCACATCTAAAGGTTTAGTATGGAGAGTCAAGCAGTTTCTTGAAGCTACATTTTCAACTTAAAACTGCCATATCTCAGACTCTGCAAGTCTGTTTCAGTAGTAAATACCATAAAAGATACTTAGAAATCACCCTCCATCAATGCCTCATCACCTACTCTCTGACTTGGTCGCTTTAGCAGCTTAGACATAGTGTGAAGCAAGGGGCCTACTCATGAGGCCATGATTAGAAGGAATTCTTCATACTTTGACAGGTTCGGCACACTTTCTGTATAGGGCCAAATGGTGAATATTTTAGGGTTTGCAGGCCACATAAGGTCTCTATCACAAATATGTATGTTTTATCAACCTTTTAAAAATCTAAGTATCATTTTTTTGGATGCAGGCCTTACAAAAACAGGCCGTGGGCCATAGGTTTTTGACCCCTGTTCTAAGAAAATATATTAAATTAGGAGTTACTTTTTCTTTATGAAGGAGGGTCAAGTATTTCTGCCATAAAATGTAGATATCAAGTATGAACCGTTTAAAATTGGAGTCGGAGTATGACTGGTTGAAATTTATGGCTTTCTAACCTAAACAAATAAAAAAATATTGAACAAGTTTAGAAATAGCTAGAAAAATACATTTTTTGTATTTTTCTTTATTTAATATCTTTGCCATTTTTATAAGTGGAACTTTTAAAAAGAGACCTTTCAAAGGTCTGAAAAGGAAGAATGGCAACTTGACTCTTTCTCTTATAGTACCACTTAAAAAATCTACATATCTAATTTAGTAACTAATAACACCTTTAAAGGATCATCTTTTTTACATTGGCACAAATGTTACCCTAAGTGCAATATTCTATTGAATATTTAAATATTCCTCAACAAAATTGTATTCTTTAATGTGAATGTTTAACTGAGCATTTCAAATCATCTTGTGAAATTCTTTATTAGATTGTCTTCTCTTTTCTCAGTCATGATTCCTGAAACATCTGACACAAGTTATATTATGATTATTTTAAATTATCCTAAGGTGAGCCATTATAAATCTCAAATATTATTTTTAATTCCAGTAAAACAAATACAAATTAGATTTCATGAAAACTTCATACTGAGCTTAAAGTGAAGAGAATATTAAGAAATACCTCAAAAGATATCTTACAATTCAAAGATTCTTTCAGATTAAAGTACAGTTCCCATCTGTTCTTTTCTCCACACAGTACATAGAGTTCAAATAAATCAACAAAATTAGTTAAGGGAAAAAGTAATTTTGAAGTCCATCTCAGATGCAGAATTAGAAGACTTACTCATTAGTCTCTTTTTGTGCCTCATGTAGTATTCATAGCCTATTTATTTAGGCTTACAAGCCCCTGAATCCTTACCCTTAGGCTCATTCTACTTATGTTTGCCACATCTCTCACCCACTGCCCTCCTTTCATAGCAAGTCAGTTCAGTTAAATTCTGACCAACAGTGATATGAGTGGTAAAGTTGAACAAAAAGATGAGACTCCTGCTTCTCCTAGGGCTTGTTTAGTTACTTAACCCCTCTGTGCCCTGTTATCTATCAAATGGGGATCTCTACCTTCCCTTTTTTTGAGAGAATTAAAGAAGCTGGGTGCAAAGCATCATCTCAGTATTTGGCACAGAGTATGGCCAATTGATGGCACTCTGCTCTAATAATTATTAGACAAGGCTCCTACTCTCCAATCTACAGGAATAGATAGAAACACAGATTAATTTTGATGTCAGTCAGTGAAAAAAGTGTAATCTTTGCCTTAGAGGGAGAGTAATGGCAATCTTCACTGGTGATTCTAAGAATGCTCTGTAAGGGCCTAAGCCACACTTTGATGGACATGTTGCATTTGAATGGGTGGAGGGGGAGGAAAGGGCAGTCCAGACACAGGAAGCAACTTGAGCTCAGGGTGAGGCAGGAAGTGCTGGGTGTGTATGGGGCAGAGGTCCACCGTGGCAGTTGAGCCTACAGAAATGCTTTCTTTGGAACTACACAATGCTTTAAAAGATTTAGCCAACCTAGAAACATGGGAGATTCCATTTAAAATCCAGAAATTTGAGTTTCTCTTGAAAAATTAGAAGATCGCACTACCACTGGTTGAAACCACCGTAACTTAGTCTCATATCATTTAAATGTATTTTAAAGACTTTTCAGTATGCTTTAGCTAAAATCTTCTTCCATAATTATTTAAAAAAATGTCTTGGCTATTATTGTCTGCTTATTATTCCATATGACTTTATAGTTATTTTTGTTTCCCTGGGAACATGATGCATGTTTTGAGTTTATTCAAACCTTCGTTTATGTTGTTTTTCAGAAAAACTTAAGTTTCCGTGATATATTTATGGTTGCTCTTGAAATGTCCCCATTATTCTTTTGTATTTTGTTAACTGGTAATTGTATGTTTTTGTAGGAAATTTCCTCTGGCTTAAATTGACATTTTTATCATGCTAAGGAGGCACCTTTCTCTCTCTCTCTCTTTCTTTTTTTTTTTTTTTTAACTAAGAATTATAACCAGGAATAGATGTTGAATTTTATCAAATGCTTTTGAACATTTTATACTATGTTTTTTCCCTTAGATATATTGTTACTTTGGCACTATGATACCTTGCTTTTTAATATTAAATTAGATAAAGCATAAGCAGCAAAAGAAAAAATATGTAAGTGGGACTTCATCAAAATTAAAAACTTTTAAGTCTCAAAGGGCTTTATCATGAAAGTAAAACAACAATCTACACAATGGGAGAAAATATTTGGAAGCCACATATCTGATAAAAGTTTAATATCCAGAATATGTAAAGAAATCCTTCAGCTTAGCACCAAAAAGACAAACAGTGCAATTTAGAAAATGGGCAAAAGACTTGTAAAGACATATCTCCAGGGAAGATAGATGAATGGCCAGAAAGTACTTGAAAAGGTGCTCAACATCATTTGCCATCAGGGAAATGCAAATCAAAACCACAATGAGATACTTTTGCACACCCATTAGAATGGCTACTATTAAAAAAAAAGTAGCAAGTTTTGGAGTGGATGTGGAAAATAGGAACACTCATTCATTGCTGGTGGGGATGTAAAATGGTACAGATGTTGTTGAGGACAGTTTGGCGGTTCCTCAGAAAACCAAATATAGAACTACCATATGATCTGGCAATCTCTCTGCTAGGTATATATCCAAAAGAATTGAAAGCAGGGACTTGAACAGATATTTGCACACTGATGTTCAGAGCGACATTTTCACAGTTGCTAAAAGATGGATGCAACCCAAGTATCCATCAACTGTTGAGTGGATAAACAAAATTTTGTATATACATGCTCCCTTAGTCAGCCAAAGGGATGCTGAAGCAAAATACCAGAAATCTGTTGGCCTTTATAAGGGTTATTTATTTGGGGTAGAAGCTTACAGTTACCAGGCCATAAATAAAGCATAAGTTACTTCCCTCACCAATGTCTGGAGCAAGATGGCTGCTGACGTCTGCCAAGAGTTCAGGCTTCCTGGGTTGTTCTTCCTAGGGTTGTGTTTCTCTCTGGGCTCAGTTCCTCTGTTTTCTCTACAAGGTCAGCTGTAGACTATGAGGCTCTCTAGGCTTTGCCTTTCTTCACAAGGTCAGTTGTAGACTATGAGGCTCTCCCTCTCTAGGCTTTGCCTTTCTTCACAAGGTCAGCTGTAGACTATCAGGCAACCGATGCCCATGCGCTCTCTCTCCCTGGGGCTCAATTCTCTCTGGGCCCAGCTACTCTGCTTCTCTGTGTGCTTACTTCCTGGCTCCAGCTCAAAACTCCCAACTCTGTCCTTTGCCATGTCTTTTCTCTGTGAGTCCCTACCCACCAAGGGGCGGGGACTCAATGCCCTACTGAGGTGGCCCAATCATAGTCCTGATCATAATTTAATCAATTAAAAGTGATACCTCTGACAGACAAGTTTACAAACATAATCCAATAACTATTTTTGGAATTCGTAAATAATACCAAACTGCTACACATGCCATGAAATATTATTCAGCCATGAAAAGGAATGAAGTTCTGATACATGTGACAATGTGGATGATCCTTGAAGACATCATGTTGAGTGCCATAAACCAGACACAGAAGGACAAATATTGTATGATCCACTGATATGAAATAATTAGAATAAACAAGCTCATAGAGTCAGAATCTAGAATATAGGTTACTAGAGGATGGTATAGTGATAAGAAATGGGAAGTTAAGGCTTAACATGTCCAGGTTCAAAACAATGGAAATGTTTTGGTAATGGATGGTGGTGATGGTAGCACAACATTGTGCAAGTAATTAACAGCACTGAATTACCTAGGCAGATTATCTAACATCTTATCTCATGACTAAGTACTTTGGCTTTAGCATTTGCTTATTTCTCTTTTGTAAGACTTTGTAAAGAATATTTGTCTTCATTGGCACAAGATTTTTAAGGGCCTATGAATGGACGTTTCCTACTTTGGTTCCTTATTTCTGCTCCTTATTAGCTACTGCTCTGACTAAGCTTAGGTATGTGCCATCCTTCAAGTGCAGGGCGCATCTTAATTTGTAGTTTCTGGTATCGTTTATTTCTCTAAGCAGCTTTTTATTCTTTAATAAGCAGAGCGTAAAATGATCTAAGAAAGTGATAATTAACATTCCTTTATACTATAGTGATATTATCTTGAAATTCAGCTTCTTTCCTTTTTTTTTTTTTTAAGATTTATTTATTTATTTCTCCCCACTCCTTTGTTATTTTTCACTTGCTGCGTCTGCGCGTCTTCCTTGTTTCTTTAGTAGGCACTGGGAGCCGAACCCGGGACCTCTGATGTGGGAGGGAGGTGCCTAATTGCTTGAGCTACCTTCGCTCCCTGCTCTGTTGTCTCTCATTGTGTTTTTCTCCCTACGTCTCTTGTTGTGTCCTCTTGTTCTGTCAGCTCACTGTGCCTGACCATTGCGTCAGCG
The DNA here is from genome assembly GCA_026826555.1 of Tolypeutes matacus. Taxonomy (NCBI): domain Eukaryota; kingdom Metazoa; phylum Chordata; class Mammalia; order Cingulata; family Chlamyphoridae; genus Tolypeutes; species Tolypeutes matacus. The sequence continues at coordinate 32,269,008 of JAKSZT010054334.1, forward strand.
TCCTGTCTTCTTTAGGACGCACTGGGAACTCTGCTCCCTGCTTTGTTATGTCTTTCATTATTTTTTTTCTTCTTGTGTCTCTTGTGTCAGCTTGCTGCGCCTGCCCATCACACCAGCTCTCTCTGTTCTTTCGGAGGCACTGGGATCCGATCCAGCGACCTCCCATGTGGTAGGCAGGAGCCCAGTTGCCGGAGCCACATCCGCTTCCCAGCTTATTTCTTTATTTTAGTTGCTTGATACCGTGATTACAAAGTTTGGTTGGAAAGCTAGGAGAAAATTTGATTGCTAGGGAACCTACCTGAAATATTTGCTCTTGGAAACTGAACACTACATATACATGTGTCACAGAGGCATTTTTATTCCTTTCCTTTGAGCTTTTTTGAAGGGAAGTAACTCCCTTGCTAGGACTTTACTGTCATAATGCAAAAGAATAAGAAAGTCTCTTATGAATTGTTTGGTTTGGACTGTGGAGAGCTAGATTTGAACTGCTATATACCCAATTGTCTTTGTAGAGATATTTATGTTGGAGCAAGCATTAAATCATTGGGTTAGCATAATGCAATTTAATTCCTAGGAAGTTATATTTTATTGAATGTTATATTTTGTTTGTGGTCTTGAGAATGCAGTGAAAATGTAGGGTTTCTATGAGCGCAGTTGTATAAATGTGCATTGAATTTCTCTTCAGAAAATGCCATTATTGCTTATCAGTAAGATGAACCCTTGGAAAATATTTTTTAAAAGTAACCGAAATGGGAATTCAGTTTTAAATTGCCCTAAATAAGCCTTAGTTTTATTATACTAGAAAAATAAATACTTGTCAGAAAACCAAATGAAATTTTTTTTTTTTTTTAAAGATTTTTATTTTTATTTATTCATTTATCCTCCCCTTGCTGCTTGTGCTCGCCGGGTCAGCCAACCACGCCGTGCGGGCCCCGCCCCCACCAGGAGGCCCCGGAACCGAACCCGGGGCCTCCCATATGGTAAACGGGAGCCCCACTGATTGAGCCACAGCCGCTTCCCCCAAATGAAATTTTTATGTTAACTATTTGAAGTCACTTTCAATGTCTTAAGATGGCCAATAAAAAATTGGTACAGACAGCTGTTGAAATACCTGTATTATCAAAATAGTTTCAGATATCATTTTATATAGACACTGTTTTGGATATGCGCCATTTGGATAGGTACCATTTTTAATAAGTACCTACCTAAGCATTCCCTATTATGGGTAAAACATAGACAAGACCTTAATAGCGAGTGAGCATCAACTGTGATTATGAAATATAATTGACTGTGAGTACCTTGAGGACAGGGACAATGCCATATAAACCTTGAATTCCCAGTTATCGTGTTATAAGCGATATAAAGCAGGGGTGCAATCCAGTTCGTGAAATTCAGTAACATCATTTCTTTTAAAGGCTGACAAGAAATTGCTATCTCATAACTACCTTAATTTTATACAGTAAGAAATGATGCTGAGAGCATCTGTGGTTGGGTCTTGATTTCCTCTCTCTCTCTCTTTCTCTGTACACTCTCACTTTCCTTACACAGGGTGTGAAAAGCATTTTTTTCTTTCACTTTACAAAAGTGTTCATCCCCTTCTCCGTAGGCATAGTGTGTATTAATTTGTGTTTTTTTATTTTCAAAGTGCTTGAGCATTGAATTATTTGAACAAGGACTCCACCCTTTCCTGGAAAAGGTCCTCCTCCATAAGCCCTGTTTTTGTTACCATGTTCAGATTGGAAGCCAAGTAATGCTGTCCCCTCCACTTGTATACTTGGTGAGATAATCAAATATTTCAGTCCATGACTTTCGTTATATATGAATTTAATCTTTTAACAGAACTCTTTGCCCTCTTTTCTCTGCCCTTCTAGCTGCTTGCCTTCTCATAAGTTTTTTTTTTTTTTGGTTTGTGGATAATCTTAGAATAATTTCAAACTGTCTATCTATGATGTTTTAATTAGACTTTCAAGTATGACAATGTGATTTATGTTTTTAGCCTTGTTTCCCATTTTCCTACATTAATCAGATTACTTTTAAAAAAATTAAATGAATAGCCTATGAACAAGTTGGGGAGAGTTAGGGACAAAACCCAATTATGTTTTGGGGGATATGAAACTCCTATAGTTGTATATCTAGAAAATACTTCTATCTTAAGAATTCTGAAGTTGCTAAATAAGTCAGTGCTTCCTTTGACAGTATTATCTCCTGACCTTTCTTAACGACCATCAGAACTGCATAATTGCACCTCTAACTTTCTTAAGATATTTATAAATACAGTCAACCAATAAACCCTGCCTTAATTAGTGAAGGACGAGCTCTCTTCCCAGCCGTGAAACAGTCATTGACTTAAGCTGTACTGGACCCTGGCCATGTAGTATATATAAAAGTGAGAAAGACAGACGTTAAACAAATAATTTCAGAAATTAATTTAGGCAGAGTACTTTTAGAGGGAAAAATATAGAGAGAGAGTGCTACCGTCGAACCTAATTGGTATAAATGGGACCTAATCCACCTTTAGTAAAGTTTATTAATACAAGTTTAAAATATGAGAACATATGCAGCCCATATTTTATCTTGCAGTAATAAATGTCTACTTCTGTTGCTTTTTTTTTTTTTTTTAATTAGAGAAGTTGTAGGTTTACAGAAAAATCATGCAGAAAGTACAGAGTTCCTAAATGCCTCTCCCTCACCCACAGTTTTCTTGTTATTAACACTTCCTATTATTGTGGTACTTTTGTTACAACTGATGAAACAATATTATTATAATTATATTATTAATTATAATCTATGGTTTACATTAGGGTTCACTGTTGTACAGTTATTTTTATTTTTATTATTTTTTTAAAGATTTATTTATTTATTTATTCATTTATCCCCCCCTTGCTGCTTGTGCTCGCTGGGCCAGCCAACCACGCCGTGCGGGCGGGCCTGCCCTCACCAGGAGGCCCCGGGAACCGAACCCGGGGCCCCCCATATGGTAAACGGGAGCCCTACTGATTGAGCCACAGCCGCTTCCCTACAGTTATGTTTTTAAACATTTTTATTCTAATACTATATACAACCTAAAATTTCTCCTTTTAACCACATTCTAATGTATATGTATATTTCTTTGGTGTTGATTACATCTACAGTTACATCTGTAATCTACCATCTATTAACCAAAAGTTTTCCAACATCCCAAATAGAATTACTTCTATTGTTTTTCAAGGTAAATCTAATGAATTTAAAAGTTGCCCAGTTTAGTTAAGGGACACTATGTATGTTCATGAATATACTAACCTATTGAAAAGTTTTCTTGATAGAACATTTTTGACTCCTGAAATTGTGTAGTAGCTCAAGCTATTTTATATTTTTAGTCTATGAGTCTGGGAAAAAGGTGATGCCATTAACAAAAATAAGAAAGCTGAGAGAGCTGTGGGGAGGTGGAGAAAAATAAGATAAAAATCCCATTTAACACGGCCAGCAAAGTGGGGTTCCGGTCATTCAAAACTTTGGGTATGTTGATTCATTGATATTAATGCCATTTAATCTGTAGTGTTTCAGAGGACACACAAAGTCAAGAAATGTTGGTACCTTATGCATCTTTATGAATCTTAATACGTGACTGTTTGGAAATGTCAGACTATAGATTTATGGTTGAATAAATGTCGAATAATGCAGAGAATGAGTTTAATCACTCACTGAATATCTCTACCTGTCCACAGAGGAATAATGATGCACTACTCAAAACTGTCTAGAAACAAAATGTACAAATCATTGAAATAGTGTACTAAAAATATGTTCAAGTGTGATGACTCACAAGTCCAAAAAATACCTCATCTGGAAAATTTCCTAAATCTGTATATGTGTCTCTATTTTTTTTTGTGTGTGTATTTTAATAACAAAGGGTAGAATAAATTAAAAACCTTTTATTTGAAAGGTTATCATTCCACTGGGGAAATTCTTACCTTTTTAGTATTACTAGTTTTTAGGATCTATTACAATGTCAGATTTTTAACTAACCCCAACTACTTCTAACAAAACTTCTATCATTTTGTTTTTGAATGAGTGTATAAAGTGTGATGCTATGAAAATGTAGGTCAGGTCATGTGTTGTGATGATGAGTTATTACATATAATCTTTGTACTTTAATAGCTTTGGAGTAAATCAAGCCTTTTGAAATTAAGGCATAAATGAATTATGGCTCATCAGTACATACTCGGTAGTGATTTTAAAGTGGCTTTTTTAGTTTGAGATCATTGCAAGGAAAATGAAGCATATGTTTTCCTCTTAAAAAGAGCTACAAAGTATAATACAAATAGCACATTATAATATAGCTAAATGCCTGCAATTGAAGATGTGGACTTTGGTTTTCAGAATTCTTGTGGGGTATACTTAAACCACTTACAAGATTGTTTGCCTGTTTATGACTATTGATAGGGACCAGTGTGTCCCTGTTCCTGCAACACACTCAGCTATTTTAGATCTTGAGTACCTCTGAACCTGCGCTCTGTTTCTTAGCACCTCAACTAACATCTTTGAATATTCAAATTTTTAGGTCAAATTGTTGTTTTAATTTGCCACCATTGAATCGTTGGTTTAAAGGACATTCCTGTTTAGTAATCTTAAAAAAAATTTTTTAACTGTAAAATTATTTTTCAACAGCTGAGAGGAAATTATACAGTGTCTTAGAATTAGTTTTGGAATAAAAACTCCTAATAATTTTAAAGTTATTTACTTAGAAATTACTTAAAATTTGTAGCAAGTTGTAAGAGCAGTACAATTGTTACAGTTCACCATAATTGTCCATCACACAATTCTCCCTCCCGTGGTCGTTAGTCTCTTTCTGAGCTATTTGTGAGCCCGCTCTAGACATGATGCCCCATTATTCCTAAATAACTTAGTGTGTGTTTGCCCAAAACATGAACACTCACACGTAACTACCACACAGACTTCCAAGTCAGGAAAACAACCTTGATATTATACAACTATCCAATTCACAGACTTTACTCAGATTTCACAAACTGTCTCAATGATGTCTTTTTCCCTTTCTGGTTAGGAACTCATCCAAGAACACACAGTGCAGTTAGCAATCATGTCTCTTCACATTCTTCCAATTTGGAATGTTTCCTCCGTCATTTCCTGCTCTCGTGACCGCTATAGTTTTAAAGAGTATAGGCTTTACGTTCTGTAGGATGCTGCCCAGCACCCGGTGATGTTGATTTTGATCATGATGATTGTGTTCATGTCTGCCAACTTTCTCCTCCTTAAAGACGCCATTTTTCCCTTTGTAATTGATTAGTGCTATCAGGAGAGATAATCTAAAATGATGGCAATATCCTTTCCTTCATCAAAGCTCCATCCACCAGGCTTATTCTCCATTGATTACTCTGCCTGACTCAGCTACCAAAATAATGGTTGTCAAGTGTTGATTTTCAATTTCTGGCATTACTTCTACATTTATTGGTTGGCAGTCTACTCCTGTCTGCCTGATGTATTTCTTGTTTTCATATATTTATTTATATTACATGATCCTATTTTATTTAATGGTTTATAATTTTTTATATATTCCTTACTATTTTGATGTTCATGTTGTCCCAGATTTGGTGACTGGGAGCCCCTTCGGCATGGCTCTTGTGCCTTTTAAAATTTTTTTCTTTTTCTTGTGTCTTTTTGATACTTGCCCATCAATCTTTGAGTACTTCCGTATTTTCTGGCACAACAAGCTATTCCAGGCACATTGTACTTTTTGTCTTTATGCTTAGAGTAGGCTATTTCTCCAAACAACCCTGGTTCCTTTTAGTGGAGAATGGTATTTAGAATCCAATCTCTGGGCACTCTGTGTGCTCATTGATACGGGCTCTCTCAGCAGTCAACTTAGAAATGTATATACATGAACACATTTTTATACACATGCATCATCCATCCATACATTTGTAACTAAGTCTGTATTAGTCTGTGAAACTACAACCAAGTCCAACTCTGTCACACTGGGGAGTGTAAATTCCAAAGTAGGGCCCACTGGCATGGTGCCAAACTCCTGAGCTGTCTGTCCTGCTTATAGTGTCAAGATGTCTCCAGAGCCCTCAGGAGCCCTGCTATTTGAGACAGTATTTACTTTGGCAGACAATGAGATCCTGCTGAGATGTGCGTAAGCGTAACCTCTGGAATGACCTCCTGACTCACTTTGAAATCTCTTAGCCATATAAGATCATTTGTGTTTACCTTTCCCCCCTTTTGGTCAAGGTATTTTTCCAGTTGCATTGCTAGTTGATGCTTGGTCGTAATCTCTTGGTGCCAGGGAGGCTTATTCCTGGGAGTCATGTCCCATGCTGGGGAAAAGTAATGCATTTATATGCTGAGTTCGGCTTAGAGGCCACATTTAAGCAACACATGGGTTGGCTTTTTACAATGGGAATTTATTAGTCTACAGTTTTGTTTTGTTTTTTTTTGTTTTTTTTTTGTTCACAGAGATCTTGGGGATTGAATCTGGAACCTCGTACCTGTGAAGCAGACACCCAAATGCTAAGTCACACTCACTCCCAAACTTAGTTTTGAGACTGAAAAAAAAGTCCTCCAAATCAAGGTATCATCAAGGTGATGCTTTCTTTCCGAAAACTGACTGCTAGTGATCCTTGGTTCCTCTGCCACATGGCAAGGCACACGTCAGGGTCTGCTAATCTTTCCTTTCTCTTCTGGGTTTGTTTCAGCTTCTTGCTTCTCTGGTGGCTTTCTCTCTCTTTTTTTAAACTCGTTCTCTTATAAAGGACTCCAGTAAGAGTATTAAGACCCATCCTGAATGAGATGGGTCACACCTTAACTGAAGTAGCCTCCTCAAAAAGTCCTACTTAAAATAGGTCTACATCCACAGGAATGGATTAGCTTTAAGAACATGATTTTCTGGGGTGCATACAGCTTCAAATTACCACAATCTCCAATTCCAATCCAACACTTCGGGGTTCATTGTAGTCTTTACCCATTCTTTTTATAAATACCTGCCACAGCAGGTATTTATAAAAAGGTATTAACAAGCCTGGAGCTTGTTATCCTCACTGTATTTATTGTTCAATCACTTCACCCATTTTCTCTTTCCACTCTTTCATCTGCCTGTTATCTCCTTACCTTCTACCTCCTAGTGACCTGTTTCTTTGGTCTTTAGTGGACAGCTGTTAACCTGCTGCCCTGCTGTTCCCCTTCTCCCCTCAGCACCCCTAAGTGCTTGGTGCAAGTGGGCATGCTTACCTACATGTATCATTGTCCTGTCTCACCCCCCATCCCCACCCCAGCACTCCAAATCCTTGGGTGCTGGTGGGCACAAGCTACAATAACGTTTTAAGGGTGTATTAGTCAGCCAAAAGGGGTGTGGTTGTAAAATACCAGAAATCAGTTGGTTTTTATGAAGGGTATTTATTTGTGGTAGAAGCTTACAGTCACAAGGCCATAAAGAGTCCAACTCAAGGTACCATAAGAGGTACTTTCTCACCCAAAGTCTGTTGCCATGTGTTGTCGCAAGATTGTGGATGATGTCTGCGAGGGTTCAGTCTTCCTCCTCCTCCCCCCAATGCTCCGTGGTCCCAGCTTCTTCCAGTCTCTGCCACAGGCTGGGACAAATCTTGTCTTTCTCCCAGGGCTCCTTTCTTTCCGGGTTCAGCTGCTCTGCTCTCTACATAAGGCCAGCTGTAAACTATCAGGTGTCTTGTCTCTCTTCCCAGGGCCTCTACCGTGTCTAATGGAGCCTTCTCTCTTTCCTCACGTATCTCCGTCTGTGTGTGCTTGCTTCCGGGGTCCTGAATCAAAATGCTAACTGTCTATTCTGCCTTCTTGTTTTCTCTCTGAGTCCCTACCCACCAAGGGGGCTGGGACTTGATGTCCTACTGACACGGCCCAGTCAAAGCCCTAGTCATAATTTAATCAAGTAAAAGTGAAACCTCTGAATCCAGTCCAATCTAATATGCCCAGAGGCACAGACCAGTTCACAAACATAATCCAGTATCTGTTTTTGTTATTCATAAACAATATCGAACTGCTACAAGAGCGAATTTGAAAATCACGTACCATTTTATGCCATTTTTATCACTGTTGTTAGAATAGGTTTTTTCTCCTTCCTACTTTCAGTTTAAATCAATGCTTTTTTTTTTTCTTTGTGCTTACCATGTGTCAGGCATCATTCTGTTAATACTACAGAAGTGAAGAAGATAGACATGGTCCCTGCCGATACGGACCCATGACCAGTGAGTGAAGTGGCTAAATTATGAACGATGCATTTCACAAAATGGGAAGAACAGGGTGCTGTGGAAACTTATTGGAGGCACTTCCCCAGTGCTTTGTACTTAGGTTCTCTTCTCAGACCTGGTGTGGTAGTTTGAAATTATTTTATGAATCCCCAAAAGACAAAGATTATGTTTTTAAACTAATCTATTTGTGTGGGTGTGATATCCTTTGATTACATTAAATTCTGTTGAGGGTCCTTTGATAGATTACTTGATAAGATCACCACAGTGCTATTGATTGGACTCTGTCAGGGAGATGTGAGTCAGGTTGAGTCTATGCCCCTTTGCTGGGCCTAATATAAACTTGAGACACAGAGACAGGAAAAAGGGAGCTGCCATGTTTGATCCAGCCATAAGAGAGGAGTAGAGGATCACTTAAGCATGAAGACCCCCAAGAGGCTGGACCCATGGAGAGCTCAAGAGGAAACAAGCCATATGCCAGGTGTGCCTACACCTGCAGAAAGGTGGAGAGCTTGCAGATATTGCTGGCCATCTTGCTTCCCCATGTGGTAGCTAACTTCGGTGAGAAAATGCCTCATGGACTCTTCATGGCCTTGGAACTGTAAGCTTTTACCCCAAATAAATCCATGTTATGAGAGCTAACCCATTTCTGGTACTTTGCTTTGGCAGCCCTTTGGCAACTAAAACACCTGGTATCTTTGTCCTCCAAGATTTAATGAATGAATAATTTAGTATTTGTGGTATGGATATGAATGTGTGTATATGGCCAGGTATAAGGCTGACTAAAAGAATAGCTGACTAGAGGAGTGTTGCAGAATTTGAAAAGACTAGCACTTTGATTTGATGATCCCACATATATTCTTCTGGTCAGAGGGAGATAGCTTAAGTTTCTGAACAGGGTGAAATTTGTGCTGTAAAGGCATAATATGGTTTTTTTGGGGTAGGTGTAGGGCAAAGAGATTTGCCTAAAACCATTTATAAAATCATCATTAGGAATGTAATTCCAAAAACAAAATAAAAATGAGTCATTATAAAGTATCTCTAACCTTCACAAAGCAAAATTGTTTGACATGTAACTTATTTGTGAAATCCTGTGACATATAACATAGCCGTTTAAGGATTTGGAAATATTAAGTGTTCCATATGAACTTGTTTACCTTTTTGCCTAAATCTATATATATTTTTACATTTTGAACATAACCGCTTAATAATAGATCAGTGCTACTTAAACTACAATATATTTTCTAAAAATTAAGCCTATTATGAAAACTCCTTGCCTAAAAATTCATAAACAAAGGTTATCATGTGTCTAAGTTTGCCAGAGCTGCTATGACAAATACCGTACACTGTTTGGCTTAAAGAACAGGAACTGTTTGACTGACAGTTTTGAAGCTGGAAGTCCCAAATCAAGGTCTCGACAGGCCATCCTTCTTCTGGAGTCTGTAGCATTCTGGTGATGGCTTATTCCCATCCTTAGGCTTGCATTTCTGTCTCTGATATGTGGTGATCTCTCTCTCTTCTCCTGACTTCTGGCTTCTTCTAACTGACTGTATTCAGATTTCCTCTTTATAAAGCATCTGGTCATATGGATTAAGGCTCACCCTGATTCAGTTTGGCCTCATCTTGACAGGATCTTCTAAGATCCTGCTCACAAATGAGTCCACTTGTTAAACGACAACATATTCAAATGTCCTGTTTACGAATGGGTTCACACCTGCAGAAATGTGGATTACGACTTGAACTTGTCTTTTGTGGGGTACATGATTCAATCCTCAACACCAAGGTCTTATTTATATAATGATTTTTTCCTTCAGTATTTACTAAATATCTATGAAGTTTGCATTTCTGTGCTGTGGCAGAAACCCACATATGAGCGCAAAAAGATAAACCAGTTAAAAAATAGACAAAGGACTTAAGTAGACATTTCTCTAAAGTAGATATACAGATGACCGATAAGTATATGAAAAGATGCTTATCATCGTTAGTCAGTAGGGAAATGCAGATCAAAAATCATGAGATACTACTTCATACCTGCCGGAATGGATAATATTGAAAACAAAACCAAACAAAATATAACAACTATAGGTGAAGATGTGGAGAAATTTGAATCTTTGTACATTGATGTAAAATGGTGCAGCCACTATGGAAAACAGTTTGGTGGTTCCTTAACGTTAAACATAGAATTGTCATATGACCTGGCAATTCCACTTCTAGGCATTTACCCTCAAAATTGAAAACGGGGACTGCAACAGATATGTTCCTGCAGCATTATTCACTATAGCCAAAAGGTTGAAGCAACCCAAGTGTCCATCAAAAGATAAACTGATAAATTGTGGAATATACATACAATGGAATACTTACTCAGCTGTAAAGATGAATAAAGTTTTGATACACACTACAACATAGTGAAACGTGTTTTCATGAAAATGTGAGTGAAATAAATCAGACACAAAGAGATAAATATGTATGATTCCAGTTATATGAAATATCTAGAAAAGAAATTCATAAGACAAAGTAGATTAGATGTTACCAGGGGCCAGGATGAGTGGGGGATGGGAGTTAGTAATGGATGTTGATGATAGCGACACAGTATTGGGGATATACCACCATTGAATTGCACACTTAAAAATGGTTAAAATGGTGGAATTTTGTGTTATGTTACCACGATAAAAATTTAAAACTTAATAAAAAGAACAAATTACTCTTATGTGCAACAACTTGGATGACTATCACAGATGTAATGTTGACCAAAGGAGCCAGATACGCTGTATGAGTCTATTCATATGAAGTAGACAAACAGGTAAAATTAAAAACAAACCAACTCTCACCCCCGCCCCCCAAACCCATGTATGAGGTTTGACACAGCCATTTGGTATTCATTATACAGACCAACAGGGCATTTACTAGATGCCTATAGAGTCACGGATGGTGGAAAGAACTTTAGAAAATTGTATTATCTTGTCAGAAAAGGTAAAATGACTTCCACCAAGTCATTGAACTTGAATGCATTAGAGCCAGGAGCCTAGATAAGGAATTTCATTCTCCAGGTTCCAAGACTGAATCTCCATGGTTTTAGTGTTTCAGGATTTGGTGGTAGTGGTTGTAATTATCCTCATTATTTTTATTATTTGATTAGCCTGACAGTTCATAATACCAAGCTTTTGTCATAGGTAAGCAATGCTGATGATTAATAATTATCGGTGCGATTACCTGGACCATTTTTAGCACACAATAAAAGTGGGCATAGTGTCAATTTGTAATTCAGCATTCTAAGCAGAGATGCAGCTGTGTATGATAAACTGAAAATCTGTATTGCCTCTATCATTATGGGTGAAATAGCTATATTTCTGGGATCAGGAGTTCTGGGATTCTGTGAGTAGGTGAATGAAAATTAGAGCTTCTAAGTCTAAATATCTATTTGATGGTAGAGGCAGACTATAACCTACAAAAATAAGTTTAGCTGGTTGGTTGTTTCCATTTCTAGTCTTCTTTCTTTTTTGGACTTATACATGTTATAATAGAGGGAAAATATCAGGATTGAATTCTGATTGTCTTCTTAGTAAGCCAATATATGTGCCTATAAAGCAAAAAGAATATTTTTAAAAAGTATTTGGAGCAGCAATTTATGGAGTTGGACTCTGTTGTATAGACAGCAGTGAGTGCTAGTTTAAAAAAAAATTGCTTTGCAATTGCAGTCGCTTAAACCATAAAAGCACATGAATACATGAATTATATATTCTCATTTTAGATTATGCTGTGATGTTAAATGTTTGGGAAGAGACCTACAACTTAAAAATATTGGAATGTAGTGCCAGAGTCTTGTTAAGCAGCAAATCTGCAGTATTTGAATATTTGGAGTCATGGTTTTGATGCCCTACAAGTTAAATTTGATAATGTTTTTATTTTTTGAAATTTGTAACTGTTTAAACAAATTCTGCAGGCATGTGTACAACCCATCCATGTGGTTGGTGCCTCAGTGTCCTCCAATACTTAGTTGTTGATAAGAGAGTCAATCAGAGAAAACTTAGGTATTGTGTTCCCAGCAAAGATGGATAATATAAAATAATTATGTTCTCAGCGTTAAAAGGTCATTTGAAGATGGTAAGTAGAAGTGATATGCTATTGTACTTTCTAAAAATGCTATGTTTCTATGTACACCCTCTAAGAAGAGAATTCAAAAATTAACCTTATTTTATATTAGTAATAAAGCCCCTGAGAAACTACCAGCTTTGCCTTCTTTGAATGCAGCTCTTGGAGAATCTTTTGAGACACAAAACAAAGTAACAACTGTGAGTGTAAAATTAGTTCTGAAGTTGGTGTTTTATATTTATTTTTAACTGAATTCTTGTTATCATGATATGAGCTAAGTACTTTCCTTTTTTTAAAAAGTTAGAAGCCGAAGTTCAGAGAGGTGACATAACTTACCAAAGGAAAACAACTAGGAAGTGATGGATCTGGAATTTGAACTCAGAAATGTCTGACTTGATGTTTCTAACAAATCTAGATTTCTCTAACTCCTTTTGTCTCCCCTTTCAGATAATGAATTGAGCTAAATGCCATGCACTGTGTTGGACACTTAGTGAACTATTTTATAAACAGCCCTCCAGCTTTTGGAGCTGTCTGGGCAGTCTTTTATTATGTTCTTCCTTCACAGCCCTGGAGAAGCAGACTCAGAAAAGCTGCATTCTGTCTCCTTTTCATTTTCTTGTGATGGTACACAAGATGTAATTTCTTCTAAGAAGTGGTAACCACATGTGTGAGCCAAGGAAAAAAGGAAATGACAGAGTTTTCTTACCATAGGTATTACCTACATAGTTTACTAAGAAATTTATGGCTTACAAATACTGATTTGAAAAAGCTTCAAGGAAATCCTAGACCATTGTTTCTGACTTTAAATAGTTTTTCTGAAGAGATCAAGTCGAATCTTGTATGACCACCTTTTATTTGGAATACCTCTTGCATAGTAGATGATCCTGTGAACTGGTTCATTGTGATAGCAATCTTTGGTCTTCTGTGCAGGAGAAGTAGGGATCTATTTTTGCTGTACCTGTGTGTGGTCTAGTCAGCTACTTTCCATTTTCTGAGTACTGTACTAAATGCTGAGGAAGGGGAGAATGGGCACAAAGGAAGAAGAACCTAACTCAAGATGCAGATTAGAATTTAGTTAGAATGATAAACTCTTGTAGCTCATTTATGAAAACTTTTGGAATTGTTCAGACTCGGTACCCTTCGATATCACCAGTTGGGGTGGAAGCTTTCTGAGCTTTATAACTAACTAAAAGAGGAAGAAGAGAACCTCCAGAAACATATTCTTGGTGCTTGTCAGCAAGTAAACATGCCTAAAAGGAATTAATGATGTGTGTAAAAGTTTTGCGCCTCTTCAGGCCAAGACAGCTAGTTCAGGAAATGATAGAAGATGGCAAGAAACTGGGCGGCCAAACCACTACTGCCACAAGAGGATTCCATGGAGATGTAGGAGATCTGGTGTGTGTTCTTGATGTTATGAAAATACCATGTTGAAGACAACCCAGCATACCCAGTGCAATTTTGGAATCAGACATGTAGTTAGGGAGAGGTAGCTCCTCACTGTAACTGATGTTCAAAATGATAACACCAAGTCCCTAATAGTTTAAGTTGTTTTCAGTACATTCTTCTCTATGGAATTGGCAATATGTATTGTAATTTATAAATATTTCAATAAAAAATATGACACTTTAGCTATTAAAAAAACCCAGTCTTCTCAGAGGACTTACTTCTTAAGCATTCTGGATAATTGAGGCTTCCTTGAATACAGTTTTGTCATAAACCATTGAAATTTCTATTCTGATATCCCATGTGGAGTTTTTAATCAAATCTTAAGAAAGAAATGGATCTGGGGGAAAAAAAAAGAGGAATGAACTGTTCGTCTACCTGGAGATTTATAAAAAATGTGAACATCTGAGTCTAGTGGGACTTACTTATTGGATCTCAACATTTTATACTAGAACTGAGTTTTCTCATGAAATATAAAAGATATTAAGTGAAAAACAAGTGAAAGGAAATACTTCACACAGTGAATAGAATATTTGTAGAATATATTACCTACATGAGGTGTTTTATAGAGAAAATAGGTAGATTCAAAAATGCTTCCAAAATGTTGCTAAATCACTGGACTGAATTATAAGCTTTTCTGGTTATGGAAAGAAAATACTAAGTACCTACTCTGTGTCAGGCATTGTGTTTTGTTCTGGGGATTCCAGACCTAATCTTTTCCCCTTAGAAACCTATAATCTGGTGAGAGGAGACAAATCAGTAAAGTAATCCCTGGCATGTAAAAGAAAGTGTAGAGTGCTATGAAGTCCCATTGCACCATAGACCATTTCTTTCCCTCTACAAAGACATTTTATTAATCTTTTTGTTGTTGTTGTTGTTAGAGAAGTTGTAGGTTTACAGAAATATCATGCCTAAAATATATAAAATACAGAGTTCCAACAGTTAACAGTTAAAGTTCCTATTATTAACACCTTGCATTTGTGTGGTACATTTCTTACAATTCACAAAAGACTATTTTTATAATTGTACTATTAATTGTAGTCCATTGTTTACAATAGAGTGCATTGTGTTATACAGGCCTATGTTTTTGAAAAATGTTTATTCAAGTAACATATATATATATATATATGACCTAAATTTTCCCCTTTTAACCACATGTATATGTATGATTCAGTGCTGTTAATTACTTTTGCAATATTGTGCAACCATCACCACCATACAATACCAAAAACATTTACATTGTTCCAATAGGAACCCTGGACATTTTAAACCTTAACTTCCCACTTCCTTCCATCCCCTGGTAACCTGTATTCTAGATTTGGACTGTAGTAGTTTCTTATTCTAATTATTTCATATCAGTGGATCATACAATATTTGTCCTTTTGTGTCTGGCTTATAGTACTCAACATGGTATCTTCATCCATGTTGTTGTATGTATCAACTTCATTCCCTCATATGTTTGAATAATATTCCATTACATGTATATACTACGTTTTGTTTATCCATTCATTGGTTGATGGACACTTGGGTTGTATCCATCTTTTGGCAGTTGCTACTAATGCCGTTCTGAACATTGGTGTGCATATATCTCTTCGAGTCCCTGCTTTCAATTCTTTTGGTATATACCTAGCAGAAGGATTGTTGAGATATAAGGTAATTCTGTATTTTCAGAAGAACTGTCAAACTGTCTTCTACAGTGGCTGCACCGTTTTACATTCCCATCAGCAGTGAATGAGTTTTCCGGTTCTCCGTATCGTTTTACATTCCCATCAGCAGTGAATGAGTTTTCCGGTTCTCCGTATCCTCTCCAACACTTGTTATTTTTCTTTTTCTTTTTAACAGCCATTCTAATGCTATTAGAATTACTAGAATTAGTATCTCATTGTGGTTTTGAGATACATTTCTTTCATGGCTAATGATGTTGAGCATATTTTCATGTGCTTTTTGTCCATGTGCATATCTTCTTTGGAGAAATATTTATTCAAGTCTCTTGTCCATTTTAAAAATTGGGTTGTTTGTCTTTTGGTTGTAAAATTTTAGCATTTCTTTATATATTTTGGATATCAAACCTTTACTAGATATGCGGTTTCCAAATATTTCCTTCCATTGTATAGGTTGTCATTTTATTTTTAATTAATTAAATTTTTAAAAAATATTTTAAAAGATGCTTAGATTACGTAAATGTTACACAAAAATTACAGGGATTCCCATGTTCTCCACCTCCCACATCTCCCATAACATCCCACATAAACATCTTTCATTAGTGTGGCACATCACCTGTGATGGATATACACATCCTGGGGCTTTGCCACTAAACATGGACCATAGTTCACATTGTAGACTACACTCTCTCCCATACAGTTCTGCATGGTATATGCTGATGTAAAATGGCCTATATCTGTCGTTGTAATGTCACTCAGGATAATTCCCAAGTCCTGAAAAAACCCCTGTATTATAACCCCTTTTCTTTCTCCCTGCCCCTAAAGTGTCCAGTGGCCACTGGCTCCACATCAATGTTGTAATTTCTTCCATTGCTTGAGTCACAATATGTCTACAACAGAATACCAGTAAGTCCACTCTAGTCCATAGTTCTTCGCCCAATCCTGAGGAGTCTGGGATGGTGATGTCCACTCCACCTCCAAGTGAGAGGGGGCTTATATCCCATGGATAAGATGGATGGGATTGTCCTGCCTGCAGCTGTAGACTCTCTCCATTCCCTGGGATGGCCATTGTCCATCATCATCTCCTCGCCAGGTGACTTGGGTGAGTCATTGAGCTGTGGAGTAGGAGTTGCAGCTCCACCGAGATTCCAGGCACAGCTGGCACATGGGCAGGCCAAAGGCTCCAGTCTCTGGAAGTACACTTACAAACTCCAGCACCACATATAGGTTTGAATAGAAGGGACTGATGGACCATGTGCAGGGAGGACTTATTTGAGTCCAATTCTGTGACTGTCAGGAACACAGATTCCAAAGTATAGCCCACTGGTAAGGCATCAATCTCTGGAGCTACCCCCTCTAATATAGGACCTGGGTGTCTCCAGAACCCTCAGGAACCCCTCTGTGTGGGGTGATATCCAGTTTGGTGTTCTATGAGATCCTGCTGAGGTGTGCATAAGCGGGACATCTGGGATGACCTCCCGACTCTCTTTGAAGTCTCTTAGCCACATGAACCCATTTACCTTTACCTTTCCTCGCTTTTATTCAAGGTCTTTTTTCAGTCTTATTGCCAGTTGGCACTTGGTATTAATCCCTCGTTGCCAGGGAGACTTATCCCCGGGAGTCATGTCCTACGCTGGGTTTGGCTTAGAGAGAGGCCACATTTGAACAACAAGAAGCCTCTCAGGTGGCAACCCTTAGGCACCCCATAACAGTAGGCTAAGTTTCAATTACAAGAGCAAAGACTCATTAGGCTAATCATCAATAACAAGAACCCATTAGTGTACCATCCTCCTTTGCCAGACACTGCCCCTGCACTTGGGGGACTGTTGCTGCTTCCTTGGAGAATGTGGCAGAGCCCTCCAGGTTGGGAATTCAGTATTCTCTCATTTATTGAGTGATTCTCCACCCACTGTGACCATGCCCCACCCCCTGGTCATTTGAACAATTTTATATATCTTTCATGTACATTCAGGTGAACTTCCTCCCATGAACCTCCCATCCCAGACACCCCCACCAATGACCCTCTTCTGCCCCCATTGTAACCCTTCTATGATCTAAACATTCCTTGAAGATGAAGCCCATATAATAGCCAAATACAATTGATAGGAAAATGAAATAATAAGTTTAAATATAAGAGATAAAATACATGGAAACTTAAAAAAAAAGAAATTAAAGGATTGGGATGTTCAAAAAATGCGTAAAAACAAAAACAAACCTTAAAAAAATGTTTTTTTTCAACATTTTTTCTTTTTATCACTGGATTATCGGGTGTCCAGTCTGTACTGTGGCACCTTCTCCCTCTTACACCCCAGTGTATCCCATTTCATTTAGTTCTGCTCTAATCTTTGTTATTTCCTTCTTTCTACTTCCTTTATGTTTAGTTTGTTGTTGTTTTTCCAATTCCTCCAAGTGTGCAGTTAGGTCTTCACTTTTAGCTCTTTTTTCTTTTGTAACATATGTATTTATGGGTATGAACTTCCCTCTCAGGACAGCTTTGGCTGCATCCCATAGGTTTTGATATGTTGTGTTGTCATTTTCATTAGTTTCAAGGTAGTTAGTGATTTCTTTTGAGATTTCCTCCTTGACCCACTGTTTGTCTAAGAGCATGTTGCTTAACTTCCATATCTTTGTGCCTAATCTGTTTCTCTGGCCCTTAGTGACTTCCAATTTTATTCTATTGTGGTGAGAGAAATTACTTTGTATAATCTCAGTCTTTCTGAATTCTTTGAGAGTTGTTCTGTGGCCTAGCATGTGTTCTATCTTGGAGTATGATCCATGTGCACTTGAGGAGAATGTAAGTCCTGCTGTATTTGGTTGTTGTGTTCTGTATATGTCTATTAGGTCCAGGTCCTCTAATGTGTTGTTCAGAGTCTTTGTTCTTCATTGATTCTCTATCTAGATGTTCTGTCTAATGGTGATAATGGTGTATTAAAGTCCCCCACTATAATTGTAGAGACATTTATTTCTCCACTTAGTTTTTCCAGAGTTTGCCTCATGTATTTTGAGGCACCCTGATTAGGTGCATAAATATTTATGATTGTTCTCTATTCTTGAGAGTTTACCCCTTTTACTAATATAGAGTGTCCATCTTTGTCTCTCACAATAGTTTTACATTTTAAGTCTATTTTGATATTAGGATAGCTACTCCTGCCTTTTTTGGCTATTGTTTGCTTCTAAAATTTGTTTTCCAGCCATTCACTTTCAGTCTCCTTGAATCCCTGGGTCGAAGGTGGGTTTCTTGTAGACAGCATATAGATGGATCATATTTCCTTATCCATTCTGCCAAACTGTGCCTCTTGAGTGGTGAATTTGATCCATTAACATTCAGTGTTATTACTCACAACAAATTTCTTCAGCCATATTTTCTTTGGGTTAATGTATGTCCTATGTTGTTTTTCTTTCTCTTTTTGCCTTTTTAGTTGTTTTTACACTCTCCTCCAACTCTTTCTTCCTTGTTTTTTCCTTTCAACTTGTAGGACTTCTTTTAGTATTTCTTGAAGTGCCAGTTTCTTATTGGCATACTCTCTTAATTTCTGTTTATCTGTGAATATTTTGAACTCTTCATCATTTTTGAATGCCAGTTTTGCTGGATAGAGAATTCGTGGCTGGAGGTTTTTTTGTTTTAGTACTTTGACTATGTCATACCACTATCTTCTTACCTCCAAGCTTTCAGATGAGAAATCTGCACTTAATATTATTGTACTTCCCTTGTATGTGATGGTTCTCTTCTCTCTTGCTGCCTTGAGTATTTTCTCTTTACCTTGAACATTGGACATTTTGACAAGTATATATCTTGGAGTTGGCCTTTTGGGATTTATACTGTTTGGGGTGCACTGTGCTTCCTGGACTTGTACATCCATCTCTCTCAATAGGGCTGGGAAGTTTCCAGCCATTATTTCCTTCAACATTCCTTCTGTTCCC
Source organism: Tolypeutes matacus (assembly GCA_026826555.1). Classification (NCBI taxonomy): domain Eukaryota; kingdom Metazoa; phylum Chordata; class Mammalia; order Cingulata; family Chlamyphoridae; genus Tolypeutes; species Tolypeutes matacus. Next base: position 32,288,332 of record JAKSZT010054334.1, read on the forward strand.
TTTCCCTTCCCTTCTCCTTCTGCGCTGCCTATAATGCATATGTTTGTGCATTTTGTGTTTTCGGTTAAATCCCTGAGTCCCTGCTGGATTTTTTAAATCTTTTTATCTATCTGTTCTACTATGTGTTTGATTTCAAATGTATTGTCTTCCACATCACTAATTCTTTCTTCTGCCTTGAAATCTGCTGTTATGTGAATCCAGCGTCTTTTTGATTTCTTGGATTGTGCTATTGATCACTGTCATATCTGTTATCTCTTTATGTATGTTTACAATTTCTTCAGTATATTCTCCCAGTGTCATCTTAATATCCTTAATCTCTTCCTTCACTTCATTAAGTTGGTCCATGATATTTGTTTGGAAAGCTTTAATTAGTTGTTTGATGTTCTGCATCTCTTCCTGTTTTTTAGTTTGTTCATTGGACTGGTCCATGTCTTCCTGTTTCTCAGTGTGGTTTGTAATTTTTTGTTGCCCTCTAGTCATTTTATCTTGATGCGTTTATTCAGTTGATTAGGTTCTCTTTCTGCTCTAGAGTTTTATTTAGCTGGTGGTTATGTGTGTGTTTTAAGTTTTCTTTTTGAGACTTTGCTCTTCTTATTTTATTTCCTTCTTTTTATGTACCCTTGAAAGCAAAAGATTAGGGCCAGAGGAATTGAAAGATGTGAGAAAGGAAGAAGGATAATAGTAATATTGATAAAAGTTAGAAGAGGGTCCATATAAGACTTAGTAAAATGAATATTTAACTCATGTAGGCAGTGTAGAGCTATAGGAAAAAAAGTGGATTATCTACAATCAACTGGGAAACCAAATAGAAGAAAATATATATAATTATTTAGAAGGCGAGAATGATGAGGAGAGAGAGAAAGAGTGAAGAAAGGGCTGAAAGGAAAAAGTTAATAATAAAAAAAGAGGAAAACAGAATAGATAGAATAAAAATTGACACCCTTACATTGTGGGATAATGAAAAAAGGTGGTATGTAAGAACCACAACAGAAAGCAGAAAGATGAAGGAAAGAAAAGAGAGAGCGTTGGGAGACAAAATGAATATACATAGAGAATGGGAAATCACAGAAGAAGAAGCACAGCAAAGAAAGAGACAAGCTAGCAGCACCTAATTTAAAAAAAAAGAAAGAAAAGAAAAAAAGGGGTGGGGAGAGAAAAGAAAAGCAAGAGACAGCAAATAAAGACTAAGCAACCACACAAGGAAGCAGTGAAACAAAGCTAAGGAAGAACAGTGTTCCTTCTTGGGCCCTTGGGAACCTCTCAGCCTACTTGTGTACATCAATCAGTTGCCCTGTAAGATTCTATCTGCAGGTTTTGAGACAGATTTTAGCGATTAAACTTAAGTTAAAAAAAAATTCTTTATTTTTTTAAAGTGACTGTCTTCTTTTTTTCGTGTGTGTGTGTGAAATAAGGGACCCAAAAAAGTCTTCTTCTAGACCACCCCCTTTACTGAGGGGACCCTAAATAGCCTCGTGGAAACTAATCAAGCACTTCCCACTTACTAGCCTCCTCAGGGGAGCTCAAGCTCTGATGCTTGTCAGTGCAGAATGATAAAATTGGCTGCCTTCTGCCCTCTCTGGAGCCAAGCCTCAGTATCACCGGGCTGTTGGGTAAATCAGGCTTCCTCAGCAGATTCGCCCCTCCCCTCAGCCTGATGCTGCTTCAAGCTGGCTTATCTGTTACCCAAAGCTATGAGGAGGTCCAGGCAGCCAAATCCACAGAAAGGAAACCCCTCTCCACCCTCTGTCTGTTAGAACCCTCCCACTGTTGGAGAATGCTCCCTCTCACTGGGTTGCCAGAGGGAGTTTGGGCATATCCCTGGGCAGCTAGGTAAATCAACCTTCCTCAACAGATTCGCTATTCCCCTTAGCCTGGTGCTGCTTCAAATCAGCTATTTTGTTCCCTAAAGCTGCAAGGGGTTCCAGGCAGCCAAATCCACAGAAAGGAAATCCCTCTCGACCATCCGCCAGAACCCTCCCACTCTTGGAGAACTCTCCCTCTCACTGGGTTGCTGGCGGGAGTCGCGGTTCAAACCAGCCTTTTTCCCTGCGGGTGGAGCTCAGCCGTCTGTATCAACCACCACAGGATGGGGAAAAACTCACGAATCCTTGCCGAGCAATCCACCTCGCTGTATAGCTCTCTCCAGATCGATGTCCCCAAGGTTCTTGCTCCATGCGTCCCTAGCACAGATCCCCTGGCAGGACCCTGTCCCCTATCAGCCGTCCTCAGAGAGCGAGTCAGCGAGTGCCCTCCTAAACCGACGCCATCTTGCCCCCTCTGTCATTTTAGTTTCATAATAAAGTCCTTTGAGGCTTAAAGTTTTAATTTTGATGAGGTTCTGTTTATCTATTTTTTCTTTTGTTGCTTGTGCTTTGGGTGAAAGGTCTAAGAAACCATTGCCTAACACAAGATCTTGAAGATCTTGAAGATGCTATATTTTCTTCTTATATTTAGGCCTTTGGTCCATTTTCAGTTAATTTTTATTAACTGGTGTGAGATAGGGGTCCAATTTTTTTTTTTTTGCATATGGATATCCAGTTTTCCCAGCACCATTTGTTGAAGAGACTATTCTTTCCCAGTTGAATGGACTTGGCAGTCTTCTCAAAGATCAGTTGGCCATAGATGTGAGGGTATCTCACATAAGATTTTTAAAGCCAGGATCTATTGTTTTCTAAATGTCTATAGAATGTAAATTTTATAGTTGTTAATTATAAAGCCACCATCCTTTGCTTTCTCAATTGCTTAGGGATTAAACTATAGATAATTTGGACAAACAAGATTTTAAACTTTTTCTGCTTGTGTGTGTATGTTGTGTGGGAGCCAGATATTTGAGGATAGTTTACATATGTAAGGCATAAATGCATAGAATTGTATCCATAAGAATCTGTAAAGTTAATGCTGATTTAAATTCTTGAGTACATATTTGTGTAGCAAATATGGAATACCTTTGAGCCATCCTAAAACTTTTTTTCCATTATTTTTCACTAATAGACCTTGTGAACTTTGGAATATTTGGGAAAAATCATCCTTCCCTAAGTAAGGAATGGCTTTCAAATGTTTTTAGTTAAAAACACGTTGATATCAGTCATTGATTGCTATTTAAACCAAAGTAATGCTCATTTACATTATCTTGTAGTTTTTCTTTATTTTACCTATTGTTCTGAAGTATAATGTATTGGTTATGAGCCCTCTCTATGTACTTTTCAGAGTTGATTCTTAACTGTATCTTCTTTCCGGATATGGTTATATTTTTGAATGACCTTAGAATCAGAACTTTAGAGTTAGAAGATTCTTTATAGTTTAGTCTAATTCCTTCAAAATATTTACAAGGAAATAATAATGACTATGTTATGGTTACTTATAATTTACATAGTTCTTAGAGCTTACAAAGTTTTATTTCATTAAATAGGACTCTAGCTTTGCCATTATTTATGCCCTCCATATTTTAATCTCTTTATTCTTTGTGCCATATTATCTTGGACAGTAGTATTAGTAAAGGCCAATAAAATTGGAGCAGTGGAGTCTCCATAGCAACTGGGAGGCTGTTTTTAGACAGGTAAGTGTTCATGTCAAATATATTGATTGATGGTTGGAAAGTAATCACAAGAACTAGATAAAGAGACACTGATTATGATTTCTTTAGATAGGTGGTAGAGGGAAGAGAAAAGACCATTTTATGTTTTGTTTTAAGAAGGGAAGAGTTTAAGTTTGGGAAAAAGTGCGGAAAGTAATTGAATATTTTGTGTTATAGAAAAAGTAAGAGACAAGGTAACCTAGAAGTCACCTTTCTTTCCTGAGCTTTAGATGCTCTGTCCCCTGCCTATGTAGTGTCCAGGAGAATTAGTGCTTAGTGCTTCTGTACACCCACAAGGGAATAAGCTTGAGCAGAGTGGAAACTGTCCTCAGTTAGGTTAAACACGGAACATGGTGCTGGCTCCGTATACTCTTGTGGCTTTTGCCCTGGGCATGGGCATGGGCATGGGCATGGGCATAGTTCAGGCAGCCTTCCCTATCTACATATGCATAGTTGGTTCTAGTGCCACATCCAGCCCCAGGACTTTGAATCAGGGTGGACTCAGCCATTTCATACTTTCGGATTCCAAAGTCCATCTTTGCTTTCCATCTTTACCTTGTCCAGCTTGATTTTCTCCCCTTTCTTCCCTCCCCTTCTCTTTAAACCCCAGTCTCAAAGAGGTCTTACCGTGTCCTCTTTCCCTGATTTTGGTGCTCTATCCCTTTGAGAGGCTGGAAAAAAAAATCTCCCTGGGGTAGCCCTACCCTTGTTCCTTTAGGGGCAAGCTACCTTTAGTAGCTTTAGTGCACAAAAATGATTTACCTTCCTAAAAATGACAGAGGCGACATTTTAGTAGCTCACGTGCCCAAGCAGGTTAGAATGAATGGGAGATTAGAGTCAAGGAAACCAGAAAGAAGGCCAAAATTCCGGTCTTGGGGGTTTTGGGTTAGTATGGAATAGATGAAATGGATAGAATTAAGAACATTTCATGAAGGGCATTTCGATTCCTGAGAATACAAATGGAGCTGACAAATAGGGAGAGTCAAAGCATATTCTGAAGTTTTAGGGCATTGTGGTTGTGAGGATGATGATGCTATTCACAGAGAGATGTTGCAGGAGAGATTGATTTGGAATGAGATTCTGAGCTCAGTATTGGTCATATTATTTTTGAGTTGATAGGAGGACATCTGAGTAGGTGGGTGTTCTCATTAGAATTTGTGGAACTGGAACCCAGGAAGGTAAGTTGAACTGGAAAAAGATTTGAGCATAAAGTTCTGGGTGAAGCTTTGAAATATGATTGAATATACTAAGGAAAACATAGTTTGCCTTTCTTCAGAAATAGCCATTTCTACATGGTTGCCTCCAAAATTGTATTTCTGATCCATTTATTCACTAGCATTTCCTAACTATGTAATTCAGTCAAGACTTTTTTTGATGATGCTTAAAGAAAATCAACTCAGACTGGCAGAAATAATAAAGAGGAGATTTTCTGGACATTGGAATTGTCCTGCATGACATTGCAGCGACAGATACAGGCCATTATACATCTTGTCATAACCTGTAAAATTGCGTGGGGCAGAGTATAAACTATAATGTAAACTGTAGTCCATGGGGATATGGGGCATATGGGAATCCCCTACATTTTTTATGTAGCATTTATGTAATCTATAGCTTCTTTAAAAAAAAAAATTAAGTTTGTAAGTTAATAAATTCCCATTGTTAAAGCAAAAAAAAAAAAAAAGAGGACTTTAGGTGCCTGATAATTGAACATCCAGAAGAATGTTTTCAGGGTTAGTTTGATTTAACATCTCAACAATATCATCAAGAATGGATCTAGTTTCTTTCTGTCGCTCTCTATTGGCTTTAACTTCAGTCTAGCTTCCCCTCTTGAGTGCAGGATAGATGCCAATTTGTACAGTAAGAAGAAGAAATCTGGTTTTTCACTTGTAGAGTGGGAAGGAAATTGGTTTCCGGCAGTTCTTAAGAGAGTGAGGAAGCTTCTTTCTCAGAAGCTACCTGTAAATCAGAACCATATCTCATTGTTAAGTTGGGATCCTGTGACAGTTCCTGACCCAATAACTCTTGACAAGGGAATGACATTAGAGCAGGGCTTCTTAACCAGGGGTCCATGGACCCCTTGGAGGACCGTGGAAAGATTTCAGGGGGTCCGTGAGCTTGAATTGAAAAAAAAAAAAAAAAAAAAATCAACTTATCTTTATTTTCTCTGACCTCTAACTGAAAGCTAGCATTTCCTTCACTTATGAATATATGCAGCAAATTACAGTAGTATTCATTTCACCTGATTGGCAGAGGGGTCCTTGGAACAAAAAAGGTTAAGAACCCCTGCATTATTGTGATTGATTTAGGCCCGAGGCACATGCTCCAGCCAATTAGGCAATGGTAGGACCAGTTTCCTGGACAGCAAATAGTCTGTCCTGGGGAAGTTTGGGTACATAATTACCAAGAAGGGTGAATTTAGTGAAGGAGAGGTGATCCCAGGGCTTACCACCCCAAACCAGGAAGCTTTTGGTTGTTCCCTTGATGGTTTCCAGTTAATGTCATTGTAATTCCTTTGATATCCTGTCTAGAGGTGTTGAGTCAGACGAAGGTTAATTGCTATACTCATATTCTTGCCAGAGTGGTAATAACTAATTCTAAGTAACTCCCTCTGATCATTTCACATCAGGAGTTACTTGGAGGCAATGACTGGGAATCACTCTGAAGATGAATTGATATTCTTGGTAGCTACAAATCAATTGAGGAAACTGGAGGCTGGTTGTAGACTGTACTTACAACATTCTATGACTTGGTGCATCATTTTGGATTTTAATTACACTAATACATGTACACTGGTGTTTTAGTTTGCCAAAGGACTGCTGATACAAAGAACCAGAAATGGGTTGGCTTTTATAAAGGGAATTTATTTGGGTAAAAGCTTACAGTTCTGAGGCCATGAAATGTCCAAATCAAGGCACCATCAGAGGTGCTTAATCGCCAAAGTCAGTTGCCATTTGTCAAAGCAAGATGGCCACCAATCTGCCAAAGTGTTTGCCTTCCCCTCCAGAATCTTCCGTCGTCTAAGGTAGCTTAGCTGTGGTCTTGTCTCTTTCCTAGCCTCTTCTATCAGCCTTTGCTGCTCCACTGCCTTTCCAAGTTCAGCTGCAAGCTATCAAGCATATGGTTCATCTCTCCCTGGGCCTCAGCTCTTTGAGCCTCTGGGGGCTTCTGTCCTTGCAGCTCAACTGTGGACAAAACTGGAGTCCTCTCTCTCTCATGGCAGAATCAATATGGCGATTCCTTTTTTCTGTGTCTCCGTTTTTATCAGACCCAGCAAGAGGGTGGACACTCAACTTGAGTCACGCCTCACTGATGTGGTCCAGTTGAAAGGGTCTCACACCCACAGAATGGTTTGTTCATAAACATAATCTTTCTCTTTTGGGGATTCATAAAATAATTTCAAACCGCCACAACTGACAATATGAACATAAAGGACAATTGGGCTTTTTTGACAGTCAGTCAGTATAGTGCTATGAACTAATGACCTAAGACAAAGTTGAAGATTTATCAGAGATTAGCCCCTGGAACTGAAAGGTGCCTCATAATTCTTCTTTTTAGACAATACATGGATGATCCTTAAAGACAGAGAAATAGAAGAAATTAGAAAGTCAGTGAAGAGATTTGTAAAAGAAGTTTGGAATGAAAGTGGCAAAAATAAAATGTCAAACATTACAACTCTGGAATGTTAGTATTGCCCAAATTTCTTTGTGCTTTCTGAAGTATTACAGTGTTAGAAAGACTTTTACAAATAATTCATTTTTAAAATGCCTAGTTATTTGGATTACCTGTGGGATTTTCAACATGTTATTTATGACTGATGTTAAATTTCTCTATGGGCTTAACTAATCCACATTTACTAAATAAAGTGGCCTAGGAATGAACCGTCACCTACATCATATATTGAAGGTATTGGATTTTGTTCAGGGTTAGAAAGAAAACATGTAACACCTATTTTTAAAATTCATAGACTCTATTGTAGTCATGAATTTGGTGTATTTTTTTATCCCTGTTTAAAAAAAATTTGGTGGAAGAGTTTTCTGTGTGTGCATGCATGTGGCTGTTTATAGGTCTCATTTACCCCATTTTTAACCTGAAAAGCAGTGAATATATTACAGGGTGAATAAAGTATAAATGAAATTTATGGAGGTTAAACTTGGACTTGTATTTAGAGTTTTATTACTTATTACGATGATTAGATCCTAAGAGTTCTACAAATGGTAAGTGTAAAAGTTCCACTAGAGATAATAGAATAACTTATTTGCACAGGTTTCTTATTTCTAAAGAGTTTGTATAAAGTGGTTTACAATACAATCCCCCCAAAATAAAACCTATTGTCTTGAAACATCCCCATACACATACATATTTTCTGTCTTTAATTATAATTCCTTGTGGGAGAGTTTTAACATATTCCACATATTACATCTGGTCATCATCAAAGCTCTTCATTGGTCAGAAAAACAAATTCACGTATTGAAAGACTTCAAAATTGTAGTTCTCTGTAGTGGGAGAGGAAAGATACCAAGAATCCCCAGCCCTGTGCTCTTTTTGTAAATCATATTATTTCTATAAAAGAACTATCTGATAACCAGATTCTGATTTTTTAGAATGGCTCTACTCTTTTTCTTTTTGTCCTTTGTTCTAATAGAGTAGGAAGATAGCAGCAGCCAACATTTTCATCAGTGAGGAGTTCTGTGGTGGGTATATTCCTCTAAAGGAGGGCGTTTATCCTTAGTGGAATTTGGGAGCAGAAGGTTTGCTAAGTAGTGAGAGTTGTTTGGCCTTTGGGCCTGAGTTCATTTTTCATGGAGTTGTTAGCAAACTTCTACCTCTTAAGGTCCACGATGCCGAGAAAGAGGACCATACTTTGGTCCCCAGTCTCTAGGATACCACTTTTTCCTCCAGTCACTCATTCCTGTGATGTTTCTAAGCTTAAGAGTATATTTTTGAAACTGAGTCATGTCCCTCTACAGTGCTCTTCTCCTTAAGGATGCACTTGGTGCAGTAGCTGGCATTTCCTTCTTTTATGCTAACTATTTGTGCATTCATTCAGGCTTCAGTGATAGCCCAATTATGTCTTCCTCTTCACAAGGTACAGAGAAACACCAAATAATTATATATAAGGATCATATACTTTACAGATATTGTCTCATTTGATGCTAACAACTGAAAAACTCATAATCTCCAATTTATGGATTTAAAACAACAACAACAACAGATTTGGAGCTCAGGAACTTTTAAGTCACTTGCTTGAAACGACATGGCTGAATGCTTGCAGGAACTAGAACAAGAAAACTGACCTCAGATTATAAACTCTCTGAGGACAGGAAGTGGCCCCAGCACTTTAGCATGTAGTAGCACATAGTTAAGAGCTCACATATGTCTTGATTAAATGTCGAGTCCCTGTTCTGGACTGTACTGCTGTCCCCAACTGTGTGCGATGGTGAGATTATTTATGCAGATGCTGGACTTTCTTCCTGTGTCCCTCAGGATATCTTCTGAGGGCCTGGTGAGGCATCAGCTACTTTCAGGGGTGGTGAGAAAATCCTCCCAAGATTATTTTTTTGAAACCATGCTGCTGTCTGGACTCTGATCTACATAACTTCTGACCGAGAACCTGTGTCCGCATTCACATCACATGTGCTTGCTGGTGGCTGAGGACAGATGGCACAATTCCTGTAGCTGCTGCTGTTTATCTGAAAGTCGCTCCTTGGACCATGCATTTTACTCCCTGGTCAACAAGTTTTGTTGTCAGAATTAACCCCAAGTGAAATTATTGTCAAACAGTGCCTTCCCCAGCATCCTTAGTGGCACATAAATAAAATGTTCTAGACAGTATGCATTTTGGAAGCTACCAGTAGAAAGATAGGATAGAGTTCAGTCTTTGAAATAATTGCTATCATGTTGTCATCAACTCCTCCCCACACTTAAAATATTAGCAATTTCTTTTGCTAATAATTTTTTTCACAAAATTAGTTTTAAAAACCCATCTGCGATTATATAAAATATTAAAAACCCAGTACATATTTCATACTTTTAATGCAGAAATAAATCAGGCTAAAAATAAAATTTACCATGAAATTTGCTGCAATTTGCCCTCATTGAGGACAATCATTTGCTTAAATTATGATTTTAGCAATTACCAGCAATCTTTATTCCACTACAGATACATGGCTTTTGCTTAGAAACTCTATGATATTGTAGTATTTCTCAGGATTTGTACTACTGAAAATTTGTATAAGAATTACCAGAATAGATGTTAAAATGTATGGTTCAGGGCATAATCCCAAATTACTAAATCAGAACTGTTGAGAGTAGGGCCCAGGAGTTGGCATTTTTTAACAGGTGCCGCATTGATTCTGGCAAATGCTAAAGTTAGAATCTCACTGGAGAGTAGATAGCAGGTCAGAATTAGATTCACAAAATCTGGGTTTAGTCCCTGTTCCATTAGGCTGCTAAATGCTGGGAAAATTGTTAGCTCTCTAAACCTTGATATTGGTATCTGGAAGTAAAGATGATGACATCAGTTGCTACCTCAAGGAGGTGTGAGAATTCAATGAATTATGCATAAACTAATTAGTGCAATGTCTGGAATAGAGCAAGTACTCAAGAAAGGTTATTGGGTAGCAGGGGCAATCATTGTGGTCCTTATTGTTTCACAAAAATATTACAGCCGATGGGACTGTAATCAAGGGTGAGAAAATCACCAGAAAAAGGACTTTTGAGAGTTATCAGTTCTCTTCCAGATGTTCTCCAACTATGGCCCACAGCTTGTTTCTGTAAAGTTTTGTTGGAACACAGCCGTGCCCATTTGTTTAAGTATTGATTGCCTGCTTTTGACTCTTTGGTCTGCAAAGCTGAACATATTTGCTATCTGGCCCTCTAGAGAAAAAGTTTGCTGGCTCCTACTCTATACCAACGTGGATTTGCGGTGAAAGCTTGATATATGTTAATCCATGGTATGGAGGCTGTCAGATCTAGGTAATAAACGAGAGTGCTGGTGGCAGTGGCCAGCCCCTGCCCCTGCCCGCCAGCACACCTACCACACCTGCCGCTTCAGGTTGTTAGGATGGGCCAGTCCTGCCTTGTGCCTTTCTACCATTGCCTTTTCACTGCAAGTAATAATTGTGGTAGGGGCCCTTTCCTAGAGTAGCATCTTGGAAGCTGGAGAGGGATGAGGGATGCTTTGGTGGGCTCCCAGTACTCAGATGTAATAGTCCTTACAATTAATAAGACAGAAAGGGAAATAGGACATAGAGTTCATGTAGACCAAGCATGGTCTTTTGTCCTGGTAGTCTTCCTTATGGCCAAGTTTGAATTCGACCTGAATTCTAGACGCACTTTACATTCATCCCGTACCATCTCCAAATTAAAAGCCAAAACCAAACCCAACTATCAGATCAGAAAAAACCAAACCAGTGGTCTCAAATGGAACATTAAAAAACCCATAAAATTGTGGAAGGATCCTACAACATAAACAATTACTAACTAATGCAGTATAATTGAAACTAAAACTAAATGAAGATAGGATTCTTAAACTTTTTGGTTATTTTTCACAAAGTAAGAAAAGGTCACATCCTAGAACTTCTGTCAACAAGCTTTGTGTAGTACATAGGCAAATAAGCAATGATTAACACATAACGTTTTTTTTAAAGATTTATTTTATTTATTTATCTGTTTCAACCCCCCACTCGTTCTGCGTTTGCCATCTTCTCTCTTTGCTTCTCTGTGCTTCTGTGCCTGCCCATTCCCCCTTCATTTGGCACTGGGAAACCATCCTGGGACCCTCCGGAGTGGGAGAGAGGCGCCCAATCTCCCGCACCACCTCAGCTCCCTGGTCTGCTGCATCTCCCACTATCTCTTCCCCGAGTCTCCCCCGTTGTGTCATCTTGCTGCGTCAGCTCTCCGCATGGGCCAGCACTCCGGCGCGGGCCAGCTCTCTGCGCGCGCCCCTCTCTGCTCGGGCCAGCCTGCCCCCCACCAGGAGGCCCCGGGAATTGAACCCTGGACCCCCTACTTGGCAGATGGGAGCCCAATCTCTTGAGCCACTTCTGCTTCCCAACACATAACATTTTTGACTTTTCCAACACTAATAATAGGAATACCCCATTTTCCAGTAGTACCGGTTATGTCTTTCTTGCATTTGGCTTTAATGTTATTATGGGCTTTAGTTGGGAAAGAACCTCTGGACTGTGGATTTTACATTCAGCCCTTAACATTATTTTATATGGCCCTTAGAGCAAATGATGAGGTATCCCCCATTTCTGCATATGTTTGTGAAAAACAAGACAGCCAATAGTCTTCAGTAAAGATGTTTTGAAGAGATTGGGCAAAATTGGAATTGGAATGCTATTCTGTGGTCCTGTAGGTTTGACTGTAGGTGCCTCTCTCTGTGTATTTCTTTTTTAAGTGTTTTGTTTGTTTCTCTGCCTGCCTGTTTCATTCCCACTTCCCTTGATCCCAGAGCTCCATTCTTCCTCTTATCTTGCTGCTTTAACTAGTCAGGATGTAGAACCTTAGTGTGTCCCTTGGCAACTAGCATAACACTTAACATTTCTTTTATACACCCCGCCTCCCAACAACAAAACTGTCCTTCTAAGCAAAAATGAAAAGACTCTCTCTATATGTGCCCTTGATTAATATTTTTATTAGGCCACTGACTCTCCCATAAGTGGGAAAAAGTTCCTGTTCCCTGTTTTTTGGCCTCTGTGTTGCTGACCCAGAATGTTTTATTGTTCGATGGAGGAGATAAAATTCCCCTGATGTTTCCTACTCACTCTAAATTTGGAATACACCTACAGTATTCTTTTAGGCTTTATTGTTTCCTAAAACCATCTATTTAAATACAGTCCTAGAGCTTCAGACTTTGTTATTGTGGCTAAAAATAATGTGTGTCATGGAACAGTATATTAGACTTTATTACCATCTTATAACCATGCAAAAGCCAGAACAAAATTCATGCCATGACCTAGGAAACAGGAGCCGTGATGGTTTACAGAGGGCGTGGGTGTGGGATTGTCCAGTTTTTTCATATTTTCTGATCTCCTTCACCTAAAATCATCACAGATAGGCATCAGTGTTTTAAAAATTAAAGACATTTTCTATTAATTTTGAAATTTGTCACGTAATGGAAAGAACATTGTGGAGTCAGACGGACATATCGGAAACAGCTTAAAAATGTACAAACTGGGACCTATTCTCCCTGATACTTACTTTTCTTATGTGTAAAATGCATAAACCTGTAGCTAACTTCTGACTTTTGAAGGTCATAATGCATTCCCACGATGTAGATGCTCCGTAAATGCTAGTGATTGTTAAATTTTGCCAATACCATGATAAATGCATAGTGGTTATTCCGAGTGATCTGTATGTGGAGTGGTGGGAAGAACTTGACCTTTAAAACCCAATGGGACCTTTCTATAACCCTCATGTTTGTGGCAGAGGCAGGGGCAGCCAAAAGGACAATGTGGTCTTTCTCACTTGCGGAACGGTACGATCTAATGCACGGTGCCATTGCATCTTTAGCATAGTGAGGAGCTTTCCGTGTTTTGTTTTATGTTGATACTCCTACCAAATTGAGGAAGTTTGTAGCCCTGTTTTAGGGAATGGTTTTTTTGAGGTTTCTATTTCCTTTTCCTTTTATTGTTTATCAGAAAAATCTTTATATATTTTTTACTATCCTAGATTTTTATTGGATTATGAGACGTATCAAACTTACTAATTGAATTGGATTTGAATTATTTTTCAATAATGAGCTTCATATATTTGTTCTGTAACATTAGAAATAAGTGGTTTGCCCTCTCTTTTTTTAGGTGGACCTGAGCCTGACCTGTCTAGGCAAGCTTTGTATTTGGTCCATGGTACACATTTTAAATCCATGTTTATCCATTTATGGCTTGCCTGGGTCTAGAGACAAGCTTGTTTGCAATGCACGGGACAGCTTAGAAAGCACAAGGATTAGGAATTCACCCTTATGGAGAACACAGGTAGACTTCATTTACCTGAAGGCTTCAAGGATTTTTATGACAGCCAACCATGCAGCTCTTAACTATTTGAAAGACCACTGGATGGATACTCACAAGATTAAACAGTCTGAATTTTAATTTCTCTAAACCCATCTGGAATCTGCTTCAATTATATGTAATGACTCATGATACAAGATTAAATAGCCTCCTTTTAATAAATTTCTGTAAACCTGGGGGGGGGGGGAGGTGGTTTGGCTAATGGGGGCTCCAGCCCAAATCCTGCTCCCACTCAACTGATTGGGAAGAACAAGGTAGTACCTTTTGGAATAAAGGGGAGAGGAAATGAAGATTGGACCCTACAAAGTCTGGTGGTGCTGATGCTAGTGATGCTGGTGGAAAGATAACAATAACGGAACTTAAACCAGTTTAAAAAAAAAAAGGCTTTTGCTATTTAAATTATTGTTCTACTTTGTGATTTGTACACTTTCATATGTCCCTTGCTTATGCTCTTTTCCATATTCAAAAATTCCCGTCTCCCATTCTCTCTTCTCATTATTCCATCTCTCAAAATCTGATGCCTAATGCTCATACACTGCTTGCTCCAAGAAGCTGTCCTGCTTTCTAAATTAAAAATGAATGAATACTTTTTCCTATACTCTTAAGTTCTGTACTCTGGGACATTTTGCCCTAGGCTTCTACTTAGCAATTATTCCATTATCTTTAAATGATAGGTATTACATAGTTTATATGTAGTTTGAACCATAAGAAATTGCCATTATTCATCTGTTCTTGAGCTACAAAACATGTTCATATTCTTCAAACTGTCATTCAATTGAACATTAACTGGACAAACTTTTGAAAACAAACTGTGGTCTTAGATATTTAAAACATATCCTGGACTTGGATTTATGCATCTCCCTGTCTTTGAGCCCTTGAAGAGCTTGTACATGAGTATGTGTTCAGTAAATGTTTGTTGAACAACATTTGGTTTTGTTGGTTTGTTGAAATTACCAGGACTCTTTATAAGACAGCTAATAGTTGATGTAAAATGATGTTTTGTTCTGCTGGCTACGCCCTTCAAAAGCCAGGATATTGGAGTCCATCATGTACTTTGCGCAGCCCATTTTGATATTATTATCAGATAAGCAAAGTTCTTGTCTCAAAGTCACTGTTCCTACGGTTTTAGTTTTATATAGTATTATTTTTTATGAAATCTTTTTCTTTATATCTTGCCTTACTTGTTTTATTTCACTTTACTTAATGCAAAAATAGTAATGCTTTTATTTTTCTATTTTTCCTCTCAAAATATTTTACCCATCTGTCTCTCTGCTGAAGATCCCTTATGCCTTTCCCCTCACCGCCCCCCCTCATTCCCCCCCTGCATTTGGAAAAATGCTCCCTGGCATTTTTTGTTTAAATCAGGGTAAAAAAATATTTCCTTCATTTGAAGTTACAGTCAGTGCTAGTTAAAAGTGCAGTTAAATCACAGGAGATAAAAGTTGTACTGACAACCTTGGATGTTCTCTGTCCCTTTGCCAAGAATAGCAAACTAGATACTCATCTTGTGCAGAAATATGTATACGTTCATCCTCAAAAAAAAAAAAAAAAAAAAAAAAAACCTTTTTTTTTTCTATTCTTGGGAAAAAGAGACCTAAGTCAGCTCAAGCTGTGGAACATGGGTGGTTGGGGGAAGCAGTAAGGTGAGATTTGAGGGACAAAGTATGGCACTGAAGGAAAGGAGAAAATTGTGTTTTTTCTTATTGACAGACTCTTTGGTTTAATAGCATATAACCTCTTTCTTGGTTATTTATAATACTGTATAATTTCCTTTAGACATCTTTTTTCACTCACTTATTATACTTTTTTCCTAACTGGAAGATTTTTACATGAGAAAAGGAGATATTGGAGATGGAACGAAAGCTCAGTCTGTGAATATATGGAAGTATTTTATAGTATCATGCAAAAAATGTTTTCATTCATGTGAATTTCTTTTGCTCTTGAATCAGCAATTTTACAACATAGTACTTTTAATTAGGTAAAAATTCAGATTGGCTCTTTTATAAGCCATCAGGCATGTGTAGAACGAAGGGAAGAAGATTGCAGAGACTGGGGCTGCGGCTAGAAGACACGTGGCTCTCAGGAAGTGTACATGGATGGGGTCAGGGTCCGTTTCGCAGCCGGCTTAACTCTGACGGAGTCGGTGAAAGAATGCGCAGCCAGTCGTTCTGTTTATCCCTGGCAGTCCCTAACGACCCCCTGCGAAGAATGTCCGCTGCTGGAGACATACCAGGCCACGCAGGGATAAAAGAAGATGGTGAGCCCTCAGTATATTTTTTACAAATCAGCACAACCCTGATATCTGAACAGTGGAAGTATAGCTCAAGAAAAAAAACGTGTGTATGCATTATCTCACTACCAAATATTTTAAATAATATACTGGGAAATTGAAGCTAGCAATTTATAACAAGACACTACACCATAACAAAACAATTTTATCTGAAGAGTGCAAGAATGGTTTAATGTTCAATAAATTATTATTGTAATGTCAAAAAATATATATATTTTTAGTTTTAAACAGATCCATTGTTTGAGGATGCTGGAACATGAAACCATAAATTGAAATGAGTACTTTTAATAATTAAATAAGATGACTTATTTTCTGACATTTTTTAGCAAGAATAGATTAGGAAAACAGGTTATTGTAAATCTGTGGAAGGAGGCTTTCCAGCCCTGTGAGTAATGGTATGTGTTTCTGCCATTTCATTGAATATTTCACTAAAACAGAATAGATTTTATTGAGCATGAATTGCATGGAAATAGGGGAAGAGAGCATTGCATTCCAGTGCCCAGGACAGTGCCTTGAACATGGTAAATCCATAATTATCATCTGTTGAGTGAATGACTGAGTTGATAAATATCTACTAGTTGATTAGCACCATGTGATGAACTCCTAAGAACACAGAAAAATTATATAATAAGCATGGTCCTTAAAATTGCAAATTAGAAGTAGCAACAAAAATCAGTACATATTAATAGAGAATGATTAGTACTGAATTCTATGGACCAAAGGTAATTTTAATTAAAAAGGAGAGCTCAGATGAAAGAGGCAGCATCTTACCAAATACCTATTTTGTTCCATAATATGCTGTTTTACATATATTATCTCAACGAGTCTTCATGACAAAATTATTATAATTTTCTCTGATTTTTTTCAGTGAGGTAATTGAGGTTCAGTATCTTGCTCAAGGTTTCCTAGCAACTAAGCGGCTGACCTATGTTACGAGACTTGTTCTTTCTGCCTCTTCTGCTACTTTGCTTTCTAACTGCTTTTCTAGTTTTCTAGAGTTGTCTGGACCAGGATTGGTTCAGGTTGGTAGTTTGCTACCAGAGGCTCTCTGTACTACTGCAGACCCAGTAGACTTGAGCTCTTGACCTAAACCAGAGTGTAAAACACTTTACTGCAGAAGAACCAGGACTCTACCCCTTTGCTGTCAGTTCAGTGATGGGACTAGGGAATAGTGTAGGGAGACTCTGAAGGGGCTTGTTTGTCTCTGCCCTCATTAGTGTCAATATTAAAATCTACCCATGTTTTAGTGGTATTTTCAAGCTGATCCATTTCCATTGTAGGAAATACTTTAAGGTGCAACTCTAAATCGTTTTTAAGTTAAAAAATGAAGTGTTTAAACATAGATGCCATTGTGTGTGAGTTACTTCCAATTTGGCACCAGATCAAAAGATAGATCTCTACTTCAAGGTCTGTTACCTGGGAAATAGTATCTTTACCCAATTCCCAAAAATTCGAAATCAGTTGATTTCGGATGGGACTCCAGAAATCTTTTAAAAGCTCACTCGTAATTCTGATGGCAGGCCAGGTCTGTGAACCTCTGTTTCAGCAGACCTTTGTTCAGAGCCTGCAGCGGTGCCAGCTTCAGGGATTGGTAAGAGAACAGCAAAAAATTTCCTTCCGATTCATTGAGAGAGAGGACTCAGTGTTCCCACACAGATAGAGATATCCAAAGAGGAATTACCTAGTCAAGTTAGCTAAGTTGGTTTGGGTTCAATTTAGGCCCTTGCCAGCTCAAGATTTTTCAGTTTTGTAATTCTATTTTGCATACTTTTTCCCCTATGAAAATATTTTGTGCAATATATTTTTTAAATGTTTGCTTGATAAACATTTACTTTAAGCATCTGCTGTGAGGTTAAATACCATGTATCATCCAGTCTAGGATGCCAGTTCCCTCCCCTAACCCTCAACAGTTTTTAACATTTCTGAAGATACTTTAGCATTGCATAATAGTTGAATTGGCTGGGTTTTAGTTTCTTAGTTGCATGTAAAATAATGGTGCATCTTTTCATCGATGGAAACTTTTTATCAGTGAAGTGTAGTGTAGGTGATTTCTGTCAGGGAAAAGGATTACCTAGAAGATATTCATTAAGAGATACCTTTTTGATTCCCAGATTGTGTAAATGTTTTAATTTACAGAACAGAAAAGCTATTTGCTGTCATAAATCAGTACATCTGAATCATTACTCTGAAAAATTATGCTTCATTTATTTTGTGTCAGAATGTTTTCCATACAATAATAGAGAATAAAAGTGCATCATTAATTACAGTCGAGCAGTTCACACATGTGTGGGTATATATATTTCCATATTGTCACACAATGAGGGAAATGTAATATAACAAACGATTAATACTTACACAAGAGTTGAAGATTTAATTAAATAATAGTATTAAATTTACGGCCGTTTATAATTATGCTTTATAACAATTTTGAGTAATACTTAAAACAATATGGAGAAACAGTTCCACAAGCCAGCGTCTTCTATTTCTAGATGAAAGCATGTTTAATAATGAGTTTTTCTTGTAGGGTAATAATAGTTTTGTGCCTTTGAGATAAGTGCAGCTATTTTTTTTTTTTTTTTTTTTAAATGGGCTTGCTTAATTTGCAGAGCTTCACTGTGATGGAATTTAAGCAAAAGAAGACTAATTACTGTCAACAGAATTTTAGGTATGAGATTTTGGATTTGCTCCTTTGTGGTAAATATGAACCTTTCTGATAAGAACCACTGTGTCAGTCTGTTCTTCAAAGTACCAGGAGCTCCATGTCCCCCATAATAACTGTTCTGCATATTCATTTTCCTTTCCCCTGAGTGGCTGGGACTGTTGTCAAAAATCATAAACAGACTAACAAGCAGAACCCACATATAGTCAATGCAATAATAAAAAACACTCTATACCATTGCAATAATATAAAAATACACTGTGTCTTCCTACATCTAAAAGAAGCAAGCCAGGTTACCAGTTTGTTTCATCAGCTGCAATTATTTTCCAGAGTAAAGTAGAAGATTTAATTTATAGTTTAATAACTTCTTAAAAGTCAAATATATCACTTTTTTGTTTATGAAAAAGATATGTAGACAAAAAATTAAGCAGTTTAATTGATCCTACAGAGAAAAGTGGGTAGAGAATAAATTTTTAGAGATTGTTGGAGAAAGTAATAGTCTCTCTGAACTCTGTCCTTGCTCTCTTTGTAACAAAGTCAGAATAATTTTTTTTAAATAATTACCAATTTGCCGATGGTTTTTAAAAACATTGCTTCAATTTATTCTTGCCACATATTTGTGAGTTATAATTTTTATAGCAATTTTGAATGATTTGTCTAAGGATACACTCATTTTACAATTTAATTACATTTCATCCCCTGACTCTCTTTATTTCAGTATTTCAATTTTATTTTTTATACATTCAGATTTTTGCTACAAGTTGTGATTTTCAAAAGCTGTTGGAGCCAAAATTCTTTTGATATAGAATTCCCTCTTGATTTTAGAAAAAGATGAAAAAGAAAATGAGATTTAACTTGAATAAATAATTTACATTAATATTTTGTGTAATACCATAATCCATTTACAGTTATGAAAAACTCATAGGGATAGAGTTAAGGAATAAAACCTACTTTTAAAAAATTTAGATAAAACAGCTTTATTGAGATACGATTCACATACCATACAATTAACCCATTTAAAGTATACAATTCAGTGAACCTTAGTATATTCAGAGTTGTGCAGCCATCATCATAATCAATTTTAGAACATCATAAATCCTTTAACTTTGTATTTTGAAGTAATTTCAGAATTAAACAGGACAGTTGTTAAAAAAGAAAAAAGAAAGGAAAAAAAAAAAAACATCAAAAAACTACAAAGAACTTCATTATACCCCCTTCCTGATATATAGATATACCAACTTTTAACATTTTGTTTCTTCCCACTCCCCTTCCTTCCCTCCCTTCCCTCCCTCTCTTTTCTTCCCTCCCTCCCTCCCTCTCTTTCCCTCCCTCTTTCCTTCCCTCTCCCCCTCCCTCTCCCCCTCTCCCTCTACCCCTCTCTCTCCTCCTCCCTCCCTCCCTCCTTCCCTTTCCTTGCCTCCCTCCCTTTCCTTCCCTCCTTCCCTTTCCTTTCCTCCCTCCCTTTCCTTCCCTCCCTCCCTCCCTCCCTCCCTCTATCTATCTATCTATCTATCTATCTATCTATCTATCTATCTATCTATCTAGTATTTGAGGATAGGAAAACCTACTTTTTAAAGTATAGATAGGGATATCTGGGTTTTGAATTTTTGGCTGTTATGAATAGGAGCTACTATTCATTTATTATTTTAAAGAAAGTATAGGTCATTAGAACAGAATACTTAGTCTTCAAATTATGGTCAGGATCATGTGTTTGTAAACCTTTAATTATAATTATTTATTGGCCATGAAGAGCCATTTCCAGCTAGAGTGTGGTCTGGTGAACTTTAGTATGTAAAAGACCTTTTTATTTGTTTGCTTGTTTTTTCTTATTTTACTGTAGTGTCTTGGTGTTTGTCCACTCCTTTTTTGGGTAAGAGTTGATGAGAAATGTGAAGCGGATAATGTTTGTTTAAACAAATGAATGTGCATTTCATATTTTGTGGTAGGAGGTATAAACATACACATGATTTAAATGGTAGGTGAAATTTGTCTTTTAGCTTCTCAAGTACATAGTGGATCATAGGCAGAAAACTTTACATAGTGTTTTTTTTATTGAGTAGTGGTTCTCAGTTGGTGATGCACATTAGAATCATGAGTGTTTAAAAATACAGGTATCAGGGATCAGATATAGCTCATGTCGTTGAGTACCTGTTTCCCATGTATGAGGTCCCAGGTTTGATCCCTGGTACCTCCTAAAAAAAATGAATAAAGTTACCGTTACAAACTCCCTGGGCATTGTAATTTAATTGACAGTTGAATCTAGCATTGGACCTTGGTGCCAGTAGTTGGTTAAGTTTCCTACATAACTCTAATATGTGGTCAGAATTGAGAATCATTGTTTTAGATTCTTGCTGTCAAAATTTTAATAACAGAAACCTGCAGCTTAATTTTTCTTAAACTTTACCTTTTGTCCATCTTCAAAAAAAGAACTTGTTAAATCAGACCATGATTACAAAATGCAGAAAGGAACCTTGATAAAAGTACTGGTGAATACCTTTGAAGCTTATTTGCATTCTTGTTTCCTAACATATCTCTGCTCCTTAGATATAAATCCTCTTTCCCTCCCTCCTTCCCCTCCCTCCCTCCCTTCCCTCTCCTGTCTTTTCTTTCTTATTAGGTGCCTACTGTCCCAGCACTGCTTTATACCCTGGTATATAATTACAATTTGGAATCCTTACATTTGAGTTGGTGAAAGATGCATGATAAATATTTGTTGAATTGAATAGAATCACAGATGAGCCCTGTTGGCACACGGGTGTACTGTGGTTCAAATCCTTTGTAGAAATTACTGCTTTTTCACATCCAGGAACATTCCAAGCATTTAGAAGGCTGTCAGAGGGAGGACTGTTAAGGACTGCTACAGCCTGATCTGCCTGGCTTGGAATCCAGTCTTCTGTTTTGCCTATGGGGGATTTTCCTCTCTAGGATGGGAGAGGAGACCTCATGTGATCTTGAATGGGTTTAAATTCTCACTGGGTTTGATCATCTCTCCTGTTCCCTCCAGTTGCTTGGATATTGAAGAGTTGATTTTATATGCCCCCCCACCCGCCCCAAAAGGAGTGCCTACCAGTAGCAAAGTATATATGTCTGCACACTTACACACACAACACACACACACACACAGATTTAAGGGAGAAAAAAAAAAACAACAGCAGAAGTAAAGGGGTGATACTTTTTCTTTTTTAAATGAGGGATTCTCTTATTTGGTTATTTCTAGTTTTTTCAAAGTCTCAGAAGATAGAAAAATCTCTTCAGAATAACAGTGATGGGTATGTTTCGCTAGGTTAGATATCTTGCTGCAGTGCTGTTATAGGAAGTACGCAATAAGGGTGGGGTGGAGAAAGGTTGTGTAAGGTTTAACAAGGCATTCTTCATAGTTGAGTCTTTGATGTCACTATTGGCATGATTAAATTTAGATATGTGATAGTGAGTCATATTAACCAGAGATATAGTATGCCCCATGTTTTTAGGAAAATATTTTAAGAAATAAGTTCTGTTTTTACTTTGTAAATGAAGTAACTGAATTTTAGTGGTTGAGGTTCTTTTCTTCCCTCACCCTGCATTCCCCATCTCAATTCTTTTTCTTTGGGCAGTTCAGCTTGCTCATGCCATTTTGCTAATGATTTATTCTGTGGGCATGCGTGTATTTGTGTGGCTTTTAAAGGATTTTGTTTGTTGGTGAACTCTTCAAGTGTACCAAAGGAGCTTCTGTGTGACCACCATCAGAACAAAGCTTCCTAATTTCAGTGTCATTAAGTCAGCAGCTGGTGCAGCTGAATTCAAAGGAACAAGTATAGTTATTGACTGTTTTCTCTAAAAACAGCCTGAAAAAAGAATTTCCTTAAGCAACATTGAGCGGGATTTGGAACTTCCTATGCCTCAAAAAGTCTTAGAAAGATTTATAGAAGTGCAAAGGTCAACATTACTTCATGTGATGATAATCCCCAAACCCTAAGCCATGGATCCATGGCAGTTGATTTCTTTAAAAATTGTTTTATTTAAATCATGTGGTTAGAAATCCTAAGCAAAAAGAAAAAGAAAAAAAATTTAGTAAAATGCATGGCCACAGCAGTTACTCCTAGATTATCTCTAGTATTGTTAGAGAAGTTGTACTGTTGTATTGACACAAAAGCTATTTATTAAGGTTTGGTAGTAATATGAATAGCATTGCAATTCTGTAAAGTTAACACTGTTTTATTTTCAGTTTTATTTGGGTAATGCTTATATTTTGTTAATGTTTGTGTAAGGAGTGTATTGGAGATGTATCTTCTACAGATTGCTCATAGTGACTAATGGACTCATTCCCGAAGTTTATTGATAAAAACCATGAGTGTGTAAACATAAACTGATTATTTTTCCCTCGTGAAATGAATTATCTTTTAGTTATCCATAAAGGAAATATTACTTACCCACTCCTAGGTCTCAGGAGTTCCCCCACAGTGTTCTTGGTGGGAGTTCTAAAATTTCGTTGTTCTTCTCAGTCCTTCTATCTGAACAATGCCACTTTCACTCCCACAGATTAATGACTGTTATGGAGACAATAGATCCTGTAAGTCAAGAACTTCCTCAGCTTCTCACTGGACCAACTTGTGAGCCCATCACTATCTAGTTCTGTCTTCACCTCTTTCTAGCTTCATGAAGGGTGAATTCTATTGGTGTGAGGCTGTTCCTGACACTGGTACCCTTAACAAGGTTCCTTCTTGGCTCTTCTGAAGCTTTGAATCTTCCGTTAGTGCCCTCTGTGTGCCTTGCCACACTGGCTTTCCTCTCCACTATTCTTTCTCCTCAGCTCATGAGAATCTTTAAAGTTATAGGCTCTTAAAACCGTTTCTTCCTTTGTTTCATTCTAAGGGAAGATCCTTACTCTCCCTTTTCCTTCAGTTGAAGGAGAGCTTCTTAAAAGAGTTTGTTTCCACTTGTCTCCCATCCACTCTCCAACTCAAGGCATTTGAGCATATGCACCTGCTACTATACTCACTTTTTTTTTTTTTTTTTTGCTAATCATCTCTTAACTGCTAAACACAGTGGCTTCATAAGTCATCTTATTTGACCTTGCTTTTGCATTTGACATAGGTGAGTACTTAATTTCCTTCTCTTGATTCCCCTATCACTCCAATGTTCTTGCTGCTTCTTCCTTTCTGACTGTTACTTCTTTGTCGTCTTTATGGGGTTTCCTTTCCTTCTTGCCCCTATAGTTGATATTTGCCCTCCCTTAGCCCATTGATTTCTGCAACTTCACATTCTTCCCACTCAGTATTGAATCCTAAGTAGGCGTCTGTCGCTTTGCTTCTCTTGATTGCTCAATTTAGATAGTCAACTTCCTATTAAATATCTCATTCTGGGTATATAATAGCATTTCAAACTTGTCATGTACCCAGCTATGTTTGTTATCTATTTCTTTAAAATGTCTTCATTTCCTATCTTAATTAATGAATTTTTGATCATCAGGTGCTAAATCCCCAAACCTGGTTGGGAATCATACTGGATAAATTGTTAACCCTTTCATCTCTCATCAGTCACCAAGTGACCTCTGTTATTCTTTTATTTACTTAGACCATTTTCATAATCTCATAATTGGTCTCTTATATCCTATATTACCTCTATTCATTTTCTAATTTAAACTCACATAACTTTGTTCCTCATGACCTGACTTCCATTCCACCTTCCCACCCACTTCGTTTGGGAAAACTTTCAGTACCTGGAACCTGTACTTCTTTTTAGCATGGCCCTGCCTTTGCACATGTGCCTGTATCCAAGACTGTGCCTTCCCACCTAATTTAAATTTCCTGAACTAACTCTTCAGGTCTCAGTGTAAACCTCCTCTACACTATCACCTCACCCTACTGCTCTCCAGACCAAGTTAGTTATTTTCTCTTTGACACTTAACAGAATGCATTTACTTAGAATACTTAGTATAATTGATTGATATTATTTCTTACCATATTCATCTGTCTCATTAAATATTGACTTCTTGGAAGGCCAAGACCTTCATATATCCTTCTTTGTATTCTCAGTAACTATCAAAGGGCCTGGCACAGAGTAGGTATACTAATAATTATAGTACTGCCTTCTTAACAGAAGAGACATGCAGCCATAGTTGGTCAAAAAAGTTAGTTAAATTAGGGGGACATAAAAATTATATATGTCCAACATAAATTGAAAAAATTATTCAAACATAAAACATACTAATACACAGTTTTTGGTAAACTTCCTTTGAGTATGGCTACACAGATGGAGTTCAGTGTCAACTTTCTAACCAAAACCGTGCCCATAATGGATTATTATTTCTAGTTTCTTTCTTTAAAGTGAAGTAAAAACTTAGATACTTTTGAAAATATTTGTGATTTATTTTCCCCCAGGGTTGTGCAATTATTCTCATACATTATATACTGTCTTTTTTGTTGTTGAACTTATTTTGAAATGACATCATAGTTATAAGACAGTTGCAAAAAACAATTCAAAACCCATACAGAGAATTCCAGCATAATGCCACACCCAGATACCCAGATCCACCAAATTTAACATTTTGCCACATTTGCCATATCTGTCTATCTATCTACCTGTCTATCTGTCTATATCTATTTTATGAATATGTCAGTCTAGATTTTATGTATTATACCCCTTGAACACATAATATTTCCGTGATATGTTCCTTAAGAACAAAGATATTTACTGATGCAACCACCTTAAGTACAATTGCCAAATTCAAAAAATTTAACATTGATATAAAGCTTACAGTCTATATTCCAGTTTTTTCATATGTCCCAGTAATGTCCTTTTGAGCTTTTTCTCCATTATTGGTTCCAGTCCAGGATCATGGATTGCATTTAATTGTCATAGTCACTTTAGTTGCTCTTTTTTTTTTTAATTGTCGAAACCTGTATACGGTGTAAACTTTCCCATCTTAACCACTCCTGAGCATACCATTCAGTGGGATTTATCACATTCATAATGTGGTCCTACAGTCACCACCATCCATTATCAGAACTTTCCTATAATCCCAAGCAAAACCCTTACACCCATTATGTATTTACTCTCCAGTCTCACCAACTCCACTTCCCTTGGTACCAGTAATCTCTTTTCTGTCTCTGTGAGTTGCATATTCTACCTATTTTATATAAGTGGAATCTTGCAATATTTGTCTTTTTGTGTCTAACTTATTTTGATTAACATAATATCTTCAAGGTTCATCCATGTAGTGGCATGTTTCAGAACTTCATTCTTTTTAAAGGCAGGGTAATATTCCATTGTGTGTATATACCACATTTTGTTTATCCATTCATCTGCTGATGGACTCTGGGGTTACTTCTACTTTTTGGCTTTTGTGTATAATGGAGCTGTGATGGAGTGGCATACAAACGCAACATCAGTTCTTAAAATTATTTTGTAACTAATCTTTGAATTTTTTCAAAACATCCATTTATTTTTCATAGAAACGGACATTGTGCTTCTTCTATACTCCTATTTTACTTGTTTACTACGTCATTTAATGAAATCACATTATTACAATAAATAACTGCATAAACAAGATTAGGGTCAGAAACTATTCTTAGTAAGAATATGGCTCAGTTGATGGGAGCAGAATACTTGGGCTGCTCAAAGAGGAGCCTACTGGTTGGGGCATTCCCTGGATATCCATCACTATGATTTACAAAGTGAATGGAGGTCATTGGTTAATCTGGACAGTTGGTTAAGTGGAAGTTGGTTAAAGGGATTCTACCATATTTGTCAGTTTGATACTAAAAGGATGCTTATCTCAGTTCCTTGGCATTTCAGTAACTAGAAGAGCTTCATACAAACTTGCCTACTTTCCTATATACTCTCTCCTCCAAATCATTTATAAAAATGTTAAATAGGACCACTTTGAGCACCTGTCTCCTGGAAGTCGTCCTGCTTTCTTTCTCTGTCATTTGTTTACTGCTGTAACTACAACAAGATGTAATTTTTAAAACTAGTCTGGTTTGTTACAGTCTGTTGGTTGCTATCAAGTAGAGTGAGTTCTCAACCTATTATATCATTAATTCCAGGTTGTTTTTCTCCCGTCAGTATGTTGTTTAATTCATTAAAATCAAATCAAATAAAAATGAAAGGACTTCATTTTGAAATTTCCATGTTTTGGTACCATGTTAGCAACTGCATCCCTTAGGGTAGAGGCTGGTTGTAATTTTACATTTGAGCCAAAAATGTAAAATTTCCACTTGGGACTTTAACTCCTTGATAGTGCCAATCTGTTCTTGTTTAGCTTCTCCCCTAAGCTAATCACTGTTTGATTTGGTTCCTCTAACTTTTTTTTCAAAATCTTATTTGGTATTTGCAATAGTCTTAAAACTTTTCTAAATAAACACAAATGAAACAGTTACTCAGTTTCACTTTCTTTCTTTCTTTCTTTTTGTAGTAAGTACATGCTTTGCATTACAATTTTATTATATTTCCAAAAGTTTTGTCTTTTTAATTTACATTTTGTATTGGCTTTGGACTACCTTGCAAGGTTACTCTTAGATTCTTTCTTTTTCTTTTTATAACTTTATTTTTAAAGAAGTTTTAGATTACAGAAAAGTTACATAGAAAATATAGGACATTCTCATATACCCCACTCCCTCACCCTCTCACATTTTCCTGTATTAATAACATCTTACATTAGTGTGGTAAACTTGTTGCAGTTGATGAACAAATATTGAAGCATGAGTGCTAACCATGGTCTGTAGTTTACATTATGGTTTACACTTTGCCCTGAACAATCTTACAGGTTTTGACAAAATGTATAATGGCCTGTATTCATCATTGCACTATCATGCAGAACAATTTCAATGCCCTGGGTTCTACCTGTGCTTCCATCCCCCTCCTCTCATAACCTGTGGTAACCACTATCTTTATATCAGTGTTACAAGTTCTTCTATTCCTACAATAATAATGTCTGCTTTGGTCCATGGTTACATTCCCCTCTTGTTTATTCTTCAATCTTGAGGATTTGGGCATGGTGATGCCCGTTCTGCTTCAGATTGAGAGGGGCCTTAGATCTTTAGATTGAGAGGGGGCAGATAGAAGGAACTGTTCTGCTTGCAGTTTTAGATACTCTTTGCTGTTTGGGATGGGGGTTGTCCATCATCATTATTTTGTTTTTTTGTATTGGGAGAGTCTGATGAGCTGGAGAGTAAGTCTTGGCCACAATTCTTCTGAGATTCAGGGCTCAATTGGCATAAGAACAGACCGAAGATTTAGGTCTCTGAGACATATATTTAATGGATATACTGCTAATTAAAAGTTCAAATAAATGGGGTAGAAGAATCATGTGTAGGGAAATTATAAATGAGTCTAACTCTGTTACATTGGGGTAATAGGTTGTCATATTCCAAGGTAAGGGTGCTGATTTCAAGGGATTGTTTGCCTTGCCTGTAATGTCCGGATGGCTCTAGAGCTCTAAGAAGCACCCCTCTTTGAGGCTTTGTTTACTGTGGCAGTTAGTAAGATCTGCCTGAGACATATAAGCATAACCTCTGGAATGACCACCCTATTCATTTTGAAATCTCTTAGCGGTAAAAACTCTTTTGTGTTCTCCCTTTTGGTTAAGGTCTTTTTCCAAATGCATCACTGGTTGGTGCTTAGTATTAATCCCTTGGAGCCAGGGAGGTTAATCTCTGGGAGTCATGTCCCACGCCTCTGAAAAAGTAGTGCATTTATTTGCTGAGTGTGGCTTAGAGAGAGGCCACATTTAAGTAACAAGGAGGTTTTCAGAATGTAACTCTTAGGCACTAGTTATTATTAAGCTAGGTTTCAATTTTACAAGAATAAGGTTCATAGTTATATATATTAATATTGAGGACTTGGCATATTGGTCTGTTTTCTTTTATCAGGCACTGGCTATGTACTCAAGAGATTCTTGTGCCTCTATTTGAGAACATAACAGGCCTCCCCAGGATGGGAGTTCAATATTTTGTTGGTTATTGTGTGAGTCTTCACTCACTGAGATAACACTCTGTGACCACATGAACATATTCATATTCCTTAGAGGTATACCCCAGGTTCACCTTTTCCAACAATCCCCCCCCATCACCCTGTACCAGTGACTCTCCCCTGCTACAGTTGCCAAAAGAACATTTCTGCAATTGTATTCTCAACCACAGTCCTCTACCTCCCCACAGTTCACCTGTTCCTTCCTTCAGATCTCCCCCCAGCTCTATGGATAACACAACCCAAACCCCCAACCCTGCTCACACTCTCACTCCAGCATCTTCGACCCCATTCACGTTGCTGCACCACCAACACCTCTGTCCATTGCCAAACCTCCCCCATCCACCTTATTATAGATTCTGCCCAGATTGAGCATCGGCTCACCACTCTCTATTCCCTTTCTGTCTCCTGGTAACCTATCTTCCAGACTTTTCTTCTGTGATTTTGCTCAATATCCTTAGTTCATATCAGTGAGACCATGCAATATTTGTCCTTTAGTGACTGGCTTACTTCACCCAATATAAGGTCTTTGAGATTCATCCATGTTGTCGCATATGTCAATACTTCATTCCTTCTTACAGCTGAATAATAGTCCATCGTATGTCTATACCACATTTTGTTTACCCACTCATCTGTTGATGGGTTACTTCCACCTTTTGGCAATTGTGAATAATGCCACGATGAACATTGGTGTGCATATATTTGTTCATGTCCCTGCTTTAAATTTTTCTGGGTAATAGTCCTACTAGTGGGATTTCAGATTCTTTCTTGGCAGGCCTCATTATTAGTTTGCACTTAATCTATTTAACTTTGAGGGTTCCCCCTATAATCCTTGATAGAGCTCATATTCCAGTTTTTGAGAGATATTTTTTATCTTTTCCATTGCCAGTTGGCCATTTCTGTGTGGACATCTCCTGCCCCTCACTACCCCTTCAGCACATCACTACCCAGGGACTGCCTAATCTTTTTGATCCTTGAGAGACGTTTATCTTGGGCTATGGATAATGTCTTAAAATTGTCTTTACTTACGGTTTAATTCTTTTAAGCTGCATGTTTCCTTTTTAGGAATAATGATCCACTTTATGAGTTGATTAGTGACTTGCAGTAGCCATCTTTGGAGGCCAGAGAGATGTTGCTATCCAGTTTGGCAGTGATCTTTTCCAGTGGGCAACTGTCTTTGATTTTTAAATGTTAAATAAAACTCCCCTGCCTAACATCCAGAGGTATGCCTCCTCACTCTTTTGATATGGGAAATGTATATTCACATTTTGCTTTACCATTATCCTTGCTATTTTCTTTTCACTAACTTATTTAAAACCATGAGAATATTATTTAAAAGGAGCATGAAAGCAATACCTCATAGTTTGGATATACAGGCTCTTTCAATATAATGTATATATGATTGGTAATGGCTATATTTATCAATGAAGGGAAATTATTTATAGATAAAGAAAAGTATGCTAGACTATTAGCACAAATGTTCTAATAATTAAGGCAGCAAATGTTCAAAATATTCACCATCTGCTCAGTAGGCTTTCGAGAATAATATAGAACAGTCTGAAAGTGACAGACACATGTATCTCCATTTTCATACTGTCTCTTCATTATCACCTGTAGAGCTGTAGGTCTTACTAGACTATGGATGTGGCTAGGACCGTGTCATCTACAGTGACCCCTGTTTTTTTTGTGTGTGTCTACCTGCTGCTACAGGACCTCTAGCTCCTTCAAGGTCTTCCTCAGTCCTCTTTTCTCTAGATCCCAAGGGGACATCTTATATATGTACACTTATGAAGCATTTCCTCATCTTGTTACCAGGGAGAGTCTTCAGCATCTTAGTCTTCTGCTTGCTCCTATTCCCTTCCTTGCTCCTTATTTTTAAAAGGAGGTACCAGGGATTTAGCCCAGGATCTCGTACATGTAAAGCAAGTGCTCAACCACTGAGCTATACGTGTACCCCCTATTTTCTTTTAATATGATTGCTAATTCTGACTACTGCAAGAATCCTAATTTCATGCCTAGAGTTCTAGAGCCATCATTTACAGAGCTTCCTATGTTGCTAGCCTTTGAGTAGAAGGGGGAATGTCCCTTTGGGTCACTTAATGTAGCTGCATTCCCAAACCATGTTGCTCATGTAGTTTTATCATCTTACTCTTACCTGCTTTATGGGCTCAGAAACCAGGAATTTGTCCTGGAGCAAGGAGATATAATACTGTCCTCTATCCTGGTCTCAGGGCATATCCCATCCCCACCCCATCCAATAGAAAACAGTACAGCACAAACACTGATTTCATCCTTGAACCAAGAAACAGAAGGCCTCTGGGCTAACCAAATTTCCCATGTTATCATATATACCTAGGTTTCATTTCCTTTCTAGTCC
This sequence comes from Tolypeutes matacus, assembly GCA_026826555.1. Taxonomy (NCBI): domain Eukaryota; kingdom Metazoa; phylum Chordata; class Mammalia; order Cingulata; family Chlamyphoridae; genus Tolypeutes; species Tolypeutes matacus. The sequence goes on from JAKSZT010054334.1 coordinate 32,319,196, forward strand.
TTACAGATTGCATTATATTCCTAAGTTTGGGGACTCCTGTAGAGGTAAATGAGAAACCAGATAAATTGTCTCACAATATAAATTACAGTAACTTTGAAATGGTCATATGGGTAAATGGTTCACATTTGAATTTCTCATTTTAAAATTTATTTTGAATGTGAACATGATTTACTGTTTCGAATTTTAATGTTTATGTATATATGTCAATATGTTTGCATATAAATCAGATACATGGTAGTGTAAAGTATATGTACGTGGGTGTATGAGTGAGATGCAGGGTAGTATGATACATATATGTGAGTATGTTGTGTGTATGAGTCAGGCACAAATTAGTATAGTGGGTATATGCATATGTCTATTTGTGTGTGTGAATTAGACACAGAGGTAAGATGTATGTATATGTGTGTGTGCATGAATCAGAGGTAGATAAGTATGATGTGCATGTGCGTATGTGTGTTTGTGTATGAATCAGACAGAGTAGTATAGTGTATATATGTTTGTGTATGCTGTATGTGTGTGTGAATCAGGTGGACAGTAGTATAATGAAAAAATAAAACTTAAATTTGATTTTGAAATAACTTAAAGCCTGGTGACCTTGCACAAATCACATAACCATTCCAGGCATTATTAGTAAAATGTGAGATTTTTGCAAGATCTAACAAAGATCCTTTATGGTTCTGAGTTGATGGCTAGTTCAGTCTCTGTCACAAATTACTCAACCTCTTCTATCACCGTGTGAATTATTATATCTGTAACGACACTTATAACTGACTTTTCCGAATTGAAAACTTTCATTGTATCTTTGTTTATTAGACTCTGCAGGAGAGAGAAATGATAAGTATTAATTTCATGGGCATTTTTCTGAATTATTCCAAAAATACCCATTGTTTTTATAATTAAGGAATTCTGCATTTCCTTGTATGTATCATCAAAAACAAATTTCCTGAATCAATGGATTAACAAAGAAACAATTATAGTAATCCATATTTCTTTCAGGCTGCATGGCTATATAATACCTAACTAAAAAATGATTGAGTGAGTATGAAGGCAATACTGGTGTCACCTTCATCTCTGTAGGCAATACATACTTAGTTTCTGCCATATACTAGATACTCAGCTGTTGTTTATGAAATGAGCAAGTAATTGCGTAAAGAGCATTTTAAAAATCCATTTTGTATACATGCCCATATGTTCTCTGAAGATTTCTTTCTTATATTTTGGTTGGGACTGGTGGAGAGAGGCAGTTTCCCACAATCATGGTTGCAAGATGGCAGTGCTATTTATTAACTCTGACAGATAGTAAGAAGAATTGAGGAGTGATGGGAGTAGAATGTTAGTGATATTCTCTCTTTTGGGGACAAAGATTGCACCCCTATTAGAAGAACCATCTGAAACCAGTGAACCAAATTATTTCATTAGCTTTATGTCCATAGAATCATATGGGAGCTTTTTTTTCTGGGCATAAATCTTGTGTCCATGGGGCACTGAAGCAGTTACTCTAAATGCTCTCTTTTGGAATAAAAATGCAATGCAGACCTCGCACTGAGTTATGATACCGGAACATCAGAATGTCCTGCTTTTCTAGTAGAATGTTCTCCTTACTAGCATGTGGTAATTGTCAAAGGAAGTAAAAAACTCTGTGAGGAAAAATGAAAAACTCTAAAAGAAAATTTGGTAATCTGATATATAAGAACACCCTTTTTATTGCAAGGATGACTTACACATTTTTTTTTTTTAATTTCAAAATCCATTTGAGCATTATTAATCACTAAAGCTTGCTGTGATGGCAAAAAATGCCCTTAGTGCCTTCTGTCATCTAATGCTGATTAGGTGAAATTAATTCTTACTCTGATACCTTATGTTGACTCCTTTACTTGTGGAAAAGGTACAAACCCTAGAAATACGATTTTTAAAAATTTGGCTGATTATCAGATATTACTAAAATTCTTCAGGCATGTATTTTACCATACAATGAAAGAAATAAGAATATATTTATAAGATTATATTAGTGGATTTGATGTCCTTGACTTTTAACATGAAGAAATAATAATACAGACTCCATATGGCTGGCTTTGGCTCTAGGTTAGCTCTTCTAGGTTCAAGCCTCCGAAAGCATTTTGAAATTTTTACCTTCGTTTGTGCTGAATTTGACCTTAGAAAGGAGACTTTTTCCAGATTCAAAACGAAACTAAATATTCCTATTAGGGGCTGGTGGGGAAAAAACATCCATCCTCCACGCAGGAGCAGACGGCATCAGAGTTCTGCCAACTGGCCTGTTTGTGAGAACTAGTGAAGTCATCAAGCCAGTGCTATTTTAATACACTGACACAGTACACCCAGGCAGCTGGAGGTGCTGCACAGAGGAAGCTCAAAGAGAGAGGTTTGCAGAAGCAGAAAATTTTCCCGATGACTGACAGCATCACCATTTCACACGGCCTGGGGCTCTGACATCTCAAGGAAGCATGAGGGGTTGTGTAATGGCCCAGGCAGAAGGCAGTTGAAGAGGAGCCCTACCTTTACAGGTTATCTGAAGTGGTGTCTCACTGTCAAGTTACCAAGACTGTCCAACAGAATAGGTTGCCACGGGTAAGGAGATGGTAATAGTGAGAAGCTGGAGATGAAATCTTTTGTTTATAGAGCAGGATGGCTTTTTCCTTTTTTTTTTCTGAAAAAGGTCATAAATGCAAAGGCTGCCCTTTTGCTGACACAATCCTATAGAAGATTATGAGCAAAGGAAAGGAAGTAGAATACACAGCATATATAATTTATCAGCATAATTGAAAACAAGTTGAATCCCTTGTTGGACAGTAATTTTACTTTAGAACAACCCAGAAGTGGGAGAAAATACTGTTACATTGCATTTTTCAAAATCCTTAAGGAAAAGATCTATCAGTTGTAATTTTTTCTGCTGTTGTTGGTAATCTGAAATGCAATTTAATTTTCTGGTCGCAAACTCTGCCTGGTGAGCTCTGCATATTATTCTTAAGAAGATCATAAATGATTATTTGTTGTACCAGAAGCTCTTTTAACCACTTCTGAAATGATCTAAAAGTGTGCACAGAGCCTCATTGCTTTAGAGATTTAGAAGAAATCCAGATACATCAACCAAATGGAGATAAACATAGGGATAATGAGATATTAAGTTTTGAGTGTAAGAAACAAACTGTTTACCAGTTTCACTGACGAAAGTGTTTTAGATTCTAAAAGCAAGAGGTATACCCAGATAAGTAGTTCCCCACAGTAAGGAGTTAATCAAACCAGACATTCGAGCATGAGTGCACTCGGGGGTCATGACTGTGAAAGCTGCCATGATTCAACCCTGATTTAGCAATGGAAACCCAGAGACAGGAAGCTGCCTTGTTTATTAGAAGTAGGGTAACCACAGTCTCAGACAACCGAGGAAGATTCTGCCGGCACTTTCGTTCTGAGTAGTAAGCCCTAGTTTAAAAAAATAAAGAAAGCCAAAGTATTTGGCGTTTATGTATTGCTAAACCTTATAGAGGTTTGTTTTTTTGTTGTTGTTGTTGCTGACCTCTTAAAATTTATAGTTAAAAAGGCACGATATTTACATTGCTTTTTCAGTAATAATTACACATTTTACAAAGCAACCATATCAAGTCAAGAAATGAATGAGTCCATCGCTCTGATTTCTATATTATTTTATCAATGTGAAGTAATGTCATCTTTTTTGGAAGACGCTTCTTTCAAACTCCCCCGAGGGATGTTTATTCAGAGATTTCCACCATCTTTCAGCAGCAAAAAGATTAGAATACTAGCATTGGGATTACTTGAGAAAAGGGGAAGGGCTTGCAGAGTAATTTTATGTTATTTGATGGAATTTTGGGGCATCATTTGGAGCATTTTCATTTACAGATGAAGAAACTGAGACCCAAATGTATTTTTCTTACATGAAGTCTCACAATCAAGAGTATCATCGAAATTAAGTGTATGAGTGTAATTGAGAGCTATTGTATGTTTGATAACTGGCCTGCTTCTCTTGGGGGAATCTTTTCTCAGAAAAGGGTCTGTCCCCGCAACACCCAATGCAGGCAGCTGTTTTATTTAACTTAATGATCAATAATATTGTTGTTATATTTTACTCTGCAGTGCTCCAAAGTGCAATTTGATAGACCGTTTTGATATGTGTAGAAATATTGGATCCCACAAGGAAACCCAGGGACCCAGGTCTTGATTTTAACCCATGCAGTGATGCCGCTGCCCTCACCACAGCGTATTAGAAAATAATTTCCCTTCTGATTAGCTACAGTATGTACTCTATCAGGAGTATTGTTGTCTGTGAACTTAAAACCTTCTAAAATTCAAGGGGTGAATGGAGGTCAATAAATATTTCAAAGAAAGTATTTAAGAGGAACAACAATCCCAAGTTCAGACAGTAAGTCTTTTTCACAGTCATTTATTAAGATCTTCTCTTTCCTCCATCTCCCCATTCTCCTTCTTACCATGCTTGTACACTTTTATATGTGTATTGCTTTTGTAACATACATGTGTATGTATTCTATAAATGAGATGACAACAAAATTGAGAAATTTCTTTCCTCCCATTTTACAGATAACTAACGCTCTAAGAAACTTATAAAGATTACATAGCTAAAAAATGGTTGAATTAATTCTATTTCAGTTTTTTTCTCTCTTCCTGTCTCCCCCCTTCTCTCTCTCTCTCTCGTTCTCTCTCTCTCTCGTTCTCTCTCTCTCTCTCATTCTTCCCCTGGTTATACAGTCTTGGCCCCCTTCTTTTCAAACTTTGTCTTTCTACTCTGCCATTGCATAATACAGTTCCCCTGTTTTTATTTTTCACTTTTAAAATAGCAGAAGTAAATGTATTAAATAGTTACTGTCTCTAGTTACTAATTAGAATTTTTGTATTAAAATTTTAAAACATGATATAACATTTTATTTTCTTTAAAAATATTTGAATATAAGTTGAAATTTGAGGTCAGTGATTCAACTCACCTCTCCTGTGTATCAATGACAGGTGATAGAAAAAATAATTTGTTATTCCAGTTTAGGAGATGAATCTGACTCAGTGATTTATCATGACAATTACCTTTCATTTATAGACATTTCATCTTATATCGAGTGCTCTGGTTGTAAAAGGTGCCACGTTAGCTACCATTTCAATTACTTTAAATCTGTCTTCTCAAAGTGCAAAATATGCTGTAACCTGCCCTATGGGAGCCCATTAAAATTAGTTACATTTTTATCAAAAGTGGTGGGAGGAAGCCACAGTTCCCTCCCCGTCTTGGGATGGGGCTGAGATTGTCGGGAGCCAACCCCTTGGCCCTGCTTCTGTCTTACCATCTTGGACTGGCTGTCCCTGTCCCACGCTGTACCTACCCACACGCAAACATACTCCCTCTCCCTTGTGTTTTGACAAAAATCATGTAGGGTTACTCCTGTGAAGATAAGGTGAGATTGACAAGTACTAGTACTGATCTTTAGCAACAAAAAAGCTTGAAATTATAATACTCGTCCATGTTTTTAAAAGTCCCTCATGAATATCTGACACCTTGGGCCCTGGCATTCCATCGTGGTCCTTGACCTTTTTCCCCTCTCTCATTAATGGCTCCCAGCAACTTAGAAAAATTCATTCCACGCAGAGTGCTGCAACTCTCCCTAGCCTCCGTGACAGACCCAGTGCTGGGCCTCATTTACCCATTAAAGACTCCTTAAGATTTTCTGCCCCAAAGTAGACTACTAACTATAGTTCTCTTCCTTTCTCCTCCTTTACCAGGCCCCATAAGGGATTGGGGGAAAGTTGCCGATTTATTTTTCTACTGAGATAAATGCACCCCTTTCCCTTCTCCAGGAAAGGCAGACCTGGCTTCTGAATATTTTCCCACTTCTCTGTTACATGTAGAAAGAAAGCCAAAACAAATTATGATAATTTCACCTTTTTGGTTGAGTGGATTTTGGATGAGTTGGCGTTTACTGTAACTTTGACATAATATTTTTTAGTTTGACAGTATAGCCGGGTAACACAATTTTCATTTTCACAGATTACTTTTCTGAGCCTATTTGTATACCAGATGATGGAAATACTTAAAAGTTTCACTTCTCTTCTCTGTGTAGGGAACTCTTCATGTGAAATAGGATTCTTGTAAACACAAAAGGATATGCTACATAATTTTATAGCTTTTGCCATCTAAGTTGAATTTCTTATTCATAACGCACCATATGCAGTGTTATTAATCTTTACTGTAAGTAGAATGACAAGTGAGCAATAAAAGCCAGGCCCTAAAATAAATCTACCAACAAACAAACATACAGGGAAAAAAAAAAAAAAAAAACCCTAACAGATGCTTTAGAAAGAAGTGACAGTCAGTGAAATTTGGGTTAAATTGTAAATTGAGTAACTGATGGGCTGGTGTGAAGGCTCAATATGGTCCTTGGTTTTCACTTCAAATCAGTGTGGGCTCCATTCTTCCTTCCTTCCTTCTCTTTCTCTCTCCCTTCCTTTTCTCTTCCCTCTCCTCCCATCACCTAAATCCTATGAAAAACACCTCTGGTTGGGAACTGCTTGATTCTTTACCTCTTTCTGCTCTGCAGACATGTCTCTGCACTATCTGACTGGACGTCCCAGTCATACCCATCTTGCCCTGACCTGGGTTGAGTCAGCCTTCGCAGGTGGTTGGCACTGTTCACACCGGATGCTTCCTCTGCCGCTTTCTCTGCCTTCATTGCCCACCCGTACACATCCATTGCCACCTTGCAGAGATGTTTTTGCTGTTGTTAACTGTGCCTGCTCCGTCACCTGCACCTCCGAGTTGTTCCTGGTCCTTAACGTGCATCCATTTATTCTGGTCCCAGGCTTGATGCTTTATAACCATTGCCTCCTGGCCGCCTGCTGCCTGGAACAGCTCCCATGCTCAGAGTAAATTGATGTTGTAGTTTTTCTTTCCAACTATAACCATTGCTTATCCATATCCTCTTATGTTACATGGAAAATCTTCTGTGGACTTATCTTAACTGTTTCATGACCTGAGTCATAGGAAGCTAAGAGCAGCCCCAAAGGCAGAAGGGCCTTGTAATATCATTGTGGAAAATTGGTTAAAGGGTGTTGACTATGCCGACAATTTGTTTCCATCCTATTGGGTGGATGTTGGTGAGCCTCTTATGTGTGCTGTGATATTTTGAGACCTGTCTGACTGGGCGAGCTTTGCTTTTTCTCTTGCATATTTTGTAAAGAACCAAGAAAATACAATTTGCAAGTATCCTCAGATATTCAGATGGCAAAGTAAATGCTTTGTATTGATTTGTTATTGTGGCCCGTCAACACAGGACCAGTTTTTCTTATAAATTGCTTTGTAGTCAGGGTTTTGCCTACAAGTGAATTGAATGGATTTTAGAAATAGAAGTCTAAATTTTCAACTTATTTGATGCTAGGCTTGAAGGCATTTTGTGTGAGAGGAAAGGCAGAATTTGACATATTAAAACTTAAAACTTTTCTTTTGCTAGTTTTTCTTTAACGTGATTTCCTGATGCTTTTTAAGTATTTAAATTTCTCCACCCTAGTTGTATAAAATATTGTACTTAACCTGGTACTTAGTGAGATTTCTTCAAGATTCTGGAAAAGAAGAAAAAAGATAGACAGAAAGAAGTAATGTTGTGGGACCTAAGTTTTATTCTCGGTTGTACAACCTGCTAGATGGTCTTGAGCAAAACATTTAACTTGTCTTAATTTTCCTGTCCATAAGATGATAATTATTATAATTGTTCTCTGCTTTTTTCATAGGGATGTTTTTCACTGACTATGGATCCCTAGGTCCCATTTTTCCCTTTGTTGTGGCCAAAATAGACATACCAAAAGCTTCACTGATATTCTTCCACCTCATCCTTTTACTCAATATTGTACTGAAATAATCTTAAGCAGTGTCTTTAGCACATCATCTAGTCCAAAGAAATTCAGACTATAAATCAAGTTTTTAGCCATTATTCTACACTTATGAACATATCCTGTGTGCCAAGTCCAATATTCTAGGCATGTAATCCCCACTTTTTACAAAATATCTTTCTGGGTGTTCTGGAAGCCAATCGAGGCAAATATTGACTGCTTGATATGCATCCTGGCTCCACTGCTTACTTAAAATGTGACTTAGGCAGTCTTTTATCTTCTCTATATTTTGACTTCCTCATTCATGAAGTGGGGACATTAATAGTACCTACTTCATAGGGTTGTTGAGAGGATTAAATGAATTAATATATGAAAAGGCCTTAGGATAGTACTTGACACCTGATGACCCTTATTTATTATTATTATTATTAGTAGTAGTTTTTGTTATAGAAGTAATAGTGGTAGTAATGATAGTACTAGTGAGGATAAAGAAAATAGATGTTATTTCTTGTTGTTGTGATTATAGGGAATGTGTATAAGGTAAAAGTAAGTATGTTTAGAAGACAGTCACTATTTCACCATGAAAAGGCAAGTGAACTTTTCTCTGTAAAATATTACTATTCAATAGAATTAGCTTATGAAATATCTCAAGTATGATTTGTACACAATCCATCCTTAATTATCTAAGTATTTCAATTTGCTGTAGCAAGTATCTGAAGATGCAAATTATAAATATTTGGCCAAATTGAAAAAAAAAAAAAACAAAAACAAACAACAAAACTGAATAATAGAATTTCCTGGTTGACAGACTGGTGCTCTCCTGTTTATGTGTAAATTAGTGTAAGTGTGAATACTGAAGGAATGCTGGCATGGCTGTGGTGGGTATAGAGTATAAGGCAGCAAGGGAAGACTCTAAAGGTTTTAGAGGGAAAGCAAGGCTAACTGTTTGACAAAGAAGATAGGAAAGGCTTAGCGGTGAAGTAGTAGAGGATTTTGGAAGTTTACCAGGCAAAAATGAGCAGATTATTTGCTCTTCAACTAAATAATTGCTCTCCAATTATTTGCCCTCTAACTTTTCATTTCAGCTGTGGGCAGTGGGAGATAAGGACAGACATTAAGAGATGGGTATGGTGTGCAAGTTTTGCTTTTCTGGTACATTGACATTAAAGCTCAGAAAACTAGAATAGTAACTTGCTTTAGGGGAAGAATTGTCCATTTCAATCTGGTCAAGACTGTGGGGTGTGATGTTGGACAGGGTAGATAATCTGCTTCCCTAGCTTTTCAGTTGATTCTCAGTTTTGATAAATGGGCTTGTTATTCCTTTTCCATGGAGTGTCACAAAACGTATTTTCCATAGAAATAGTCTTCCCAGGAGTGGGCCTAATAGAAGCCTGAGAAGACACATGCAAAATTCCTAAAACAATTGATTAAAAAATGTAATCCTTGCTATTACCTAATGGCAAACCATGAGAATTCCTATCTGGGGCAGTTATCCTAGAGCATGTACCACATTTCTGATACTAGATAAGGGACTCTTCAAATTAAGTCACTTTTTTCAGTTTCTGAGCATAAGAAAAGATGAAGTTATTTGTATCTTCCATGTTTTACCCATGAAGAAACTGAGGTACAGAAAGGTTAAAATGATTTGTCTTAGGTCATAAAATTAGAAGGCTTTGGAGCCAGACTTGAAATTTTTACAATTCCAAATCCAATTTTCTAGGATTTCTACTTGATCCCACTTCTGTTTCTACCTGTTTGATCCCAGTTCTGCCAGTCTTTCTCTTTTGGGGAGTGGGTGTGGTGGTGGTTAGTTATCCTTTGATGTAGACATTTGAGTCCATCATACTCACTTGGACTCCAGTTCATGCCCTGCTACCCTTACTGGTCAGGAATGTCTCGCTCTCATTTTCACTTCCTTTATCTTCAATCCCTGCTTCCACTCCTCTGCTGCCACCATGCCCCATAACATCAGCCAAGCACACTTTCCAATATGATTGATATATTCCTGAATGCGTTATGAGTCCTTGCAGAGTTGTTAGTGGTTGTGTTTTTAATTTACATAAATTGGTCTTTGCTGTGAAACTCATTTCTTCTTACAGTTTTCAACCAACATTACATTTTTAAGTTACATCTGTGTCAGTTCTCACTACTGCATCGTATTCTATAATATTCACCTACCATATTTTACTTGTCCATTCTCTAGTGGATATCTTGAATGCCTTCAATTCCCAACTCCCATTACTGTGACATTGTTCCTTGAACATTTCCAAACGTGTCTCCTTAAGTGAGAGGAGTGGAGTTGCCTGATCATAGAGGGCATGAACATACTTAATTTCACTAGTTACTGCCAGATTTTTTGCCTGTCTCTTCCCTGTGTTTTATTCCAGGTGGAATGGCCTCCCACTTCTGTCAGATATATCCACTTCATTAAATTTTTTAGTTTTGACTTCCGTTATATGTAAATAGCTTAGGGTGTCAAATTGTCCAACAAAATGTAAGAAAAAGTGGAAGTTCTTTGCTTCTCCCCCCCACCCTCTCCATTCTCTGTTTAGGCTGATTATTTTGATTTTGAATCCTGATATCTCTCTAAATAACTTGTATATATTGCTTTTTCTTTTCCTTGTTTTATTTCCTTCAGTTTTATCCCATATTTATCTTCTCAGTATGTAATACAAAGCTCTCTCCCACTCCATGCCCCCACCAAACATACAGCTTTCCTGTCCCTCCAGGGTAGTTAAGCCATAACTTTGATTATATCAGTATTGTGTTCACATCTGAAAACACTGCACATAGCTGAGCCATGTAGTATAAAATTAATACTTTTCCTTTATTTAAAATGTGTTGTTGGATAATTTTGTTTGCTTGCTTTGTTTTCTGTGTTTTAAAATGCTGATTCACCCCCAGGCTCTTTGCGAGTTTCTCATTCTCCTCTCAGTAGGGTCAGATTCTTGAAGTGTCCTGTCAGCTTCATCTTCTGGAGGTCATCAGTCCTACTCGGCCTTGTACACAGCTCTTTTCCCGGGACCCCTATAACCGCCCTTTCCCCTGTCTTAGGTTGTCTGTCTCTTTATCTCATGGTTTTCTTCTTCTTTGCTTCTTCTGTTCTTTGCAGAAGCATATCCTCCAGTAGATTCCTATGGAGAGATGTTGTATGTGGGATGAATTTTTTTCTACATCTAGAAGGTTACACTTAATTTGATAGTGTGGAAATACATTTCCTTTGGGGTTTTGAAGGCATTCCTCTACTATAGTTCTTTTGTTAATGACTGTTTGCTGCCACTTTCCCTCACCCTCCCCTTTTCTCTTTCTGAAAAGCTGGTATAAGTATCTTCTTGTTCCAGTGATGACACTTGGGGTGTATTTTCATCTCATTTTGCAGGGTGCTCAGTGGAGCTGTCATTCTGCAAACTTAGATCATTCTTTCCAGGGAAATTTTCTTTAAATACGGAGGCCTCTTGTTATCCATATATATTTGGTTACTGGGTTCAGAAAGCAAGCAGTTAGATCAGGAGACCAGAGCATCAGGGATACTGTTTCCTCCAAAGAAGACTACTTAGAAAAAAATTTCAGCATTCTTTTGGCTTCTGAGTTCAAAGAATAGACTTTGGGGAGCAAGGAATCCCTGAGTGGGACCCACATTTTCAGTGTTCCTTCTTTAACTTCCTCATTCAGATGTGGGACTCTCTGGGCTGGAATTCCAATTTCCTTATTTTGCTCCTACTTTTTGACTTTTTTTTTTTTTTTTTTTTTTTTTTTTTTTTTTTTTTCCTGACTTCTGTTTTCTGAAAGTTCATGTCATCATCTTCTATTTTATTTTATCTTTTATTATTTCATTTTTTTATTATAGTTTTAATTTCTAAGAATTTTTAAAATAATCTTTTTAAATGGTCCCTTGATTGGTGAATTTATTATCTTTTCTTACGGCTTTGAGAATGTGAATTGTTAATGATAGCATTTCTGCTTTAGTTTTCTTCTCCCTGCATGTCTGTTTCTCCAATTTCTTTTCCTGTTTGGTTTGATCTTTGTCCTTCCTCAGGTGTCTTGTAATCTGTTTCCAGCACTAAGTTCTTCCTGGAAAAGCTGAACTGGTCAGTGGGCTTCTTAGCAAGCTCACTGGGCTGGTCTGCTGTTGGAGAACTAAGATGTCAGGAAGTATCTTTAGTCTTGATTCTTGGGCTAATCAGGTTCTCCATAGAAAGACCTTGCAGACTCCTGCCTACAGGTGTAGGCCAGGCTGGCAGCAGCTTGCAGTTAAATGGGGAAGTAAAGTGACATCTCAATACTGTGTTCCCTTAATTACTCTGTTCTCATTAAGTTTCCCTTTGCCACCACTGTGTCCATGGACCTTTTGCCGAGATTCTTTTTTTACCCAATCCGGGGAATAAATTTTGGATCTTTTACAGTGAGGAAAGTCAGTCATCTAGTGCATTCCGCTAGGTTCGGTATCTAGAGATCTGATTCCTAGAAGGATTTTCAACCAGTCTTCTTTGTTTTAGCTAAACTTTGACCCCCATTTCTAGGGTCTTATGAAGCTGACAGTTTTCCAGGTTCTGGGAGGTTTTTGTTGATTAACTCAAGTTGCTTCTTAATTTTCCTCACTGTTGGCATAGGATCATTTACCTCTAGGATCTGCTAATTTTCTTCTCTTCCATTTGCTTTTTTGCCTTTCCAGACTTTTTTTTTTCTCCTGTTACTGACACATCTCACATTTGCATTTTATGCCAAAAGAAAAATCTATTTTAATTGGGGAGAGAGTAAAAGTCTATGTGATCAATCTGCTCTCCTTATCCAAAAGTCATTTTCTTGTTGGCTCTTTGGGTGTCTAGTTCTGTTAATAGTTTATTCATTTGTTCTGCCAAGGTTTTCTATTGGGGTTTTTGTCTTTTTCTTATTGGTTTGTAGAAGTTCCTTATATATTCCAGATTTTAAACCCTTATTGAATTTATATCCTTTTGTAACAACTTCGGGCCATATGATAAAGTCGCTGCGTTTGAAAACGTGAAATTCGGTGTCATTGCTGGCCAATACCTAAGTAGGTGTCACTGTTATGTGGGATTCTCAAAACATAAATGCGTAATGATTTAACAGCTTTAATGTTTTTCATCTTTATAACTCATCTTTTAATATGATTTGTATTTGTTTTGGTTGGAAATTATAGAAACCCAGCTGTGACAGAGGCTGGTTGTCCCACGGTATCTGTTCCTTTTTCCATGATGCATGCATGGCTGCCCACAATGGATATTACACTTCCTAGCCTCTAGATATGGCCAAGCAAGTTCTAGCCAGTGGGATGTCAGCAGAGGTATTGTGTTGCAGCTTGTAGGAACTCACCTTAAAATCAGCATGTGCATTTCCTTTACCCTGCTTCTTCATTCTTCAATTTTTGTTTGTGTGTGGAATATGATGTGATGGCTGGTGATCTGTCTGCCAAATTGAGCCACTAGGATGGAGTCAAATCCTAGGAATGGTAGAGCTATGAGCTATATAAGACTTGGTGGAGCAGTACTTTCATACCAGCCTGGGATTGCCTGAGTTTTCACTCTTAATACAAGAGATATAACCTTCAATCAGGTCTAAGCTAATGTCCTTTTGAATTTCCTGACACTTGCAGCTAAACCTAATCCTAACTGATACACCAATTCAACCTTGTTTAATTGAAAAAGGAAACTTATTTGTTAATGGAACTGAGACATCCAAAAGGTAGAGCTGGTTTCAAACACTGCCTTGTGTGGCAGTTTAAGTAGCGTCAGTAGCACTCTATTTCTCTGTTCTCTTTTCAGCTTTATTGTTTCTGCTTTGCTTTATTCTCAGATAGGCTATCACTATGTGGCAGCAGTAGGGCTGCTAGTAGCCTCAAATTTCTGTCATAAAGACATTTTAAAAAGCAAGCACTTTTTCTGATAGTTCTGGCAAAATTTGGGGAAAGGCAACAATTAGCCTGGTCACCCATTCCATATACCAGTCAAGGTGACTAGGGGAGAATACTCAGACTGGTTAAGTCTGGGCCAGATACTCACTCCTGGTGTGGAAAGGGAAAGATGTCTTTACCCAAACCCATGGACTAAGTAGAATTACTGTGGAATGGATGTGATGCTGGGAAGATAAATATATGTTCAATTGTATTATATACAATTAGGTTTCATATTGCTATGGTTTAAAAACCAATATATATGTTAATTTCTTAATTTTTCAGTGTTTTGTAGTAATCTTTTCCAAGAGAAGCAATGAATGTTAAAATGAATAATTTATAGGCGAATCAATGGTAGTAAAGAGGTAAAAATAATATATATGATGGTAAAGTAAGGAAAGCAGAAAATGTTTTTGCCTTAATAGAATCATTAGTAAGATTACCAAATGAAAATGTCTGTGGTGGGAAATTCATAATAATGTTTTCTAACTAGAGATCATTTCTGTTACTGATAATTCTACATTCCTTATTTGAGTGGCTACAGTTACATCATATCTGAGCAAACTCTTTCAACTACAGCTGAGAAATGAACAACCTTATGATTCTTTTCTAATTTGCAGTATCTTATGAATAACTCTTTTTCTCCTGTGATCCTTTCCAGTGTCCCCACCCAGTGACACGTTTGACCTCAGTTTTCTTTTAGATTTGTTTTATTTTATTTTTCTCCACCCCGCCCCTTGTTTGCGCTTGCTGTCTGCTCTCTGTGTCCATTTGCTTTGTGCTCTCTGTATCTGCTTGTTTTCTTTAGGAGGCACTGAGAACTGAACCTGGGACCTCCCATGTTGGAGAGAGGCGCTCAATCACTTGAGCCACCTCAGCTCCCTGCTTTGTTGTGTCTGTGATTGTCTTTCCTCTTTGTGTCTCCTTGTTGCATCATCTTGTTGCATCATCTTGTTGCATCAGCTTGTGGCGCCTGCCCTTCACGGCAGCTTGCTGTCTTGCTCATCTTCTCCAGGAAGCACTGGGAACCGAACCTGGGATCTCCCATATGGTAGATGGGAGCTCAGTTGCTTGGGCCACGTCTGCTTCCCCCCCCCCGCCCCCCAAGTTTTCTTTTGGTAAAACTGATCTTTGAGCCTCCCCAAGTGAAGTAGAATATGTTGTTTCTTTTTCAAAACAAATGAAATAGTGTATAATATTTATTTTTTCCTCATAATTTGTAGGTTTTATAGACTTGAACAAACTAAGTCCTTAAATAGATTAAAAAAAAAAAATTTAACCTTGTGTGGAAGATGAGGTAAACATATAAAAAAACAAAACAAAAAGACAAAAAAAAACTTTAAGAAGTTTCAGAGGTACAGAAAAATTGTGAACATAGTATAAGGAATTCCCATATATCCCACATCCAGTTTCCCCTATTTTTAACATTTTACATTAGTATGGAATATTTGTTGCAATTAAGCTACCAATGTTGATACATTATTAATTAAATTCTTAGATCTCCTTTGTCTTTATCTAGCATCTTTTTTTTTTTTTTTTTTTTAATGTCTAGGACTCATCCAGCATCCCATACAGTATTTACTCAGCATGTCTTCTTAGGCTCCTCGTGGCTGTCCCTTTGACAAACTCCATCATTATGTGTGTTTGTGTGTGAGTGTATGTGTGTTTGACACGTCCTTAATTTTTGGTATTACAAGATGCTTCCGGCTCATCTTGTGTATTTATTGCCCTGGTTCCTTTTTATTGGAGAATGGTATTAGAGACCAAGATCTGGGTACTGGGTGTGTGCGTTACTACTATATTGCTGTAAAGCAGACATTTTTATTATCCCATTTTATAGATGCAGAATTGCATATAGATGCCAAATAATAATGCTCATGAGGGTAAGGGATGGGGTGGTTATGGGCAGAGTGGAATAAGATGCCTTGTTTCTGCATTGTTTCTCTTCCATTCCTTCACAATGGGGGGGGGGGCTTTTGGATTTCTTTTTCTCACTGATATCTTTCCTAGGTGGTTTATTTTCCTAGATACCTAATAGGTAATTAATCTGAGGGCAAAATGTAGTTTGGTTTTTATTAATACTCTGACTGGAGAAGTTATTAATTGATTGACCACATCATTGTTTTTTTTGTTGTTTTGTTTTTGCTAAAAAGGCGTAGAAATAAAACATGATCTGTTAAAGAGTATTGAATATTGTTCATGACAATAAGATGAGATGTAAAATTTCCTACAAGATTGTAGGTACAGATAGACTCCTTTAAGGGTGTTTAGTGGCTTTGATACTCTCCCACTGTCTTTTCTCAAAGGACACAGCAATTGTTGTGAGGGCTTGCTTATTTTGTTATAACTAGATATATAACCAAATAATTACAATTTTAGACTTAAAAAAAAAATTACCTTGAATATAGAACTGCAAGCTTTTCTCAAGGAACTCTTTTGAAGAGAAAACCTAAACCCACTATGTCTTTGTGTAATATATATTACTACTGTCCCTTTGCATTAATTAATTAATCTTCTTTAGAAATAGGGACTTGATAGCTTTTTCTGGTCATGGTTGAGGACCAAAATATTTATATAATCCTATTTACTCTATTTTTGTAAAATATCAAGAAACAACGAAACCATTGTGAGACCACAGAACGTACACACACACGCACACACACACAGAGTAATTAATTTCTTCTTTTCCACTGGGGCCTGTTATATGTTTGTAGGGAGATTGGAAAGAGTTTTGCAGATGTCTCAGTTTCATTACTCCTTTGTTAACATGGACAGAATGGCCCTAGATCAAGCTACTATGAATTATCTTATCTTTGTCCCACTTCCCCACACCCATATTTAGTCATCACTAAACATATTCTATTCCTTTGGAGCATTTGAATGTATTTTTGCCGTTTGAGATGGTTTAATATGTCAAAGGATGAGGGTCTTAATTTTATTTTCCTTCTGGCCATTACCACGATAATTAGAAAAGCTTGAGCAGTGCTAGACTCTTCTTTCATCCAATCTTTTAAATTTACAGACTTACTGAAAAAATAATATATCAGAAAGACAATCTCAGTTTAACCTTGTGGAGAGGTTTTTCAATCTGTTACTCAGACCTTTCTTATCATGTATGGAATCTTATCTATTTTTTTTTTAAGTCTTTTATTTACTTTTTTACCTTTTTGTATTTGGAGAATCTTGACAAATATCCTGATTATTCTTTGCTGCTTTCTTGACTCTCCAATTCATTTTTTACTAGGTTTCTTTCTATTCTTTCCATGTCTCCTTGGATATCTGGGCACTGGAAAGCCTTCCTTGCCATAGAGATTCAGTATTCTCTCTGTTTCCATTTGTGCCTCAGTTAATGCTTTTCTCATGTTCAGTTAAATGCTTCATGAGTTCCTGTTCTCTGATCTTATCTGTTTGAATAACACATTGCAAATATTTAATGTTAAGTATTTATGAGGATCTTTTGAATTATTTTATTACCCCCTTTCAACACACTTATCAGGTCTTACTTAATTGACATTAAGACTTAGCAATCCATTGTCCCTTAGTCAATACAAATTCAGACTGTTAGGAGGATTCTTAAACTCTGACTCCAGCAGTTGTTCAACCTTGCTGAATCAAGTCTGAGATACTGCTTTGGGTTTGTTTCTTTTTAGCAGTCTTTGGGACCCTCTGGCCTTTTGACATTATTATGACAGTGAAAATATGGAATACTGCCTCATAGGGGAGAGCTGCTAGGTCAGATAGATTTTAAGAATTGGGTTCTCGTGTTGCTAATTGCACTTGAGACCTTATCTATTAAGAATAAGCCAGTGGGTAACCTCATTCTAAGTATTAAGTAAATTATGAATGAACCACATATATTATAGAAAATAGTAATAGTAGCAAATACTTATTGTACTTATTTAACATATACATGTTTTATATGAGGGAGTTACTATATTTTAATCCTTAATTTGCAAATGATGAAACTAAGGCATAGAGAACTTATTTATAAAACTTGCATAATTTCACAGAATAACAGGTGGTAGAGGCAAGACTTAGACCGAGGCAGTACGACTGAAGAGTCTGCTCTAAAAAACTTTACTATCCTGCCCTGAGATTTTTCTCTTCTTTTGGTATTTGAGTGTGTGTATGTGTGTGTGTAAGTCAGTCAGTCAGTGATCTGGAGATTGCGTTGTCATATATTCGATTTTGGATTCTTTTTCATTATGTGGATGTTGGTAATTTGGATAATATAATAGAAAGAATGATTGCTGCAGAAAACTGAGCTATTAAACTCTCCACCCTCCACTTGATCGCATTTTAGCCCTACTTACACAATCCTTGCCTTTGAGAATGCCAATATCTTAAAATGAATGTTCAAAGTTCAGTTCCACTTTAATAAGTATTTATCACCTCCTGTGTACATTTTCCGATCTGAGGCAAGACAAAAGGGCAAATAATCCACATCCTTGTACTTTGACAAGGTAAGTCTTATTCTTACGTAAATACTTCCATAGGAAATTCTTATGTAAGTAACTCTAGTAACAAGACATATAAATGTTCCAAATCTTTAGGAAGAAGAATCTAGACATAATGTCTTTGAGGAAGTTGCTGTAGAGCTAGGCTGTAAGGAGATGGTGTTTCCATCAGAAAGATACCAGAAGAGGAAGGAGCAACATGGTTAAAGGGACTAAGGAGGAAAAGTGTGCATAAGTAGTCTGGAGTGCTGGTTGGGTAAGATATGCATGTGGTGGGGAATAATTTTGGAAACGAGGCTATATTATGGATATTATTTAATGCTAATCTGGATAATTGTGGTGGTGCAAGTAGAAAAGAAGGGGTTAATTTGGGAGTTATTCTCAGAATGTATTGGACTTGAAATGGGAAAGGTCTGGATGGAGGAGGGGTCAAGGATGATGTCAAGCTTCAAGTCAAGGAGACTGAAAAGGGTGGCAGGAAATGAGAGAAAAGAGCTTGTTTTCATTCTGGCCTGCTTCGCTGAGGCAAGGATTATTGTGATACTTGGTATAAACATCTTTTGACTACCTCAGCTATTGAAAAACTGGTTATGTATATAGTATTGTATATAGAGTGTGCGATTGAGGATAGCTCCTTAAAGGAATTTTGGAGAAAATGCCTAGCATAAAAACAGCTTTGTTATGTGCTATATTTGGTGGGTCTAAATGAGATATTCCAGGAGCCTCTTATTCAGTCTTAAGTGGTTTGAAAAAGAAAGATGAAGAAGTTGTAGGCATACCTATGTATGTATGCACTGAGTGTAGAGTATGGAAGTCTGTTTCATTCCTAAAACTGTTGTGGTGTGCTGGATCTCTATAGCTGCATGCCAGGATTGCAGACATTTAGTGCCTCCGTCAGGAGCATCCGTATTCCCCCCCCCCCCAGGAGTAGTGTTTGGTCTTCATTAGGTGGTACTGTATTCTGTATACAGGTGGCATGGAGCACACCTTTCTGTCATCCTTGTAGATGTGCTCCACGATGACAGGAATCCTGTCTGCTTTGGGTGACTGTTAAGTCCCTGGCAATTGGTACTTTGCCTGGTACAAAAAATCCAAGTGAAGTGAGGCTGAGTTGTATACCATAGTCTGTCCCTCTGTGATAGGTGCATTATAAACTGGTGGATAACATTTTGAGAGACATGATACACTGATGATGTTTTATTAGGGAAGGTTTGAATTAAAGGACTTATATATCTAATTTTCTCATTTATACAGCTTAGGTTGTGATACCTGTAGATGAATTCTTTCAACTGCAATGTCTATTTAATACCACATCTTTGGCATTCCTGAATTTGAGTTTTGAACAAACCATACTATATACTTTATCCATTGACAACCCCAAGGCACTTTTTTTTTTTTTTTTAAGATTTATTTATTTACTTTATCCATTTTAACCCCCGCCCCCCTTCCCCATTTGCTGTTTTGTGTCCATTTGCTGGGCAATTCTCTGTATCTGTTTCCTGCCATCTCTTCTCATCCTCCTCCTCTAGTCTTCAGCAGGATTCGATCCTGGAGACCTCCGATGTAGAAGAGAGGTGTTCTGCCACCTGCGCCACCTCGGTTCTTGGTTTTTGGAGCTTTCGGAGCATCTCATCTTGTCTCTCCCCTCTTACGTCATCATCTTGCTGCATGGCTCCCCGGGTCTGGCGGCTCACCGACACACAGAGCCTGGCAGCCCATGCACCTTCTATATATAGATATATTTAAATTTTACTGGGAGGTCCCGGGAATCGAACCCAGGTCCCTCCATATGGCAGATGGATGCCCAACCATTTGAGCCACATCCGCCCCCCCCCCAAGGCACTTTTTTATATTGAGTTTTTAGGTAATAGCTCATGAGTGAAAGTTTTGAGGTGTCACAAGATGGTGCTATTTGTAAGGCAACAGTTTAGTGTCATCAGCATTGCCATCTTTGTCTCTGCTTCTGGAGGCCAGTGGTCGTCCAGCTAACACTAAAGATACATGTAGAATTTTCATCTTTTTCTTTGTTTATTCAGTTTTTTTAAACCTTTATTTTTTATTTTCTCCATTTCCAAAAGTAATACTTTTTGCAATAAATTTATAATAAGGCCCAAGCACTATATGGCAATATCTCTGTGTTATTATTTTTCAGGATTATGTTTTTTTAATGTAGCATTTCCCAGATATAATGCTAGATGTGTAAGGGAACCAAGAGATCAGATTAGATCAACTTGGCAGAGAGACCAGTACAGTAAAATGAAAATATCAAGATACCGTCAATTGAGAGCTAGTCAAAAGCAAAGAAAGTACCTTGTAAATAAAATATCATTTTAAGTGAAATCAAAATTATTTGCTTTTACAAAACTTGCCCAGGCGAACACATATCAGGCAAAGGGAATCCATGGCGATATTGAAAAAATAGTAAAATCAATTCCAGGTTACTTTCTGTCATTACTTAGAGTTACTTATATTCTAATAATGTAAAGCAGTTGATTTTTCTTGGAAGTGAACATTCCATGGTTTTCCACATTGTAAACTAAACTGTTAACATTCTGTATGGCAGGAATTTAGCTTGGATAATTTTAGTAATATTTTCAAAGATGTTCCTCAAAAAGCAATGTAAAAGAAATACTGAGCTTTTAAAGTTAAATATAACTCCCTTTAGATGAAATCAGTCAACTTACTTTAACTGAACACTTTTTTGCCCTTAAGTTAGAAATAACTTCAGTGAAAACCTCTCTAGAGTTGATGTGGACCGTAGTTCAGTAGGAGCATTCTATACTGACCATACTTAATTGTTTATTTGGTGAATTGCATGGTGATTGGCAGATACAATCTTGTTAATATAGAGCTTGAATATGAGCCACCTGCAAAGTCTCACATGTCTTCTCCATGGATTGCACTGTCTCTTCCCTCCATACCCTGAGGTAGCGGTGAGTGATTATTAGACTGAGCCTCAGGGTCAAAAACGTTATCATTTTGTGTCTATAGCCCCAGCTTGTAGAGCAATGCCAGGCAAGAATAAATGCTTAAGAAGTGTTGAACGAATATATGGCTGACCAAAACATATGTATGTGTCCACAGGAAAGTGTTTGCAAATGATAAGTTTTCTTAATTTTTAAAATTTTGATATCATTATAGATTCATGAGAATTTAAAAAAAAAAAAATGTAGCTACCATATCTCTTCACCCTGTTTTCCTCAATGGTAACATCTTATATAACAGTAATACAATATCAGAACCAAGAAATTGACATTGATACAGTCCATAGCACTTATTCAGATTTCACTGGTTTTGTATGTACACTTTTGTGTATGTGTGTGTATAATTCTGTGCAGTTTTGTCACATGCGTAGATTTATGTAACCACCACCACAGTTAGGATGCAGAAGGGTTCCATCTCCATGAGGCTTCTTGTGTTGTCCCTTTATAGCCATGCTCCCCACCCCTCAACAACAGGGTTTTACTCGTGCTGACTCTGTGCTTTGTGTTAGCTGTGCATTTACCATGGCATGTTGTAAAATAATTATTAGCCGTTTCAGTTCATGAAAAGACATGGTAATGACTGAATTTTTGCCCATTCTCCAGTTCATAGATCTCTCTTCCGTAATCAGTTTCCACATTTTCTGTTAAAAAAAAAATTATCTGAAATTTGGATTCCCCCAAATTATGAGTTATCAACATTATTATAATGGGATTCCATTTCCATTAATCAGAACTCGTTATATCCATTATATTCATTATCCAGGAAGTGCATGAAGTTGCAAAACATAAATAGAATGCTACAAATGGGATCCACAGTATTAATGAGTTAAATATTGACAAGTACATCTTGGAAAATGATTGTATGAGTGAAAATTGATGCAGGCTCCTGTGCATCAGTTTTAATTGGCGTGACTGTGGACGTCGTGTGCGTTCTTGAGGCTGTGAAGACAAACGCCTGCAGTAGGCCCAGGAAGTGTGGAAATGAGCATGTGTGTTGAGAAGGAATTGGTTCCTTGAGGTGAATATAGCAGTTTGCATCGCCGATATAACCACCCATGTTTTCAAGTGAATCAGGCTCTTTTGTGGGAGATTGTTTAGGAAATAGTTGAGAGGTTTGAAAACAAAAACCCTTTACTCTGATGTCACAAAGATAAAAAGAGACAGCATGGCAAAGTCCACAGTGGGGCTGTATTTTCCTCAAAAGAGGCCTCTGTTGTTGGCACGGGAGAGAAGGCACTGTCTTCCTTCTTCCCCTCACTTTTCTTCCACATTTCATTAGGCTGAAGATACAGTAATAGACGTTTCTGGGGTACTTCTTCAATGGGAGTGAAAGAACCTTCCCCTCCTGACTCTGCTACCCACTTCTCTTCCTGCCTTGCCCTACCCTGGAGCTCCTGGTGGGGCCAAAGCTAGTATGAAAATCCTGTTCTGTCAAGAAAAGCCCCTGCCGGACAGGCAACTCCCCATTCCATGGAAGTTGCCACCTCCTCAGGCTTAAAAAGTCAGCCTGCCTTGCGAACCCTGTGTCCCTGTGGGCCTTGTTCAGGTGTACTCGGGAGCCTGTACGCCGTGAGCCTGGAGGTGGGGATGGGCACACCTAGTCTGGGTTAGTATCAGGCCAGGCCTTGAAAAAATAGCGTCTTGGTTTTCGGAACATCACCACCCTGTTCCAGTTTACTAACAATCAGTTTTTAACTCTTACATTGGGCACTATGGGAGGTTGAAGAAGCCTTTATCTTTGAAGATCTAACTATCTCTACGGAGGAGGATTTATCACAAGTGAGAGCAAAAGAGATAGAGCCTTAAGTGCAAGATAGACCATTACTATTAAAATGATAAACATGGAATATTTCAGTACTGAGAAAAGGCACTGTAAAAAGGAAGAGGTGCTGTTAGGGATTGAATTGTTCAAGTCCTAACCCCAGGTCCTATGATTGTAAATGCATTTGTAAATAGGATCTTTGAAGATGTAATTGGTTAAGATCAGATCAGATTGAATTAGGGTGCCCTTCTCCAGTATGGGTGTCCTTTAAAGATGGGTGTCCTTTAGAGGAGAGGACATTTGGAGAGAAAGAGATGGGCCATTGACAGAGGCAGAGATTGAGTTGTGCTGCCACAAGACAAGGTGTGGAACAGATTCTCTCCTTTAAGAGGAAGCATGACCTTGTCCACACCTTGATTTTGAATTTGTAGCCTACAGAACTAAGAAGTTTCTGTTGGAGTAGAAGGCACACAGATGGAGTCAGAAGTCCTGTGTTCAAGTCCTTCCACTTACTAGATTTCATTCAGATTGAGTTTCTTCCGTGATTATAAAATCCCTGATCTGCACTGAAGCTGTGATTAGCAAATAAAATAATACTTGTAAAAGGGCTTTATAAATGGTACAACTCTACACAGATTTGGTTTATTACTCATTGATTACCATTTTTATAAATCCGTGTTTTTTTCCTTTTAGGTACAATTTAAAACAGAAGAGTATCTGAGAGCATGCTGCTATTTACTCATTTTTAAGAACATAAATTGCTACTGAGATAACACATTGAGCAGATGATTTTAAGAAGTAATATGCATTCCCCTTTGAACCCATCAGAAATAAATTTTTGAATGCTTGTGAGCCTCTTCAGTTTTTCTAGAAATTTGTGACCACTTTCAAAGGAAAACTGTATAACAGCTTTAGGTTTGACTTCAACCTGACTTTCCCTTGTTCTTAGAAAAACAAATAAAGGCAAACAAAAAACTTCCCCTCCCTTTCTTTTAAGCATATTTATAGAGCATCTATTTATCTGCCAGCTACTGCAATGGGGTTCAAAAACTATCATCATCTCTGTCGTGGATCAAGTAATCGTACTAATATACATACATGCATCACTACTACCACCCGAGAGATAATGTTGAATAAAGGGAAAACTTTATGAGCACTTGTAACAAGCACTAGGTGAGGCGGTCTTCCCTGAGGAAGTAATGCTTGAGTGCAGTGTGAAGTAAGCTGTGGGATATGCAGGGCTGGAACTGAGAGGAGAGGATATGAACTGGGATAAAAAATAATTGCTAAAAATAGTGATGGTATTAAGCCAGTGTATATGATGTGTCTTTACTTTTATATTCTACGCTGGAAGCTTAGATAAAGCCTCTTCTATACCATCCTTAAATACAGTGGTTTGACTAGGCATTATACTTTGTCCAACCTTCAGAAATAATATTCTGATTTCAAATATATCTCCCTAATACTTCATAAAAATGGAATCAAAGTAATGTACAAAAGCTACTAAAGTAAGATTTAGGTGAATATTTTTATAAATCTGGTATAGAGAAGAAATTTCTAAATAGTGACTCCAAATCCAGAAATCCATAAATTGGAAGCAGTCAATATTTGACTTTATTTTTTTGTCTTTTCATTTTATTTTTTAAAAGATACTTAGATTATATAAATATTACAGAGAATATATAGGGGATTCCCATATGCCCTGCTCCTCACACCTCCCACATTTTCCCACATTAGCAACATCTTTTATTAGTGTAGTACATTCATTGTAATTGATAGACATGTTTTGGAGCATTGCCACTGAGCATGGATTATAGTTTATGTTGCAGTTTACATCCTCTCCTACTCAATTCTGTAGGTTATGGCAAGATATATAATGGCCTGTATCTGTCGTTGTAATGTCATCCAGAACGATTCCCAAGTCCCGAAAATGCCACTGTATTACACCGATTTTTCTTTCTTTCTACTCTCAGAACCTCCAGTGGCCACTGCCTCCACATCAATGATATTTCTTCCATTGCTGGAATCACAATAAGTCTATAGTAGAATACTAGTAAATCTACTTTAGTCAATAGTTCATTCCTCAATCCTGAGGATTCTGGGATGGTAATGCCCACTCCACCTCTAATTGAGAGGGGCTTAGATCACATACATCCAATGGATGGGACTCTCTTGCTTGCAGTTGTAGACACTCTTGGTTCCTTGGTATGTTGGTTATCCATCATCTTCTCCTTGTTAATTGTCCTTGGGTGAGAGTCCAATGAACTGGAGAGTAGGTGTTGCAACTCTGTTGAGATTCAGGGCCCAGCTGGCACAAGGACAGCCCAAAGATTTAAGTCTCTTGGATGTACACTTACCAACTTTAATAATAAGTTCAAATTGAAGGACAGAATAGCCATGTGTAGGGAAATCACAGCTGAGTCCAACTCTGTCACACCGAGGAACATAAACTCCAAAGTAGGGCCCACTGGCAAGGCACCAAACTTCTGAGCTATCTGGTCTGACTATAGTGTCTGGATGTCTCCAAAGTCCCGAGTAGCCCACTATTAGGGGTAGTATCTACTTTGGCTGTCAATGAGATCCTAGTGAGATGTGCATAACCTTCTGACTCACTTTTAAGTCTCTTAGCCATCTAAAGTCATTTGTCTTTACCTTTTCCCCCTTTTATTCAAGTTCTCTTTTTTTCCCCAGTTGCACTGCTTGTTGTTACTTGGTAGCAATCCCTCAGTGCCAGGGAGGCTTATCCCCGGGAGTCATGTCCCACACTGGGGGGACGTTACTGTGTGTATATGCTGAGTTTGGCTTAGAGAGAGGACACATTGGAGGTTCCCAGTAGGTAGCTCTTAGGCACCCTACAACACTAGGCTGAGTTTCAATTTCAAGAGCAAAGGCTCATAAGCATAGTCCTCAATACCAAAAACCCGTCAATGGACCATCCTCCTTCTCTAGTCATTGCCCCTGTACTTAGGGGATTGTTGCTGTTCCATTAAAGAATGTGGCAGAGCTCCCCAGGATGGGAATTTGATATTCTTTTGGCTATTGTGTGAATCTCAACCTACTGTGGCAATGCCCCATGACCTTTTGAACACATTCATATGCCTTATATGTATGCCAAGGTGAACTTCCTACCATGTATCCCTCATCACTGACACCCCATTCCAGTGGTCCTCTCCTGCCACAGTTGTAACCCTTTTGTGACCCAAAACTTCTTCAAAAATGAAGCCAATAAAATTGCCAAATACAATTAGTAAGAAAATGAAATAAAGATAGGTTTAAGCATAAGAGATAAATTATATAACAATTTAGAGAAATGAAAACTAAAATAAAATAATTGGGATATTAAAAAATAATGAAAAATATTAAAATTTTTTTTGACATTTTGCTTTTCATCACTGTAAGATCTGTTGTCCTATATGTACAGTGACTCTTCCTTCCATTTAATCCCTCAGTGTATTACTTTTTTTCATTTTGTCTTCAAAGAAGTTTTAGGTCACAGTAAAGTCACATACAGAATACAGGGGACTCCCATATACCCAACATCCTCCCCCTTTTCCCCCTTCCTGTATAATTAACCTTTTTATATGTGGATGATACATTTGTTGCAACTGATGTACAAATATTGAAACATAGCTACTAACCATGGTCAATGGTTTACATTATGGTTTATACTTTAGACCATACACTTTTATAAATTTTTGATGCAATTTAACATGGCCTGTATCCATCATTGCAAGATCATGTAGAACACTTCCATCACCACCAAGATACTCCCTGTTCCATCTATTCTATTCCTTCCTCCTCTTCCCCTTGGGGCCCATGGTGACCACCAGGCTTCACTCCTGAAGGACAAGTGTTCATAGTGGCATTATTCACTATTGCCAAAAGTTGGAATCAACTCAAATGCCCATCAACAGATGAATGGATAAAGAAAATGTGGTATATACATAGAATGGAATATTACTCAGCTATAAGAAGGAATACAGTAGTAACACATGGGATAACATGGATGAATCTTGAGGGCTTTATGTTGAGTGAAGCAAGCCAAGTGTTGAAAGACAAATATTACATGAACTCACTGATTTAAATTAAGCAAATTGATCAGACTCACAGAGCTAGAGTCTGGAAGATAGGTTTACAGGAAATAGAAAGGGAAAAGAAGGTTGTGAGCCAGCGCCCATAAAGGGGAATCTGTGATAAGGTGGAAGTGTGTAGTTGTGCAGTGAAGGAATACGACAGGGGTTAGTGATAGTATTGGGTTGGGCAGTGGAGGTATTTGACTACTTCAAACGTATCTTTAAAAACAATTTTATAAGTGTAAGTGACAAACATAAACTGGCGAAAAACTATTTGCAATATATGACGATGAAAGTTTAATATATTTAACGAAGAAAGCTTTTAACCAGAATATGTTAGGTCTCCCAACATAAAGATGTGAATAGGGATTTCACAAAAGAGACATAAAAATGGCAATTAAACATATGAACTGATACTTGATCTCACTGGCAGTCCAAGAAATATAAATTAAAACAAAATGGTACCATTTTCCTGTTTCAGACTGGGTAAGATTAAAAAGATGGGCCATATCAAATGTTGGTGAGGATTTGGTGAATATGCATATATGTGCACTGTTAGAGTGTGTATAAATTTATACTTTTCTGTAGAAATATGTGTAAACATTTAACATGTTGGTTACCTTTGACTCAAATTTTGCTTCAGGAATTTATTTAAAAAATGTAATTATGAATATGTGCAAAGATTTAGCTACAATTACCCTCATCAAATTATTATAAATAAAAATTGTGAAGCAAACAAACTGTCCAGTAGGGAGATAGTTAAATAAATCATGGTACATTCATAAAATGAACAACTAGGTTGCCGTTAAAGCAAAGTATTTTCAAGTTGGAAGTTTATTTCATGAGGTATTAAGTGAAAAGCAGATTACAAAACAGCATTTATGTCAGAGGTACACAAAACATATATGAAAGTTAACTATGTTAGATACTTTAAGTGCTTTCATCGATTATCTCATTTAATTCTTCTAAGTAAACATTATTAGCCCATTTTACAGATTAGTAAACAGAAGCATCAACGGGCTAAAGAGCTTTTTATTTTTTAGTGTTTGTAATAGCAATTTTTCAGAAGGGCAAGCACCACTAGTTTAATTTGTGTACAGTGTGTGTCAAGTTTTACTTCAAGAGGAAGAGATGAAGGAAAATGTATGAGTGATTAGGATATATAGTTGGCATTTTTAATAACACCATGGAGTGTTGGATATTAGGAAAATAGATATTTTTGAGGTATTTTTTAGGATAAATACAAAAATAGGGTTTTAAAGAATAAAAATTGCATGTGTTAAGTACATATATTGCTTAAAAATTTAGATACTTTTTGGAAGATAAAAAATCAAATTCATATAAAGGTAACTTTTATTTTTATAATAAAACATCAAGTATTTAATGACTACCAAGTCTTGATAGGAAAAAAGAGGTTGTCCAAGATGCAGAATTAATGATCTAGTTGTAGAAACAAAACTTGGGAAAGAGGTAATCTATAGTTAGGACAGTATATAATCAGGTGGTAAATTACAAGCTCCTGATGAAAATACAGAAATAGACCTGGATCATGAGAGTGGGGTTATATATAGAAGGAGGATGGGGCTGAATAATACCAGGTGAATTGAACCCATGTGTAATAGGAAAGGTATACTTGGAGAATGTAAGCATTGAATTGACACTGAAAAATAGATAGATGATAGCTGAGGCTAGAGACCATTCTGTAGGTACAGGCAGTTCATTCAGCAGCTGTAGACTGGATCTGTGGGAAAGAAAGTAAGATGAAGTCAGATTACAGAGAGTATCCATGGTGAAGCATTTATGTAAAAATATTTCCAGATAAAAATACTTCAAAGCTGTTTACAGACCTAATTATATTTTATTCAAGTTCTTCTTCAGTTTCTATAGAAATTTTAAGGAAAGTTCTGTAATCCAGAGGAGTCCATGCCTAACAGATTTGGAAGTTCCTATTATATATCATAGGTTTCATTTTCAGTTCTCAAACTGTATTTTGTGTAGTATATTAGCATTCCATGGATTTTACATGAGAAATAATCTGATTAGTCTGATCAGGCCTCTGCCCATTTGTTCTTAATTAAGAAACTGGCTTGGAAGGGGCTTGAAGGAGATTCATTTAGTCTGATTTCTCACTCAGTATAGGAATTTCTTCTTACAGATCTCCCAAGGGGATTATTCCTAATTATTGCTTAAGAAAATAAATAGAAAGAGGAAAATGAAGACTGAGTTGGCTTAGTTCAACATATATAATAGCCTATTTTATCTGTCAAAATATATATATATAACTGAATGAAATTTAAAAGCCCACACTTGTTTTTCAAATTTGCACTTATTGGGGAAAAAATTGTATGGAATACTAAATTATCAGTTGAGTAATTTAAATGATCTTTGAAATAATTGTTCTTTATTGTACCATGGAAAAATACCTTTAAACTCTTAAATCTGGCAAGTCAAAATTTTTTTTTTTTTGCCAGTAACTTCATGAATATTTTAGTTAACTTTGATAAGTAACGTGAATAATGTCATTTAATGTTTTGGTGTGACTATAAAAATAATGTATCTAATATTACATAATGTAATGTTTATATTTTATCATGATATTAACTGTTTTGTTATTTGAATAATTGTTTTAAAATGTACTCTTTATAAATGAAAGTAAATTATATCCATGACTTGGGCAGGTAGCATTATTATACAAAAAATAATATGATCTTTCACCAAGTCAGAAAAAATTATTTTTTAAATTATATCCATGACTTGGCAGGTAGCATTATTATACAAAAAATAATATCCTTTACCAAGTAAGAAAAAATTATTTCTTTAATAGTAATGGTTTAAATCAAATTGATTATTTTATTTAAGTAATGAACACTCATGTGGCACAACCAAGGACGAGATTATTACCAGTAATATACTCCTCCTCAAAATAAAATAAAGAGGACCTATGGTGATAGCTTCTCATAAACCTAGAATTAATATTAATTCAATTATTTGCACCTGAGACGTCCCCATCAAACTTTGTATAACTACTTAATATTCAGGATATTGTAGGCACAACTGGTAATTTAGAACAAAGTACAAGATAAAACCTCTTTATTGGTTGAATGTAAATCTAATATATGAAGCTGTCCAAACTAAAGAAAATACAGGGATGAATTTTGAATCATACAAAACCTCTAACACTGCTGGACCGATTAGTATATAAAGAGAATTATTCAAGGAAACAACATGAAGAAAGCAAGCAAGAATTGTGAAGGAGCATAAGGATGGGTTTTGGTGGAGCAAAGAAAAGTTTCATCCAGAAGAAATGGCAAAGGATTTGAGTCTTTGAACTCACAAAAGCTTGAATTGTTCACCTACACCTAGTCTGTAATCCCAGGCTGTATCACAGCACATTATACATAATGGTACTCATTTTAAAAAATATATTGCCTTTTTTAAAATTTTTCATTTTACCAGGAGGTCCTGGAGATCGAACCCGGGTCCTTCTATATGGTAGATGGATGCCAAACCACTTGTGCCACATCTGCTTCCCAATATATTGCCTCTTAGATATTGAAAAGAGAAAAGGAAGTATACTTTAACAATTTACAGTATAATGTAGTGGTTCAAAATTCAGTTTAGGATACGAGAGATCAGAATTTGAGACCTGGCTTACAAAACACTCACTTCCATCTCTGTCATGTTACACCAGCTCTTTACCTCCCAAGTTACAGTTTCCTCATCTGTAAAGTGGTATAGCAAGAGTACTTATTTCAAACTTTGTGATTTTAATGAGATAAATCTTGCAAAGTTTTTGGCACTAACTGTGAGTTTAAATGTTATCCTTAATTAAAAGAGATATGGGAGATGGCAGGATTCTATTTTGTGGTTGGCATCAACATATAAATGTATTCTTTATGGTCTGCTCTAAGCTTTTGGGAAGTGATGCTAAGTGACTTGATTAACTGTTGTAGTATGATTATTTTCTTTATATATCATAGTAACTGTTAGGGCGCCAGTGTGGGGGAGCGTGTGGCAGGTGAGCAAAGGACAGCAGAGTTTTGAACTGGAACAGTGGGGCTTTCTAGATTTCTGGTCTCTGCCTCATCTAGGTATTTTATTTTATTTTATTTTATTTTAGATTTTATTTTATTTATTCATTTATCCCCCCCTGCTGCCCGTGCTCGCTGGGTCAGCCAACCACGCCGTGCGGGCGGGCCCGCCCCCACCAGGAGGCCCCGGGAACCGAACCCGGGGGCCCCCCATATGGTAAACGGGAGCCCCACTGATTGAGCCACAGCCGCTTCCCTTTAGGTATTTTAAATTTTAGTTAATGCCTGTCTTAAGGTAGGGCAGGCATTCCTGTTCTAATGAAAGAAATTGGTATTTAACTGGATCAGAGATTAACACGAGGAGACACAGAGTCTGAGTGAGGGAAAAGAAAAGAGGTGCAATAACATAGGAGGAAAAAAGTATAAAGCTGGGCAGAGCCCTCTCTTTCTACAGGCTTCTTTCCTGACTCTTCTGTTTTGTTTTATCCCAAAAGGCTGACCCTTGTGTTCTCAGTGGGCTCTATTCTTGGTGATCTCATCTTTGTTTTCATCTAGGGAGCTCCTCTACCATACTGGATAAAACAAAACATGTCACCCCACTTTGTACTCTGTCCTGACTGCTTCATTCTAGCCCCAGATTTCCAAATCTCCAAGGGCATACTGACTTGTATGTTTGACCATTAATTTACTCAAATCGTGTATAATAGTGATTTAAGACATTTTATATATAATGTAAAAAGATCTATTGTGGCAGTTTTTTTGGAGAAAATTCACATGTATTTATAAGAAAATGTGTTTCAAATAACATAAAGCCGTCTGTGGGTGAATCAGGTTTACCCACAGCAGCCACTTTCTGTCCATTCCAACTGCTTCACTCCCTGCTGTCATTTACTTGGCCCTGGCTCTAGCCTTAACCATGGCCTAAGAGGTAAAATTTGACATGCAGTGCTTTTCTGAGATTAAGTTATGGAATTTACACATTGCAACTCTCTGTTAGCACCTGGCAAATTGCTTTTTAAAATCCACATAAGATAAAGACTCGTTTAACATCTTACAACTTGAAGTGTTTTCCATGTAACAACCTTGTTTATTGTATTATTTATCGTATTAAGACAAATTCTAGCTGTGACCTTTTTCATCTTTATTATTATAATTTTTTCAATAAACTTGCTATTTCAAATTTGTATAATTAAAAATAATATTAGGAAATATAATTACAAAATATAGTTTCTTAGAAAAACACTACAAAACTATGACAGTAATATAAATTATGCCAGTAAAAAAAAACAAACAAAAAAAACCTCAAACTGCTACACCACACTTATTCAACAAGTATTTTCATGTTTTTAAATAATTCTTCCTATGCAGGTTATTTTTTTTCTTAGTATTGCATCATAAGTTTTTTCCCTCCCATTTTTCCTATGTGTAGCTTAATATTAATAGTTCCTTACATTGCTTTTCCCTAATTAAATCAATCATTTTCTTGTGATAAATTATTTCCAGTATTCAGGTTACAAATAGTGTTTTAATGAGCATTTTTATATTAAAGGTTTTCCCTCGTGATTATTATTTTTATTTTGTGGATTAATTTAAGAATATTATTATTGGGCCCAAGAGTAAGAATATTTCTGTGATTTGTAACAAAAGTGCCTTCCACAAGGGGTCTGATAGTATTACCAGAGGCACATATGAGTGGAGTTGTTTCTACCACTTTCTAGCAATAGATATAATATAGTTATTTAGTTTTAGATTGGCTACTCTAGTTGATGTAAAGTGATACCTCATCTTTTCTTATTTCTTTAGAATGAAGAAATATGTACTTAGCTTCAGATTGAAGTAGATAGTCATGTCTTGAAATATTCTGGAATTAGTAGTACAGTTTATTAGAGTATAAAAAAAGCACACAGCATTAGAACTATGTAGAAGAAAAACTTTTTATGCAACTTGTTGATTTTTTATATGATGAATTTGTATGCTGCAGTTGAAACAATTTTTAGAAAAAAATTTAGAGTCTTTGAAGTGAAAAGCCCACTTAAAAAATATATTTCCGGCTTATAGATTCAATTACTGATTAGTTGGCTTAATGTAACATTTACTTTAAGCTATTACTATCTAAAGCCCCAGTCACTAAATGTAGAATTGGAAACTGCTGTTTTTGTTTTATGAGCATTTAAAAATAGCCTTAGGGGATTTTTATCTTGAGTTTTACTATTAAAGCCAACTACACAAAGTCTTCCTTCATAGCTTAATCTCTTTGTCCTCATTTGTAGAACAACAGATCTTAGTAATTTTAAGTTTCATATGCTACTCCCCCTACCCCAAGTCAAAACATAGGAATGTTGGGTGAATAGACATGAAAGGCTGGGTTTCCTTGAGATGTATATTTAGATGGTGAAAAACAAGGAGGGAGGAAAGTGTGAGAACTAAAGAGAAAAAAGAAAATGAGATTAGGGTAGAAGATATGGAAATATGGAAGTGGAACTTTGGGTTCATTGTCCATTCCTCCAAAAACTGTAAATAAACTCTCCTTTGGGTCTATTGATCTGCATTGATTTGCAGTTTTAGTCGACCTAATTCTGCATCTGTTTCCCATTGGCCTTTTCTTTGCTGCGTCTTTATTTTATTTTTAAGAATCTAAATTGCTGGTTCTCTCTGCCTTGCTGTTGCTGCAACCTCCTCACTGTGTGAATTTGCACTTCAGTGTGGCACCATTTCCTGTCAGAAACGGAAGGCAGGTTCTAAGGTGGTGGCTCACAAAAGAAAAAGTACCCAAACAGCTTCAGAGCACATGTGGGACATGCTCATAAACAATAAACTTGGTACACAAATGGATCCCTGGATTTCTTGCCATACATTTTGGCCTTCCATGAGTCTAAGACATTTTAGTGGTTGGCAAAGTTAAAAGATAACCAGATTCCAGAACACAAATTATGGAAAATTAGAATCGATGTTGTTCAGATTTACCTGAATAGAAATCAAGGTGAATGACATTGGAGTATTGCCAAGCTCTTTTAAACCATGACTTTCCTATAATGCAGAGGTCTTTTTTCCCCAAATTCTTAGGTCAGGGATAATTTTTTTTTTGGGAATGAATTTAGAATACATATGCATTTAAATATTAATAATAGAATTATGAAATTAACAATTGGTATGAATTATGATTAAAGTTTTGAGTAAGAGTACACAAAATTCAGCTGTTTTAATTGGAAAAATTTTTAACAGATCTAAATTCTTTAGGGAAGTAACATTTGCATTTTTCTAAAATTTCTACATAATGTTTTAGCCCTATTATGGGGATTTTAGAGGAATGACTATCTGGCAATAATCACGTTTTAGAAAATTAGATGACTATTTTATCTAGATGATTTCATGATTTAGTGATATTTGCAATCACTTAGTTATCTCATTGGTCTCATGCATTTAATTTTGCTTTATTGACAGATCTACATTATTTTGTATTTATAACAGTGACTGTTTTTAGGCAGAGCATGTGTGTTATTCTGCATTCCCTTGGGTATCGTTTTTGCTCAATGAATGTTAATAAATGATTGTTATGAACTGGATAGGCCCATGGCAATGAAGTGCCAGACCTTTCCATCTGCTTAAACTATTCATTGATTTTTTAAAAACTCTGAAAAAAAAAATCCCAATGTCCAACATGTCAATTCACTAATGTTCATAACCAATTAGTAGCACAGTTAAGGACCTTCATAATGACCTTGAAGGTACAGCAGTAGGTGGCATCCAATGTATTGTGACATTTCATCTGAATGGATTGTTAACAGAGGTTTCTCTTTTCAGAATGTAGAAGTTGTTGGGAAGGAATGGTATTTGCATAAAGGCACTTCCTTTTGCCACCTTTAGTTCTTTTTTAAAAAATTTTTCCCCAGAAGTGTGGTTTAATCTCACACCTGTTATTAAACTGCTTTAAGCTTCTTTCCAAGTATCACAGCCAAATTGAAGGATTTATTTCCTTGCCTGTACTTTAAAAAATTGCTGTCAAACAAAGTAAGCCAAGGCAAGTAATAGAGATTCATCCTCCTTGTGTTTTCAGTTTATTTGCATTTGTTCATGACTTTTAAGTTATTTTAAATCCGCAGAGGAGTTTGCTTGCTTTTAAATTCTATTATATATAAATTGTTTCCTGAAAGGGTCTGTAAGAGATCAAAGTAAGTGTCAACTTAATAATAGAAGAGATTTTTTTCTGTCTGTGCTGTGTTATAATGGGAGATTTTTTGCTTTATTTATGTTTAGAACTTAATGTAGTTAGGAGAGCAGTGGTTATTAAGGTGGATGTTATTTTTTTGTATAGAGTCTCAAATATTTGAAGTCTATTGAAGCTTCAATAATTTAATTGCTAAAAGTCTATTAGATCGCCTGGAGTTTCTCATTATTATTTTGGTTACTCCGTCTACCAAAGTGTATTTCCACTCAAAAAAGCAAAATTGCTTAAATAAATGAATCTGCCCATTTTCCTTAAAATAGTGTTTCAGTGAACAATAGTACCTTTTTACAGTTGCTGCTTATTTTCTAGGATACTCAAGCCCAAAGATGAGATGTTTGACGGGGCTAAACTAATTTGTACCTAAGGAGTTAAAAGTTTGCTCAAAAAGTTTTCCCACTTACATGTACTCACTAGCATTTTCATATGAATTTTTAGGGGTGTTGCTATAGCTCTGGCTGCAGAAATATGGATCTGAAAGTTTTAAGCTACAGGCAACCTGGAATTTCCGAGGCTGGGAGTTGAAACAGGAACTCCAGTGCATGTGTAGTAATAAACTGTTAGGACTTGAGGTCTATTTCCTGTTAATCCCTTAGGGACACTTTTAACCCTGGCACTCTTTTATGTACTCCATTCTTTTCCTTGAGCTCTCCAAAACTTGGCTAATAAGCTACCTGTTCCCAATCAACACTTGATGCTTAGGACTATGGTTGCTGTTTTTTTTTTTTTTTTTTAACCCTTCTTTCCTGCCACTACGCAGGAGAGAAAATAGTCTCTTGAGTTTGTCTCCTGTAAATCTGTTCTTGAAGCAAGTGTTTAAGCAATTGTAAAGTTCAGAAATAGTGCAAAAGTAGTATAATATAAAAGAGGTAAATTTATAATAGTTTAAGAAATTCCCAAAACAAAACTGAGGCTATATAGTTAAAGAGCATTAGTTTTCAAGCATAGCTTTAATTTAGTATCTCAAGGAAAAGATTTCCATGCCTGGGCCTCATCCCCAGAGATTTACTGGGTTTAGTGTGGAACCTGGGCGTCTGTATGTTTAGACTTTCCCTAGTGAATCTGAGACCCATGCAGGAAATTACTAGTGTTGAGCAAGGAATAAGAAAAGTCTAGAAATGGTAGTTCTGAATGTAGGCTGCACATTGAAGTTGCTTGGGCATCTTTTAAAATCTGCTGATGCCATATGATTGGTCAGGAATGCAGAACTTATCAGGGATTTTAAAAAGCTTCTGGTGAATTCTTTTCTTTAAAAAAAAAAAATGTTTTTTTTGAGGTACCTGGGATATGTGAAGCAGGTGTTCAACCACTGAGCTACACCCACTTTGTGTGGTAAATTCTTATATGCTGCCAAAGTTGAGAAATACTGATCTAAAAGTCCTTACATTCCAGTGACTAGCAGGAATTCATCCAATTTTAGACTTTTTGAGAATTTTTTTTTTTTTGCGGGAGCACATGGATTTAGATTAATATTAGTTTCTGCAAGACAAAAGAAAATCCATTATCTGACTTCTCCTACTTCACAATGTAAGGTTTCTCTGGACATCTCTGAAAAAGGGACCCAAAGGGTGATGTGTGAATTGAGTGTGTGTGGGCGATTGCAGTGGTCACTCGTGGTTGCATCTGGGTCGGTGTGGAGGTAGAAGGGCTTTTTTAGATTTGCCCATCTCTCTCATCATCTCAGTACCACTGCCTGTTTTAGAAAAACCTGCCTTGACCCCACATTAAGCAGATGAGAATGAGAGTACAGGGTTGCAAAAAAAAAAAAAAAAAAAGTATATGACAGTGAGAAGGCATAGACTAGGAAAAATGCCATGAGTGGGGAGGCACAGAGGTGCACCTGTAACTTCTTAAGTACGCATGTGAGGATAGGATGTCCACTGAGTTGGTAGGGAGGGGACACAATGCGTGTGTATGTAGAGATATTCTGGTCATAGAATGAATTCTTCTGTGGCTTAGAAATGTGTTCATGTAATAAATTACATTCTGCTTTGTTTTCTGAAATTCTCTTTGCTGTGAACACCACTGTTGTATTGTGTGAAGTTTTCCTCCCTGTCTTACAATACACCTGTGCTATGTAGACTAGACATTTAGGTTGTGCCTATAGTGCTGTTGACTGCAAGTATGTTATTGTTAATGTCTCTTTTGTCCTGGTGCTTCATTTCTAGTATGCCATTGCTGTCGTTCTTTACATAGTGACAGCGTATTTAAATTACCTAAGAAGATATGCAGGACATAAGATTTTACGCAGCTCCGTTTCTTATAGAACGCTCTGAATGAGTGCCACTGTATTGACGTTCGTTTTGTTCCGGATTCCTTGTTGAGTTTGCATGTTTTGCTAGCCTCCTGATGACCATAATTATGTTTATTTTTGTTTGTTTCAAACTCCACTGCTGATTTAGCTACAATTGAACTGTATGAATTTTGTGGTCTAATTAGAGATAGCATTTAAGAAACGTCATCACTGGTGAGATTTTTGATGTTGGTTTCTGAGAACTACACTTAATGGCTCATTCTTGAAAGTATTAATAGCCACAGTTATCTGAAATTATTCTGTGTCTATTAAGCACTCTTATATTTAAGTTTCATAGCAGTCTTTTGAGGTATGTGATTTCACTTCCATTTTATTGGTAAGGGGACTGTGACTTAGCATTTTAATTTGTATCTAACCAGTGGTATGCCAGCTTTCTGGGGGGGAAAAAGTCCCTTGAAGTTTCCCATGAAATAGGTCGTCTGACCAGGATGGGTTTCAGGCTACTAAAGTATAGTCAAGGAGTTGTGAAGAGATGTCACAGTCAGCTTAGGCCAAAGCCAGTATTCTTTCTATTATGTTACCCTGCTTCTCTTTCTGCCTTTTCTGTCCTCCTTCCTTTCTCCTTTCTTCCCTTCCTCCCTTCTCTCTCTCCTTCCCTAGCATCCTTCCCTTGGGTGGGCAGTCATTGCCTGCAACACTGTCTCAAGCACATCATGTCCTATTTGTAGCCTCTTCTATGATGAGTTTCTTATAGTCAGGGAATTATAATCAACTGTCAGCTTCTGGGACCCTTATTGACTTAAACTAGAGTACATAGAATAGGACGTATTATTTTAAGTCATCTATTGTTTATTCTTGATAAGATAAGTATGGGTATGCTACCATGTCAGATGGCCTGATTGTTCCAGATGTGAGAAGCAATGTCATGAAATTATTAGAAATGAATCAAACCGATTTTACTCATGAAACCAACTATTCTTACTTAGTTTAAATTCAAAATGCTGTTTACTTTCCATGCCTCCTTTTTCTCTACATAACCTTTACCTGAAACCACTTTTTCTCCAGCTGTGTCATAGCCGACTTGGAAGAGGTCTGGATTTTGTTGGTAATGAAAAATCATGAGAATTCCCAGTCATCTCTCTTCAAAACAAAGAAGGAAGTGGCAGGTATTAAAATCTCCTTGCCATTGCATACTTTTGAAAAGTCTAAACATTTGTCTACTCTCCTTCCTCTTCTCTATTTCTACATGACTATAAATGTCAGAAAACATGTGTCTTAGAGAGCTTTCACTTTTCCTGGTTTTGGCTGTAACACTGACTCACTTAAAAATTGGCACACATTCTAAATTATTTCATTGTGTCAAGTTTCCTACCCATGCTAAGATCTCATGTGTGGTATTAGGCATTACTGCAGTGGCATTGCTGTCTTTGTGAGATTTGCCCTGTAGTGATTAGGACACTTGTCTTCTTTCTTCAGCGGAGCTGTGAGAGGCCATGTAGGTGTAAGTGCTTGACTCCATCACTGGCAGGGACTGCCTGCTTTTTTCCTGTGTTACTTCAATGCTATAGAAGTTGCTTTAGTCCATGGTACTATGTAAATTTTTTAAAACCAAACTTTAGGAAACACAATTTTTGAAGTTGCTTTCTTTTGAAGTGTATCTGCATGAAAGAATATTCTTGTGATTATTTTGAAAGGCGGGATGGGTTTTTCTTCTTTTCCCTTGAAGATACAGAAACAGTTCATAGGGTTTCCCACACAACAGAATGTCTGATCACTTCAGATTTTGGGACTGCCTGACCCTTAGGTATGAATGAGTGGGCCATGACATGGAATCATGTGAGTGGATGGCACAGGAGCCTGGGCTGAGTTTATGTTATTATGACAGAGGTAGCTGAGTGAAGAGACCAGAAGGTTTTGATGTGGTGTACGGTCTGGACAATTTATTTTACTTTTGCAGAGGAAATAAAGGAGTAAATTTTTATCTTCTTAAAATGTTAATATTGCAAGAATTTTTCACAGGTGTACTAGTCAGCCAAAGGGGTGCTGATGCAAATTACCAGAAAACTGTTGGCACTTATAAAACGGTATTTATTTGGGGCAGAAGTCCACAGTTACTAGGCCATAAAGCATAAGTTTCTTCCTTCACCAAAGTCTGTTGCCACATGTTGTAGCAAGACAGCTGCTGAGGTTTGGCAGGGTTCGGGCTTCTTGGATTCCTCTTCCCGGGGCTCCATTTCTCTCAGGGCTCAGCACCTCTGTTTCCTCCACAAGGTCAGCTGTAGACTATGAGGCTCTCTAGGCTTTGCCTCTCTCCACAGGGCCAGCTGTAGACTCAGGTGAATGGCTCGTCTCTATCCCGGGGCCTTCTCTCCTTCCTCACGACCAAGCTCTCTGTCTGCTTTTCTCCCCGGGCTCCAGCATCAAAACTCCAACATCAGAACTGCTCCAACTCTGTCCTTTGTTATGTCTTTTATCTTCGAGACCCCACCCACCAAGGGGAGGAGCTCAATGCCCTAATGGCCTGGTCAATACCCTAATCATAACTTAATCATGCCCAGATTAACAGACCAGTTTGCAAGCATAATCTAATATCTGTTTTTGGAATTCATAACTTCCTCAAACTGCTACAACAAGAAAAAGAAAATTTCCAAGGAAAGCAGAGATTTAATTTCTTACTCTAATTACAAAAGAAGATGCAAAGTTATATTGATTTGTTTCTTTTGTTTAAACATTTGATGTTAGGTCATTGATTGCAAGGGACTTGTAAGGTAAAATTCCTTTTATTAATGGGTAAGCTTTTTGACAAAGAAATCTGATTTTTCAACCTGAACAACATCAATGGGAATTGCTTCCACTCTTTGATAGTTCTATTAATTGCACTGATTTATGATATACTTATAATACAAAGAGAGAGATAATGAAATAGAATTAAATTCAATTACCTTGTGACCAAAAATTTTTAAATTTGAAGTGTTTTTATGACTGAATGGGATTAGAAATTTGTTTTTGTATGGAAAGTTTGAGACTGAATTCTATTTGGAAAAACTTTTTTAAAGTTTAGCTTCAGTAGAAAAGGCAAATCTTAATTTCTGCATTGTATATCTGTATTTGACATGTTGTAATAAATTAATGTTTAATTTACATTAATTATACATATAAAATACAGGTATTGCTGAATCATCTATGGAAAGGCCAGGATGGATGCCTGATATTGGACTGTCATGGAATTAAACATAATTTTTAAAGAAGCAGAAATGAAATGCCTGGGAAAAATTAAATATATGAATGTTCTAAACCGTGACCATTTCCCAAGGTGACTTTGCCTTGTTGGAATTGTATGTATGGATTTATTTTTTTTATTTTTGGATTTTTTAATTTTTATTCCTTTTCAACAATAGTGAGCACCCCTTTAGGGCATTTATGTATCTTAAGTCATTTTTACAGGAGGTAACCAACCAGGTATTATGCATAAGAGAGCAAAATAACTGGGGATGGAGGGCAGAGAAAGAAAAAGAGAAATCTGAAGTTTTCTAGTGACGAAGGGATTTGAAAATGGGGAATTCATTGTGGAGAGTCATTACTAATCTAAAATTGGTAAAATACTGTTGAGGTGTTCCTTATTTAGGATGTTGGCTTTAGGTTTTGTTTTAGACAAAAAAAGGAAAAAGGAAAAAAACAATAATTATAAGGACTTTCACAGGTTTTCTCATGGCCCCTGAATTCTTTCCCACTAAAAGACAGTGCTGAGGAAGGTATCCTGAAGCTGGCAGGCACACTGAATGTTCCCATGCCCCGGTGTCCCGTCGTCCCCTCTGTAGTGGTCGGCAGTGTCCCTGGGCGACGGCTTTGGAACTGTCTGCTCTAATGCTTTCCTACTACCTCTTTTCTTCTCCCCTGGGGGTTGAGGTGGGGGTAGGATCACCAATATGCCAGGTCCTCTGCTTTTGCTGTGACTTCCACTGCTATTTGCCCAATTACTTCCAGCTGAGACCATTTATTTGAGGGAGATGTGTAAGTATAAATATAAATGTGCGAGAATAAATATAAATAAATGTATTTGTGTGTATGTTTTCTATAGCTTCTGGCATCTACCAGCTTATCTCAAGAAAATCTTTCTCCTTTTTTCTTCCATTTGTAATAGAAAGCTAATGACCCTGTAGTGCTGTTCCATCACTTTTTATGGCAATGTTAAACCTGTGTAAATGTCCATATTTACCAAGGAGATTAAAATAGAATTTCCCAAAAGAGAAGAGTTAAAAATACAGTCAAATGAGATCTTAAGTAGAAACAAGTGAGTGACTAGTCAGATTCAGAGGATTTCAGACTTCATAGAGTTGTATGTATCATTGTTTTAAAATTTTTGAGTTTGAGGGAATTTGTTTGCTTATAGTTTATCTTTTCAATGAACTACAGTTCATGTGCAGAAAAGACATGCTACAGGTAGTACTCAGACCAAGACATAAAAAATTACCAGCAGCCCCCCCACAAAAGTTGATCACCACCTCAGCTCCATCCCCACAGCCTACCATCCGTCCCTGAACACCACACGAGAACAATATGTACTCTTTTGAGACTGGCTTTTTTACTTTGTATTATGTTTTTGAGATTCATCCATGTTCTCTTTTTTTCCATTTCTGTATAATATTCCATTGTATAACTTTACAGACTTCTCTACCAATTTTTTTGTTGCTTGGCATTTGGGTTGTTTCCAGTTTTACAAGGAATATTCTTGTAAGTGCCTGTTGGTGCACATATATACATATTTCTGCATGACTTATCCTTAGAAGTGGAATTTCTAAGTCTTCAGGAATATATTTTTTGTTTAGTAGGTACTGTCACTCTTCCTGATTGTATCAATTTAGACATTCATAAGCAGTTTATGAGAGTTCTGTGTGCTCCGTATTCTCTTTATTCTCTTTTTTCCCACCATTCTAGTTTATGTATTGGTGTCTCTTGGTGGTTTAATTTAAAATTTCCTAAAGATTAATGATAATATATACCTTTCATGTTAATAGTCATTTGGCCATTTTTTAGGAAAAGCTTGTACACGTTTACTTTATGGACATTTAAAAAATTGTCTTCTCTCTTTCGTTTTGTTCATTTCTAAAATTGAGTTAAATCTCAAACCTGGTTGACATTTGCTGTGGAGAGAGAGAACCATGGGAAATTACTCAACTAGAAATATTTATTTGCTTATTCATTTACCAAATGTTTATTGAATGTCTCCTGTCCTCTTCCTTTACAGGGGTAAAAAGATAAGTGTCTGCCTTAAGGGGCTCACAGTCCTGTGACATCCAGGATGCTTTGTGTTAAATTCTTCAATAATTTCAAGAAGACAGTCCAATGAAAGCATTAGCAGGTGCCCATAACACAGGCCCTGAGTTTAAGAACAGGCTTCCCACAGGAGAAAGAGAAGGAGCCAAAACCTGAATGTATTAGCCAAGGTTAGGATGGGGAATAATGTGTCAGGTAGAGGTAACAGCATACCAGAAGTCATGTTTGAGAGGCGTCAGTGCTGTGGGGAGAAACAGGGTGTGTGAGTGCACATGTGGGGCATTGTTTAAAAATACTTGATGTAGTCATTAATTTATTTAGCTATTATTTACTGAATATTCCCCATGTGCCAGACCCTGTGCAAGTCCTGAGGCTATGAGGGCAAATTAAAGAAATAACAACAATGATAATAATAACTAACATTCACTGATTGTTTCCTTTGCACCGGACACTGGGCTAAGCACTTACGTCATTCTGTTACCACAGCTACCACAGTGGTAGGTACTGTTCCTATTCTTTTTTGATATTTGAGAAACTGAGTCTTAGGCTAAGAAACTTCAGTAGGCCCTAGGTCTGCCCACTGTGCTCACTGAATTTATAATGTCATGGGGACTTCAGAAATTACACAAAGAATTACACATACAACTCTCTTCATTAAGGGTTATTGCAGCATTAAGTTAGATAGGGATGTGTATATATGGTAACAGTAAGCGTTATAAGTCTTGGAATAGGTTATGAGAAGAATTCATATTTTCCAACATTGTTTTAAAATTTTATACCATATATTATAAAACTATACTGATACTACTTATATTTATACATGTGTATATAAAAACTACTTCTATCCATTTATGATAAGGAAAAGGCAATAAACTATATAGTTAGGAGCACAGCTTTGGAGTCAGAATCCTTGTGTTTGATTCCTGGTTCCACCATTTATTATTTAAGCAACTGTGGCAAATTCTCAACCTCTTTCTACTTCACTTTCTTCATCTTATGAATGTTTATAGTAAATGTGTATGGTTATTGAAAGGATTAAACAGGTTAATATATGTATAATGTGTAGAATAAGGCCTGGCACATATTTGTATTAGTTGTTATAATTCTTACAGAATGTGGATTCAGATAAATCTTTAAGCCACAGATGATAATTGGATCTTTGCTCTGCATTGGTTCCTTTCCCAGATTTCCTGTATTTGGAAACTAATGTGTATCTTTATCAAATATACTAGTAATCACACTCTGTAGGAAGATGTAATGTAAAAATCTTACAAAAATGAGGCAAATTTTAATTTTTTATTTGGCCCTTGTTTAGTTGACTAAAGTCCTGATCTTTGGTCCCTAAAATAAGGATAATTACAAATGTATGTGCTCAAAAAACTGTACTTTCATGTGGAAGTAGGAAATTGGAAAAATATTGTATTAAACCTCTAAAAAATCCCTTTGAAAATTTGGTAGTCCTTTGAGGAATAACACTTTCCAATTTGGCTTAAGTCTTTTTTTCCTGAAAGATTCAATGTATTGAACACTTAACAAAAACAAAAACAAAACCAAAAAATCATTTGCAGACTGAGACCTTGTAAAGTACATTATTTTTCGGCCTCCAGATAATTTTTGCGTTGAACTGAAAGCACTGAAAATAGAAGGTTGTAATTGAATTGTCAGCAAATATAACTTTGACAATTCTAGTCGATGCTACTGGAATATTAAATATACCTGTTAAATACAAGTTTTCTTTTTCAGCATATAAATTTTAATATGCATTCCATATCTCTCTAGCCATATTTCCTATATCATCCCCTGTGGCAACTTTATCTTTGAATACAAACTCTTCTTGTTCAATATTTGAGTAGTGATAATGGGTTTTATTCTATAAATAACAGCCATAGTACCCTCAACTACAGCCAGCATAACTTTACCGTTTGCAAGAACTACAGTGCTTTATATTCCAAATGGCAATTTTTAATGTTTTATTCATAACTAGTAAAGAAAAGCAGAACACATGAAGAAAACTTTATTAGCATAGAATGGGCAAACCTAGCCCTTTGTTAAAGGGTGCCCTCTATCCACTCAGT
This sequence comes from Tolypeutes matacus, assembly GCA_026826555.1. NCBI lineage: Eukaryota > Metazoa > Chordata > Mammalia > Cingulata > Chlamyphoridae > Tolypeutes > Tolypeutes matacus. The sequence continues at coordinate 32,364,087 of JAKSZT010054334.1, forward strand.
TGGCATGCGTGAACTTTGCTGAAAATATGCTGAGACAGTACAAGTTATGTTTGAATCAGCACTCTAAGTGACAAGATCCCTCGATATGGGAAAATCCTTGAAAAAAAAATCACCTTTTTTTCAGAGCCATTTTGAGAGTTTGGCCCTCTTCAGGAGGTTACCCAATAATAGTCAACTTCTCAAGCTTTTCTTCAGAAAAGGATAGTAATTCCAGATATGTGGTTGAAAGTAACCTGCTTCAGGCAGCAAATTTATTTTAATTCCCTCATTTTACTTTAAACCATGTAATTTTTAAAGTGTAATTACAATATACCGAGTTTATATCAATATAAATTCGCAAAAGGAATCTGAGTAAAACTGATGCTTCAGTAGGATGCATCATACTTGATCATGAAAGTTTAAGTTCCTCCCAGATGTATCTAGGGTCTCTGTTCTGTGTGATTTCCTTGTCCTAGGTGTTTTGACCCTGAAGGTCAGATTGGTATAACACATACCACGATCAGGCGGATTTGTGGATGGTGTTTCATTATTTGTTTAGTTTTTGTCAGCATAGCAGTTTAGAATAATTCAGCCAATATTTAAAAAATTAAGAGCCTTCAGAAACAAATACAGATTTCTCATTTCACTTGAATACAATGACAGGGCATCCACTGTCAGGCATTAAGTAGCAAGCTCAGCCTCCTCCATGGAGGGCATTTGTTGTGCCCGTTGCTTTCAGTCTTATTTTGGCTGGCTATACTCTTCTGCTTCAACTTCTTGGCTCCTATTAGCATCTGAGTTTGTAACAGCCTAAATAGTTTCGCCCAGTGCTGTGGGCTGGTTACAGTTATGCTGACCATACTGGTATCCTCAGACTATTGGGGATGATGTAAAAAAAAATTGGGAAGCACTGAACCAGCCCTTCTGATAAGTTCATGAAAACCAAGATGCCCCGAGCTTATGGGTTCAGAGAATCCTTTCAAATGAGGGCCTTGCTTATGTTTATACCAAGCTATAAATTTGTCTTTAAATGGGACCAAGGTAAATCATTAGGGAAATATGCTTTACCTGCATTTGCTTTCCCTCAGTTTCCTAGCTGTAATAAACTGTGGGCCTACATGAGGGAGAGTTGTCAACCTGAACTCTTAAAGGCCTTCTACGGACATTGAAGTAATGAATCCACATGTACCTTACCAAGTAGGTCCTCTTATCTGATGTCATAGGTTTGAATTTGTCAAAGAACCAGTGTCTGAGTACAGGCTATGTTATATTGTGTAGTGGGCATGGCCCAGACTGATTGTGTGCTCACTCATGATATGCATCGGATTGGACCAAGTAGAGCAGGGATATTTGGTGGAGATTATATAATTGAAAACATTGTATTTACATGTAACCCACAAAAAAATGAGTGTTGATGAGAGTCATATGGGGTTGTTTGTCAGGTACTGCTACTTGTTTATGCAAGAGCTGGAAAATTCTCTAGATGTACAATGAATTCTTTTACCACTTTAAAACATTATGACAATTATAGACTCTGTTAATCAAATTTATTTACTTAGTAGAATGCCTGATGAGAAAACTTAAGAGGAGCTGTTAAGACACTCACAGAATGGATGAAAATGCTATTGTCAGGTTTGACATTTAGAAATGTAAGAGAATTATTCCAGCTGAGTTGTTTCCAAATGGTACTGTAACATAATACACTTTGCTATGTTCAGTTTAATGAGTATTGTCCAATCCTATCCTATCAGCAACAAAATAGATATGTGATGCAGTATAGGTAACATTTCATCTATTTAAATACAGTTATGCTTCAGACATAACAGTGGACTCAGGGATAGATGTTCAGTTATACTTCTGGTCCTTTGGGAATCTTTTAGTTTTAATGGGCTATGTGGATTATGGAAAGTCCTTGACACTTCCAATCAGGCATGGCTGTGTGTGATTGACAGTTCATTGGAGACACACAACAATTTTGAAATTATTTGCAGACTTTTCAAAGAATTGAAGTTTTGATAAAGATCAGGCACCAGCAAGCATCAAATACATTCTGCACAATTATAGTTCCCCAAGGGGCTGAAGACTGTGCCCAATTAACAGTATATGTTATATACATTGATATCCAGATACATTAAATGTTAGGTTAAACAAGAAAAGCTATCTTTGGGGAGTTTAGTGGACAAAGAAAACATGTCATTAAAGTTCTATATAAAATACAATTTAGAGGCTAGGAAAATTCCCACTGTGTTTTACTGTGGGATCTGGACCAGTACGGTCCAATAGAAACATAATGTGAGCTGCTTACGTGATTTTAGTTTCTGATAGCCACATTAAAAGCAAATCAAAACAGGTGAAATTAAATTTTTCCATAAAATTTTACTGTAAAAATACATAGAGCTTTAACAGAAAAGGAAAAGTATATTCTTTTGTAGTATAAAAAAGCAGTATTTGGACAACTCGAAAAATAAATTTTCTTGAAATATAAAAGTTCAAATGTAACATGCTACCCATAAACTACATATTTACCTAAAACTGGGTCTTGTTTACCAAAACTGATTTCAAAATACAGATATAAGAATTTAAACAACTGCTATTTAGAAAGTCTTCTAAATTCATCTGTAGTTAAAATGTTAAGCAAAACCTTCTCTGCCTCGACAGCATGAAGCTGGAGCAGATAGGCTGGCAGTGGCCGGCTGACGGTGCCTTCCTGGAACCCTCCACTGCACTGTGGGCCTGTCAGGGAAGGGCTGCTGTCTGAGCTCCTTGGCCTCTAGGTACTTAAGGTAACTAGATGCCTTACCCTATCCAGGAAAGAATATAAGCAACATGAAGTCTCTGAAAAGTGAAGACACTAAAGTTCCACAGTGATGTGCTTACTTGGGAGCAGTGGTGCTAATCCAGAAGGGTCCTCAACAGGCTGGTTTTTTTCCCCCACTTTTTTATTTTTTAAAAGATACTTTGATTATGTAAATGTTATGGAGAATATATAGGGGATTCCCATATGCCGACACCTACCACATTTTCCCACATTAGCAACATCTTTCATCAGTGTGGTACATTCATTGCAATTGATAAACACATTTTGGAGCATTGTCACTAAGCAGGGATTATAATTTACATTGTAGTTTACACTCTTTTCCATTCGACTCTGTAGGTTATGGCCAAATATGTAATGGCCTGTAGCTGTTGTTATAATGTCATTCAGATGATTCTCAAGTCCTGAAAATGCCCCCTATTACACAGGTTTTTCCCTCTCCCTCACCCCAGAACATCCATGGGTCATTGCCTCCACAGCAATGATATATATTTCTTCCATTGCTAGAATGACAAGTAGTCTATAATAGAATACTAGTAAATTTATTTTAGTCCATAATTCATTTTCCAATCCTGAGGACACTGGAATGTTGATGCCCACTCCACCATTAATTGAGAGGGGCTTTGATCCCATACATCTAATGGATGAAACTCTATTGCTTGCAGTTGCAGGCACTCTTGGTTCCTTGGTATGTTGTTTGTCCATCATCTCCTCCCCATTAGTTTTCTCGGTGAGTCCATTGAACTGGAGAATAGGTGTTGCAACTCTCTTGAGATTCAGGTTTCAGCTGGCATGTGGAAAGCCCAAGGATTTAAGTCTCTTGGATGTATACCTACTCACTCTAATACTAATTATAGGTTCAAATCGAAGACCAGAAGACTCATGCATAGGGCAACTACTGCTGAGTCTAACTCGGTCACACTGGGGAACATAACTACCAGATTAGGGCCCACTGGCAAGGTGCCAAATTCCTGAGCTGTCTGCCCTGACTGTAGTGTCTGTATGTCTCCTTATCCCTGAGGAACTTCGCTATTTGGGGTCGTATCTGCTTTGGCTGTCAATGACATGCTGTTGAGATGTGCATAAGCGCTACCTCTGGGATGGCCTCCCAACTCACTTTGACGTCCCTTAGCCATATAAACTCATTTGTCTTTAGCTTTCTCCCCTTTTGGTCAAGGTGTTTTTCTTCTTTTTCTTCTTCTCTCCAGATGCATTGCTTGTTAGTAGTTGGTAGCAATCACTAGGTGCCGGGGAGACTCATCTCCGGGAGTCATATCCCATGCTGGGGGGAAGTTATTACTTTTATATGCTGAGTTCGGTTTTGAGTGAGACCACATTTGAGCAACAAGGAGGCTCCCCGCAGGTAACTCTTAGGCACCCTATATCACTAGGCTAAGTTTCAATTTCAAGAGCAAAGGCTCATAAGCATAGTCATCAATATCAAGGGTCCTTCAGTGGACCATCCCATTTCAGAAGTCATTATCCCTGTACTTGGGTCATTCTTGTTTTTCTATTAGAGAATGTGGTAGAGCTCCCCCGGTTGGGAATTTGATATTTTTTAGTTATTATGTGAATCTCCACCCACAGTGACAATGCCTCATGAGCATTTGAACACATTTATTTGCCTTATATATATACCCAGGTGAACTTCCTCCCATGTATCCCCCCTCACTCATACCCCACACCAATGATCCTCCCCTGTCACAGTTGTAACCCTTCTGTGATCTAAAACTTCTTCAAAAATGAAGCCAATAAAATAGCCACATACAATTAATAAGAAAATGAAATTGTAATGGTGGCTTTATACATAAGAAGTAAAATACAGAAAGAATTAATAAAAAGTAAAAATAGAATAATATTTAAAAAAATTGGAATATCAAAAAATAATGAAAAAATATTTGAAGGGAAAAAAAACTTTTTTATTTTATTTTTTTTTAACATTTTGCCTTTCATCACTGTAAGACTGTTGTCCTGTATGAACAGTGACCATTTCTTCCATTTATTTCCCCAGTGTCTTTTTTTTTTTTTTTTCCTTTTTCATTTTTTTCTTCAAAGAAGTTTTAGGTCACAGCAGAGTCATGTACAGAATACAGGGGATTCCCATATACCCAACATCCTTCCCCTTTCCCCCTTCCCCCCATCAATAACCTTTTATATGTGGATGGTATATTTGTTACAATTTATGCACAGATATTGAAACATAGCTACTAGCCACCGTCAATGGTTCACATTATGGTTTACATTTTGGACCATATACTTTTATACCATCTGATAAAATTTAATGTGGCCTGTATCCATCTTTGCAAGATCATGCAGAACACTTTCATCACCCCAAAATGCCCCCTTTTCCATCTATTTTATTCCTCCCTCTCCCTACCATTTATTGATCCTTATTGACCACCAGGCTTCACTCCTTGAAGGACAAGATTTGTAGTTACTTGCATCTTCACTGAGGGCTTGAAAGAGGGGTCTGTTCTTCCCTATTAGGCACCACTGATGCTCTCAAGTGACTCCCGTTCCTCTGAGAACATAGCTTGCCTCCCTAGCATGGGAGTCCAACACCTTCCCTCTCATTATGTGGTTCTCTACCCACTGATGTAACACACTATGCCAAAATGATCACTCACATGCTTCCTAGATGCCTGCCCCAGAGCTTGTAAATGAGTTCAGTAAAGTTGAGTTTAGTAAAGTTGCAGGTTATAAGATCAGTGTGCAAAAATCAGTAGCATTTCTGTACACCAATAATCAGCAATCTAAGGAGGAAATCAGAGAAAAAATAACATGTACAACAGCAACTAAAAGAATCCAAATACCTAGGAATAAATTTAAAAATGTAAATGACTTATATGCAGAAAATTACACAACGCTGTTAAAGGAAATCAAAGAAGACTTAAATAAATGGAAGAATATTCCCTGTTTATGGATAGGAATACTAAACATCATTAAGATGTCTATCCTACCCAGATTGATTGACAGATTTAACTCAATCCTAATAGAAATCAACACATTTTTTATTGAATTGTAAAAACTAACTGTGAAATTTATTTGGAAGAGCAAGAGGCCCCAAATAGCCAAAGACATATTGAAAAAGAAAAATGAAATCGGACGAATCCACTACCTGACTTTAAAACATACTACAAAGCTACAGTGGTCAAAACTGCATGGTATTGGCACAAGGATAGACATACTGACCAATGGAACTGAATTGAGAGTTCTGATATATATCCTTTCATATACAGTCATCTGATATTCGACAAGGCCACCAAGCCCACTTACCTGGGAAAGAATGGCCTCTTCAACAAATGGTGCTTGGAGAACTGGATATCCATATCCAAAAGAATGAGAGAGAACACCATCTCACACCTTATACAAAAATTAACTCAAGATGGATCAAAGATCTAAATATAAGAGTCAAGACCATAAAGACCTTGGAAGATAATGTAGGGAAACAATCTAGAGGATCTTGTAATAGCAAATGGTTTCATGAACTTCACACCCAAAGCACAAGCAGTGAAAGAAAAAAAATAGACAAATGGGACTTCCTCAAAATTAAAAACTTTCACACCTCAAAGGAGTTTGTCAAGAAAGTGAAAAGGCAGCCTACCCCATGAGAGAAAATATTTGGTAACCATATATCTGATATATATAAAGAAATCCTACCCTTGAAAATAAAAAGACAACCCATTTGGAAAACGGGCAAGTGATTTGAATAGATACTTCTCCAAAGAAGAAATACAAATGGCTAAAAAGATGCTCAGCATCACTAGCTATTAGGGAAATGCAAATCAAAACTACAATGAAATGTCATCTTACACCCATTAGGCTGGCCATTACAAAAAAAACAGCACTACAAGTGTTGGAGAGGATGTGGAAGAATGGGAACCCTCATCTACTCCTGGTGGGAGTGTAGAATGGTGCAGCCACTGTGGAGGACAGTTTTGGCAGTTCCTCAAAAAATTAACTATAGATCTGCCATATGATCCAGCAATTCTGCTGGGTATATACCCAGAAGAATTGAAAGCAAGGACAAGAGCAGATATATGCACACCAGTCTTCATAGTGGCATTATTCACTATTGCCAAAAGTTGGAATCAACCCAAATGCCCATCAACAGATGAATGGATAAACAAAATGTGGTATATACATACAGTGGAATATTACTCAGCTGTAAGAAGGAATACAGTGCTAACACCTGGGACAACATGGGTGAACCTTGAGGACCTTATGTTGAGTGAAGAAAACCTTGCATTAAAAGACAAATATTACATGACTTCACTGATTTGAATTAAGCAAACTGAGCAGACTCACAGAGCTAGAGTCTGGAAGAGAAGCTTACAGGAAATAGAAAGGGAGAAGAAGGTTGTGAGCCAACGCCCATATGGGCAAAATCTATGACATGGTGGGAGCGTGTAGTTGTGCAATGAAAGGATATGATGGGTATATAGTGATAATATTGGGTTGGGCAGTGCAGGTTTGGCGGGGAGAGGGTGGGGAAGGTGGGGAGGGTGGGTTGGATGGCCCATGGAGAGGGTTGAGGGAGGGAGCAGGTGAACACTGGGCATTGGTGGGTATGTGGTTGAAATTACAGTGTTGGGAATGCTCATTTGGCAATATGACAAGGAAGGGTTACTGGTTTAGTGTGTTGGATGGAGGGCATTTGGGCCAGGCTGATTTTTAAAGCAATTCTTTTTTGGTTTAGGATTCTGCTTCATCATCACATTCATCACCACTATTGTCCTCCTCCTCATCTTGTTCCCTCTTCTCTTTAAGCATTTTCTGGTGTTTACTAATAAAAGATTAGTAAATAAAGATTTGTAAATCTTCTTTGCTAATAACTATAGCTTTGGCTGTGAGCACCAGCGCCTCCTGGTTAATGCTGGATATCTCGGGGGAGCTCTTCATGATGACATGGATGCGGGACAGGGGCAGCGAGACCAGCCACTGCTCCTCACACTTCTCTTTGCTGACAACCACATCTGCCATCTTCCCGCCCCTTCCTCGTGGTGTAGCCATGGCGGACCCAAGGGTGATTATGTTGCCTCGACCACGAGCGAGGTGGCTGCAAACAAAGTCTGGGCCGGGAAGTGAAATTAATTTTAATACTATATTTTATTTAACCCAGTATGTCCAAAATATTACTGTTCCAACATCTAATCAATATGCAAATGATAAACGAAACTTTTAAAATTATATCTTCGTTTAAGGTTTTCAAGATCTGGTATGTATTTCAGATTTGCAGAATACCTTATTTTTCACCAGCCACATTTCAAATGCTCAATGGCCACGTGTGACTGGTGGCTGCTCCAATAAGTACTAGGAGCTCGTTGCCCTTGGCCTCATCAGGACTGTGAGTAGAGATTTTATACTTTTCCAAACCATACTTTCATGGTAAATTTAACTTTACTCGGAAATATGTCCTTTCTGAAACCTAGATTGCTCCTTTACTTTTCACCAAACTAGGGATGTATCTTGAAAGCAGGAAGAGGAGGATAAGCATGTGTCAATTCACTACTGAGTGATTAAATTTTATAGTGAAAGAGATCAAGGTATGGATTTCCTAATTAAAGGAATGAGTCATGACTTTAAAGAGGCTTTAAAATGGGGAGTGCCGAAGTTATTCAAAATCAAAATTTATCTAATATTGAAATGTATACAATTTTAAGTAATTAAATTTTTAAAAATAGAGCCAAGAAAATCTTTATAAACAGGAATTTTGGGTGGTAGGTTTTGGGAGTGTTTTTTACTTATCTGTTTATTAGTTTGTTTGGTTCATTTTGGTATGAAAAATTGCAATCCATTTTCTATTTCTTCTTTGTAAAAGGAGACTATAGGATACTAATGTATGTTTTCTGGAAACCTGCTTGTCTTTAGTAACTACATTTTTCCTCTCAAATTAGCATAAATAATAGGACAGAGGTTTTTTTTACTGGTCTTTTTGGGCCCTAGTAGCTTCTTTGGCCAGTTGTATTGTCTGGTTCTGTGTTTTAAAAATGGAAAGGTATTTATCAACACGAAAACTAATGCTTTGGTAATAACTACTATTTTTATTCAGTGCCTTCTACAAGTTGCATTTCTTAGATTCTCAAAAATAACAAATATCGTATTGCACGGTAGGCATTATTTTAACCATTTTGTGGGTGTGGAAAAACTAAATTTCAAAGAGATTGTGACTAGGCAATGGCTATTACTTGCATGTAGGAAAGCTGGGTTTTGAATTCAGGATTATAGAATGCCAAAGCTCATCTAGCATCAGGAGGTGATAAGGAAACATAAGTGCCTTTGATGCACTCTGCAATTATTGTTTATGATCTTATGAAAAACAAGAGAGGTGCTTTCCAGTAACTTTATGACTTTGTATGTGTGTATGTGTTGGTGGGGGGCGGGGGGGGTTGTTCTTGCATAAAGTCTCTAGAAATCCTACTTTAGGAACAAAATGCACTGGCAAACAAGAACTCCACAACACAACACAACACAACACAGATCTGCTTTAGTCTACAGAAAACACATGGGGACTTCTTGCCCAAATGGTAGCAAGATTCAGTCTGTGGCTTCTGATCAAAAGATGAGAACACTAGACCCTTCAAGCTGCTTAGATCCACAGAATGCACACTGCAGTGACTTCATTCCATTTCAGTGCGTTGTAGCACTCCTGAGAGCTGACCGTATCTGTAACTAACTGTCCAAATTTGTCATATATACCTGTAGTATCCTATACCTGGAAAATTCGATAATTTACAATTACATTGTTTCTGGAGGTCTTCAAAAATTGCCACTTTATTTACTTCCTCACCTCCCATTGTTCCCATCTCTAATCCGCTCTGCTGTCTGAGAACAATCACTGGTATGAGGATAAGACTATGGACTCTGGATAAAATTGTGTTCAGATAAAATTGTGTTCAGATCCTGGCTATGGAGTATGATCTCAGTGGAACTGTGTAGTTCTTGTAAAGGGAGGTTACTATCCTTTCTTCACAAGACTACCATGAAGATTACCTAAGATAAGGCGTGTAATGTCCCTAGCACACTGCCTGGCACTTACCTTTGATTTATGGATTCTATTATTACTGCTGAGATGTTGTTGTAAATGAGATACTTCTTTCAATTATAGATGACAAAATGACAGATACGTTTCTGAGCATTCCAAGTAGCTGTGGGAAAACCACAGGGAAAGAAATTATTTACAGTCACAGATATACTCTGTTATAATGCAATGCTTTCTTGAAATGTGCTTAGAAAAGAAATCCTCTCTGCTCACCTTCAGAATTCCCCAAGGCAACAACTACATCCTTTGCCACCTCCAGAGGATCATTCAGCCACTGCTATGTCCACAGGCTCAGCTTTGGAAATAGTGAAAATATTTCATTCTATGGCCCCTATTTTTATCTCCGAGTTTCTGTTCAGAGTAGCGTGTAATAAAGATGTGTGGACTGTTACGTTACAAATGGTATAGTAGTTATCCGTTTTCTTTCTGGCCCAAAGCAGATTGGGAGCTACTGGTAATAAGTTGGCTTACATTTCATGACCTCACTAATTCAGAATTAGAACTCATATTCTATTAACTATTATTAATTTATTCCATTTCATTACATGTGCCGTACAGACTCACATGTATTTTAAAAGTAGGATTCATAGGAACCACAACTTCATAAAGGAAAGGAGATTTAAAGGTGTTGCAACAACTTAATTTCATAGATGAGGTGGTGAGGACCAGAGAGGTTAACTAACTTGCCACTGGCAGCATAGTCACTAATGGTAGCTAGTGTTGGGAATGGGTATATTGTTTCTTACCAGTTGTTGCAGTTGGGCAGTTTGATGTAATTATGAATTCCAAAAATATAATTGGATCATGCTTGTAAACTGATCTGTTAATCTGGGCATGATTAGGTTATGATTAGGGCGTTGACTGGGCCACGTCAGGGCATTGAGCCCCACCCCTTGGTGGGTGGGGAATCAAATATAAAAGGCATGGCAAGAACAGAGTTGAAGCAGTCTTTTGAGAAGCAGTTTTTTTAAAGATTTTATTTATTTATTCATTTATCCCCCCCTTGCTGCTTGTGCTCGCTGGGTCAGCTAACCACGCCGTGCAGGCAGGCTTGCCCTCACCAGGAGGCCCCGGGAACCAAACCCAGGGCCTCCCATACGGTAAACGGGAGCCCTACTGATTGAGCCACAGCCGCTTCCCGAGAAGCAGTTTTGATGTTGGAGAGAAGGCCCCAGGAGAAGAGAAGCAAGCCGTTTGCCTGATTGTCTACAGCTGACCTTGTGGAGGAACCAGGAGTAAGCCCGGAGAGAAACGTAGCCCCCGGGAAGAGAGCAACCCAAGAAGCCTGAACCCTGGCAAACATCGGCAGCTGTCTTGCTCCAACACGTGGCAATGGACTTTGGTGAGAGAAGAAACTTAACGCTTTATGGCCTCGTATCTGTGGATTTCTACCCTAGATAAATACCCTTTATAAAGACCAACCCATTTTTGGTATTTCACATTAGCACCCCTTTGACTGACTAATATACCAGTCAATCAAATAATGTTTAATAGTCAGGTACAAGAACTTAGCATATCACTAAGAACAATAGAGACCACAAACAAAATGCATCACATAACTTGCTTGCATTAAAAACTGCTGCTACGTATAATGGGTTTTTCAAGAGCATTAGAGGGCTTGATGTGTTTCAAGGGATTCACCCTCCTACGACCAAGACTGGCTCAGGTGGCCCCCTCTTGACAACTGATTGGTCCATGGGTGATAGCTAACTTTGGAGTGACCCATTTGTACACTGGACATTGCCCTATAATTTGCATAACCTGACTTAAAAATATGAACTGGGCCCCTCAAAATCTGTCTCAAGGGAAAAATTTTGGTTAGTTTTTTTTTGCACATAAAACATACATGCAAAAATTACACATTTATTTAACCTTTAACCTGGATAATTTAACCTTGATAAATTTTCACAAATTGTACACACCCGTGTGACTGCCACCCAGATAAAAAATTAAAACATTATCAACCCAGAAGTCCTCCTTGAATCCCCTTCTAATCATTACCACCCTCCAAGTGTAACCACCATTTTGGCTCCTATTTCCATCTATTAATTTTTTTTTTTTTGAATCTTGTCTGAATGGATTCATACTGTGTTCATACTTTTGTGTCTGGTTTATTTTTATCCCACATTATATAGATAGATAAAGAGATACATTTTCATGTTTTTTCATGTAACATTTGTTCTTTAATTTTTTTTTTAATTTTTATTCCTCCCCACCCCATCCTCTGCTGTTTGCTATCTGTGTCCATTTGCTCTGGATCTTCTGTGTCTGTTTCTTTTTGTCTTCTCTTCTAGTTTTTCACCTCTAGGCTTCACCGGGATTCAATCCTGGGGACCTCTGATGTGGGAAAGAGATACCCAGTTGCTTGCGCCACCTCAGTTCCTGGTTTCTGTCGCGTCTCGCCTTGACTCTCCCCTGCATCTCTCTTTTGTTGCATCATTATCTTGCTATGTCACTTGCTACGTGGGCCTGTCTAGTCTTTACCAGGAGGCCCCGGGGGTCTAACCCAGGTCCTCCCATGTAGTTGACGGAAGCCCAATAGCTTGAGCCACATCCGTTTCCCTGTTCTTTACTTCTGATTGCTGTATAGAATTTCATTATGTGAATATGCCATAATTTATTTATCCTTCTAGTATTGATGGGCATTTGGGTTGTGTATAGCTTCTGGCTGTTACACATAGTGCTGCTATGATATTTTGGTATGTGTACTAACTCTTTGGGTACATATGTACTTATTGTGAGTATGTTTTAGTTTGCTAAGCAGCTGAAAGCAAGCACCGTAAAATGGATTGACTTTTAACAGTGGGGCTTTATTTGCTTACAAGCTTAAGTTTCGAGGCTGAGGAAAATGTACAAATCAAGGCATTATCAGGTGATACTTTCTCCCCAAAGACCAGCTGCCGGCTATCCTGGACTCCTCTGTCACATGGCAAGGCTCATGGAGGCGTCTGCTGGTTTATGTCTTCTCTTCCAGGTTTTGTTGCTTCCAGCTTCTTGCTTTCCTGGCTTTCTTTCTCTCTGTTTGAATTTCCTTCTCTTGTAAAGACTCCAGTAAAAGGATTAAGACCCATCCTGAATGAGTTGGGTCACATCTTAACTTAAGATCCTGCTCATCAGAAGAGCCTACTTAGAATGAGTCCACACCAATTCTTAAAGGAATGGATTAACTTTAAGAATAAACTTTTCTGGGCTACTTACAGTTTCAAACAACCATAGGTTATACACCTACCTAGAAATAATAGTAGAATCTGAGAGTGGAGTTGGTGGGTAGTAGGTATTGCTTATGTTCGGCTTTAAAAGACTGCCAGTTTTCCAATTAGTTATATGGTTTACCCTATTACCGTCAGTGTATGATTATTCTAGGTGCTCCATATCCTCACCAGAAATTAGTATTGTCAGTTAATTTTAGCCATCACGGTGGATTTGCAGTACTGGTACCTCATCATGGTTGAGTTTACATTTCAATGGTGAGTAATGATGTTATGAACATTTTCATTTTTTTCTTTTGTAGAGTGCCTTTTTCAAATCTTTTGTTCATTTTCCTTTTTTTAATTGATTTGTAGAAATTACTTATTTTGGATACTAGTCTTTTGTCAAATATATGTATTGCAGAATATCTTCTCTCTATGTTAGTTGCCTTTTCACTCTTTATGATGTCTTTTGATGAACATAAGTTCTTGATTTTAATATTGCCCATATTATTAGTCTATAATTGATGATTAGTACTTTTGGTGTCCTGTTTAAGAAATCTTTGCCCTATCATTGGGTCATAAAGATATTCTCCTTGATTTTTTTTTCTAGAAAAACTTTGTTTTACCTTTTATATTTATATCTATATCCATCTAGAATCAATTTTGTATATGTTGTGAGGTAGGGGTCAATACTCATTTTTTTTCCCATATGGATATTCAGTTGACTGAGCACCATTTATTGAAAAGGCCATCTTTTCCTAACTGGAAGGCAATACCACCTTTATCATAATCAGGTGGCCAGTTATGCTTGGGTCTATTGATTACTTTATCTAGGCTAGTGTGTCAGTTCTGAACTATCTTAATTATCAGAACTATACTTGATATTGACACATAGGAATATAAGTCCTCTAACTTTAGGTGAATCATGGCTCTTTGCATTTACATTTTAACAGCACAGTTAAAATATGTGACCTCCCATGTAGGAGAAAGGTGCTCAATCGCTTGAGCCATCCCAGTTCCCGGCCTTGTGTTCCTCTTTGTATCTCCTTGTTGTGTCATCTTATCACGTCAGCTTGCTGCGCCAGCTGTCACACCAGCTCACTGTCTTTCTTGTCTTCTCCAGGAGGCCCTGGGAATGGAAACTGGTCCTCCCATGTGGTAGGTGGGAGCTCAATTGATTGAGCCATATCTGCTCCCCAGTCCTTGGATTTTGATTGGGTTTTTATTGAATCTACAGTCTAATTTAAAGAGAATTAATATTGTTTACCCACCCATGAACATGGCATATCCTTCCATTTATTTAGGACTCCTTTAGTTTCTCTCAATAATGTTTTGCTTTTCCAACATATGTCTTGAACACCTTTTATTTTTTTATTTTTAGGTGTTTAATTTTTAATGTTTTAATTTGTATTGGCTTTTAAAATTCTTGCTATACCTTTTTTTGTTTGTATATAGAAACACATTGCTTTTGCATGTTGACCTTGTGTTCAGTGACTTTTCTAAATTCATGTGTATAGGTTCTCCTGGATTTTGTATTACACATTGATGTTTTCTGTGAATAAGGACAGTTTTTAAGTTAACGAAGTAGTGAATTAATTAATACCTTATGACACTGGATAGGCCCTCCAGCACAGATTGAATTGAGGTGATGATAACAAATATCCTTGTCTTTTTCTGATCTCAGCGGGGAAAGCGTTTATTATTTCACCAGTATTTTTATGGTAGGTTTTTAAAGTAGATACTTTATAACATATTAGGGCATTAGTTCTCTTCTGTTTCTACATTCTGTGGTTAGCTTTTTTTTTTTTTTTTTAAATATTGCTGTGTTTTGGATTTTCTCAATTGTGTTTTTGTTTTTTGTGTTTTTTTTTTTTTTCATTTAAAAAATCCTTTTATTGCATACGTTTTGTTTAATAGCTAGGAATGAAAGCATTAAAGATTCAATTTATCCATTTGAAAACAAAACACTAATCATAATCATTTTAAAGTACCATTTTAGAAGAATATGCTCAATGTTTCAAAGGTACTGTTTGTAATTTCTTTAAATTATATTATCCTATTCCGAGTAACATGTAACACACCGGGTCTAGCAAACTACTACATTAAACTGGGGCAATGACAACCATGCAACTGCGTAACAGACATGCTGGGATCCAGACACTGGGTGCTTATACACATCAAGAGCTTGAATAATGATACCCTGCCTTTACAAAAATAAAGAGGCTCTGAACTTTTCTACTGGTCTTTGTAACAGAGAGGTTGAAACTAGTCCTTTTCTGAAATTGATTTCTCCATGGAAGAGAAGGAGAATGGCTTAAGGACATTCTGAAATTGAAAAGCAAAGCAAAAAAAAACCCCTTTGCCAAAGAAGCTGTCTGCTCTGGAAAGTTGGTGAACACGTGCATGTGAATATTTTCAGGGAGACATGTTTTAGATATAGGAGGTAAATGACTGAGAAGGATATTTATAACTTTTTTTTTTTCCTGGAAAGGCAGCAAGGAATGACATATTTAGAGATTTAGAATTTAACATCTCTCCTTGGGCATTTATAAATATGGTATCTATCTGTATGGCAACAAAAAGTACCATATTAGAATTGCTGCATCTGAAAACTCAGCAAAAGCCCATACTAATTCCTATAACGCTTATTTCTTGGTTCAATCTCAGCACTTTCAGCCGCTCTTGGGCGACGTGTCTGTCTTGGACTTATTTCTGTGTCTTGAAGTTCATTTCTATGTGATGCTTCCCAGGCTTCCTCTTCTTCTAGAAGAATGATGTCTGAACTAGAACTATTACATGAATCAGATTCTGGGGGAGAAAGAGCTTCTTCTTGAATATCAATGTTATTAGAAGAATCATCTGGTCTATCAGGCTCTGACTTCCCAGGAGAGTCCAGCTTTGACTGAGGGAACTGATTTGTTATCAAGGTCACATCTGAGAATTTCATTTTACTATCTGCTTGTCCCATGCTTACAGATAACTTTTCTGTAGAGTCATCATCTTTTTTTGACATTCCAACAGTTTTTTTGTATCCTTTTTTGGCTTGATCCACCAGAAGCTGAAATTCATTATGATGTTTTTTACGATATTTACTGTGAATTTCATCTATTTCCTTTTCTGTTTGATCCTTTATAAAAACCATGATGCTTTCGTTGAGTCTACTAGCTTCAAGACACATCCTAGTCTTCTCCATGTTTTCAATTTCTTTAACTATTTCAGCAGCTGATTTAGGCTGCAAAGCATCACACTGAGCATTGTACATATGTACAAATTCTTGGTGTCTTTTAATGAGCTGTTTATTTCCTTGAACAGATAATCCATGCTGTTTTAGCTTTTTCTTTAAGTCACGATCAGAGAGCAAGTTATATACAGTTTTGGGCAATGGCTTCCTTTTGTGCAAAGAACTTCTGAGGCTTTCTTTTTTCTCTTCACGTGATAAACAGCTGTCCAAGTGTTTATTAATGTAATTTTCTGGAATATTAACCCCGCAAACAGGACAATCCACTTTAGTAATTTGTTTTGAAGTGGATGTAGAGGGTGCCCCAGGAACATTTGTATCTGAAGCCAACTTTTCAAGAGAAGGTTTCTCTCTAGTCTCAGCAAAAGTACTTGCCTCTTTTTGAGGGTTGAATTTGCTTTTATTTTCTTTTATCAACAAATCTGGTGTAGAATCACCAATTTCTCTGATCAAGAAATTGTCCATTAACCTGCTCCCCTGCTTCAGAGAATGTCTGAAGGCAACAGGATTATGCACTTTGACAGCAAGTTTCTTTGAAGAGGAGGAAGCAGGAGATACAGGTGTTGGTTCTAAGGCAAACTGCAACAGATGATTTTGTGCAAAATGCAAGCCTTTTACCAGTTCATCTAATACACGGTTATTTTTCAGATTCGGCTCTGTGACCATCACACAACAAGTTGGACATTGAGTTTTATAGGATAGAAATTTTCTTATACAGAGAGAACAGTATTAAAAAAGAAGAGGGGCATGGCTGTAGCTCTGTGCTCGAGTGCCTGCTTCCCATATACAAAATCCCAGGTTCAATCCCCGGTACCTCAGTTATGTGAACACTGAGGAATCATCATTGTAATGTTGAAATATTCAAAGCAAATTCCACATCGTAGCAAATTATCTATTGTCTTCATTACTGCCAGGCCCGGAGGCCACCCGGGCTCGGCCAGGGAGTCCATGGCTGCTCCAGAAGAGACAGGGGGCCCGCCACCCACAGGCCTCCGGTGCTCCACTGCCGCTCAAAAATCTTCTCAATTGTGTTTTTGCATCTGTGTGAAAAATATAATAATGCTGGAGAAATTTGGCTGGAGGCAGCGATGAAACTCTTCCTGGGAAGAGGAAAGGAAATCTCAGCTTCTTCTGAATGGGCTTGGAAATCAGCAGAAATTTAGATTTTGAAAATGATATTAGTTAATGTGGCCCAAACTGAATGAGGTTGGACCTTAATCCAATATGGCTGAAATCCTTATGAGCAAAGGAATGTGGACCCAGAGGGAGAAGCCACAGGGGCCAGCCAGAAGCTGAAGTCAGCAGAACCTGGAAGACAAAGGAGATGGTACCACCATATACATTGCTATGTGACTGAAAATCCAAGAACCGAGGATAGCTGGTTGCTAGCCCCAGCATACTTTTGGAGAGAAAGCATTGCCTCACTGACACCTTGACTTTGGACTTCTCCTAGCCCCAAACCGTGAGCCCTTAAATTGCCATTGTTTAAGTCAACCCATTGTATTGTATTTGTCTTAGCAGCTAGGGAACTGATACAAGGGCCTAATGGAGCCGAGATGGAAGCGAACCTGAAGAGTTTTGGAAGGAATAAACTCAGAATTTTTGTTATATATTGTTAGAGAAGTATGTTAACATTGACTTCAAAGATATAGATCCAGAGATTGGGCATAGATGATTTCATAGACTGAAATTGAAAGATGGGTGGTGTGGCAGTTTGGATTCCAAAAATAGATATTGGATTATGTTTGTAAACTGTTCTATTCCTCTGGGTGTGTTAGATTGTATTATCTTCAGAGGTTTAACTTTTACTTGATTAAATAATGATTGGGGTTTTGATTAAACCATGTTAGCAGGACATTGAGTCCCTTCCCTCTTCGTGGCAGGGACTCACAGAGAAAACTACATGGCAGAAGAGTTTTGATATTGGAGCTCTGGGAAGTAAACATACAGAGAAGCAGATATGTGAGGAAGGAGAGAAGGCTCCATTAAACATGGCAGAGGCCCTGGGAAGAGAGATGAGCCATTAGCCTGAGAGTCCACAGCTAGCCTTGTGGTGAGAGCAGAGCAGCTGAGCCTGGAGAGGAATGAGCCCCAGGAGAGAGACAAGACTTATCCCAGCCTCCGGCTGATATTGGAAGAAGCTGGGCCCACGGAGCCTTAAGAGGAAGAGGAAGCCTGAATCCTTGCAAATGTTGGCAGCCATCTTGCTCCAACACGTGGCAACAGACTTTGGTGAGGGAAGTAACTTAGTATGGCCTGGTAACTGTAAGCTCCTACCCCAAATAAATATGCTTTATAAAAGCCAACAGATTTTTGGTACTTTGCATCAGCACCCCTTTGGCTGACTAATACAGGTGGTATATTGTGAAGCTTTTATGGACCCCAGAAAAGAATATGTCCTTAGAGCTAATCCATTCTTGTAGGTGTGAACCTACTGTAGTTAGGGCCTTTTGATTAGATTACTTCAGTAGGGCATGGCCCAAGATGGGTCTTAATCTACTTGAGTCCTTTATAAATAGGATGAATATGGAAAGAGAGACAGAGAGAAACTCCTAGAAGTTGAGAGAGAAAACGCCACAGAAGCAGAGAGAAAAAACCCCACAAGAGCAGGGAGCTGAAATAAACTGAATCCAGGAGAGAAGCCAGAAGCTGAAGCAATGAAACCCAGAAGAAAAAGGAGAGACCAACAGATGCCTCCCTGTGCCAGTCTTTGGGGAGAAAGCATCGCCTGATGAAGCTGTGATTTGGACATTTTCATGGCCTCAGAACTGTAAGCTTTCCCCATTGTAAAAGCCGACCTCTTTCTAGTATATTGCTTTCACTAGCTTTTAGCAAACTAAAACAATGGGAAAATGAAGACCTTTATTTTGGATGCTGCGAAGTGAGATCCTTTCTTCCACCAAAGCGTAAGTTCTTTTGGTGCGGGCTGTAGGTCTCCAGCCTGCAAACAGATCTCAATTCTAGTCATGTGATGACTTGAGACATGTTTGTTAAATTATTCAGTGATACCTATGTGGAGACAAAGTAGAGTGAGATTTAGGTGTGAAATTAGGTCAAGAGATATTTAGGAATTACCTATGGAGGGTAATGATTGAGACTTTTAGGTGAACTTATTGAGATATCAGAGCACACAGATCTCTATTTATTATATGAATGTGAGAATTAATGAGTACATATTATTAGGGATTTTATAGTTCCTGTCTTAATGATAAGGACAGCCGTACAAGGTAACCCCTCATAGGAAGGTGGAATCTTCAAAAGTGATCCAATGGTAATCATTACATTCAATGGAGAAAAGACTCATAAGTCACTGAAATGAGGGTGGAGAATTTTCCTGTTGCAGGTTGTCTATAATGCTAAAATACATCACTGATCAAAGAGACCATTTTAAAGGGGGGAGGGAAGAAAAGTAAAGCTGTGATCACCTGAGGAAGGACAGTAATTGTTTTATAACTACATGTAGAGCCAGTCAAAAGTTTAGTATTGAGATAAGGATCATTTTTAAAGCAGGAGAGGAGACTTCTATTTTGAAGAATAGTAGGGAATGAGAACCCAAATATGGTTCTGGAAGGTGTAGGAGAGATCCTGAACAAAATAAAAATCCTTTAAAAAGGATAGCTGGAGTAAGATTGTGTCACAAGGGATTTTATGAACATGAAGGTTGAAGCACATTGGAGTTTGAAGGATCTGGATCGAAAATTCAGAAATGTTATTACAGAGGTCAGCAACCTTCCATGATAGAGAAAATGAGTATGTTCTGGACAAAGACTGGCCTCCAGGAAAACCTGCAAATTATGTTTAGTTTGCTCTTATGTGATACTTGTGTTCATTTAGATGCTGGTTGAATGCTCTTCTGAAATTAAAGATGAACAACAGATTCATGTTCATACTTCATAGCTTTATTCCTGATTACTAGCATATTTTTATCTATTGGTTCTACTGAACTGAAATGCAGTTATTTTCATTTTCCATAGGCTGCCATTTTGAAGAGGTGAAGCATTTGTCAAAACACAATAGCTGATATGTATTGCTATCAGATCAACCAAGGCTTTTCTAGCAGGCACAGTGGTTACCCAAATTACAGCATGCTATCACCAGCCTTTTTCAATCTTAAAATATATGATCTATGAGGTCTTTTTCATTTTTGAATCCCTAGTGTTTGGCGGGGCTATTATATGAATGAGAGAATTAATGAGTACATATAATAAGGGATTTTATAGTTCCTTTTTATTTCTTTATGTTTTAATGCCATTCTAGAAAGATAACTATTTGAAAGTATTAACTGTTTCTGCTTAGTGTTATTTATGAGATATAAACTCTATCATTTGTTTAATGTATTGAGATTGTTTAATAGTATGTTTGTGTTACTACCTTTGGAATCAGAATAGAACCTAATGGGAAACGGATGTGGCTCAAGAGGATCGGCGTCTGTCTACCATATGGAGAGACCAGGGTTCGATCCCCGGTACCTCCCGGTAAAAAAAAAAAAAAAAAAAAGAATAGAACCTAATGTAATATAGTTGCATTTGAGAAGTCTGGGTTGAAGGAAGCATAATTTACCCTAAATTATAAGAAATTATTTTTTGACATTTAGTAGCTATTTGGGGTAACAGACTCATGCACATGTCAGAAATATTCCTTTGAAATGAATTTTCAGAATTGTCCATTTTATATTGAATACATTCTCAAAGGATGCAGTTCATTTCTGATGTGAAAAGTTAAATTACTATCTGTACATGTATTTGCATGTTACTAGGGAGGAAAGGGAAGAGGTGATTTTCTTTAAATTCATTTAACCAGGGTTTCATATAGAAGATACATAAAAATGCCAGTAAGTCTCTAAAACCTTAAGAAATGATTTAAGGAAAGTGTTAACTTTCTAATCAGGGAAAAAAGTAAAAAAAAAAACAAAACATTGGGTTATTGTAATGTTGGGCAAGATTTCAAATGATCTCAGATTTGGGATATATTTTTCTTTCCTTTATTGGAGAAGTGTCTCAGATTAGGCTTGTTAGTTCAGAAATACTTATCTTATGTTAATCTGTTTGAAGAAACATACCAAAACTATCTTGTTGCAATTGGCTGGTTTATCTACTTTTCACAAATAAAGATGCCACACTGTTGTGCATTGCCTATAGAGCACCTATAGAGGTTATTTATAATAGACAGTATAGAATAGGGGTTAAAATCATGAAGACTAGGGGTCTTACTCCCAGGTTTCATATCCAGGTTGTGTGTTTCCTTATCCATAAAATGGAAATAATACTACTACCTACCTCATAGGGTTGTGAGAAATAACATAAGTTAATATATAATGGAGTAGTTCGAACAGTTCCTGGTATAATTCCTTATATAGTAAGCTAGTATAAGTATTTGTTGATGCTTTTAGCTCTGCTCCTACTACATGTCCTGCTGAGAATTGACATCATTCCACTTAGTGGGCAATGTAAATTAATTTCTTTGGTTAGAGGTTATATTAATATGCTAGCTGCTAAAAGAAATACCATAAAATGTGTTGACTTAATAACAGGAATTTATTGGCTCACAGCTTCAAAGGCTGGAAGACTTGCTTCCTCCTGGGAAAGGGTATCTTTGGCTGACCAGCAATCTTTGAGGTTCCTTGGCTTTTCTTTCACATGGCAGCAACAACTCCTTTCTCTTCTGGGTTCCATTGTCTTCCAGCATCTGGCCTCTCCCTGTGGCTTCTCCATTTGGGTCCAATTTCCTATGCTTATAAGGACTTAAGTCATATTGGATTAAGGCCCACTCTCCTTCAGTTTGGGCACACCTTAACTAAACATTTTCCAAGGCCCTTTTTACAAATGGGTTTACTGGCGTAATACAGGGTTTTGGGACCTGAACAGGCCTTTTGTAGGAGACATGATTCAATCCCCAAGCAGATTCCTGCTTATGGAAGAGATGTGTATTTACATATAGTTAGGGGACTGTCCTTTAAATGAACCTTTTCAAGGACTGTCATTTAAAACACAGGTATTTTTTGAGTTGTACTTATTTTAAATTGTAAAAATGCATTCCTCTTGCTTATTGGGGAAATACATGTCAGCACATGAGCTGTTTACTCCCAGTAATTATTTGATAAAGTTATTTTACTTATGAATATTTCTTAGATATTAGAATAGAGATTAATCTATATATTTATTTATAGAACTAACCTTCATTTTAGTATTTTAGTTTTATATATATCTCTGAATAAGATTTTTAAGCCTGCATTTTGGCAATTTTTATTTTAAAATTATTTTTCAAGAGGCTTTTGGCACTCCTTGGCTACTGCACTATTATTTTTTAAAATCATTTGAGTTTTTGTGGTATTATTTAACAAAAAAAAAAAAGATAAACTTATTTATATAATTTATGTATTCCTTAGGGTTTTCTCTCTGGTCAGTTTTTCACCCATGTTTGGCTGTATGTGGTATGTGGTGCATTTGTGTGTTTATATTTGTGTATGAGAGAGAGAGAGAGACAGATTCTTATCTGTGGGCATATTGTCATTGATTTACTGTTGAATAATAAATATTTTTAAATATTTGCTCTGTGAGATGTCAGAAATGTCTGTAATCATACGGAACTTATCACAGTCCATGTAAAAGGTCTTTTAAATCATTTTCTTATATTAGTTTTTTTAAATCATATTTTGTTGATCCTGACTTAGCATATAAAATATAAATGCTTTTAAACTGTAAGACATATTCATATGTAAGACATTTGAATTTGGACTCTCAGGATTTTAAAAAAAGTATTTATTGGAAAGGAGTCTTCTGTCCACATGACAGACTTCTTTTTTCATATTCGGGCCCATCTTTAGGTGGCATAGACTGATTAGTGTAAATATGATAATTCTTAGGATTCTCATATGTACTGGAATATGTATACCTATATATATGTACATACATTCTTCGTAAACTATACATGTCTTTGTGTATGTGCATAATTGTTCTTAAACTCAGATTTAAATTTACCAATCCCCAATATATCTCCTTTCCTTGAAATGTCTTTTTTCTCCCATTTTCAAGATTTAGCTTTATGTCACCTCCTCTGTGAAGCCTTTCTGGGTTCCCCAACTTCCCACTGTATTTGGTGTTCTTTTACCAGCGTTTAGTGTTATTAAAGATAGCATGTTGATGTAGTTGAGGGAAATGACATTAATCAGGTATTTCCATGGTAAAATATAGATATTAATCCTAGTTCAAAGAGATAGCTATGCTTTGTACATGGATTTAGTTAAATAATGTATGTAGACCATCAATGTTAAACATATAGCATATGTTCAATAAATGATAGCTATTTATTTTACTTATTTATATGTGGCTCATTTTTGTTGACTGTGAGCTTCTTTAGAGCAGTTGTAGTGGTGCATGATTCTTGGTGGTGTTACTACCTGGCATATAGGCAATTCACGGCTGAATTAATAACAGAATGTAGCACCATATAATATATATCACTGTTTTAAATCACTGATCTTCATCACCTGACAGCAGTTGCATGGATTATATTCTTTGGCTTTCTCCAAATTCAGTATTTTTCAGTTTTCAAAGGGGTCCTTTTTGGTCTTTTAGAATAAGTCAACTTGCATTATTTGTCATTCTTTTTTTTTTTTTTTTTAATTAAAAATTTTTTTTAAAAAAGATACTTAGATTACATAAATGTTACACAAAAAATATAGGGATTCCCATACACTCCACCTCCCACATCTCCCACAACCTCCCACATAAACATCCTTCATTAGTGTGGCACATTGATTGCAATTGATAAACACATCCTGGGGCTTTGCCACTAAGCATATAGTTCACATTACAGACCACACTCTCTCCCACACAGTTCTACATGTTATATGATGATATAAAATGGCCTATGTCTGTCATTGCAATGTCACTCAGGACAATTCCCAAGTCCCGAAAAAGCCCTGTATTACAACTGCTTTTCCCTCTCAACAAATATTTTTATTTTCTGGTATGTTTATGGAAGAAGCATAAGATTAAGCAGTCCATTTAATCTACTAATTTGTCTGTCATTAGGAAATACTAATTGATTATGTACTGCTTATGGCAGCTATTTATTGTATACCAGATTATGAGCTACAGAAGGGCAAAGAATATGATGTCTGAATGCAAAAACTGGATTGATGAGTTTAGCCAGTCAAAACTGTTGTTCAATATGGCACTCAGCAACCTGTAAGATATTTATTAAAAACATCAAGTAAATCCTCTTGTTTTTGTATCACTATGTCAAAATGTCAGTTAAACAAATTTATTCAGTTCTTTGATCCATCTTTCAAATTAAATTATAACGTATGCCTATTTTAAAGCTTCCTTGGTTTCAGATGTGTGACGAGATTAAACCAAAAAGTATCCAAAAAAATGCCTTGTCTGATATTTTCTAATGATTACAAAATATTTTGAAAGTGGAAATTTCATTTAAATGTCAACCATAATTAAGCTTGTGCCATTTGTTTTTCTACTCAGGTTTTACAGATTGATGGAATGTTTTCCCCAAAATTCAATAAATATTTGTTTTATTTCACATGAATTAATTCAAAAGTGGATAAGAGCAACATATTTTAATCAACTATTGTGATGGACACAATAAATAAATTTACTCCTTAAACAAACTGTTTACTATGAATTTGAATGGAATTTGTCTTACTTAGCGTCAGCAGGCTAAACATACAAGGCAACAATTAATAGGAAAGCCAGATGTGTATACTGTGTTTTGAATAAGGGAACTTATTTTTCTTGAATATGTCAGATCTTTAATATATAAAATTTGTAGTTATTTACCCCATAATGTTCCTAGCTATGTTCAGACAACACCTATTGATGTGAAGTTAGTAGAAAAATTCTCAGGCTGTGTGAATTATGATTTTTTTAATTGGTACTAAATATATTTTTATCATGGTTTTATTTTCAGTTGCTTTCAAGTCTTTAATTTTGTTTTTCTGTGTATATATCACACAGTCACAGTTAAAAGTGCTGGGAAGTGGACTGGAAATTAAGAAATGGCTGGGCATTCTCATCCTATTCATACCCCCTTCCACCTGCCACTTAAAAACCTCAAAGATTTTTAACATTTTCAGCGTAAAGATTATAAAAACGCTCCCTGATGGAGGCGAATTAAGAGAAGGATGTCATTGTTCTTTATATGTGAATGCAAACTTGTGCTTGGCCAAGTCACTTTTGGCAGAATGTAGTAGTATATGCAGTAGTTTTATGTGCAAATCCAGATGAACACAGGCTTACTTTTGTGATGCAGTCCAAATCACATAAATTAGGCATACAAAGACAAAATTTAATCATCTTGTCAACTCTGCTGTACGAATCAGATTTTTGACTGTGCAGTCTTGATAAAATGAGTTACACTTGAATATGAGTGTAGCATAGTTGCTTTTCAAACTCTTTTATTGACCACAATATATGTAACAGAAGTGCTTAATTAATTTGTTGTGGTTACTGTCTTTTTAAGGTTTATTTGTTCTCTGGATACATAGATTGGTGAGGGGGGAATGGAAGCTGAAAACTGATTAAAAGAATTATTTCCATTTCAGTGTGTGTTTGCTTAATCTCCTCCCTCTGAAAATGGGCTACTCATTCAGTGAACTTTGTTCTTAAATGACCACTCAAGCTTCAGGGCATCCCTTACTTCAAGTAGGACTTTAATTCTTAAAGTTTGCTCTTTGTGAATTGTTGCCTGCTTTTTTAATAGTTACGAATTCCTGGATTGAAGCATAATATCAAGGAACATAAAACTGGATGGAGGGGAGGCAGGCGGATGTGGCTCAAATGGTTGGGCGTCCGTCTCCCACATGGAGAGACCTGAGTTCAATCCCCAGGACCTCCTGGTAAAATAAAGAAAAATATAGAAGGCGTGTGCGCCGCCAAGCCCCACGGAGCCACGCGTCAAGATGATGACATAACAGGAGAGAGACACAAGGGAGAGCCAAGACGAGATGTGCTGAAAAACTAGGAACTGCGGTGGTGCAGGTGGTAGGACGCCTCTCTCCCACATTGGAGGTTCCCAGGATTGAATCCAGGTGAAGGCAGGAGGAGAAGGATGAGAGGAGAGGGCAGGAAACAGACACAGAGAGTTGTCTAGTGAATGGACACAAAAACAGCAAAAATGCGGGGGGGGGGGCGGGGTATAAAATGGATAAAGTAAATAAATCTTTTAAAAAAACCTAGAAATAGGGAAGAACAGTTTTATAAATGGAGAATTTTCAATTGATTTATATGTAACAGATTTCTAAGGGAGATCTATATTGAATATGGGTTATCAGTGACCTTTGTATTCCATTTCTGCTATTTCTATTAGTGGTGGCATCTTTGAATTCTTTTAATGGATGAATTATAGTCACTCTACTGTGAGATCCTGGGGTGGAGACCATATAGTCTGTGCATCTGGATCCATGACTTTCCTATAAGAAACACGCACTCATGGTTGAAGGTGATATTTAGGAACTGTAACTTTGCCTAGAATAAGTCACTGCTTATTCCTGGTTTTTAGAAGTTTGCGTGGACAGAGGAGTTTGGGTCCTTGATCATAAATGTAGAGTGAGACAAGACTGACTTTTGTTGAATATGTAATATATGTGAGGCGGTCTTGTATGCACATTTTAATATTCTCTTTTTCAATATTCTTAGACATCCCCCCTCCCAAAAAGGGCAAGGCCTTGATGAAACCAGTTTAACAAAGGAGGAATTGTGGGCATATAAAAGTTAAGCAGCTTTCCCAAATCACATTAAACCCAAGTGGTAAGCCAGTGTTCATTCTGCCTGGCTTTCATGTTTGGATCTTTTCGTGTTACTACATGTACTTTCTCACAGTGTGGGGTGCACCATGTCATCCATCCATGGGAGGTCCTGAAATTCTGGGTATAAAGAAGTTTCCATATTGTCACCTGGATTGCTTGACGTGTCACAGGAGAGGCTGGGATGCTATGATTGGGTTTTGTTTTAAGGAGGAGATATAATGCTAGAAAAGTGTGTAATTATAAAATATGTCTAGGAAATAATCTGCAGTGGAGTTTTTTGTATTTTTTCTTTAATTTGTCAGATCTTTATGATGGTTTTGTGTTCTTAAATTTAATGTGAATTTGCTTATTGATGATAATAATGCTTTCTCTAGGTACTATCTACCTTAGTTGAAGTCACTTAAAACAGTTTGAAAATTCTTAAGTGTCATAGATAAAAAAGTATTATCACTTTTATCTTTAATCACATAAACTTACATGTGCTGAAAGCTATATGTATTTCATGTATAGACTTAGAATATAAAACATGTATAACCGAAATTAAAAGTAGAAAACAACTATCCTCTCCTATTGTAAGAAGCATCTTTAAAGTTGGATATTCATATAAACATGATTTTCTGACTATAAATGTCTTACATTAGAAAATATCTGAACACTGATTTGCTTCTCTATAGAAAATGATGTGTGTCCAATGGAAAACACATGGATTTCTCCATATTACTTTTCTCAAGCTGTACAAGATCAGAACAGATACAGTAGGTGTCACCTGTCACCTAGCAACAAGCATACTGCTTTGTGTCTTTAGCTTTTCTTTTTAAGTCAAAATAGCTATGAAGATGTAGCACTTTAATTTGCATTTATCTCCAGAAATATTTAGATTAACCTTCAAAAGTTTTAGTTTTCAAGATAAATCACTGGGACTGATAAAATAGAAAAAAATTTAAATGAAAAAAAAAAATTATATAGCAGAAATTTTCATGTAGAGTAAGCAAAACATGGTTCTGTTACATAATATCCCAGACTTACATGCATAGACCTTGCCTGTTTCTTAATTGGGTGTAAAAGTTCTGGTGACTGAATTGACTATGTATCTAGAACTTTATCACGTGATTTTCTTTTCATCAGGACTAGAAAAAACAAGTTCACAACTGATGAAGCAGTGATTTTGTAAAGCTGAGTCTAGAAGACGATTCCAAATGGGATTGCTGTACCAGCACCAGTATTCAATTTACTTGAAACAGAGCAGCTAAATTACCTTTGGGCAGAGAGTGAAATACCCTGCCTAGTCAAATGTCTATAAACACCTGTAAAACTTGTTTCTCTGTGTCTATTTAAAAATACCTCAAAGGAATCCCAGAGGAACTAGCAACAAGTGTGCCTATGGGTTTTGAAGTATTTAGAATGTATTAAACACAAGCCTTTAAAGATAGAGAACATAGTAGATCACTTAAGATGTGATGAAGAGGGAGCAACCTGGTACTATAGTGTAATATAATGTCCATAATATTTGTACTTTGAGGTAATTATTCTGAAGTAATTACTTATTCGTTAAGGTGGATAGCCTTCCGATTTCATTAATGGCCAAGGTCATTTGTCTTGTCCAGGGTACTTGGTCTGGATTCTAAAGAAACCTGCATGATGAAATGTAAATGAGAGAAAAAAAAGTGAGGAATTTGGAAAATCATTCTCTGTTGCTTACAGCTACTGAAGAGAAACTGTTGTAACTAGAATTTCTAGACTCTTCACTAAAATAGGAAGTTTTTTAATGGTTCCAGGCAGCAGTATTTTCGTTTTAGAGTAAATCTGAAATTCTTTCCAAAATGTAATATATTATCCCTTTTACTTTGTCATGTTTTTCACTACTGATGTAAATGAACAACCCTTTGGTTTTCTTCACCTAATGCCAAATGAGAATCATTTTGAAGCCAGGAAAATGAGTACCAAAGCATGTTAAATGAGTTTTTGATGAGGACAGTGTGCTTCAAACATTTGGGTAGTGTGCTTTAGGAAGATTTGCTGTATAATTTCACATACCTACTTGGCAGAGCTAAGGAATCTTTTAATTAGGATATTGATGAGATATTAACTGTTATTAGAAATGTGTCATTTTATTATTTAATGTCATGGCTAGTATTGCTAGGGATTGGAAGTACAACCTAAAGTTCCATTAGTATGAATAAAGTTAGAGTCTTCTATCATGTGGTCTCAAATTAGGAAAATTCTTTTTTTCCTGTTAAATACCTAGACCATTAATTAAAGAGTGATCCTATTTATGTGTTTGACAGTTAAGTATTTAAAGCCTGCTTAATTTGGATGGAAAGCAAAATTTAGTACTGTACCAGCTGTTCCTGGTTTTAAAAGATACAGATGTATACATGAAATTGTGGGTGGTTATAAAAATAAATGGCATGGTTAACCACAAGAGCCATGCAGAGACTTGAGACTAAGACAGGGGTTTCATAAGGACCCTGACATTATCTGGCTTGTTAAGTATGTAGCTTACTTCTCCAAGATTAGTTTCACAATTGTCAAATGGATCTTGGAATAGTTCGTCTGCTTATCTCACGAAATTGTTAATGATACCATTAGGATACTTCGTAAATCCCAAAATGCTTTAAAAATGTGATCTTACGATATCGTGTTATGTATAGTTCATATAATTTAACATTTATTTTAGTGTGTGCAGACTAATTGTACCTAAAAATACAAATTATATAATTAAGGCCTAAATTACTTAAGAAATACCCACAGAAATGACACAAATAGAGGTTTTCTTCCTTTTGTCATTATTAGTGTCACTGATTTATTCAATAAAAATTTATTACTCTCCTAAAATTTGCTAGACCCTGTGCTATGTATGTACTAGGAAGCGAAAATGAGAATGACACTGTTAGCTTGTGATTCTTCTCCTGGTGAACATATAAATTGGTACAGCTTGTTTAGAAAGGAATTTGTTGATATATTTGGAAACCTGAAAAAACCTCGTATTATTTTGATCCAGTAATTAGACTTATACAACTATATTCTAAGGAAATAATTAAAGTTGCAGATGAGGGCAGCTGAATACAGTATGAAGGTGCCTGAACCAGGAGTGAGTGGTGGGCTGAAATCTACTTTAAGTTCAACTTTCCAGGCTCTCTGTCTTCGTCAAAGTCTATCTGTGTTTTTCCACAGCAGGCATCTTTTCTACTTGTATAAAGGCATCGTAAAGGCTAGCAGAGGCCCTGGTGCATACAAGATTTACATAGAAGTATTTTAAGTATTTTCAGTAATAAATTATTAAACAAAGGAGTAAATAATGAATTTTAGATTAATCATTAATAAATTAAATATGTAAAAATGGTCATGATATATTAAAGTGTTTAAAAAAATAAAGAACCACAGTTTGAAATATAATCAGCCAGAATGTAAGATTGAAGACAGATTTTGAAGCACATGGTCCATTCTGCTAAGAAGTTGGAACTGATTGGATTAGATATATTTTGAAGAAAAGATGTGTTTATTAAGAAATATGGTGTCTTAGCTGACTTCTTAATTCCTTCAAGTGGTAGCATATTATCGTTTCATAATATAAGGTAGAAGAATAATACTCTGAATTTCAAGAAAGTGTTTCTAGTTCTGCCACCAAAATATTAAATTATTATATTGCATTGTTTTTAGTAGCATTTCTCGTAGTAATAACAGTTGTTGGATATAGTTGGTCTGTGTTTTGAGACGTGTGTGTGTGTGTGTGTGTGTGTGTGTATCAGTAAAATTAAAGACCAGTTCCCTTCAAAGGCCAAGGTCATGAAAGATGTGATTTCTGCTACATTTTATTTAAGGCCTTTCAGAAGTATCGAAAGACATACACAGGAGACCTGGTCCCAGGCTACAGTGCCTTGACACTGGCAGGGAATGGGTGCTGCTGTGAGTGCCAAGTTTTGTCCCCTCCCGAGACTAATTTCAATAGGAAAAAAGTCAACTATATTAATAAGCTGGCTTACCTGCACGGCAAAGAAAATTTGCTTCATGAAATGGAAATTCTGAAGCAAGTTACATAATGCCAAGGGGAGAATAAATAGGAAGACTTACTTTCCAGTCAAAACGGGGCAAGTGGTCTGTAGTCACAACTCTTCAATCCAGCAATATTTAATTATATTTGTTGTGATTTGTAATCTTTTATATACCATATATAGTTTGGCTTTAATTTATATTTCTTTATGAAGTTGCTTATATTTACTTAGATCTATTCAATTTTCACAAACTTGGGTGTTGACCAACACGAAGCCATTGAAAATTATTCATGATAATTATCATGTATATTTGTATCAACTGTAAAGAGAAAAAAAAATTATCCCTTCCCTTGTAAAGTAGCATTACTTTAAAATCTCTTAAATGCTAACAGTAATAACTCAGTTCAGCTAAGCGCTCTGGTTTGAATATTTGTGACTTCACTTTTAAACCAATTTCTTCCATTTTCTCCTTAGACTTCTTTCTCGATTGCATCCCACTTTCTTTACCTTTTCTTTTGTTTCTTTTAAAAATCTTCACTATTTTTTCCCAAGTCTTCATTTTCTTGTGCCCAGGATCTTTCATTGTATCTAGCCAGTGTTGCTGCCTCTATTTCCTCATTTCTTCATTTTATCCTTTACATGGCTGCTCTTTAGAAGAGCTAGCAAAGGACAGATTAAAAAATTCTTCAGCTATCATTTTTATTATGTTGCTCCACTAATCAAGAACTTAAAGAACTGTAGAATTGTTAAGATTTTTTCCTTTATTTAATGGAGGAATTTCATTTTGACATACGGAACTTTTTCTCATTTCTTTTGTTTGATTTTTTTCCCCCAGGATCAATGTGACTCTAGAAACAAATGGATGAATGAATATCCATATGAAGAGGAAATCAATAAAGGTTGGTTTAGTCAAACTGTGTAATTCTATTGAAAGTACTACAATTTTGAGCATTACTTTTGGGCAGTTATTCTCATTAGAGTTCTTCCTTGTTCTGATAAGAACAGAAGTCAATATTTATACACTCTCAGCTTTCTATAGAGTCTAATTTTAAATTTTTAACGTTTTAAATATCAAAAGCAATTTATAAGGAGACAACCAGTTGGTTTTTTTTTTTTTTTTTTTTTTTTTTATTTAGGCTGCCATTAGTTTCCATGACTCAAGTTGTTATTTTAAGAATCAGCTTTCAGATTAATATTAAAAAATGGAAAGACACTTTATACAACTGTTCAATGAAATAAAAAAAAAAAGAAACCCAGACTTTGTTTAATATACATCAGTTTCTATGAGCGCGATCCCAATACCAGAGCCATATGGTGCGTGATTGCTGTCAAATGCTGTCCTCTTTGCAACTGCAAGTCTCTGCTTTCCTAAAACATGTTGAAACACTATGGAAGGCCTTAACTTTGGCTTCCCACAAATAAGTAGAAGTATGAATAAGAAGAAGCAAAGAAAAAGAAACTATGAATTTCAGCAGTAATCAATGCCTGGGCATCGATTTATTTGTGGTAGTTATTTGAGCTTTCCTTGTACTACACACTGGTTGTTGTAATATAAAAATCATAGTATTACTGAGAATTCCGGTATGTTAAATCATCCCCATTTCATAAATAAGGATTTTAATATTGACATGCTTTGGTCCATAGGTATGGACCTCATCACTCTTCATGTAGATGCACAACACATAATTTCAGAGTTTCCTTTGCCCATTACTCTTGCTATTTTTAAATAAATGGACACCGTGCTATATCTTTTTTGCCAGTCCAGTTTCACAGTTACTTACAAATGATCTTCCAGATTATATCTTATACTTGTAACTGTCTTCCTCTGTCCTCTTTGCTAAAATTGCTCCTTTCTCATATTTGTGTCTGGAAAGTTTTCAGACTTCTAGAGGGACTGTTGGTTCAGAGATTGTACAAGAGAGATTCCTGGGAATTGATAATGTTCTCTTTCTTGGCCTGAATATTGGCAAGATAGTATATTTACTTATGGATAATTCATTGTACCATGTAGCTCATGAACTTGGGATAAACTGGCTCCAGTACAACATTGATAATTCGATTAAAAAATTTTTATTTTCTTAGGACTATTGGGGTAAAGGTGATAAATTAAAAATTTTATGGCTCATCCTACAATGTATTTATCCCTTTCCTTATGCATGATGTTGACAAAGTATTACTTTTAATTTATGTTCTCGTTCAGTTGTCATTAAATTTTTATGTTTGAATGGATCGGTGTTAGCTTTGTAAGTTTATAAATTTTGGCAGTATCACTGTTCTGTAACTAATTTGATGATGACAACTGAAGATGATGGCAAAGAGAATCTTTGTGTTACTGTGTACCCTGAGAATAAACTCAGAAAATATTATCATGAATGACTGTGATTTATTATAAGTGATTCATACTAAATGGTTGTGCCTCAAAGCTTCTGATTCATGATTCGAAATTTTTTATAGAGGAAGGAGCAGTGAATATTTCACTTAATGTGTTTGTCCACTGAATTATTTTTCTCATTTCTGTTTTTCATATTTTTTATCCTGATATACAGTTATAGATGCCTTAGAACAGAGAATGCATTGATTTTCTGCATTCTGCATTGGCTTGTGTTTAAGCCTGCTTGAATCAGGTATTGTTAGTTCTAACAAAGTCAGATTCAGAGAGAAAATTGCAGAGTTTGAAATTTTATCTTCTCTATATTTCAAAGATACTGACAAGGTCAGTATGAAGATGAAGTTCTTAAAATGTCAGTGGTGGAAGTTAACATTGCCACTGTCTACGTAATTGAAAAGGGATTTAAATATGGCTCTTAAAACTGTTTTGTATATTTCCAGTCTGCCAGTGGTGATAAAACCTTGCCAAGAGCCACAGTATATCATGCTGTGCCTTTATGCTCAGGCACTAATATTTAAACAGCCTACTTGGAATTGGTAAAATTTCTGTTGTGGCCATACCAAAAGTCTGACTTCCAGGAGCATTCTTCATCTGCTTTTTCCTTAAAAATATATATATTTGCATTAAGTTTTTTCCTTTACTTAATTTCATTGTATTTGAATTTGTTCCTTTACCAACTGCCGTTGGAAAATCTCAAGTAAATTCTAAAATGATCCCAGTCACACGTTACTTTCTGCTCACAAACACCAGCATAAAATCTGGTGTATCTATCCTTTAAATATATTTCAGCAGTTGCTCTTGTGAATATGGTGGCTTCTTTATGGCCCTGGCTCCTAGCTTTGCTCTGTTTATTTTCCTGCTATTTCAGTATGTTTACTGAGTGCTTCTCAGCAGCTGGCTTAGGGCAGGTGTCCAAAATATACACATGCATATACATTAGCCCAGCTTATCAGAGTCCACATTACAGCTTGTGCTCTGTGACTACCTCTGATGAACAGCTGCTTAAACCACCCAGCATTAGCCAGGTGGTGACTTTTGGTGCATGGGGAAACAAGGACAATAGCAAGCCTTTTTGAGAATGCCTTGATTCCATAGAAAATGGTTTTGTTTCATAGTGATGAGTATGTAGAATGTGGTTGCTTTTCTTCTCTATGAATTTCTTTTCTGTGACGTCCCAAGGCTGCAGAAGCAGCGGTCCAGCCTTCCTTCCATTTTGAACTAAATAGCCATAGTTTTTAAGAAAGCCACAGTTGATGTAAATGAAACATGTTGTCAGCGCTGAGCTACTGTGGATGTAGGGTTGCTGCCTGGTCTGGAAACTTAGAATAAAAAAATAAAATAAAAATAAAAAAAGACAAGTCTTGGCTTTGCAATTATCTGCCTGGATAATTGGAGCAGTGACCAGAGTCTGTCACTTGATTTCTCAAATGCAAAGTGGAATTAATAACACCTGCCCTACCTATTTCAAGATTTGTTATGGGGTGAAAAAAATATGAACCATTTTAAAGCTGTAGAGTTCTAAACATATGTGTGGTGTTGCTGCTTTTATTTCTATGGCATAAGACTGCAGTTCATGAAAATTGCTGTATGACTTCACATCACAAAGCCAAACATTTTTAGGTTTGGAAGGGCCCCTAGAGGTCATTGACTCCAACATTTGCATGGTGCATGGCTACTTTGTATAAAAGGTGGTTGGTACTCAGAACTGAGTGGGAGAGAGTGTGGTCTACAGTGTGAACTGTGGTCTATGGTTGGTGGCAAGGCTCCAGGATGTGTAAGTTCATTGAGGGTGGTGGGCCACACTGTGGGAGATGTTTGTGTGGGATGTGGTGGGAAGTGTGGGAGGTGGGCAACATGGGAATCCCAGTGGGTTCCGTGTAATATTTTGGGTAATCTAAGCACCTCTTAAAATATATGTGTATATATATATA
>JAKSZT010054334.1:32400260-32661504 GCA_026826555.1 Tolypeutes matacus
AAAAAAAAAAAAAAAAAAAAAAAAAAAGGTGGTTGGTGGTTTCCTTTAGCATGATATTGGAATTTGCTGCTTCATGTGGCCGACCAGCCTATATTCAGGCATATATAATTATATTAGAATTTTTTCCCTTTTATTGAGCTAAATCAATAGATTTGATAGTGGCCAGTAGGAGGAAATTAGTAGGGATATCATAATTTTTAAAAATAATCATTTGGAATTAGATTCCTCTTAGGCCAAGTCTCTTCAACTTTGGGTGTCTCATTTTTCTTATCTGGGAAATGAGAACAAAGTATAATATTGGGATTTGAGAAAGATTATATATACCATTATTGACTGTAGAATAATGGTTTTATTATTTGAAAAGCTGGTGCATTGCTCATTTTAAAAACATTAAAGCATTCAAAGCCTCGGCATCTCTCTGCCCCATGAGTCCCGTTAACATTTGGTGGGCATGGTTTAGAGCATATCTCTCTTCATAAATATACAAGTGAATAGACAGTTTTACAAAAAGTAGGTTCCTATTTGTACTTGATTAAAATGAAAATAGTATTTTTTCAATTTGCTTCCAGTGTAATGAAGTAGAAACTGAATTTAAACTGAAGGAATTTATTAATTTCAGATCAGTGTTCCTTCTCTAAAGTGATGTTGTTACTTGAGTTAAGAAAAAAATCTTTGTGAATAACTTTTAAAAAATGACTTAATTTAACTTTAATTGGCATCTTTTGACTTTTTAGTTTGACAGATGGGGAAATTGATGTTGCTTCCTAACTTCCTTTTCCTGTCTCTTTTTTACTATCATTTTTTAATAGTTAAGACTAACATTTATTGTTTGATTACTAACAATAATTATGAAAGCTATTTAATCTTAATTATTTCCCTTAGAAATATGGACATTAATTCACTATTTTATGACATTTGATGTGACTGTAAAGACTAAAGCAAACCAAATCTTTCTACTTGCTCTTGTTTTGCTTTTTGTTTAGATGTCTGTAGACTATTTTTATTGACCTAGAAGTTCAGTAACCTCATCAACTATGTCTTGGTTTTTATCATTGTGTGTCAGTTTTTCTTTGATCTTGCCCTTAAGCTCTGAGGTGTAGAGTCTGTTTTTATGTCAGGAAATTTTAAAATTGTATTTAAAATGTATTTTCTTTTCTTTAAGAACTCTGATCATATGTATAATGACTCTCCTTTGTCTTCCAAATCAGTAGTCTTCCTCTTTAAATTTTTATAACTTTAATCTTTATTTCATTTAGTATGCTTTTCTCTTCAACCTATTTTCTTAGTATGTTTTCAGGCACATTCCTTTTGTTCTCAAAGTGACTTTCATCTTGGTAATATTTCATAGCTTTGTCGGCTTATTTTCATTTCTTTTAGTTATCTATTTTATCATTTGAACCCTTGTACTTCTTCCTTGAACTTTTCTTTTTAAAGAGAGATCCTTTTGTCCATGATTTCTTTTGGTATGTGAGTCTAGGAAGTGTTATTTGTCTAAATTCTTCATCTGTTTGTTTGGGTAATTCCTCCTGTGATGTTTGTTCTTCACTGACCTTTTGCTTACATTTCTGTCTTGCTTTTGATATTTGCTGCTTCTATGCATAGTTCCCTGGTGGCTTCTGTCTGATTAGTACCCACCTTTAAATGGGACCAGTGTTTGCTAAAGTACAGTGTGGGGAGGGTCACCAATGGCTTGGGTATGAGCTAGATAAATCCAAATCTTTGATTTGAGTTTCTTAATTCAAATACACTGTAAATAAAGATGTTATTTCCAGAATCTCCCCTCTGTTCCCATTGTCTAGCAAAGTCCCTTAGATCAAGGACTCCTGCGTCCCTCCCTTCTGCCACTTCCCTCAGACCACCTTGACAAGGGAACAAGTCTCTATAAAATGGTGTCAGTGTGTTTGCTCTTTTAGCACTGCTTTCTTTGCTTTCTGAGATACTGATCTGTATCTCCGCTCATTCGATCATGCCCCTTGGATGTCTTTATTCTAATCAGATATTAGATGCGACTTTCATTACTGTGATTTTTACTGTTAGAAAATTCTGATTCTTGCTCAAGGCTTGAGGAGATGTCTGTCAGTTCTCAGTGTCTTCACAGAATTCAGAGTACACTGTGATTGATAATGTGAGTTTAGGACTGTTTTTTACTTTCTCTGAAGATGGAGTATTTACTCTTCATTCTAAATTCACTTTAGGCATTTTCTCTTGGTTTTGAAGAAAGGGTAAAAATGCCTTTACATTGTCATCTTAAACCAGTGACCTTTTAAATTTAAGGATGTTTTAAATGTAATGTAGTTCAGAGACACATGGAGGTATTGAACTTGCTGTAGAAGTTTAAGAGCATGGCTCTGTACTCAGACTGTCTGGCTTTCAGTCCTGGCTCTGCCAGTACTTATGACCTTGGGTAAGTTGCCAAACCTTGCTTTTGCTCTCAGTTGTCTCTTCTGTGATATGGGGATAATAATAGTGTCTACCCCATAAAGTTGTTCTAAAGGTAAATGAGAAAAAAATACTAAAGCATTAGTACATTGCCTGGCAGCTACAGAGTGCTTATTAAAATAGCCATTATTGTTATTATCTGTTTGCTAGTTATGTTTAGAGTGTAGTCAGTTTGGCTTTAAGAAAATTTGTTACCCAGGGCCCTGCTTTGATGGAATAATATACTGGTGTAAGGGCTAAATGTTGTCTGATTTTGGGATCTGGTTGGGGACTTCTAAATATTGATAAAGAATAGATACGCCCTGTTTTCTCTTGGAGGAAATAAAATCCTTAAAGACATTGGATATGCTGTGGTAGTTGACACGTGTGTTACCTGGTTCACTCACAGAATGTTGTTTCCTCCTATCCTGTAGTGTGACTAAATTCAGTATTGACATATTTCGGGTATATTACTTTTTAGGCTCATTTATGTGTTCAAATGACTTTTTCTCTCCCTTGCTCATATAGTTTCAGTCTATGGCTACTCGATTATAGTGAGTGGTTCTTCAGCCAAGCTTTATGCCATCTATTTAGAGTACATGATTAAAGTAGTTTATGTAATATATTTTTACCACAAAATTTCAAGAGTGATCATAAAAATGATATGAGCATCTTTTAAACATAACCATTTTACTTAATTGTGATTTAATGAGAACATCGTTGTATTGGAACAACATAGTAACTGATTATTAAAAGCATTTATTGAAGTAAAACATCATAATATTAACTTTGTGATCAATATTTGGGCATTAGAAAAATAACCTCGTTCCCTGATGTTAGCAGATTAATTCCTTACTTTTCTCAAAAGAGAATTTTATTATAACAGACAGACAGGGAGTCGGATGTGGCTCAAATGGTTGGGCATCCGTCTGCCATATGGAGGGACCTGGGTTCGATCCCTGGGACCTCCCGGTAAAATAAAAATAAAATTAAAATTAAAATTAAAAAACAAAAACAAAAACAAAAACAGACAGACAAAAAGCCATGAATAGTTATTGACTCAATTGCATGTACAATTCTTCGTTCTTATATATTTTTCAATCCTTCAGTGTATATATAATATTTTTTTGAGGTACCGGGAAATAAACTCAGGACCTCTTACATGGGAAGCAGGTATTCAGCCACTGAGCTATATCTGCTCCCCTATGAGAACTGGTTTTCTTGTTTCTGTTTCTTAGGAGGTGGGACCTCGTACACTGGAAGCAGGCACTCAGCCACTTGAGCTACATCTGCTCTCCTTTACTATATCTTAAAAGCTCAGTGGAATTCAGGCTTACAGATATTACAATTTAAGGACTGGTTTATTAATATGCAGCACATTCCCTCATTTATATGTGCCTTCAGAGCAAGATGAAATTGAGTTTATTTTTAGGAAAGGCTTTGTATTAGTTTTCTATGGCTGCTGTAACAAACTACCACACAATTAGTAGCAAATTTTTTATCTTAGAAGACTGACACAGGTCTCACTGGCTAGTATCAAGGGGTGGCAAGTTGCATCCTTCTGGAGGTTCTACAAGAGAATCGGACTTTCTTGCCCATTCTGGCTTCTAGAGGCTGCCCACATTCCTTGGCTTAGGTCCCCTTCCTTCATCTTCAAAGCCAGCCAAGTACTTCTCATGCTATGGTCTCTCTGGTTTTCCTCTTTCCCCTCTAAGGACCCTTTTTATTACATCGGGCTCACTTGGATCATCCAGGACACTTTCCTTATTTCCAGGTCAGCCTGTTACTGTCGGCAGTCGTAACTCCCATTTGACACCTATGGCAACATAGCCACAGGTTCTGGGGGACATCTTTCGTGGGCCATTACTCTGCCCACCATAGGTTTTACTGAACATCAATGACAGATTGCAGGTAGATATTTACCATGTCTGTATACATGGTGTTGGAGGTTTTGAGAGAA
The DNA here is from genome assembly GCA_026826555.1 of Tolypeutes matacus. Taxonomy (NCBI): domain Eukaryota; kingdom Metazoa; phylum Chordata; class Mammalia; order Cingulata; family Chlamyphoridae; genus Tolypeutes; species Tolypeutes matacus. Next base: position 32,404,639 of record JAKSZT010054334.1, read on the forward strand.
CTTTCACTTACTATTTCATCCATATTCATAGAAATTTGTAATGATTCATGTCAACTGAAAAATGATTTTTTTTCTTTTTCCTGTATAGTATTTTGAAAAATATTCCATTGAAATCATTTGGACTCAGGAGTTAAATTAAGCAAGTGATAATATCAAATGTTCACATAATAAAAACATGTTTTTCCTTTATATGAAATTAAAGGCATATGCAGTTGAATAATTCAAAATCTGAATAACCTCCATATGGTAGATTGTTTAGCACGGTTTCACATGGTGGCGTTATGTTTCCATGTGTCTTCAAAGTTGGATGAACTCATTTTAGAATTTATCATACTTTTTGGCCGAGCAAACTTCTTTATTTTCGTGTGCTGTGATTTGTAGCACATATGATAAAAACAACTTTAAGTCTAGTTTCAGAAAACAAGATTGTTTATTTTGTTATTTTCTGTGGTGATAAGCATGCATTTACAAAGCAAACACACACCGAAGTAACTCATACATCTCACAGCAGTTGCCCAAAGTCATTTAAAGTTTATGTAACACCTGGTCTGGAGCTACTGTTGGAAATAGCAGATAGATTAGAAAGAATATTTTCAGGGGATTTCTTTCCCTCCCGTCCCCTCTCCTCCCCTCCCGAAGGCATCAAATAAAGAAAGGATTTTTTCTTTCCTCTCCACAAAACAGAGAAAGAGTGTGGCTTTAGACAACAGTACTTTGCTTATGGAGCTGCTATTTGGGCAGGAATTTGGGGAGGCATCTTCTCTTTGTTCCACTCGCTAGGGCGAGGGGGTGTGCAGGCTGGCTACTGGAAGCGTCTGGAGGGTCTCTCACCGGCTTCTTGGCCATTGTGCTGGTTGTGGGCTGGGACCTCACCTGATACGTGGGCTGGAAAACCTGCGGGGTGGCCTGGGTTTCCTTTGCAACAAGGTAGCTGGACTCTAGGGAAAAAGAAAGGGAGAGAGAAAGTGAGGGAGGGAGGGAAAGACACTAGGCATAAGCCATTTCACCCTAGGAGGTCAGGCAACATTATTTCCACCATATTCTATTCATGAGAGCAATTACAAAGACCTGCCAAATTGTAAGGGGAGGGGAAATACACTCTACCCCCTTGATGGGAGAGTGGCAAGGTTCTGTAAGAACGTGTATTTCTAGAAATATTGCAGTTAATGCTTTTGGAAAGTATTACCCATCTTCACATTGAATGAATCTTTAAGAGTCTGTTCCTGTGGAAATAGTTCTGTTACCAAATACTGTATCAGCCAGGATTTGATCAGAGAAACAGGGATGCTGCTCAATATGGGGTTTATTTGACTTTGCATAATTGTAGGCACTAGTTAAGCAAATTATATATGGCTGTTGATTGTGTATATTTGGGGCTAGACCTTGAAGTCAGGGAGGACAGTCAGGAAGGAAGGATGGATGGGAAGTGTGGGAGAGCAAGGACAGGAATCCACAAGGATAAGCTGGGACCCACATAGACCTCTCACTGCCTGCTTCATATTCAGTGATGCCGGTGACTTCACTGAGTAAAACACACCACGGCCCAGGAATCAGATAAGCTGTTGAAGGAGATCTGGTGGGAGTGGAGGAGCTGTGGGAGCTGTGGTCTGACTGGTTTCTCACATCCATGAGGTGAGCCAGCATATTAGCAACCACTTGCCTGAGGTGTACTAGCACCTGGTGCCCTGCATTGACCTTCCCAATGTGAAACAAATATGGCTCCTGCTTCACTTCTACCTCCGAATCTTAGTAAAATACCTCTTTGGACCCAAGAATTATGGAACTATGCAGAGAAGGCAATTTTGGGAAGTGTAGTTGGAGCTTAGCTAAGTTGGTCCAGTGCAGATGCACCACTGAGCTGCCACGTGGCCTCTTCTCTTCCTTCTCACTTGTAGTTCTCCTTCCCCACTCTACCCCTCTTAGATCTTAGAGTATCTACTTTATTTTTGATTCCTGCTCTCTTGCCTTGATCCTTCCATCCTGGCCTGAAGCACTGCCCCAGGGACTCAGCATAGTGGAGGGGACCCCTCTTCTGCATGCCTGGGGAAGATTCATCTGCCCTTCAACACCATCTGCCTATATGCACTGTTGATGATCTCTGCCCATTTGTTAGGATCCTGCAGTACTATTTGTGGCTCACTTCTTCCTTCCCCGTGCTGTACTTGACTCAGTCATTGGTGCCATCTGTAGCTGACCACTTTGCTTTATGGATTTTGTATATTGACAGTCTTTGTATTATGTGGTAGACCAGTCAGGCATCAGGCTCAGTCTAGGGCCATGTGGCCGCAGGGGAGCTGTGATTGAAAGCATAGGAGGACCAAAAATAGCAGTAGAGAAAGGATGAATTTGTAAATGATGGGCCCTTTGAAAACTGGGCATTAGGGGCATATCCAGGTAGTGAAGTTTAGAGCCAAATTATGAGCAGTAACGATACGTATAGTTTTTTGTCAGCGTATGAACAATTAATATCAGGGCCCCAGAAGGTAAGAGGCATGGTTGACAGGCAGTAACTGGGAGGCCAGAAATGGAGAAATCTAATAAGGAAGATGTAGTATTTCAGACCAGATTCATCAACCTAGAGGTCCTAACCCTGGAGGGAAGAACAGGATGGGTAGTTAGTAGGCTAACAGCAGTCAGCAGCAGCACTTCAGAAGTTGAAGCCATTTGGTACCAAGAGAGATGATGCCACAGGACAGGCTTTCTATAGTGGGGCTGGAGTGGCACAGAGCTTATCTGACGTGTCAACTCCTGTGTCTTTGTAAGGTTTCCTGGGGTTCCATGTTGAGCTGTGTTGCAGGACTGGGAAGCCATTTACAAATGGACTTTCTGGAAGTAAGATAAATGGAGTGCTGAGTGAAATGAGTGAATATAGACATGGAGAGAGTGCTAACTTCTTATTGGATTCAGGGGGCAAAAAAGGAAAGCTTTTGAAAACAACATGGCTTAAATTCTCAGAGTGTTATCATAACCACAGGATGGAGTTGACTCTAATTTCAGACTTAGGGTAAATTCAGAAGTAGCCTTCTAATAATTGAGGGAATAAGAAAAATTGCTAAAAAACCAGTCATTGATAAAATAAACTGGTTTTTATTTACACATTTATACTTTCAGCAATCTGTGTGCATGTTGAGATTCTAATTTGTGGGTAAATTCTTGCTAGGTTTCGAAATCTAGAGTGTCCATGAAATATCTCCTTCTAGACTACCGAATTTTGCACAGCAAGGCTTAAGAATCAAAGAGAAAGATAAATTCCTCCTCACTGATTATAACAAATCTGTACAGTATCCAGTGTACTGTTGGCATCTAATGTCACTGTGTTTTACTCAGTAGGACGGCAAAGGGGATGGAAACTCCAGAAATGGCAAAAGCAGAAGGTATCCATTATGCTTAAATTTCAGAGTGGAGCTTTAATTCTGAGGTACTGAGCATGACGGGAAAACAGTTGCAGAGATACTTTTTTGCGGAAAGGCTGAAAAGACATCCTTTATGATATGATTTCTTGATATTTGAACTACTTAAGTGCTTATTTTGCCTGGAGTTCGGCTGATGCTATTTAAGGACAAATAGGAAGAAGAATCAGTGGAGAAGGTAGAGAGGGAAAAGTCAAGGTAGGAGGCAAACAGGGAGGATAGGCACCTCTGAAGGAAGAAGACAGTGCTTGAAAGGGTGAGTGTCTAGAACGCTGGCAGGCAGGGCAAATAAATTGAGAGAGAATATTTTCATTAGCTTTAGAAACATAAGAGGTCATTGGTGACCTTGGAGAAATCAGTTTCACTTGGGCAGGAAGAGTGTGGAAGGCACACTACAGTGAATTGTGTAGTGAATGGAAGGCAGGAGAAATAAGATCAAATGTCTGACATTGAGTATCTCAGAATCAAATCGGAGAAGCAGACACATAAATAGAAAAACTATAAGCTCCCCTTGGTTGGCATCTGGAGAGAGAGGGAGAGGGTTTCAAGAAGTTTGATTGAGGGTACGGGGAAGGTAATAGAGAGGAATCTAGAGAGGCAAGGGTGTTATGTTTTTTTGACGGGAAGGTCTTGCACATATGTGTTGCCTGAAAGGAAGGAGACTGAAAGGGAGAGATTGAAGATACAGTATAATGGACATGATGGAAGAATCTCTGAGAGCACTGGCAAGAAATTGAATTAGAAAGGTGGAGGGCATGGACTTGGAGGAGAGACAGCTTTTCCTTAGATACCAGGGAGTAAAAATGAATAAAGGTGCACCTACATCAATAATTTAGGTAATGTGAAGTTACTAGTCTCTCCACCCCCCCCCCCGAAGAAAAAAATTGCTTGCTAGGTTTTACTGAGTTGTGAATTATGTCTATATTTTCACTAAATTATTTTTAAATTTAGTAAATTCTTAAATATAATTTACATTCCTTAAGCACCAGGAGCACATTAATTAAGGACACTACCTGGTGATTCTCAGGCAGACTCAGTTCTTTTAACTGGTGAATACTTGGGGATTAATTTGCCAAACTATGGATGTGAAGGAAAGAAAATGCTGTCTGTAGAATTTGTCATATTTATATCTGTGAACTCCCTTCATCTCCACAATATACTCATTCTAAAATGGAGAAAATGGTAGAGATGGGGGGGTGGGGGTGGGGGGGCTCTGGCTGTTGGCCAAATTCATTGTTCCCATCCATGACAATCTTTATCTGTCTCTGAAATACTGAGGGGCACACCAATACTAAGGTCACATAACAATTGGTAACAAACTACATAAATCTCGTTTCTGTTTTATAACATTTATTTGTGTATCATTTCCTTAAAGTGCCATATAGAGTAAAAATGCCCCAACAGAGAAATTACAGTGAAGATGGTACTTGGGAAGGTGTGTGTGTGTGTGCACGTGTGTGTGTAAAAGAGAGAGATATTACTTACAGGTAGAGGAAGAATAAGCAAAAATTTATTTTTTAAGCAATTAAATGATAAATTTACATTTAGAATTTCTTTCAGTTCTACATTACGTCTTAAATGCATTAAATACTTATTTGTTCAACCTGCCAATTATTGCAGCCCCACCTTCCCTCTCAACTCTTCCTGTAGATTTTTTTTTTTATTTTTTTATTGAGGTATTAGATGTTCAGAGGTGAGTTTGGCATCCAATTTGGCAATTCTACAGCCCACTACTTGAAAGCTTAATGCAAACAATAAAGGGGAGGCACAAATAGAAAAGACTGAGATTTCTGCTTTGAAATTGAGTGAAAATTGACTCTCCTCTTCCCCTCTTCTAATTAATTACAAAAGAGCTGCTTATTTTTGTTCTGGTAGAGACAATGTATGTTGTTATAAGAATTTAATTATAGTGAAATAGTCTCTAACGCTTTTTGAATGAAGAATTGTATCTCAACCTTACTTTGCCCTAACTGTGAAAGTGAGGTTTATTAAAGCCCCGGCCAAAACTGCTGGTAACAACAGTTGCTCTTTCCATGATGAAATATGTGTTCAGGGTGAGGGAAACTAATTGGGAAAAGTAGGTTAGCTAATTGTCATTCGTTTTATGCCCGCTCAGTCTTTTTTAGTCCAGGATGCAGTGTCTGAACTTCAAGAGGATGATGCTGTCGTTGGCACCAAAAGCTTTGCATTTCTAGATTTTATTCTCAAGTAATTCTGATAATTTCAAGCATATATTTCAAAAATGTAGAAAGTTGGACCTGGACAGTATTATAAGAATTATCTCATTGGACTGGCTAATGTAAAAAGGAGGAAACAATCGATAACAGTGAAGCCACTTGCTCAAGGTTACAGAGCCCATTTATAGACTGGGGGTTTGGGTGAAAGAAAGCGTAACAGGAACATGGTTACTTGCAGTTCACAGATCACTTTTAGAATCCAGTTTTAACAAGTAAGTTTAACTTCTGCCTCTTTCTGAATTTATAGTAAGTATCAAGGTATCTTGTACCAATCTTTTTACTAGATGTTTGACTAAATGGATGAATGGAGTTCAAATGACAGCAAAGGAAAGAATGAGAGAAGGAAAAGGAGAATGAATTTGTTACTTTTTTCTCATTACCCTTTTTGATCAAGTGTGACAGAAAAGGAAGATGAGATCCTAAAAAAATTGATAAGTGAATCACATAAAACATGAAATACTGAAGTTTTATTTTATCAAGGTTGACTTTTCTACTAAGTTGTAGTTGAGGGGAAAGATCTGGGTTACAGGAGTTTATGTGGAAAATGGCAAGAGGGATTTTCCTAAATAGTTAACTGCACAGCTATACTGATATCTTGGTTAAAATGCTTTGAATTTTCTGCTTAGGCTGTGGTTAAATATCATAACATATATGAAGAAAGTGTTTTCCTATACTCAGTGTCTAAATGATGATTATTCTATACATTTGTGATAGCCCAACAATTTTATATCATGGCATCTAGCGACAGGGCATTTTGTATATGTGTGTGTGTCTGTGTGTGGGTGATGTGCTTTTTGATAATTCTCTTTGCTTATTCATCTAAGTTTATATTTGCCTTAAGTGCAGGTAGGGCAAAAATTTTATTTTATTTTTTTATTTTGGTAAGTTGAGTGTTCTGCATGTTACCTTCTACCCTCTTTTCTTATGGTTTTAGCATTGCAAATTAATTTTTATTCTTGCTTTAGTCTTTTTCCCCCTCATGCATGGATATCTTTTTTTTTTAAACTTTATTTTAAAAGAAGTTTTAGATTGCAGAAAAATTGCATAAAAAATACAGAGGATTCCCGTGTATCATTTAGTCTTAATAAAGTAAATCCTATTCAGCTAAGTCATTGTTTTCAAAATCAGTATTTTGAAAATTTTAGGTTAACCACTTAAAACATGAATCACCCAAGTGGAAAAAGCAAGCATAGATGCTTTCTTTAAATTATTATGGATTTGATAGGCACAAAAGAATGTATGTGATGAGTATGTATGTTATAACATTTAATAAGTAAGAGAATACCTATGGACATACCTCCAAAATTAAGATATGGCATGTTTCCAGTAATTTTAAAATGCTCTTTTGGTCCTAGACTTGAACTGAATTTTATATTCTGATTTATTTCCTTTTTAAATTTTTTTAAATTTTTTTAATTTATTTTCCTTGCTTTTTATGTTCATGAACTATGTTATTTACTTTTGCTTGTTTTTGAACATTATATGAATAATGTCATATTATTTATATTGTTTTGGGACTTGCTTTTTGTTACACAGAGATTTGGTTTCTGATGTTTACCCATATTGATACAGAGACGTGATGTAATTCATTTTCACAGCAGAATAGAATTCCATTATATGACCATACCACAATTTATTTATTCTCCTGCAATGGACATTTCTATTTTTTTTTCCAGTTTTTTACTATTTAAAAAAAAAAAAAAAAAAAAAAAAAGCTGCTATGTACAGTCATTTAAATGTCTCTTAGTGCAAATGTGGAAGAGTTTCTCTGGAATATATATCCAGGAATGGAATTGCTGGATTGTAGGGTATGCACATATTCAACTATACTAGATAATACCCAGTTGTTTTCTGACGTGCTTTTAACAGATTATTCTAAGTAGCACTGTTTCATAGTGCTCATTTCTCTATATCCTTACCATCTCATTGTGTCTGCAGACATTTAAAGTTTTATCAATATGGTGTTTGCTAGTGTCCCTCTGGGTACTTAATTGCATTTTCCTGTTATTAATGTTTCATATGTTAACTGGCTATTTAGGGTTCCTCTTCTCTGGAATTCCTTTTCATGTCTTTGTGTATGTTTACACTGAATGTTGGTCTGATTTTTTTTTTTTTTTTTTTAATGGGGCAATTAGGATTGACTAAGGTATAGAAGTATTTTCTCTGAGATTGTGGATTTTCTTTTTACTTTTTAAAATGTTGCTTTAATATCCATTCTGTAGAATTGATATTTATGCTATGGTTAGTGCTTTTTCTACCCAACTTGGTCATGATAGTATTTTTGTCCTGCTGAATACCAGTTAGTAATATTTATATAGTATTTTTGCATCCATAGTCACAAATGAGCTTGGCCTCTAACTTTCTTTTCTTATAATATTCTGACTGGATTTTGGTAACATTAGGATCTTTTAGGATCTTTCTTCTTTTTCTATTCTTTGTAAAAATATGAATAAAATTAGAATAAGCTACTCTAAATATTTGATTGACATCATTTATAAAACTATCTGGGACTAGCTTTTTTGTCTTTATTCTTTTCATAGTTTCTTTAAGTTTATTCTCATATTTTTTACGTTTTAAATTAGAGGCTGAGCTATTAAAACTTTTCTTTTTAATACTCTAAGCATTCAAATATATAGTTTCTCTCTAAACAAAACACCGAGTTTTGATATGAAGTATTTTCTATATCATTTAGTCCTATTTATTTTCGATAGTCCATTGTAATTTCTTCTGAGACTCTTGAGTTATTTAGTTTTAATTTCTAAATGTATTTTTATATTTTTTATTTCTAAGATTTAACCTAATTATGTTGTATTCAGGGCATGCAGTCTGCTTGACACTAATTCTTTATGACCTTGCTATCTGGTTGAGTTCAAGGGCAATTTTTGCAAATGCTCTGCATGTGTTTGAAAATGATGTATGTTTTGTTAATGTTATGTATATACTTGAATATTTGCCCTTTAGATAGTGCTTTTTAATTATTTTGCTCAAAATATCTGTAACCTTAGTGATTTTTTTCTTGATTTATCTATGCATGTCTGAGAGAGTTGGAATTTTTAATCATGACTTTTTTACTTTCTTCTGTATTTCTATAAATTTTGACTTTATATATTTTGAACTATGCTAGTGCATACTCATTTAGAGTTTTTAAATACTCCCATAAAATTGAACCTGTGTTTTGCATAATGCATTTTGCTCATGTACCTCAATTTTTCTTTCTTTCTTTTTTAAAATTTATTTATTAAAGACTCTATGATTCCATTTATGTAAACCTTAAGAACATTCAAAATCATGCCAAGGTGATAGACATCAGAAGAGTGTTTGTCTGGATTGTGGGAGAATGCAATGACTAGAATGGGGCATAAGGAGTTTTTTGGGGTGAGGGAAATGTTCTATAACTTGACTTAATAGATATAGTAGCAACTATTCACATGTAACTATTGAGCCCTTGAAATGTGGCTAGTCCTAATTGAGATGCACTGTAAGTATATTTTTATAGGAAAGGTTGTGAACAGAATTCCCATACAACACCCTTCCACCAACACACTACGTTGTTGTGGAAGATTTGTTACAGATTTATGAGATAATACCATCAGACTATTACCACTAGCTATGGACTATAGCGTACATCTGGTATATTTTTCCAATTCACCCTATTATTAACACAGTACATCTTTGGCATTGATCCAAGAGTATTACAGTATTGCTGTTAACTATAGCCCATTAATTGTGTAGTCCATTAATTGTATTTTTCTAATGCTTCTCCACATTCTTAACACCCAACAATAGTGATGTACATTTGTTCTAGTTCATAGAAGGACATTCTTGTATTTGTACTATTAACCACAATTCTCATCCACGTCTGGGTTCACTGTGTTATTCAGACCCTAGATTATTCTCTAGCTTTCTTCAATTGAACTTTACATCCCTAGACTACCCTTTTCAGCCTCAATCCCATTTAAACTAGCTGTGTTAGTTCTACTCATTTTAATATGTTACCATCAACTCTATCCATTTTCACACATTTACAGTCATACATTAAGCATACTTAAGCATCAGAACTTCTACATACATTAAGCATCAGAGCACCTCTTCAGCCCCCCTCTTATCTCCTAATAACCTATACTCTAGGTTTTAACTCTATGCCTTTATTCTTTGTATTTAGCTCATATTAGTGAGACCTTAGAATATTTGTCCTTTTGTGTCTAGATTATTTCACTTAACATAATGTTTTCAAGGTCATCCATGTTATCACGTGTCGCAATTTCCTTTTCTTCTTACAGCAGCATAGCATTCTATCATATATATACACCACATTTTTAAATATACTTTTAAAATTTTTAAAAAGATTCTTAGATTATATAAATGTTACATAAAAAATATAGGGGATTCCCATGTGCTCTGCTCTCTACCCTTTCCATATTTTCCCACATTAACAACATCCTTCATTAGTGTGGTACATTTGTTACAATTGATAAACACATTGCCACTAAGCGTGGATTATAGTTTACGTTGTAGTTTATACTCTCTCCCACACATTTTTGTAAGTTATTACAAAGATATATAACGGCCTGTATCTGTCATTGCAATGTCATTCAGGATAATTCCAAAGTCCTGAAAATGCACCCAAATTACACCTATTTTTCTCTCTCCCTCCCCTCAGAACCTCCAGTGGCGACTGCCTCCACATCAATGATAAAATTTCTTCCACTGGTAGAATCACAATAAGTCTATAGTAGAACACCAGTAAGTCTACTTTAGTCCATCGTTCATTCCCCAATCCTGAGGATTCTGGGATGGTGATGTCCACTCCACCTCTAATTGAGAGAGGGCTTAGATCCCGTGGGGCAGGTGGATGGGGCTGTCTTGCTTGCAGTTGCAGACTCTGTTTCTTGAGTTGGTCGTTGTCCATCATCATCTCCTTGTTAGGTGTCCTGGGTGAGTCCAATGTACTGAAGAATAGATGTTGCAAATCCATTGAGATTCCGTTGAGATTCATGGCCCAACTGGTAAATGGACAGTCACCTATCAACTCTAGTATTAACTATAAGTTCAAATAGAAGGGACAGAAGAGCCAGCCATGTGTAGGGAAACCACAACTGAGTCTAACTCTGTCACACTGGGGAGTGTAAATTCCAAGTAGGGACTCCAGGCAGGGTGCCAAACTCCTGAACTGTCTGTCCTGCCTTTAATGTCTGGATGTCTCCAGAGCCCTCAGGGGCCCCACTTTTCGAGGCAATATTTACTTTGGTAGTCAATGAGATACTGCTGAGATGTGTATAAGTGTAACCTCTGGAATGACCTCCTGACTCACTTTGAAGTCTCTTAGCCATATAAACTCATTTGTCTTTACCCTTTCCCCGTTTTGGTCAAGGTCTTTTTCCAGTTGCATTGCTAGTTGGTGCTTGGTAGTAATCCCTCAGCGTCAAGGAGGCTCATCACCAGGAGTCATGTCCCATGCTAGGGGGAAGGTAATGCTGAGTTTGGCTTAGAGGAGGCCACATTTGAGCAACAAGGAGGCTCTGAGTAGGAAACTCTTAGGCACCTTATAATACTAGGCTATAATACTAGGCTGTTCCTAAGTACAGTATCAAGGGCCCATCAGTCATCCATCCTTCTTCACTAGTCACTGCCCCTGTACTCAGGGGATTCTTCCTGTCCCATTTGAGAATGTGGTAGAGCTTCCCAGGATGGAAATCTGATATTCTTTTGGTTATTGTGTGAATCTCCAACCACTGTGAATGCCCTGTGAACACTTGAACATCATACACCTTATAGGTATGCCCCAGGTGAACCTCCTCCCATGCATCCCCCATTTCATCATGCACCCCGCGCCAGTGATCTTCCACTGCCACAGTTGTAACCCTTCTATGCTCCAAAACTTCTTCAAAATTGAAGCCAACAAAATAACCAAATACAATTAATAGGAAAATGATATAATAATGATAGTTGTAAAAAAAAACCCAAAAACCGAATAAAATACAAAATTAAAAAAAAAATTGAAAAAAATAAAGTAAAATATAAAATTAATTTTTTTTTGACATTATGGCTTTCGTCACTGTAAGATCTGTTGTCTTGTTTGTACAGTGACATTTTCTTCCATTTATTGCCCCAGTGTCTTATTTTTTTTATTTTTGTCTTCAAAGAAGCTTTAGGTTACAGAAAAGTCACGTACAGAATATAGGTGATTCCCGTATACTCAACATCCCCCCCCCTTTCCCCATTAATAACATTTTACATGTGGATGGTACATTTGTTAGAGTTGACATACAAATATTGAAACATTGCTGCTAACTATGGTCAATGGGACAGCATGTTCTGCATCTCCTCTTGGTTTTTAGTTTGTTCGTTGGGCTGGACCATGTCTTCCTGTTTCTTAGTATGGCTTGTAATTTTTTGTTTATCTTGATGGGTTTATGTCTGCCTGTTTCTTAGTATGGCTTGTAATTTTCTGTTTATCTTGATGGGTTTATTCAGTTGATTAGTTTTCCTGCTCTAGAGTTTTATTTATTTATTTATTTTTCTGTGTGTCCTAAGGTTTCACTTTGACACTTCGTTCTTCTTATTCTATTTCCTTGCTGTTGTCTTTGTTCCCTTGGGAAAAAAAAATTAGGACCAGAGAAAAGGAAAGACGTAAGAGAAAAAGAATAATTGTAATAATAATAGTAAAAGGTAGAAGAGGAACCATACAGGACCTATGAAAATGAATAATTAACAGGAGTAAAAAGTACAGAGAAATACAAATAAAAAAGTAGAATAGAAACAATGAAACAAGAAACAAAATAGAGAAAAATATATAGACTGACTTAAAGGCCAGAATGATGAGAAGAGTGGAAAAGAAAAAAGAAAAGAGAAAAAGTAAAAAAAAAAAAAAAAAGAGAGAAATAAAAACAAGAAAAATTGAAGACCAGGAAAGAGAGGTGGAATGAAAGAACAACAGAAAACAGATGATAGAAAAATGAAGAAAAGAAATAGCATAGGTAGAAAAAAATCTGTGCAAGAAAAAAAAGAGAAAGAAAGGGGAAATGCAAGAAACAAGATAGCAGCAACTAATTTAAAAGAAAAAGGAGAGAAAGAAAGAAAGAATGAAAGAAAGAAAGAATGGAAAGAAAGGAAGAAAAACGAAAAAGGAAAAACAGCATTTCCCTTAGGCCTCTAAGTAGCTTCTCAGGTTGCCTGTGTTCATCAATCAGTCAGTCATCCTGCAACCTGCCCTCTGCACATTTTGAACCAGGTTTTAGAGAGGAAAATAAGGAGTGGGGGTGGGGAGGAAGATCCAAGAAAAGCTAATACAAAAAGAATGTCTATATGTTCCCTGTCATAAACTTTCAACCGGATGCCTGATACCTGGTGGATCGCTTCTCTAAGAAAAGCTGGGAATGGAACCATGGACCTCATATATGCAAGGGGGGAATTCCTCCGCTGAGCTAAACTGTCTCCTTAGGTTAGTTAGCCTTTCAGAAAGCTATTTGCAGCCTTTCAGAAAGTTATTCCCCTCCTTTCCCTCGAGCAGGTTAGATTCCCATCAGTTTGCCAGAGTCCTGGCAAACTGATTAGTCTGTCCCTGCCTCCTCTGTAATTCCTCTCTTTACCTGGGTGGCTGGGTGTGGCAGCCTGCCTGAGGAGATCTCCCCTTCCCTCTCCCTGTCCAGTCGGAGTCCCTTCTGAGGTTCAAAGGGAGCTCAGCTGGCCAAACTCCCACAGGGAAACCACTTTCCATCCTCCCAGATCCCTCTTCATCCCAGGGAATGCCCCAGCACACTCAGTTTGGAGCAGGGAGCCAGGGGTTCCACCTAGGCTGTTTGCCCTGAGGGTGGAGTATATGTGCAGCTTCCAGGCACTGGGGTGAGCAACTCAAGGTTTTCCTTTGGCTTCATTATCTTTCCAGTACCCTCCTAGATGACTCAGAGCACCTTCCTGTTCTGTATATATCCAAAGGAGCTCTTTCAGACAGGTCTCTGCCCTTTCTCTGCAACTTTGCTGTGAGAGGGTCAGACTCTGCCTACCCACCTCGGCACCATTTTCCTGGAACTCCTGTATATACCACATTTTGTTTATCCATTCATTGGTTGATGGGCACTTGGATTATTTGCATCTTTTGGCAATTGTGAGTAACTCCATTATGAACATTGGTGTGCAGGTGTCTGTTCACGTCACAGTTTTCACTTCTTCTGGAAACATTCCTACTAGAGGAATTGCTGGATCATATGGCAGTTCTATATTTAGCTTCATGAGGAGCTGCCAAACTATATTCCACAGAGGCTGCACCATTTTACATCCCCACCAACAGTGAAGGAGTATTCCTATTTCTCAACATCCTCTCTAGCACTTCTGTTTTCTGTTGGTTTTTTTTTTTTTTATATATACATTGGCCATTCTATGCAGTATGAGATGACATCTCATTGTCGTTTTGATTTGCATTTCCCTAATAGCTAGTGATATTGAGCATTTTTTTTCATTTGTTTTTTGGCCATTTGTATTTCCTCTTTGGAGAAATGTCTAAGTCTTTTGCTCATTTAAAAATTGGATTGCTTGCTCTTTTATTGTTGAGTTGTGTGGTCTCTTTATATAGAATGGAAATCAAACCCTTGTCATATATGTGGTTTCCAAATATTTTCTTCAATTGAGTGAGCTGTCTTTTCACTTCTTGACAAAGTCCTTTAAGTCTCAAAAGTGTTTAAGTTTGAGGAGGTCCCTTTTATTGTTTTCTTTCATTGCTTGTGCTTTCGGTTAAGGTTTAATAATATACCACCTAACACCAGGTCTTAGAGATATTTCCCTACATTTTCTTCTAGGAGCTGTATGGTTATAGATTTTATAGTTAGGTCTTTGATCCACTTCAAGTTTATTTTTGTGTAAGGTGTGAGATAGGGGTCCTCTTTCTTTCTTTTCACTGTGGGTATCCAGTTCTCCCAGCACCATTTGTTGAATAGACTGTTCTACCCCAGCTGAGTGGGTTTGACTGGCTTGTCAAAAATCACTTGACCATAGATGTGAGGGGTCTGTTTCTGAACCATCAGTTTAGTTCCATTGGTGTATGTGTCTATCTTTATGCCAGTACCATGCTGTTTTTACCACTGTAACTAGGTAATATGATTTAAAGTCTAGAAGTGAGAGTCCTCCCTCCTCGCTTTTCCTAAGATATTTCTGGCTATTTAGGGCCCTTTACCCTTCCAAATAAATTTGATAATTGTGTTTTCCATTTCTTTGAAAAATATTGGTGGAATTTTTTTTTATCAGGATTGCAGTGAATCTGTATATCATTTGGGTAGTTGACATCTTAATGATATTTAGTCTCCCAATCCATGTGCACAAAATGTTCTTCCATTTATTTAGGTCTTTTTTGATTTCTTTTAGCAATGCATTACAGTTTTCTGAATACAAGTGCTTTTCATCCTTGGTTAAGTTTTTTCCTAAATATTTTATTCTTTTAGTAGCTATTGTAAATGGAATTTTTTTCCAGACTTCCTCCTCAGATTTATGCATTGCTAGTGTATGGAAACACTATAGATTTTTGCGTATTAATCTTGTATCCTCCCACTCTGCTGAGATCATTTATTAGCTCTAGCAGCTTTGTTGTAGATTTTTCGGGACTTCCTAGGTAAAGGATCATATCATCTGTGAATAGTGAAACTTTTACTTCTTACTTTCCAATGTGGGTACCTTTATTTCTTTTCTTGCCTGATTGCTCTAGCTAGAACCTCTAGCACTATATTGAACAACAGTGGTGACAGTTGGCATCCTTGTCTTATTCCCGATCTCAAAAGGAAACCTTTTAGTCTTTCACCACTAAATTTTGGCTGTGGGTTTTTCATATATAGCCTTTATCGTGTTGAGAAATTTTCCTTTAATTCCTATCTTTTGTAGTATTTTTATCAAGAAAGGATGCTGTATTTTGTCAGATGCCTTTTCTCCATCAGTAAATAGGGTCATGTGATTTTTCATTTTTGATTTATTAATGTGTTGTACTGGTTGATTTTCTTGTATTGAATCACCCTTGCATGCCTGGTATAAAACCCACTTGATCCTGATGAATAATTCTTTTAATGTGTTGTTGGATTAGATTAGCAAATATTTTGTTGAGGATTTTTGCATCCATATTTATTAGGGAAATAGTTCTGTAATTTTTTTTTTCTTTTTTAAACTTTATTTTGTACATTTAATAATAGAAAATATAAACAATTAAAAAAGAAAACAGTTGAATAAAAACATCCATTTCTCAATTAAATGTACTAGATACATATAAAATTTTTTTTTGAATCATACACTATGCTACACAGTATATTTGTTTCATAGTAACACAATCATACAGAATTTGTCCTTTTGTGTCTGGCTTGCTTTGCTCAATGTAATGTTCTCCAGGTTCATCCATGTTGTCATATGCTTTACGACTTTATTTCATCTTACAGCTGCATAAAATATTCCATCGTGTAAATACACCACAGTTTGTTTATCCATTCATTGGTTGATGGACACCTGTGTTGTTTCCAACTTTTGGCAATCATGAACAATGCTGCTATGAACATTGGTGTGCAGATGTCTGTTTGTGTCACTGCTCTCAGTTCTTCTGGGTATATACCCGGTTGTGGTATTGCAGGGTCACATGACAAGTCTATATTAAACTTCTTTAGGAATTGCCAAACAGTCCTCCACAGTTGCTGTATCATTTGCATTCACGCCAACAGTGAATAAGTGTCCCTATCTTTCCACATCCTCTCCAACATTTGTAGTTACCTGTCTTTTTAATAGTGGCCATTCTGAGAGGTGTGAAATGATATCTCATTGTAGTTTTGATTTGCATTTCCCTTATCATTACTGATGTTGAGCATTTCTTCATGTGGTTTTTTGCCTGTAATTTTCTTTTTTTTTTTGTAATATCTTTATCTGGCTTTGGTATTAGGGTGATATTGGCTTCACAGAATGACTTTGGTAGTGCTTCTTCCATGTACCTCTTTTGTATGGATTTAATATGCATACTTTAGCTGCTCGGTTACTTTCTTTAAGTATTGTGAGGTATTATTTCATTTCAGTTTATGCAGTCATCATCATTGAAAAACTTATGTAGCAGGGTTACATGTCAAGAGTTTCGAGAAAAAAAAAAAAAGATAGTTTGGGCTTTTGTCTGGAAAATGTATTGAAAGGTAGCAAAACCTGGAGCCAGAGAGGCTATTGTAGTGCATCATGGGATGGTGGTGATTTGACTTGGAGTGGTAGCTCCTGACCTCGAGTGGAGATAAGGAGTAAATTTCATTATCTGTTTCAGAGGAAGAATTAACAGATGTTGGTAAGTAGATACTAAGTGTGATGTGTGAGTAGATGTGTGAATGATGAAGCTTCAATTTCTATCCTGAGCAACTGGTTTCTTGAAATTATTTACCAGGTTTAAAGTACATGGTCCTAAGCACATTTTGCATGTTACATTTATTTTTCAAGAATTCATTAAGAGTCTCCGAAGAATGACTTCCCTGCTTGTTATTTTAGAGAGGGTAAAAATAAGCCAAGAAATGAATGGGTCTACTGTGAAAGAGCTTTCTGACCAGGCCCCAAAATTAAGAATTTTTAATTTTTAAAAAATCATTCAACATGTACTATTCAATATATACTGGTTTCTGGACTTTTAACAGTGAATATGATGGGACTAGTGTGTGCTCATACCGAATTCAGTAGTAAATATGGACTAGTAGAAAGTCACTTATCATTATATGGTGAGGGGGTAGCTTTGAGAAAAGACATATACTTTTATGATAATACATAGCAGTAGCAGACACCCTAAATTTGGCAAGTTTAAATTTTGTAAAGATTTTTCCATGAAAATGATGCCTAAGCTGAAAGAATGAATAGGAATACACCAGAGCAGGGGCTCGGAGCTGTAAAGACACCACAGAGGAGAGATCATGCCACACTTGAGAAACAGAGGAAAAGTTAATAGGGCTTGAGAATAGAGAGCTAAGAGAAATGCAACTATTGGGGTGAAGGAGGAGTCAAATTATAAAAAGCCTTATAATTTATCTTAGGAAGTTTAATATTTATTGTGAAACCTGTGAGGAGCTTTTAAATGGCTGTTGGCAAGAAATTGACCTGATAAGATTTGCATTTTAAAGAACTCTGACTAAAAAAGGATTGGAATGAAAAATAAGGAAGATAGCCAAGTTGATGGTGATGGGGTCTTGAACTGGGTCTTGAACTGGCTATGCAAATAGAGAAAAATGGATGGATTTGGAGAATATCTAGGAGATTAAATAATGGACATTTAGTTATTGACTGGGTGTGGGGTTGAAAAAAAGAGGGAAGTCAGAAATTATAGCATGGGTGAGATAAGGAAACATGGAGAAGATCAGGTTTGCAGAGGAAATCTTCTAAACCTGTGTGATTTGAAATTACTGTGAAAAATCCAAGGGATTTATTCAGGAGGTATATATGGGCCCCTGGCTCAGAGAGCTTTCTAGGCTAGAAGAGTAGGAATTCAGTAATGTATTGATGACATTTCAAGCTCTGGGAGTAAATGAGATCACCCAAGTAATGTTTGTGTAAATAATAGAGAGAGTCAAACATGGAGGATGAACAGCTAAAACCCAAGTATGCACATACCTATAGTGGGAAAATATGATGAAATGCACCAGGAAAGAGAAACTGTACTTTGGGATTTTAAAGAAGGGAATAGTCTTTAATTGTTAAGAGGGCAGGAAAGTCATGATGGTTAATATTTAGACAGATTGTGAAAGAGGGTGATCCAAACAGAAGGAAAGAGACAAGCAGTTACATAGAGGGGCAAAAGAATGGGACATCTTTAGAGACCAATGACTTTGGGATAGGGCAGAAAGGTCAGTTGAAGCCATTTTACAAAATACCTAATGCATTACAATATTTGAATAAGTTCAAGGTAGTTGATTTAATTCCATTAACATACCTTGTAAAAAATTTCTCTTTTATAAATTTTATTAAGGTCACAGTTAAGTTACTAGGTGTTTTTGATTCTTAGTGTACTTCCACTTGATGTTCTTAATGGAAGAATCTCTTCAGATGCTTTAGAAGAAATATTCAGATTGTATTTTAAGAAATTGATTAATTCACTAATGCTGTTCATCTGATTTCATTCATGTTCAAATAAGTCCGCGTACATTAATTATTCAAGTCTTACTAGCACTTAGAGAAAAAAAGTGGTTGAAATGATGAAATATAGTTTAGACATATGGTATTTACATTTGAAAGGTCTCCAATATTTTTAAAAATGTGGAAGAATGGAGGGGATAAAATTTTGCCTAAGCTTTTTTATGCATTTTTATTAAGGTAAAAAAACTTGTAGAATTATAAAGTATTATAAGATGCCTTTTGTTTTTACAGACTAAATATATAGCTGATTAGAATTTGAATTTTAATGTGAAAATTCATGTTTCATTAAGTGGAAGAATGTTTTGTTACTTTTTAAAGGAACATGCAATTATGATCCTACAATGAAAGGTTCAGTTCTTAAAACTCAGGTTTTCCTTTTTCTAATATTTGAGAAATTAGGAAATATATTGGCTACTTGTTGGGTGTAGAGCTCTATACACAATCCTTTGGAGGAGTAAGAAACCTATACTGTGTTCTTAATGAGTTTATCAGCCAGTCAAGGAGAAAACGATCTTTTTATATTTAAATGGATTCATTTTTCATTGGTTCTTTTAATTGATTTTTCATTCTTGAGTTTAATTCTTTCTTTTAATTTGCTTCTTTTTCCACTAGATTTCATTGTCTAGTAATTTTAGGAAAATATAATAAGTACTGCATTCCTTGAAATATTTTATGTTCGTGTTTATTAGTCTGCTACTTTTATACCTTGTCATATTGACATAATAAAGTAATTGGATCATACTTTCCCTGACAATTTTGTAGAAATGTAGTGCTGAACTAGTCTTTTAGCCATAGCCTTAATTACTTGTTTGAATGGATTTTATTGTCAAATTGTTTATTTTTTGAAACTCTTAGGGATGCCTGACTTTTTGGATATTTAATATATCTGTTTCTTTTGTATTCAAAGAGTATTTTGCCTTGTAAAATTCTTGGGTCACACTTAGAAATTTGTAGACGTTACTACTTTTCTTTGACTTTTGACATAGAATGTTATGGAAAAGGTGAGGCCAATTTGATTTTTCTGTCCCATATAAGTGAATTGCTGTGTTCTGCCCAAACACCTGATGATTTTTTTTTTCTCTAAGTTTAGTGACTTAAAGATATAACTTCTTTTGGGTCATTCTGTATCAATGATACATTTGTATCATTCTTTTGGATCATTCTGTATCAATTTATAAGGAAACTGTTATTTCTATCTGTTCCTCCTCCATGTTAAGGAACATTTGTACTATTATTACTTGAAATATTTTTGTATCTAGTTTTTGAATTCTTCAGGATCAGCATTTTCAGGCGTCTTTGTTTTTTGTAGCTCCTATCTTTTCCTCCATTATATATATATATATATAATTTGTCTTTTTCCTCTTAATTTAAGCTTTTCCTCTTTATGAGTAACTCAATTTTAACCAGTTGCCTCATTTCTTTATTTTTATTTTATTGATTAGTACCAAATAACAAATGTTTAATCTTCAATAGGTTTTGATGTTTCTGCAGTATCTTTTTAATTTCTTACTATTTTATCATTTTATTTTGATCTATTACCATTTTTTTAAAACTCCTACTATAATGTAAAGCTTTCTGTTCCTTAGGTTGTATTTTCTTTAGGAGTGAGTGCTTATTTTCTGCTTTGCATGTTTATTCCTTTCCTTTCCTATCTCTCATTCTTCTTTCCCTTTTATCCAGTGGTATGTTTACATATTTGCCATAATTTTTCTTTTCATCTCGCCATATTTAATGTGGGCAGATATTCTGTTTGCTGTGATCCAGTGTTGATTAATCTTTCTTCCCTTCTGATTGGTCTGTTTTCATTTGGGAGCTACAATTTGAGAATGAGTTGTTGTCTCTTTCATTTTTCTATAACTCAAGGTGAGGGCTTGGGAGGGGCTTGTTCAGGAGCAGTGGAGGGGTAGGGGTAGGGCTTGGCTGGGTTATGTGCAAGCTGTGTCAGAATGTTCTGTGGCCCCTTTCTCCATTTTGGCCACATATGGACAATGATGACCTTTAATAGGAACACTCAGATGTAAACCTTACTTTTGATGGCATGCAAACTACTCTGTACCTCTTCAGGTAAGTGGTACGAAGCCATTCCTGAGGGAGTTTTGTGGCATTATACTTTGTACAGTGGTTTCCCTCTTTACAGCTGTAAGCCCTGTGGCATAGATCTTTATCCATTAAAGAACTGAAATTTCCTCCACAATGTGATTATTTTAAGTACTTAAGATTACTTTGGGGACAGTAGGAGTATCTCCAGTGTTAAATAGCAAGGTTATTTTACACATTTTCTGAAGCACACCATCTTCAGAATCTCTAAATGGGTTTTACATTGCCAGTATTTGTATATTGTACCATTTCCTTTTGCAAACCTAGAAACAGCTGATTATAAGGTGTGTACCATTTTAAATTTAATTATTTTCTCATTAGACTTTGCAATTTTCTCTCATTCTTTGTGTTTCAATTTAAAATGATCAACTCTTATGAAATAGGTATATAAGCTTCCTGAAATCACAGTGTCCAGCACCATTGTAGAAAGATGTCTGTCCTTTATGTGATTGTATTTGTCTGATGAAGGGAAGTGATCTTTTCCCAGAATTCTTATAAATCCAGTTCTCACATGGACAAAAACATATACAGTCTTCAGTACACTCCTGGTGATTCATTAAGTCTTTAGAGTGCAGAAGGGCAGTGGTGGGTCACAGTAGGGCAAGATTTCAGCCGGGAGCCTGTCACCTCATATCGATCTACCAGTTATTTGTTTCATTTATGTTTGAAGTTGCTCCACTATGGCTGTGATTACTGTGAATTCCATCTGAGACATACGAGAGGGTAAAAGCAAACTGAAATTTATAAAGTTTACTGAGGAATCTGAAAGCAACCTTTACATCCAGTTTATTATGTTTATATCTAAATACAATTGGTATCATGCTCACTACTATGGAGGACATAGGTGGCCCATAAGGAGATTATTCATTGTAAGAATCAAAGATGGACCATCTGCGATTGAGGAACCACTATGCAGTTCAAAATGATTATTATTAATCAGTTGTACTGATAATCTTATCAATTGGAATTAGTGTTTGGAGCCAGTTTTGAAGACTTTTAAAGACTGCACATGATTCTGTGATGGAACATTCTCAATGAAATTGTTTCAAATGGTAGGGGAAGTTTAATTTATTGCCATTTTTTTCTTTTCCTGATGAATCAAAACTAGCAATGTTAGGGCAGGTTTAAAATACTCGTATAATAATTCTATTATGTTTAACAGGTTACTGTGATTTTTCGTACTTATATATATATTACATTTTTTCTTTTTTCTCAAAACATTCCAGAATTTTAAGATTCTTTGGTTTTGTAACTTGGAATTTCTTTTCCTGTAGGTGGTTTTGTACCGTTCGTTTTGATTTAAATAAGCATTTATTAACCATGTAACAGCAAAAATCTGATGGATTTGCCTGGTTTAGTTTCACAACCAAACACTCTGAGTGGAGAAGAAATAAGAAAACAAATAAACAAAAAAAGGCCTTTAAACCCTCCCGTTTTCCCCCTTTTGAACCATCTGGTCAATACACTTAAAAAGAAAAAACAAAAAAAAAAGATCTCTATTTACTTATAGTTCACAAAGGAGTTTCTCTGTTCTGAGCCTCAGGAGAAATACTCACCATTTGTTTCCTAAACAGGGGCTTCAAAAGAATCAAACTTTTGAGGAATCAAGCTATAAATTATAGTTTGTAACTTAGTAACTTTTCCTATCATGAACTAGGAAAGTAGTTCATGATTTTTGAACTAAACTGGAAATGGATGATATAGCTCATAGCTATTCTATATGCATTACACTGTTGCCTTAGAAGAACAGTAGTAAGAATTCTTCCAGTCTCTTCCAGTATATTCAAGACTGGCAGCAAGTCAGAGAATCTATCTGGCATTTGGTTATAGAGTTTTGTTAAGTAAGTTCATGTATTTGGATTGCATTAATGTCTCTTTCCCCAATTTTTAACCTCAGTCTAAAAATCCTTAAATATGTTTGTAATCCCTCATTGATTGTAACTGTGTATGCGTGTGTGTGTGTGTGTGTGTCGGGGGGGGGCGGATCTGTTTTTATTGATATATTACATGTTTAAAAAGCAGCTGAGTTTTTAAATCTCTCGCCAAGTTCTCTGATAACTTTCTAATTTTGTGGTATTTATGTTTACAGTTTTTGAACATTTACAATTGGTAAAAAAAAAAAATTGTTCGAAAACCACTAAAAACTTAAACCATTCTTCTTTTTCTTTTTAATGATGCCCTCCTTCAGTTACTATTAACATTTTCTGCAGCTTATGCAATTTTGCTTAAAAAATATTCCACACCCTTTTGTTGCTGCCAACCCTTGATTTAACCCACCAAAAATGGGTACTTTTGGACAGCATCCACACTGAGAAATCCTTTCCAAATAAAACATTTGTTAGAACACAAATGATTTATTTGGGTACATCCAAGAGCCTAAACATTTGATTCAGCTGCCAGTGTATGCTTTTTCGCCTAATGTTTCTACAGTGTTTCCATATTTTCATAGGCTAGGAGCCAAGTTGTCCAACAGTCTGTTACCTCTTGGGGTGGAAGTTGGTGTGTATGTGGGGAGTTGGTAGTTTCAGAATGCTCCTATGTATAGCCAAATTGAAATACCTTATAACTGGCAGAAGTTAGCCCTACCAACCTGGAAGCACATAGATATGAAACAGCTCCCCAGGCCTGTCCAAAGTGGTTTGAGGAAGCCCACTCAGATCCCCTATGACATAAGAAAATCAGAACTCTTAGGGCAACTCATCCAATTAGATGCCGGGTCTAACTCATTCAATCATATGTTGGACTTAAGGTAATCAAGACACTTAGCACAACTGAGCTCTACTGTGTTGTTTTTATATATAGATATCTTATGGTACTACTAATAAACAATACTTGTGTAATGCTTTATAGTTTATAAGGTGCATTGCCATGTCCCATTTGATCAATCATAATAAAAAATACTTGTAAGGTAGATGGTATCTACATTTTACAGATGAGAAACCAGTCATATATGCTGGAAGTGTTGGCCCTGTGGTTTAAATCCTCATCATTTGATTCTACCTTCTGTGCTCTCTCCCTGCACCATGCTTGAAATAAGACATGGCCTTATGGAAGACAGACAGACCTAGTATAATCCAAAACTGCATTAGATAGAAATCAATTTAAAGACCAAGAACTCTACTGGTACAATCAGCACCATGAGGTCAATGAGCAACAAACATTTGTTGACCCTAACTAAGCACTGTGGGATTTGTAAAGTACTTATTAGATAATATCTGTAACTATATGTAGCTCTGTGTAATAACAAAAGATAGGTAAGTGAAGATACAAATTAGTATCTATGTAACATTTCGACAATAATAACATTTATGCTGATATAAGTGTTATATTTTATCTCTGTAGGTGTACTGCATTAAAAGGAAGTAGAATTTGATGGTAGCCTTTTGAGCAAAATTTTGAGAATGTTGTATTGTTACTTAACTGAGGTCACTGGAAAGGTTTCTCTTTTATGTAGTCACTGAGTGCTTTCTGTAGCTGTGCTTGGTGTCAAGCAGTATGCCAGGGACTGGAGATAAAAAGGTAATCAATACACAGGACTCAGCCTTTCTAGAAGAGTTTATAATCTAGTGAATGACCTGAGCACAGTGGAGGAAGTGACTCCTGCTAGGTTTGGTAGAGGTAGAGAGAAATCAGAGATCCATGTTTTCACCAGGACTTGAAAGATGAGTAGGCGTTCCATCACCAAATAAGGATGAAGGGTATTCCCTCTAGGATAAACTGTGGACATGCCCTGAAGTGTAAAAAGGGATGGGAAAAATTTCTAATGGTAATAAATTATTCTGGGAAATGGAGGAGACATTAGAAGCTAGTCTAGGTCTTGTTTGCCAGCAGTCCTTTCCTTAGGGATAAAGGATAAATGGAAGGAAATTACACATAATACCCATAATGGCTTTTCACCTATTTTCTATTTCTGTGTCTTCATCTATTCAACTCACTCTAGTCAGGATAAACTTGCATTATTTATAGTAGTTGTCAGAGTGTGCTTTAGAATCTCTGTGAAGGTAGATTTTGTATTCTGACCTCTCCCTACTACCAGTTCTGGTCTGTTTTTCCTGGCTCTTACCCTGCCCCTCCCCCTGGCTCCCCACTCCCACCCCCCCGCCCCACACTGGGAGTTTAACTCAATAACAGCCTAGTACTGCCTTGAGTTAGTATCCTCTAGGTCCAATCTAGCAGAAAAATGTGAGAACCATTGCCACAAGCAAATAGTTTTATTTTTGTTTTCAATCTAAGCAGGGAAAAAGCAGTAGCTGGTATGTTTTATAGAAATATAACTCATTTCTGATAACCAGATAGTTTGGAAAGTAAATTGTTGGCAATTAGAAATCCAGTTAGGAACTGTGTTTTAGTTTGCTAGGCTGCAGAAAACAGATACTCTAACATTGAGAATTTATTAGCTTGGTACAATTGAACTCTAATATGTTGAATTTACAAACTTATAGTTTTGAGGCCATGAGAATATCCAATTCAGGGCATCATCAGGTGATGCTTTCTTCTGAACACTGGCTGCTGGAGATTCTTGGCTCCTCTGGTACATGGCAAGGCCCATGGCGGTGTCTGCTGGTCTCTTCCTTCTCTTCTGGGCTTTGTTGTTTTAAGCTTCTTGCTTATGTGGCTTTTCTCGTCTGAATTTCATTCTCATATAAAGCTCTCCAGAAAGCAATTTAAGATCTACCCTGGGCCATGCCCTATCTGAAGTAACCTCATCAAAAGGCCTTTCTTACAATCGGTTTACACCCACAGAAATAGATTAATTTAAGGACATGATTTTCTGGGGTACGTACAGTTCTAAACCACCACAGGCTGTTTAATAGTCCAACTAAGAGATGATTACCCATATTAAGGCCGAAGCAATGGAGATGGTGATCGTGGAGTGGAGAAAAATTGAAGAGGTGGCCTCAGTGAGACTTGGCAATTGGCCATGAGT
Organism: Tolypeutes matacus; assembly: GCA_026826555.1. Taxonomy (NCBI): domain Eukaryota; kingdom Metazoa; phylum Chordata; class Mammalia; order Cingulata; family Chlamyphoridae; genus Tolypeutes; species Tolypeutes matacus. The sequence goes on from JAKSZT010054334.1 coordinate 32,430,417, forward strand.
GGGAAGAATCAAGGAGGACTCCTAGATCTCCCAGTTGGGTGATTGGGTGGATATTGACATCATTAATGTGAGAACAGAATAATGGAGAAAATAAGTGTTTTTTTTTTTTTTCCCAAAGTGTGGCCTGAGAGAGAAATAAGGGAGATGAGGAGACGATATAAACTTTCTTGGACACTTTTTAATCTGTGCAAAATCCAAGAAGAGGATATGATAGCATATGGAGGTCTAGAACTTGGAAGAGTGGTGAGAACTGGAGATGGATTATCTAATAAGAGATGAAATAAAAGAAATGAACATGAATCAGATTTCTCCAAGAATAATGTGTAGAGGGAGAAGGATATAGACTGAAATGTGGGCTTTCAGGCTGCTGGTGGATGATATTAAATGCCTAATAGAAGTCTTGTGCTAGGGACTACAGAAAAATAACAAGTGAATAAATTCCCTACCCTTGAGAAATTTGCAGAAACATTCTCGACATTTGCACTGTGCTTTATGTTTTATTAGATCTTTTCACATACACCGTCTTTTAGAAAACTTCTTAGGTAGTTCTGTCAGCTAAACAAACATTTAATAAGGCAAGGAATGTCCCCAAATTAGAGTAGTCATTTTGCAACCAGTATGCTGGCAGGCATAGGTGATGAGATATACAGATTCTCCTCTTAGGTGGTCTGAAATAGAGCGATATCAAATAATTGTTTTGCACTGAGAATATTAGGTAAAGTGGAGGAAAACAGAAGATGTATAGTGACATAACCAATAGGATCTTGGTTATTGACCAACCTTAACTCTCTGAGACTCCTTCAACAACTGGGAATTAAACAAGTGAGGCCTCTGAGAAGCTAAATAGATGTCACAAGGTACATCCATTTAACTTACACAAGAATATGTTACATTCTTAGGATCTATTTTATATTCCATACAAAATTTACCTGGCTTATTTTTCTGGTTTCAAAGTATACAATAATGAGAAGCAGCAAATTTGAATTAACCATTTTAGCAAATAAAAGGGCTTTAGAATTATTTCGTTGAACTTCCTCATCTTACTTAGGCTTAAATATATTAAATGCTTTATCCAAGACCACTCGGCTAGAAATAATAGTCTAAATCCAGTTGACTTTTAGTCCAGTGTTTTTTCTGTTCTACCATAGGCCAGAAGGAGCATCTATAAAAAGAGCATGCCAACACTGAGAAGTAACAGTCTGACAGACTATAAAATGCAGATACAAGAACTCAAGAAGCACACCTGTTTCAGGTGATTTAGTGTAGACACACTTCAGTGGGCCATGAAGTTATTTCTGTACACAGCATTGCACAGTCATTGATGTTCATAATTATTAGCCTGAGTCATCAAGAAAGAAGTTAACTTATGTCCCTAACCTTCTGTACAAAGTATATTAGGAATATTTCCATCCTAAGGGGTTAATATTTTTTCTCTTAAATTTTCAGTTAGAGGAGAAAAATGCTCACAATTCAGAAAACTAAACCCGTCAGAACATAATATTCCTAAGAATAGTGTGGAACAGGCTTATTGATTCAGTGCAGACCTCTCACGACCTGTTTACTGTTTTATTAAAAGGACAAGACTTAGAAGTTTGGTACAGAGAGTGATATGACATACCTTAAAGGCTGCATAACCTTATTTAGAACAGAATTCCTCTTGAATCCGTAGAGGAAGGTGTAATCTCCGTCAGATGCCTGGCTTACAAAACTCATGGATTAGGGCTCATCCTTGGAGGACGGTGTGAGTACCTTTGCAGAACTAATTATTATTGTTTAACTTTGTCTTGGAATCGGGTCACCTTAGACTCTCATTTACACTTGGCCCATTTTACCCTGCTGGCTTTGACCACCACCGTGCTTGATTTCTCTTATGTGACTCTGTATTCCAACACTGGTTGGTGCCTTCATGCCTGGCATTTCTGTGGTGCTCTGCCATTGATTCAAACTCATTGTCTCAATTTTGGTGACTGGGATAGCCCCATCCTGTTTTTTCTTGGTTCAACCCCTTGCGCTGTCTACCATTTTCTACCACTTTTACCTAGGAAAAGCTGATTACCAAATCAAAACTACGTTTAATTCTAGCCTTGGAAAATTCATAGGAAAAGCCAGAAAATAAATAAGTGGCTTTTTGAAAGCAAAAGGACTTGTCAGAATAAGCATTTTTATTTATCTTTAATCATATCCTGGCATTTACTTTATTCACTACTTGTTACATTTTTAACAAACATAGAATTTATTGATAAACAACATACTTTTAAAAATGGGTACTGCCATTTTCTTTTTTCGTGTTTGGCATACGTAAGTGGCGTGCAATTAATTATTTTTCTTTAACATGAAGGAAGTCAGTTAAATGGAAGTCAGTTGTGCATTGCAGAATATTAGCCAACATTCACTTGTTTCTTCTGAGTAAAATTCTGGCCAGTTGCTGGGTGTATAAATTCAAGGTCATTGGGTTATCAGTGCTGGGTGTCAGACATCAGGTTCCTTTCTCTTGACTAGGTTAAAGGATTGTGGAGGGGCATGGAATTGACCACTTTGTGTGTCAGTGAGTGAAAATTGTATTTTGGTCCAATATTTTTGCACTTGGAGCTGCAGGAAGCCACAGAGGTCAGGACTGCATTCAGGCTTTCCTCAAATGAGCGCTGGCTGCCCTTTTCTTACAAATCCCCAAGGAAAAGAGATTCCATGACCTCTGTTGACCACACATTTCAGAGCCTCACAATCACACTTGTACGGAGTTCTTCCTAAAGCTCCTTCCTAATTCTTCCTCTTTCACTTTCTTCTTTATGGTATGTTTTTTTTAACTTTCACTGTTTTTCTTTTTTTTTTTCTCTTTATCAAGAACAATATGTGTGCATTATATAGTCAATAGAGAAATATAAGAAAATATGAAAAGAAACAGGAGACAAGAAAAGTAAAGCTACCATAATTTTAACAACACTCAGAATAATGAGATCATTTCATACATGTTATTTGGGTTTTGATTTTTCTGCTTAAGAATATATAGTGAAAATCTTTCCATGTCAGTGGGAACATATGTACATCTTTTGAAATGGCCCTTTATGGTATTATATGTTATGACACCATGATCATTTATTTAACCACTATCCTGTTTTTAGACATTTAGTTCAATTCCAAGATTTAGTTAATTACAAATAGTAAGAAAAATTCTTTTGTACATCCTTAATTATTACCTTAGGATAAATTCCAAGAGTTAGAATTCCTAGACCAAAAGACAGGTGCATTTTTATGGCTTTTGATGTTTTCTGCCAAATTGCCCTGCAGTTTACATTGCAGCAGCACCCACTACAGTATGAGAGTGGCCTGCTATTAATTAATTTACATTGCAGCTCTTTTGCCAACTTGGAAAAGATGACTCACCGGCATGAGGCGGCCGGCCATTTTCTAGTTTGACGAGCATGTTGTAAGGTTGGTGCTTAATGATCGTGACCCTTTTCCTCTTCCAAAATTCCACTTACCTCATGCCTTTTCATCACAGTGAGAAATTTTAATTTATTTCTTCTCTTTTGAAAATTAAAAAATAAATGGTAGAAAAGAGAACTGGAGCTTTGGAACAATGTGTGTGTGCATGATTGTCCTCCGTGACTCCTGCCCTAGGGATGTTAAATGAGCCTTCTTAGTGTTCCTGTGGGCATCACACACATGGGCGTTACCACCAGTTGTGTAGCTAGAGTGCAGTCTCTGATGGGTAGCAGCCAGGAGCCCATCCATCACATCTGCCTGGCCCATGAACCTCATCAGCCCCTCTCTCTATAAGACTCTTCGGAGGTACTTGGAGGCTGCAGTACCTGTGTATGTGAGTTGCAAAATTCAGGCTAATACTTTTTCTACACTTTCTGAAAGAATGAAGAAATGGGCCATCAAAACAGAAAGTGTGCTTTTAAGATAAAATATTTCTTATGGGGTTTGATGGAAATATTTTCTTCCGAAGTATCTCTCATCTGAAATAAAAATAAATATGCGAGAAACTTCTTGTCTTGGGAAAATGTACTTTTTATGTTTGTAGCATTCTTCTATTAAGTATAAGGATGATGATGGGGCTTCAATTCACAGCTTTAAAATTTTTTTTTTAAACCTGAGCCATGTTGAGGGCATTTGATCCTAAGGCAAAGCCCTTCAACTGATGTGGTATACCCAGGTGGGTTACAAGTGTACCCAACCTAGCCATCTCTTCAACCCTCGGGGACTGCCTGCCAGGGCAAATACAAATAAGTGCCATTGCCTTTTCTGATGTTCTGTAAAGTGAAAACGGTCGAGAAGCATTTTTACAGAATTGTTTCCCCTGCCTGGTGTCCTTGGAATGTAATACTCTAGATTCAGAGCAACCCTAATGGTTCAGAGTATCCTTACTCTGCTTACTACAGTTTACTCTGATACTATTTTGAGAGAATTAGGAGATCGAGAAAGTTTGGGGAGTTAGGCTAAAACTGGTATTACCTAAGATTCTCATAGCGTAGTTGTGAAATTCTAGGGTCCATGTGCTCTAGCTGAACTTGGTTGGGAGTGCCTGTGTCTTGTGAGCTGTACCATACACAATGCAGGATGCAGAGATAAATCAGTCTTAAGAGCCCATTGACAAGCTCACTGTTGATGGATTGGATCAACTGATATGTGTGTTAATTTCAGACTCCTTAGATCTTTGCACCCTTGACTGAAATTCATGTAGGTGTGGAAAAATCCTGGGTACCTAGGTTTTCTCTTGAACGTTATGCATAGCACAGCTCACTTACTCATTGTCTCCTGTTTGAATGAAAGATTTGGAACGGTTAGACATAAAATTAGACATTAGACATTTGTAACAATGCAATGGGAAGGGTCTATCACCTCTTTCAAGTTGGTTTCCTTATTTGTTAACTTCACTGGTAATAAATTGTAAAAAGAGGACCATGCATTGAACTTCATAAGATGTTGTTATTTAGGTACGCCTTCATAACTGTGGAGTGCTAGGCTTTGGTCCTATCATTGAGGGGTGGAATCTTTTGTTCATTTCTCCTGGGTGTTTGCATTCATTAATCAAAGAACCAGATTTTAGCAACCAAGTTATATATAACCGTAGTATAGTAAGGAATTTGGCTTCCAAAGAGAGGTCTCACCTTTGTCCTGGCTCTAGAATAACTTCTAAACTTTTGGAATTTCCCAAGGAATAGTGTCTTTGATATTCATGGTACCCCCTCCCCACCTGATAGTTTATGTTAATGAATGTCTCACGGTGGGTCTGCCTAACCTGATAGACTTAGGGTGGGGACTGGCCATGCCACAAAGACCAACCATGTGATTGGAGGCTTGGGGCTCTGAGCTACATGATGCCAGCTCAACATCCAGGAAGGGGAGGGGGCTGGAGATTAAGTCGAACCATGTAGCCAGTCATTCAGTAACTCATGCCTATGTAATGGAAACCCAATAAAAATTCTGGACATGAAGCCCAGGTGAGTTTTCTTGGCTGGCAGTTTTCTTTGAGTATTGTCATACACCTTGTTTGGGAAGGTGACATGGCTTGGTGCAATGCAGAAAGGACAACGGAACTATCGCGTTTGATACCCTCTCAAACCGCGCAGGATGCAGCTCTTCCTTTGGCTAGTTCTTATTTGCTCCTTTTTTTTTTTTTTTCTCTAATAGAAGTGTAATTTTAAGTATAGTACTTGCCTGAGTTCCTTGGGTCTTCCTAGTAAATTATTGAATGTGAGGGGTTGTGGGAACCCCTGAATTTGGAGCCGGTTGGCCAGAAATGAAGGTGGACCTGGGGGAGTCCCTGAACTTGCTGCTGGTATCTGAAGTGAGAGGGCATCTTGTAGAGAACTGTGGATAGTTAGTGAAAGAACTCATTGCAGCTTCTTATTTAAAGATTAATAGATTGAAGAGATGTAAACATAGAATGCTGTATCAAGGGATTATGTTTACATAAATATCTTAGCGTTTTTAGTTTCTCCTTGACAACTTAATTTCTATGTCAGAATGCTAAGGTGAGTCCAATTCAGCATTTTAAAGTGAAAAATACATCTATAGCTATTAGCATCATACAAAGCACTAATGTGTCACACGATTTTCCCATATATAGAAATGGAATTATTTTGATGAACACTTTCAGGTTTAAGAAGATTGCTGGAAATAAACATTCCAAAAGCATTGCTGGATGATCTTTTTCTATTTGTTGGGAGAAATAAGTAGTCAAACTTACTACTTAAAACTCTTTTATGTATTTATATAGTGCATTCTAAAATTGGAATCACATTGTAAAGTTAAGGTTAGGCAAGACAGAGTCCTGTGATTGAAAACCTCCTTTCCCCAGTAGACATTTTCCAGTGATATGCAAATCAAAGTCTTTAAAAATATGTATATATATCTATACATCTATATACACACACATATACAAGCACATTTATATATCCGTATCTCTCTGATATCCTCTCTTTTGGCATAAAAATGAGCATTTTATTGCTTTATTTAATTGTATTTTAGTCTTATAAATAAACAAATACTCTGAGTGACGATTTCTTTACTGCCAGTAGAAAAATGTTTAAGCTCAGATGATGTATTTGCCCATGTAGCCTAGTATTTCAGATTATTACTTCTGTTGGTCTTGACAAAATATTTATAATTCATGTAAAGCACTAGAATAACATTTGTTTCTCTGCCAATGGTGTATTTGAATAATAGCAAAAAGCATGGAAGAATGGTGGATTACTGTAAAACTCTTACCATAGTACCTTGTTACTTGTGATAGTTTGATAGAACTTGGCAGTAGTGTTTGCTCTTAGGAATTGTTATTCTTGCAGATGTCTAAATGTTATTTCTGGTATCCTGAATAAAGTAAGAAATACATTCTTGAATTGACGTTATTTTGAACTGCTTTTTTGGGGACCACTGTACAGGAAAAAAAAAAAAATATATATATATATATATTTAGGTACTGGGGGCTGGGGATTGACCCCGGGAACTCGTATGTGAGAAGCCAGCACTCAACCAGTGAGCCACATCAGCTTCCCTGAGTTTGGTTTTTCGTTTGTTTTTGATTTTTCAGGAGGCATCGGACACTGAACCCGGGACCTCCCATGTGGGAGGCGGACGCTCAACTATTTGAGCCACATCTGCTCCCCAGAATATATTCTTTTTGTTTTGAATTAAAAAAAAAAAATGAAGATGGAGTTGAATTTAGAGCAGGGAATATTTTTAATTCCTCCAGAAATGCATTGTTGATGAGAATCCAGTTCTTTTCTTTGTAACTCTCTAGGAATTTTCTCAAATAACATTTTCCAATATTGTTATATAATCTGAGAATATGGCCTTAATGATTAACGACCCAGGGGAGTATGAGATCTGCACAAAGGGCAGAGTGTCTTAATAGTCTATGATAATTATAAAAAGTATATTTTAAGAAATCTGACAAGTGCAGATCTTTTAGTTCCTATGTGCTTTTCCAGACAAGAACAGAAAAGATTGATTTCCCTTAATAGTGAAAGCTTTTAAAATATATTCACTGGCTGTTGTATGTGGTGGAAAAATAAAAAGTATATGGCAAATACCTTTTTTTCAGGATCCAAAATACTCAGCACTAGCTGATAGTATCATGTATCCATTTGTGTATTGTTATGGCATTACTTAGAACATAAAGATTATTGCATTTGCAGATGGAATATCATAACACAATTCTGGATAATGAAAATGTTTGGAAACATCAGCTGATAGCCTACTTCAAGAAATATGACATAATTCAGTGCAGCAATAACAAATGTAGTTCATTTTTGTTCATTTCAGTTTTACCTGTGTAATTTTAAAATATTAAATTTTAGTTGTAATGTGTGTATACGTGAGTGTGCAGTTTGTTTGGAAAACTGATGTGATGTTCACTTCATGAGAGATAACCTGGGTAATAACTTTGACTTCTCTCCTGATCTTCTCTTTCTTTTAGCCAGCTTGCCTCTTTTTTACTTCAAATTTGAACTGCCAAGCATTTCTTTTAATTACACAGGTAATATGAAATTCATAAAAAGTAGGAAAATATGTCAAATCAAAAATGAAATTATCATTCCATGTCCTGTCAGCTCCAGTTTGGTATGTGTATCCTCTTAGTGTGTGCACATGAGCTCTCTCCCCACCTTCTCTTCTCCCCCTTCTCAAGTCTCTCATTCTCTTTCTTTCTCTGTCATATGCATTGTTTTTAAAGATAATGGGAACATACTCTTCTGTCTTCTGTTTTTCATTTAATTATGATCATTCATCTACACCATGAAAACTGCATATCATAGATGTAATGGATAAATATTATTCAGCAGTTTGGTTGTCTCATTTCCATATTGTTTGACATTTTGAATTGCTTCCTTTTTCTTTTGTACTCTAAGCAGCACTGTGCTATACGCACTTAAGTCTGTATTTGTTCAGTCATTTTCTTACAATAGCGTTGGCTGTGAACTTCGTTATTTTTAGCAGAGTGCCAGTAGAACTTGATGTTTCTAGTTCATTTGCGTATCTCAGCTTTTTTCAGAGTTTAGTAGAATTTCATTAATGTTGAAAGAAAAAAATTTGCTTTTTGCAATATTTGATGCTATTGTTTTTGCAACTTTATGCATTTAAAAGGTGGGTGGCGGTCCACCATGGTCTGATCTTTTGGACTAAACCATTTATTTATGAGCAAAATAAAAGTTTGCAATGCTTTAACCCATTTAAAATCTAGCAGCAGAATGTTTCTTTCGAAACATAGCATTTATTTGATAATTGTGTTTAAAAATAATGTTCCTAAAATAAATCTCTTTATATTTGCTTTAAATAATCATGTATGCTAATTGTATAAGTAAGTATATTACACATGACATATATAATTATTATATTATTCATATGTAGTACCTAGCCATATACATGTATTATTTATAACCAAATATATAACATGTCTAATACGTAATCATATGTACGACTTTAACTCCTTTATAAGTCACTTCTGACACATATCTACTAATAGATTTAATTTATTATTTTTCTTTTATTTCACTCTTCTTGCCTAAAATACAGTCAAATTTTCTGCGGTTTCCTTAGGACCTCAAATATTACCTAGCAGCAAAGATCAAGGAGGTTTTCTTTCTAAAGTTGGTTGAATTAGTTAAGTGGTTAGCATATTTAGGGGAGCAATTCTCTTCTGTCTCAAGATGTCCTTGGCAGCAGGTGAAGAAATGATGGTAGTAGGACCATCGCATCTGGGATTGAAGACTCACTGGAATGGAGAGGAAAAGCTAGCTGTGACTGACCAAGGATTCTGGTGATGGAGTCCATGTGGGTAGCAAGGGAAAGTTTTCTAGCCTGAGAAACAGAGTTGATAGTGATGTCATTTCTTGAGGGACAATTCAGGAAGCAGAACAAGAGTTTGTTTTCTTTCTTTCCTTTTCTTTTCAATTTTTAAAAATTTGGAGTGGGCTGGGGTCAGAGAAACTGAGTTTGGTTTGGATTTAATTGTGCTATGCCCACCGGATGTTTAGTAGATGATGTCAAGTGGTCGGTTGGATCTTGAGAGAGAAATGTCAGGGCTGAAAATGCAAAGTCCGGTCTCAGCAGTTTCTGAGGTCAGGCTAGCAGATGAGATCATCTACCTATTTTTTAATGGGGGCCAAACTAAAATTGTGGACAAGCAATTCTTCATTGAATGGGACTGACTCATGCATTGAGGACCCTTAGCATCCCTCGGGCACTAGAGGCCAGTTGCACATCCCACCACACACAATTTTGTGACGTTCAGACTTTCCCACTACGTACCCTCACCGCACTCCCCAATTTACAGAAGGATTAGGTGAAGGTTGGAGGGAAGATCATGATACCAATGCAAGTTAAATATACCCAAGTGATAGTATTGAACAGCATTGTCAAGTAGAAATAGAATGCAACCTATATATTATATAGTATATATATAATTTTAAATGTTCTAGTATCTGGGTTTAAAAAGTAAATAAAAATCAGTAAATTAACTTTAATAGATTATTGTATTTAACCCATCATAAACATTATCATGTCAACATGTAATCAAGAAAAAATTACCAGCGAAGACATTTTGCATTCTCTCTTTCTTAGTAAGTGTTCAAAATCCAGGAGCATTTTACATGCAAAACACATCTGGATTCGGACTAGTTCATACTTCAGCTACTCAAGAGCTGCATGTGGCCAGTGGCTACCATGGACCACATAGCTATAGACTGCAAATCCATATAAAAGTGACTTTGTGATTTGCCTTTCTAGCATGATCTTCATCTTCTAAAAATAATTCCTTTTTTCTTTTATTCCTATGAATCAGCAGTAGGGTCCCCTAGGGATCAAGTTCCCAAAATTAAAAATAGTATTTTTTCTCCTTCCATCTTTTATGTTTTTTTAAATAAGAAGGTACCCTCTCTTTATCAAGGACATTGTTATAATTTAATTTATATAACCTGTGGTCATTTTATATTGTTTTTCAAAATTCATAGCAACTAGAAGGAGCAACCACAAGGATATATTAAATTTTGTGTTACTTAAAAGATAACATTTTGAACAAAATTAATAAAATATAAGCAGATTTCTGTTCAATAAAAATATTTCTGTTCATATGATGAAATGTTTTGTACTTGATAGGTCAGCTTCTATGAAGAAAAGCAAAATATAAAACATCGTTCAGATAATCAGATGTAGAACCAAGAATGAAAACTTTCTTATAATATTTTCTTGTTGAATGTTGTCACCATATTTGTTTGAGTAATTATAGCTTTTAACTTTAGGGATTTTTTAGGCTAATTTGGTGGATTCTCACGACCTTTCCTAAGGATGATGCTAACTAGCTCCTCTGAATTGTTGCTGTATTATTAGTCAGAATCCTTATGGGTTTCTTTGAGTTCCCATAGCTCGAATTTAATGAGTAAATCTCCAGCTCCTTTTTCATATACCTGAGCTTATTAAATGGGAAAATTTGGAAATTCAAAGAGAAAAGAAGGAATTCAAACAAAATATTGAGGACCCTCCCCCCTTATAAAATGTTGCTAATCTCCTAAACTATAAGTATTCTTTATACCATTTATTGTTTCTTTTCAATATTGAGGTAATGTTTATGCTATTGTATTGGGTAGTATAATTCAACATAAAATTAAGATTCTTTCCTAATGAGTTTCTAGTATCAATAATTATAAAATAGTGCCTCTCAAATGGAGGTGCCACCGCCCCCCAATATTTGGCAGTTTCTAAAGGCATGTTTCTAAAGGGCGTGGGCAAATGGAGTGGGGATGCTACTGGCATCTCATGGTAGAAGGCACAGGGCAGCTCTCCAAAGCAAAGACTTACCTGGTCCCAATGTTTAGTAGTACAGACGTTGGAAACCCTGGTGAAAGAGTATCTGAGTTACAGTTATGGGCTTCCTAAGCAGAGTGTATTTACCCTCTGTATTAGTCGACCAAAGGGGTGCTGATGCAAAATACCAGAAATCTGTTGGCTTTTTTAATAAAAGATATTTATTTGGGGTAGAGGCTTACAGTTATCAGGCCATAAAGCATAAGTTACTTCCCTCACCAAAGTTTGTTGCCATGTGTTGGAGCAAGATGGCTGCCAACATCTGCTAAGAGTCCAGGCTTCCTGGGTTCCTCTCTTTCCCGGGCTTGCTTCTCTCCACAAGGCCAGCTGTAGACTATCAGGCGAACAGGACATCTCTTTTCCCAGGGCCTTCTCTCTTTCCTCACGACGAAGCTCCTCTGTGTGCTTACTTCCCTGGGCTCCAGCATTAAAAACTCCCAACTCCCTTCTCTGCGGTGCGGTTTCTCTGTGAGTCCCTGCCAAGGGGGAGGGGATGTGAAGTTCTACTGACTTGGCCCAATCAAAGCCTTAATCATTATTTAATCAAGTAAAAGTAAAATCTCTGAATCCAATACACTCTAATATGCCCAGAGGAAAAGACCAGTTTGCAAACATAATCCAATATTACTTTTTGGAATTCATCAATAAAACCAAACTGCTACACCCTCTCTTATCAGCACACTTATTTTAGCCATATTCAGTATCAGGTAGCAGAAGGTCATAGAAAGTTCCTGAATGCAGTAAGTTATACATAGTTAGGAATTATATTGTATCTGTTTTTATGGGTCAGGTTTATTAAGAGGCTGGAAGTAACACATCTGAATAAATGCTATGCAGTTATACCTTAATAAAAAAGCACATTCCATATTTTTGTTGTGAATGAATTTTGTTTCTCTTCTGACTTTTATCATGTTGCATTTTGGAATTTCTGAAGTACCCGTATATATCTACTTGCTTATATGTATAGTTGTCTATGTATCTGCTTACATATACACATACATATATATATGCGTATATACAATATAAATTTCAAGAAGGTATAGATGTGGCTGGGTTGGGCCTCGGATGGTTGGTAAAGTACAGAAACGAAGAGATGGGGAAGGACCTTCTTGACGACGGAGGTAACGTGAGGAGGTGTCAGTGTCATGGGTTTCACTATTGCTCTAAATGCAGGTAAGTTTTGAGGCTCTAGCAACCTGGATTTATTTTATATCCTATGTAGTTCTTTTGTTTTCCTCAAATAATGTTGGAAAGTTTTCCACAGGTTAAATTGTTGCCCACATTCTAGATGCCTTCAGTAACATTTATTTCTCTAGTATGTTGCAGTACTAAATGTTTTCCTTTTTAAACAGTATATTCTTGGACAATCATGTGAAAAGGTTGAACATGAGGTAAAGCCTTTGAGTGCTAGGAAGGGCTTTCAGACACTCATGATTGTCTCTAGCAGGAGGCTGTGTCCCCATGTAATTGGCGTGCATCTTCACAGTTTCAAATAGATAAACTATTTCATTGCTGCCGTACTTCAGAAGAAATATATATTATTTGTTTGGATCAATCAATCTTTTCATCAATTCCTGTCAGCATTTTTAACAAATCTAACATTTACATCCTTGTTATTAGGTCATATATATATATCATGTATAGAATCTAACCCATGAAACTTAGTGGGTTCTGCAAAGAATTAAAAAAAAAAAAAAAATCAGATTAGGAAATCCATTATTAAAAATCCATGTGGGAAGAATGTGAGAAATGGTACTCTTACTAATAATTATTTTAAAATTAATGATTAACATTCATAAAATAAGCTCTTTATATGCATTGTCTCATTGAATCCTTAAAATAGTACTATAAAGTAGAAAGTTACCTGTATTTGACAGATAAGGGAACTAAACCATGGAAAGTTAATGCACCTAGCAGTCTGACCATCAGGCCCATGTGCTGAGTCAGTATCCTATTCTAGCTTACTTTTATACAATTGTGAAAGTGGAGACAGCATAGACTTGGAAGAATGCCTCTAAAAAGCTAAAATACAAAGCGATCAGAATTATTGGGGGTGATGTATAGATATTTAACAGCATTGCCAATAAAAATGTGAAATTAGTTCAGGAATTGGATAATACCTAAAATTTAATAATTACAATTAAACACCTCATTTGGGTATTCTGGGAAAATCATATCCTTAGATGGATTAACCTTGGAAATCATCAGAGTACATTTTTGGGTTGCTTCTGTGCATTTGGCCACTTGGCAGCCAACTAGTAATGTCTTTTTCCACTGCATCCTCGGAAACTAGAGTATTGGGGGAAAGAAAGAGAAGAAAGGCGTGGCTGTACTTGTGATATGTCTAACGTGGCTGTGCAGGCAACACAAACTACTGCAATACCATTGTTGATGGAACTTTTTAATCAAATTACCTTTCATAACACCCTTTAGTGACAAGATGAACACTACATAAAGTTTTAGCAAGGTTTGCGAACCCTTCATGGACTAAAAAAGAGTAAAGAATTTTTTTCTACCTTTACATTTTTGAAACATATATTGAAAACCAATATCGTGCCCAGGGTTTTCAAGGAATATAAAATTACATAATTTTGGTACAAAATTAAAACCTAATGTTAAAAACATAAAAAGGGAATAAATATGGATTCTTGGAAGAAGAGACAAAATGTAGTTTACTTGTTTAGCAGTTCACTTATTTCTCTGGCTATTCAGGAGAACCTTAAAGACCTTTTACTTACACACATTAGAGTAGTCATAATTTTTTTTTAATAGAATTATTTCTTTTCTAAATTCTTTCACTTTTTTCCAACTCATCAATACTATTTCTTCAAGCAGAGGAGGAAAAAAAAAACACTCAACAGCCAATGTTTTGAGAAGGTAATCTGTTTGGCATTTGATAAGGAGCTACTTACCCTCATCTGTGGACTAGGCAAGGTGAAAATATAGGTCAATGATCATTTCCTTTTTTTCCTACATGAAATAAATGACTTAATATTTGATAGTAATCTTCATTTTCTGTAGGCACAGAAGGGCCAGTGATGTTATTTCATTTCCTATTCTGTTCAGTGTTCTGGATATATTTTACATTATTCAACTGCCTTTTCATAAAGGAACGTGACTGATGAATATGTTAATATTAGTTTGTTGAACTGATAAATCCAGGGGAAAAAATAGTAGTAAAAGCAGAGTAAATTCTTTTCTTAAATATGTAGCTAATAAGATGATTCATTTATGGAATTTTGTTTTTATATTTCAGTCAAGCATGTATTTTCCAAATTTGAATACATTTAACTTTTTTTTTTTTTTTTAATAAAGATTTTATTTATTTATTCATTTATCCCCCCCCTTGCTGCTTGTGCTCGCTGGGTCAGCTAACCACGCCGTGCGGGCGGGCTTGCCTTCACCAGGAGGCCCGGGAACCGAACCCGGGGCCTCCCATATGGTAAACGGGAGCCCTACTGATTGAGCCACAGCCGCTTCCCAATACATTTAACTTTAACATCTATTATACGATTTGAATATGCTCAGTTTAAGAAAAATCTTCCCCTGTGTGTTACAAATTCTGAGTAAACAAGAATATATAAGAATGTGTATATCCATTGCAGGTGATATGCCACAGTAATGGAAGATGTTTATGTGGGAGATTATGGGAGATGTGGAAGGCGGGGAACATGGGAATCCCTGTAATTTCTGTGTAACATTTATGTAATCTAAACATCTTTTAAAATATAAAAAAATAAAAAAGAATATATAGAAAGTAAACAAATACCCCAGAGGGTAGTAGGTCCTTTAAGGGATATAGGAGGCTATAATATGGTTTGCTTTTCCTACTGGTTTTCCTGCCTCAGCCTTAGTTGTACAAGCTGGAAAACTCCATACCATCCTTGCTATGCTTCTCCCTCTTTATATTAATGACCACACTTCCTCCGTCTGTCCTTCAAAGGCTGTCCATTCTTCCTATTAAGTGTCTCTCAAATAGTTTTCCCCTTCTTTATTCCCTTTTCCTGCCTTCATTGAGGTTCTTGCCACATCTCCCCTGAGCTATTGTGGTGGCCTTAGAGCTGGTTGCTTTTGCTTCTGTGTGAGATCCTACATCATTATAAGCCAAATTCCAGGGCTGTCTTTCTAAATGGAAAACTTAAGCAGGTTACTCTTTTTCTTATAAACCTTCAGGATATCTCATCACCTATTAGATGATGCCCAAACATATTTCCTCCTCACTCACTTTGGCTGTCTTAAGGCAGGGATGCTTTCCATCTTTTACATTTGCACCCCTAACGCCTAGCACCTAGCAGGCATTAAGGGGATGTTTTGAATGAATAATAAATTATCATAACATATAAGACTTTTCATGATCTGACCCCATGTTACCTTTCTTGTTTCATCTCCACTTACTCCTCCAATGATTTCTATGTTCTAGCCATATCAAATTCTTTATTGCTCTTCAGAAATGTGGAGAATTTCATTGCTCTAAGGCTATACCTACGATTTTCTTCCTGTCTGTCAACAACCATTGTATCATCTCCTACCCCCAGGAAAATGAGTTCCTCCTATTTCTGCCTACATTTATTCTTTCATTAGCCCAACAAGCATTTACTGTGCACATACTATGTGCTAGACACAGTGCTGGGGATAGGGATACAGTTATGAACAAAAAGACAAAGCTATGGCCCTCCTAGAACTTACATTCTAGTGTAATACACAAATAAAGAACCTGGTAATAGGTAGTAGTGAGTGCAGAGATGGATCAGCGTACACATCTGGAGAAGAGAGGGTTTTGACATGATTGAGAAGTCACTCTAAGTAGCATGAACAAAGAGTGAGAACAGTAGAAAATGTAGGTTGAATACATCGTGCCTCAACATGCTTTAAGGCAGGGTACGGACTATGGAATGAGTTTAACACTACTCCTTTGAGTGTATGTTTGAACCAGCTTACCCTTGCCTTGCTGCCCTCACCTCAGCCTTGGTGGTGTTTCTTCAGCACCTCAGCCACAGTGGTTTGTACAGCTTTGCAGCCAGTGCCTGAGTACTTGCAACTGAGCAAGATTCTCTGTTCCTAGTAGCAATGGAAAGCGGTGGTTAGAGCATAGATTTTAGCACCAGAGTTAGGCTGCTTACCATTTATACAACCTTGGGGGAGATTATATAATGTCTCTGAGCTTTAATTTTCCTATCTAAAATGGACATAATAATAATGAGGAGTTGTTGGGGGATTGAGTGACTAGAATGAAATTCCACAAACTTTTCTCTCTTTTGGTCACTGTTACATCCTAAATACCTGGAACAGTGCCTAGTAATCAGTATGTATTTTTTGAATGAATAAATGAACGTAAAGCACATGAAACAAAGCCTGGTACATAAGTGCCCAATAAATGTCAACTATTGTTATTATAGTTGTTTTTGTAATTGTGAAACCCTGTGATCATATTGTGGTTGTGTTGCAAGTATTCTTGCTAATTGTCGATGTGTGGCTCCTGTCTACTGTGTTGGCCCTTCTGCCCAGGACCCCGGTTCCAAGTCCATGCCTGTTTCTAGGGAGGGAGGCCTGGAGGCCTGGGCTGATTCCTGCCTCCTTCTGTTCCCTAGCTCTGGGCTCTGTAAGGTCTCGGCCCTCAGAGTAAGTTTCTCTAGCCTTGTATGCTGGAGAAGATCTTATCTCTGGCTTCCTCTTCCAAGAGTGGATTGAATTCTCTCAGAAAGATTATCAGTCATAAAACCCATTTGTCAGCCCATCCTGACACCCTTATACCTGCTTCCACATACTGGCTTGCTCTCTGGAATAGCAATACCTGCCTGGATGAGCCAAAGTTTGTCCTCCCTCTCTAGGGTTTGGTTGGTGGAGGGTGGCACTTCTCTTGCCATGACATTTTCCTGATTTCTGGTCACTCCTGTTCCCCAGTCCCACATGACCCTGCTAACTCCTGTGCACCCTCATGTTTCATTTTCCCACCGTGACTGAAACAGTAGAGAAGAGACACTCACTGCATATTTACGGACAGATTTAGCCAAACTCACAACCCCCAAGTGTGTGCAGCAACTCAGAGTATGAAGGACAAAAATAATTTTCCATTACGATTTGTATTAATGTGAGGGTGAAAAGTGTTATCTGGAAGCTAGATGGCTTTTCAACAATCCTCTGTACGATGAACAAAAGGAAGGAGGTGTGTATCTGTTGTTGTTTCTGAAAATGCCATTAATAAATTTTAGCTCCTGCTTTTGGTTAGGTTGGTTGGCCTTTTGAGGAAGGTTTATTTGCAGCTTGAATAAGAGCTATGTGTTTTTCATGGTTAGTTTAGCAACTGTTATTTATAGGAAGCATTTCTAAATTATTAGTGTAAACCACACATTGTTGTGGGAATTTAGCACTTAACCAATATGGGTAACAGAATGATCCTTGGTATCAGAAAAATAGAAGTTGCTGCATTACCCCTGCTGTGTGCACCAGTCCTGATGGGAGGCGTCATTCCATGTATTTCAATGTGAGAATCTTTATAGAAGGTTTTTTTTTGAGGCTGAAGACAAATATTTCAGAATAATATATATATGGATCATTTATACCACTGAAGGGGTCTGTAGTTTGGCTCCTTGTTTTGTCAAGAAAATATGGTCACTAATGTGATCTTGACTCATTTTGCTAAGAAATGAAAGATGAAAGGTTAAACTAGTATAGCAGCAAAGTCTGTTTTTTATTTATTTACTTTTTATTCATTTAACCCCCCCCCTCCATTTCTGCTGTTTTGTGTCTATTCTCTGTGTCTGTTTCCTGCCCTCTCTTCTCATCCTTCTCCTCCTGTCTTTACTGGGATTCGATCCTGGGAACCTCCAATTTTGGAGAGAGGCGTTCTGTCACTTGCACCACTTTAGCTCCTGGTTTTTCAGCGCGTCTCGTCTTGGCTCTCCCTTGTGTCACTCTCCTGTTACATTACCATCTTGCTGAGTGGCTCGGTCGGGCCTGGCACACCTGCGTGTGGGGCATGGCAGCGCACCTTCTGTAATTTTCTTTTTTCTTTTACCGGGAGATCCTGGGGATCGAACCCAGGTCCCTCCATATGGGAGACAGACACCCAACCATTTGAGCTGCATATGCCCCCCAAAGTCTGTTTTTGAACTGATTTTTATTTTCCACCATTTCAGGTACTTTGATTATTCATATACCCTCTCCAAGGTCATGGTCTCAGTGTGGTAATTTATGAGCAGAGGAAAATATACTTTTATGTTTACTCCTTACATTAAATGTGATGCCAAAATTTCTCTAAAATGGTGGAAGATTAAGTTACTGTATCATCCAAATATGTAAAACTACTGTGAAAATATTGAATGAGCCACCAAGGATATGAATATTTCCAAAACACAGGTATAGCAGATAAGATTACCATAGATTTTCTGAATGTTGAAATCAGAATGGGGCTGACTTGTTAAATTAATTATGAGTTATTTCTTGGATCGGAATGTGTAATTTCATCAAGCCGTGGAAATACATCGAAAGTTTGATTTAAGAAAAAAGAGTGGAATAGTTGGAATCTAAAGGCTTATTTGACTTATTAATTATTATTCTTCAAAATGTCAATACTTACTAGTGATCAGAACTTGCATGTTTTGTTCAGTGACCAAATAAACTCAGCCCTGTATATATATATATATATATATATATATACACACACACACACACACACGTGTGTGGTTAAGAGCTTAGCTTGGGGATCAGACTTCCTGGGTTTGGAACACAATTTTATGACTGGTGTGAATAGTGTGACCTTGGGCAATTTAATTAATGGGCAATTTAATTAATGACCCTGTGTCTCAGATTCCTTATCTGAAGATAATATAAAATCTCCCTCCTGGTTGCTGTGAGGATTGAGTGTATGTACAATTCTTAGCCCTGCATCTGTTGTGTAGTAAATATACGAACATTAGGTGTTAGGTTTGTTATCAAGGTAATAATGCAACAATTGTTGTTTTATGTCACTAAGTTTTGGGGTGGTTTGTTGCATAGCTTTAGATAACTTAATCCATTCCCTAAGCAACATTCTAGTCAGTTAGGTTTTTTAACTCTTACCCATAGAGAGAGGGAGGAATTCACCAATTCTCTTGCATTTCAGCACAAGCTTTGTGTTTGGGTAAAACAGTTGTTTCCTCCATAGAAATTACCTTTTAGTTAGTTGAACTAGCATACCTGTGGTAAAGCTTTAAAATTTTTGCTATTGTTCTTGGTTTTTGTCATTCTGACAGAAGTCAGTCAGGTAAGGTGAGAGGTTGAAGTCTTTTTAAAATTTTTTTAATTTTTTCATGCCACAGCATAATTTTCCTGTAATCTGATTCTGTTGCTTTTGCTATGGGAAAAGGTACCAATGGGATGATACTTTTCACCAATTGGCATGCTCACACTATAACCTTTAAGAATCTGCCACAAAAATGCCTTGCCCAACTAGGTGCAGTATATACTGAATCATGACTCAGGTGTCCCTTGAATCACTGTTTAACATCACATGGAATGGGGGCTGGTAATCATATTTCTCATTATCTGTAGCCAAACATGAAGATCTAAGACAGATAAATATTTAAGTATCAGAGTTTGTCAGGGTTCTCAAGAGAAACAGAACAGATAGGAAATATATATTATAATTATATAAGTTAACTTTAATATATACATTAACTTATAAAGAGACCTACTATAGGAATTGGCTTAGTGTGACCATAGGGCAGGACACAAGTTGGAAACTTTGAAAAAGGGAATTCTGAAATCTGTCACATTCAATCTCTTTAGGGCAGATCGCAAGCTGGAAAGTCCGATGAAAGTGAAGTTGTATTCCCCAGGAGCTGGCTGACTGAAGAACAGGAAAATATTGTTCATTATTATAACTTCTGAAATCTTCAGTTTTCATTTCCCCTCATCTAATTGGATGAGGAGCCTCCTCTTATCTCTTGTTGATTGTAAATGCAATCGGCCATAGATGTTATCAACTGAACAGTGGTGTAAACACGTGTATGAGATGTCCTCACAGTAACAGACCAGTGTTTGCTTGACCAAACAACTGGGCACTATAAGCTAGCCAAGTTAACACATGAAATTAACCATCACAATCTGATATCTCAAGAGAGCAGAACAAATACCAGTCGATATTTTTGATTTATCAAAGGAAGGCTTTTTAAAAAATTGGGTCTTTTGAATATTAACTGGCTGGCTTCTTATTACTCTAATTTTGCCAACTATATGACCCACAAGTCAGGAGGAGGCAGAGAGAGTATCTGTACTATAGGTATAGGAGGGCAAATTGTAGTAGTTGACCTGGAAAGTCACCCCTGTTCTGTGTTTTCCTGTGTTATGCTCACTGAGGATCAGTCCTTTCTTCTTGCTGCTTGTTCCATTCAGGATAATTTGAGATGTTGGAATCAGTGACAATTGTGCTTATGTGGCTTTGACAAGGAGGACTACTGTTAGCTGGATTACTGTGTTGCCAGATCTTATTTGCAAATAGGAATACCCAGAATACCATTCTCATCTGGTGCGTGTGGAATTCGTCAACAGTCAACAAGTCAATTTGATGGTGAATTTTGCTTTGATAAAATTCATGTGTATGAAATTTTGCTTGTATAATATTCACTTGTATGAAATAAGTAACAGTACATGTGCACACATGTTTGTACATATGTTATACTCATGTGCAGAAACCATCTTCTGACGGTTTGTATAATAACATTTGTTACAACGTAAATATACAAATAGTAGCATGATACTAAAATTGATGACTGTATAATTTTATTTACCTCTTGGGAATCCATTGAACTACTGATTCCATGGCAAATGTGTTTTGATTAAGATCATGGCAAGATATGTTTGACAGCAATTCCATTTGAGGCCCTAATGCATATTTAAAGTCTACAGGCACCTGAGACTGTATGGTTCTGAACTGAGCTTAGAGGCATAAATCTATCAATATTTTGTTCCAATGATTGTATCTTCAATTCTGTGCTCCTTCCTGGATGGTTTTGAACATGCTGTGATTCTCATTGTTTCTAAACAGGGTTAGAATCATGAATGCAGAGATTAATATATTTCATATATGTTAACAATATAGCTTTCAAGCATATGTACAGATGGTATCTGCACTAGTCAAAGGGGTTAAACTGTTAAAGCTTAGTTCCCTAGCTGTGAACAGTGTTATTTATGGTGTTTATTATGGTTGTGACTTCGGGTGATCCTGGAAAATCATGGAAAGAGAAATAGTTCTAGGGAAATCTTGATCTCTTTAAGAACAATTTCGAGAATGTGTTTTATTTTATTCTCTTTTATGTGATGAAATGTACATCTTCACTTTAACACATGCAGAATTACTCTTGAAAAACAACAGAAAACCCACCTGAAAATACAGTGGTATTTAAATGCGCTGAATGGAACATGGACCCAGTCAGGTTCTCATGATTTACCCATTTTTAACTTCGAAGACTCTGGTTAGCTTACCTCTCTTAACTAATGAATTTATCACAGCCAGTGGGAAAATGCTTAAAGTATATCAGCTGTAAATTGGTACAAAGCAGTAAAAGAGACATTAGGCTCTAATCAGATTCTAACAGTTCATTAAGCCTGCCTTTCCAGAATCACTCTTTGTCTTTTCACCTCTTTTGCTTGGTCTCCCTAATAAGGTAGCTTCTCCTTTTCCTCTGGGCAAGACCTCCTGGGTAGGAAGCCATATCAACTCATCCTTCATTGTCCAGAAGCCAAGCAGCCCATGGGATGCTTTGTTAGGGTAGATTCCTGGTGCTGCTCTGAAAACGGGGGACTTGTGACTGGCTCGCTGCAGGGTGGTAGCAAGCCAAGCTGGCTGCTTCCAACCAGGAAGCAAGTGACACGTTAGGATTTGAGATCTATGCCCCGTGTGTAAACAACCCACAGGCTTCCATGAAAGGATTTCGAGTTTGAACAAATTAACTGAGCTTCTCAGGAATATCATAGTTCTTTCTGCTCTAAGCAATCTATTAGAATTAAAAAAAAAAAAAAAAAAAAAAAAGAAAAAGACAAGTCAAAAGCAAAAAAAAAATTTTTTTAAGTTTTCCTGCCAATTTTGATATTGTATATTTCCAAGGAAAGAGCATTAGTATAATTTGTTTTCTTCTTTTAATTGCCTAATAGACTAGGTGGCATGGAATTTTAAAATGTTCATTCATTAACTCTGGAGTTAAATTTGCTTTTTTCTTATGGTAGTTGGTTTCTCAGAACAAATATATTTATAAGACTCCCTGCAAATTTAATTTTTTAAAGTATTTTTCTTAAACTAAAAGAAAAGTTAGAAAACATGAGAAATAATTAGAGCTTCAGTATACTGTACTCTGGTATTATTTGGTAATAAAAAACATTAAATGTATCATTAGTTGAAATGGGAGTTGTTTTAACTGTCAGTTTTGTAGGAAAGTAACAATATCAAAGGTGAAAACTTGAAGTGTTATAAATACTTTAGCATTTGTCACCATGTAGGCAAAAAACTGATTTTTTTTTTCCACTTTAGTGTCATGTAATTGTATAATTGATCAAAAATTACAACACTAAATACTCATTTGTGTACAGTAAAACTTAGGTTAGTTTCTTAAAGTTTGCATTCTAAATATGTTTTAAAATATGAGCCTGATCTTGGCCTTAAGCAAACACTGACATATGACTTCTTGATTCCCTACCATCGGTTATTGACTTCAGAAAACCCCCAAAGCAGTAAAAAGTAGTAGAAATAATCTTCACTTAATTTTTTCATAAATGTGGTTTGAAATTCTTTTGAGCCACAATCTAGATAAGGTTTTCCTTGCAGGATGTAGTACATTGAACCATACATATACCAGAACAGAAAACAGATTTTTATTCATTCTTTGATTATGAATTCATCTTAAGAAGTTATTCTCACTCTAAGACTTATGTTAGTCATTTTTAAAGTATTAGATGTTTGAGGGTTGCTACGAAGAAATTTTCATCTCATTGGAATTGCCATGATATCAAAATTCGATCTAGCTAAAATTATATTATCTTGTTTTAAAACTTATGTAGACCTTGACAATTACATGACAGTATATAAATTATTTTTCCATTGGATTTTCTCCTTTGTGGCTTTTGTAAACAATGCAATCTCCAGAACTAAGGGAAAGAGGAACCTGACTTACATTTCCTTCCACTATTACAAAAGTGTGATGAATTGTTCTAGCCTCTTATAAATTAATGTATGGTTTCTATACTCTAGTTTATTACAGTCTGACCTCCAGCCCAGAGGTCAGAGAATCAGACTGATTAATTCACCTTCTTGGTCATTACTTCACATGAAAGTTCAGATTAGTGGGATAATTGGTGATGGTGATATTCTCATTTAATTATACCTCACTGTTAAAAAATTAGGCTAGTAGTACTAAATGTGCTATAATGAAGGAAGAGTCTACCACATGTCCTCTTTGGAATGTTTTATAGCTGAATTTCCCTCTTTCTTTTTTCTTTCTTAGAATATCAACACCTTTGAGAACAGAATGTTAATGCTTGATGGGATGCCGGCAGTCAGAGTCAAAACAGAGCTGTTGGAATCTGAACAAGGGGTAAGCAGAGGTTTCCAAACTATGTTTCCACCCTCTCCTGCTCTTTTCTTTATCATAATGGCAATCATTTCCAGAGCATCCTGAGGTTTGCAGATCACTTTGATTTTTCCATTGTCTAAGCACTTCTCTCTCAAGCAAAATTCATCTAAGACTATGTTTGATTCTCACCCATTTGCAACCTCAAATATTTCTCACTTGGAAGGGAAAACTTTCTGAAATTAGGAAGGCATAGTGACCTTATAAGAACCACATGGCTTTTTAAAAATTGGTAGATGTTTTGAAAAGGTAATAAAAATCCAGAGTGAAGAAGGAGTATTAAATAAAAACACAAAGAGAATATAATCTCAGTGTCACAATATCTTGGCTCCTTGTAAATTAGGAATTGACAGAGAACAGGTATGGGACTGTTATTGTTTATTAGATGAATTTCTCTTTTGAACATTTATATTTACCCTTTTTCATTCCATGAGGACTAGGGGTTAGTTGATGAATTTGAGGTCAGTGAATTTGGAAGTTCATAAAAGCCAAAGAAAGGTTAAATCATGGTAACTGAAATATATAAAGACTCAGAGCACAGACAGATTTTTAAGAAGGATGTAGGGGATTTGGTAATTGCTAACCTTTGCCGCATCACTAGTTAAAATAAAAATAAAGGCAGCATGATTGCTTACATGTTGACAGCTTTATGTCCAAAGGGAGAAAGATCTGCTCGGTGCCAAATGTACACTGGCTACCCAGCTTATCAAACAACATTTACTGAGGCAGCGCAGACAACTGAAAATCAAATAAGTATATTACAGTAACCTTATTCATATATCTCTTATTCAAAAAAAAAAATCAAAAGTTAACTGCTTTGCAGTTGAGCAATCAAAATTTATTTTATTCAATGTAAACAAAGTCACATAGCACAAAAATCAGCATGGATAAGTTCATCTGTGATCCCAGTCAAGGAGTTAGGATACTGATATATTATTGAAAGTTTTTTTATAGAGATAGTCAGGTGCAGCAGGGACGAGTGACACCAGAGAGGCATGAAAGAAAAGTTTATTAGTACTTACAGGTCCAAGAACATAGAAGAGCGGCAGACCTCACAAGGCTACATGGGGGAACACATCAGTGGCGGAGCTAGACTCCTACAAGCAGGTGGGGAGCAAGAGGTACACAGTGGACCTTGGGAATCTGCCTTTATAGTGTTATAAGGATGGAGCTGTGCAGTTGGCCAAGTAAGAGTGGGGGTTGGGGGATTTGTATTTGACTTTCTCAGGTGCAGGAACCAAGGTAAGATGTGGGGAGGAGGGGGAGAAGCTGTTTATCTTGTCTAAACAGGAAAGATGGGTGGTCATTGAGAGACCTAAACAATAGGGTCTGAGATGCTGAGGCATCCTGACAACGCAAAGCCTCTTAGGTTATTATCTACCTTAGAGATGCTGACGCGTCATGAGGTTATGGGCAAGCCCCTATATTAGGGTACTTGGTACTACAACTGCTGTACCTCCAGGATTTCATAATGAGGACATCTGAAAATGGATATGGAGGGTAGCATCTAAATGAGGGTCTCTAATAACTTCCCTATTCCTTTCATTTCTTTGGAGTGTATGCCTAATAGAATTGCTGGGTCATAAGGTAATTCTATGTTTAAGTTTTTGAGGAACTGTCAAACTGTTTCCCACAGTGGCTACACCATTTTACTTTCCCACCCACAATATGTGCGTGTTCCAATTTCTCCACATCCTCACCAACACTTATTATTTTACATGTTTGGATTTTAAAATAACCATCCTAGTGGGTGTGAAGTGATCATTTATCTTGATACATTATTTTAAGGTTAATAAAATTAATGTCTGCACTATGCATGTTTAACAAATCATATAGACCATAATAACTAATCCAGAGAGAATAACCTTTTTCTCGTTGCTGATGTGAAAAAAAAGCAGTCTGCATTTGACAATGGTGTTTTTATTTCACAAAACCTTATTTGTGTTGAATAACAATAAATCTACTCTCATGCATTTTGGAGAAAGGTAGAAAGTACAAAAACCAGCCAGAAAATAGACTTGGACCAATGGTCACAGCCAGGATAATACATCATCACCAGTCCTGGTGATCCTTAATGATGTCTAGATAGTTCTTTCCCCTTTGATACCATTTTTCAGTTATAAGCTAAGGTTTGCATGAAAGATTTAGGTGCACAAAAAACAAAAGCCAATATTCCGAGGTTTTACAGTGAAAATAAGCAACCCAACATCACATTTTTTAAAGCATTTTTTATCCTTAAATAGTGACAAGGAAAATTGTATGTTCTATAGGTTTTACTTAATGTCTGCTCATTAAAATAAATTTTCCTTCTTGTGACTGGAGCTGATGTTGGTATTTTGACCCTAATGTACATTGTGCATGTAGGAGGGAAATGGAAACTTTATTTTATTTCTTCTTTAGTTTTGTATGTGCTTCTTAAATATATGATGGTATAATTTCATTCTTTTTTATAGTAAGCTTCAAGAATAACAGCCTGCAGTGTTTAATGATATGTATTATGACCTAAGTCTTTATAGAATACAACAATTTTGTATTTAACATTTCGTAATACTGTAAATCAACTCTTCTTTAAAATTAGTAATGAAATGTAGAATTTTAGTGTACTTCATTTTCGGTTGTTTTACTGGACTTTTCTTTGGAGATGGAGTGGGTGGTATATACTGTCTAATTTCAGAATCTTACAACTATTTCTAGATGAGTGCTAGAATTTTGAAGATGTTTTGGCTCTAACCTTACCCAACTCTTTCCTCATTTACTATTAAAGGCTGATTGAAGTTTGATTGACATAAGAAAGTGTAAGCATATTGGTAAAATGAGAATGAATAGTCACATGGTGATTATGGGCTTTTAATGAAGATGACACATGTTACAATGAACAAAAAAAGTTATAGAATCACGGGTATGTGTCACAACAATGAATGAGAAATCCTGAAGTTGATTCATTGGCTGGAATCTATGATCACATTGGAAAACCTATAACTGAGACTATCATTAGTACACAGATATAAACCTAAAGCCTATGGGGGAAGAGAAGTTAGTCTCTCTTTCAGGCTGCAGGTAGCATTTTAAAGATATGCTACTTTGCATGGAAATTCTGTTTCAGAGTACCAGGAAGGCATATGTTTGTTCTTTTTGGTTTGCTATAAATAGTCCTTTAGGTCTTCTGCTGTCAGCTGGTCTCTGCATGTCCCTCCCTCTACCCCCAAGGAATTCAGGACCTGATGAGTACATTTCAGACCTTAAAGAAATACCATGTAACAGGCCTAGGTTAATCACTTTGCTTTCTCTCTTCTTTGAAAAAGGACTGCCTGCCTTACCTCATTCTCTTAACAGCTTTTATCATGTATGTGTTTTTGCACGTGTGTGGTCATGTCTCTTCAATCAGATTGTAAGTTCTTAGAGGACAAATTTCTTGTGGTTCTCTTGTAGTTCCTGGCGCATGGTAGGTGTTCAATACCGTGATTTATTAAACTTGTCTCTGCATTATAACTGTCGTGGTGAAAAATAATCAATAGCTAGTTGTAAACCTCTATCTATATCATAAGGTTGCTGCTGACATAGAAATCAAAACTGTAAATATTGAAAATATGCTTTCTTGCTGAAGATGGAGGGCCTTAGAGTGGAGCCCCCTGAAACTGGTAAGTGTGGCAGCAGATTGACACTAGCTCAGTGCCTCTCTGTGGAGCTCTCTGACTCTTGCATCGTGAGTTGCGTAATTCTAAGTAGACCATTATTGCAGTCTTCTGAAATGTCACTTCAGTTTTCTTCATTTTTGTCAGTCATACAACACATGCTGCTCAGCAGTCCATAGGAAGGGCCTGTGCCTTTGTGATACATTTCAGGGGCAGAGCAAGAAGTGGATGATGACTTTGCCTACGACTTCTGGTGCTTGTGCCCTGCTGTTACAAGAGCTTCCCAAATGCTGTTAGCTTTTGGAAGTTCTAACATGTTATTAAGCAAAGGACTAAAGCAGGAAGAAAAGTACTAGAACTATTACACTGAGAGAGAAGGTGGTGTATAGAGAAAGGGTACTGCCTCAAAGGCATAAAATGTGATTTTTAATCCTGGCCCTGAAGTTTGAATGAACTTGAATGAACTTGGCCTCTATATCCTCATCTGATGAGGCCTTTCCAGGTTTAGTCTAGCATTCTGTGATCCTGGTACTGGGCAAGGTGTGAAAGCATCTCCCGCTATAAATTTAACAATCATACTACCGTGAAACTGCCTGTGTGTGAAAGTAAAAATACAGAGACTTTAGTGTGAGACAGACCAGAATTTGGATGCTGTTCAACTAGATGCCAGCTGTGTGGCACATGCTTAGTCTCTGCGGGCCTTATTCTCCTCGCCTGTGAGGTGGGGTTAAACACCCATGCCTCATAAGATTCTGCCTGGCATGTGATGGGTGCTGAGTAAATGTACTCCTTTTGGAGAATAAGGGGGAAAAAAGACACCATTTCTTTAGTTTCTACTGCAGCAATTCCCAGATGGTTTTTAGTAGAGATCGCAGTATCTACATTAATTTATAACTTTGCAAGTGAATTTAAGGTAAATTTCAAGTTGGAGCCCTTATTTTTTTATTTGAAATTTTATTTAAGCATATTAGGAGAAACATTTAAAACTCTGATTATATTTTATAAGGTGAAAAAGAATAACAAAGTCAGAAAACAATTATTTTAAAGCCAAAATGACCCTTTTGGTGTAATGATGTGGTTACATTGCAAAAGGAGTTCTGGATTCATATGCTTTAAAGATACTGAAATATTTACATATGAAATGATAAAATGTCAGAATTTTGTTTCATGATAGTATGGGAAAGGAGATTGGATGGAGAGGAAACAAGAATGGCCATGGGTCCGGAATTATTGAAGCTGGGTGAGGGGTACATGGGAATTTAACTCTTCTGCCTACTTTTGTATGTGTTTGAAATTCTTTAAAATAAAATGTTTAAAGAAGAAGTAATATCTAAGTAACAATTTTACCTAAGTGCAGAGGCTTCAGAAGGAGACTAAAAGATACATTCCTCATTCAGTCACCCTCACTGTCTCAAAGGCCTGAGAAACCAACCATAGGGAAGGAGCTGACCTGTGACCCCATACCAGCCACCCTTACTTACCCTGCCTCTCCTCCGTTTAGAAGCTGGTGCAGTTCTGACCTGCAGACCCAGTTCTCTTGGTAGAGTATAGTGGCCACAGCATGGCAGAGAGAAGGAGAGGCATTGGGAGTTTTGCCAACATCAAGTGCTCTGTACAGTTAGTAATTGACTGACGGGCAAGCCCCTCTACATTACCATTGGAGGAAAGAGCCTAAAATCTCTTTACTACAAGCCATGTCACTGGAAACAGTGCAGGTACAGCATCAGATAGGCATAGATTCAAATGTCTTACTAACAGATAATTCAGTGCTGGTCAACCAGAGATCCCTATGAGCTTGTTTGGGATGTAGGACAAAAGAGAATAACAGAGACCTGGTCTTTTCGCTTAAAGCAGTTGCAGTAACTTTGGCAAACCATCCTGCAAGGGCATTCCTGACAAGCTGTTGAGAAGGTTTCTATATCACAGAGAGCAGATGAGCACCATTAAGCCAGGTATATTGTAAATTCCTCAAGAGGGGAGCTTATTTATGCTTTGTTTCTCTTTATTTCTCACCAACTCAACACAGGAACTTATGAATAGGCAGGGCTCAATAAATATTGATGAATTTAGATGCTTTTTATTTTAAGTTGAACCAGTTTCCCACACTGTAGAATTGAGAGGATTTTGAGACAGGTGCTATTTTGTAAAAGATCTCAAACCTTAGGCTTAATAACAGAAGTGTAGATGGGTACAAAAGTATTGTAACTGTATCTAGAAATGTGCTGAAAGCTTATTTAAGGCGGGTAATTACATTGGAATTCAATAGCATTAGGAAGAACAACAAATCCAACTTTTTTTCCCTCAATGAACTACTATGTTTAATTTTACATAAAAGATTTAATGTAGATCTATGTGTAAAGGCTTAATAAGACTGTTATTTTAATGACTTTAACAGAAGTGAAAAAAAGACATAAAAATGCCACTTGCATTACCTTTTAACAAGGCCTCATTATTTCCTCCCCTACTGTGGAACAGGGGCCAGCATTGTTAATAAGTTGGTAGAATTATCTTGGAAATATGAATTTGCTTATCTAATATTCTCTGATGACCCACTGCGTGAGATCTCTCGTTCTATAGTGAAATCTTTGCATGTCACTACCTGGCTTCAAAGGAAAACATATGCAGAAACCATGCTATTGCTAATAAGAGAAGAACGTTTTTCTAGAGCAGGGAAAAAAAACTTTCGCTTGTGAGACTCATATTTTAGGGAAGAAATATTCTCCACTAAAGAAGCAAAGAGTTGGCCTGATTTTAATAATGTCAGGATAGCCAATAAATGTATTAATAGAAAGAATTGAAAATCAATGAGCTGTGATAGTAATTACAGATAGTACCCAAGGGAAATATAGCAAGCAGACAAATCCTTTCCCTCAGGGCATGCCCTGGGCAAAGCTCTGAAATTTATAATTCTGCCCTCCTCCGGTCCCTTTAGCAATCTACTTTCTCTTCCAACTTTATTCCCCTGCCACCACCATCCAGGCCCCCTGACCCTCTGATGGCACCCTAATGGTGTAGGGTACCACGAGATGACCAGTTCTAACTGCAGTCTCATTAATTGACGAGAGCATAAAATGCTGTCCTTCCAAGGGTTATTTGCATTTTTATAGGGTCAGTACTTTATAAAAAGAAATACTTCTTCAAGGAATTTCATTCTCTGACTAATTTGGGGACTTTGATTTGAGGTAAATTAACATTTCCAGAATATTTTAGGTTATCCAGTATTGTGCTCTACTCCATCTAGCAGGCTTTGTATGAGAATGCCAGACAAAACAAAACAGAAAAACATAATTCTGAACCATGAAGAGTACATCTCTTTGTATCTAGATGTGTTTTCTTGTGCTAATGTTTGCATACTGATTCACAGTTTATAAAATCCCTCACAAAAATATGTTGTTTAACCCTTTGAGGACATGAAGGATTAACTGCTATGGGAAAAGACCTTCTACTACAAGCATCTAGAAAACCAGAAAAATATATGAAATGATTTTCACCAATTGGACAACAGGCAGTTAAGGATTGTTATCCTTGAATGAAAGGCAGGAAAGGAGGTGAACCCTGTGACTGCCACAGTTTACTGTCTGGAGAAAGTTTCCAGGATACAGAGCAGGGAAGGGCATTCCAACCAGAGCCTATAATCACAATGAGTTAAGCAGAAAATAATTGGAATATGGAGAGGCTAAGGTAAATAACTTTTAAGTGGAAGAATACCAGAGAGGAGGGAGTTGTACAAAGAGGGAGCTCTGGAGATTTGCAGAGGGATCCTTTTAAGGGTTTGGCTGAGTACTGATCTGCCTATTTCAGAGGAAGGCCAGGAAAGGACACCTGGCAAGCAACAGGCTAAACAATTAGTGGAGTGCATAGAAAGTTCACACAATCTAGAGCAGAGAGACCCCTTTATCCATGGGATTTGGGGAGAGGTCTCAGAGGAGTTACAGTTTAGTAGTGGTGCTAAATTAGTCCCAGAATACAGTCTGGTCTAGACCTGCCCTAACCTACTAAAAGCAAGCCCTGAGAGGATCAAACAGATCTTGAAGTTACTAAACTCTGTGTCAGAACAAAATCCAACACACTGAAAAAGTGAACAAAATCCAGCATTCAACAATGTAAAAGTCACAAAGTCTGGTATCCGATTAAAAAAAATTATCAGACATACAAAGAAGTGGGAAAACATGACCCCTACCCAGATGGGGGAAAAAAAATGCAATAGAAGCATATCCAGCAAGGACAGAAGTCATGTATTAGTAAGCAAAGACCTTGAAACGGCTGTTACATATCTTATATAAACATGTTGAAGGATGTGAAGGAGAACATGAAAATAAGAGAAATAAAATATGAAAAAGATAAAAAGTGAAACTTCCAGAGATGAAAGATATATTGGAAATAAAATAAAAAGAAGGATCAATGATGTTGAATATATAGTAATAGAAACTATCCAAAATAAAGCAGAAGGATCAAAAAGACTGAAGGAAAAAAAAAAAAACAGAGCCTCGGTGAGCTGTGGAGCAATATCCAGTAGTCTAACATACATATAATTGGACTCTCAGAAGGAGGGGGCAAACAACAATATTTGAAGTAATGATGGCTGAAAATTGTCCAAAATCGATGAAAACGATAAAACCACAGATCTTAGAAGCTCAATGAACCCCAAGCAAATGACCAAATTACTGAAACCTGGTGAAGCTAGTGATCAATAGTTTTAAAAGCAGCCAAAGGAAAAAGACACATTACATATAGAGAGACAAAAATCAGACTTCTTGTCTCAAACCATTCAAGGACAAAAGAAAAGTTCTTTAGGCAAGAGGAAGAATAATAGATAGAAATTTGGATCTACTAAGTGAAGAACACTTGAATGGTAAATATATGGGTAAATATAAAAGTTTCAAAAATTAAAAAAAAAAAACTCTTAAAAAGAAAATTGAGTACTTAAAGCAAAAATAATAATGCTTGTGGGGTTTATAAAATATGTAAAATCGAAATGTATAACAACCGAAATGGAATGGAAAGGAGTTAACTGTTGAAGGGTTCTTCTATTATGTGGGTATTATTTGTATTAAAATATTATCGGAAAGTAGAATGTAGTAAAGATGTATATTCTAAGTGCTAGAGCAAACCCACACACAAAATCAAACAACAGGTATAGTTAATAAACGAATAGTAAGATGGAGTCGAATCATTAAAAAATACTTGATTTGTCCAAAAGAAGGCAAGAAAAGAGGAAAAATGGACAAAGGACAGGAGAAATAGAAAACCAGTAGCAAGATGATAGATTTAAACCCAATCATATTGATAATTATATCTAAGGCAGATGGTTTAAGCACTCCCATTTGAAAATAAGATTGTCAGATTGGAAATAAAAGCAAGACCCAACTATATGCTAACTATAAGAAATAAGAATTCTTTAAGTATAACAACACAGAGAGGTTAAAAGAAAAAAGATAGAAAGCATGTATTTCATGCAAGCACAAACCCAAACCAAAACAACTCAACTGTAGGACCTATACTAATATCAAAGTAAAAGTAGACTTCAGAATAAGGAATATAACCAGGGATAAAATGGGATTTTTCATAATCAAGAAAAGGGGCGGGGGGCGAGAGGGGGAGTTAATTCATTAAGAGAATGTAACAGTTCCAAATGTTTACGTACCTAATTAAACTATTTGAATAGATGTGTTATTATCCCCATAAATAAATAAAATTGCAGAGATCTTGTGCATCTAAGATCATACAACCAATAAATAACAGGAACAGAACTGGCGCCCATATCTTTTATCTTTTCACCATTTCAAGTTGTTTTTGTAGTGTAATTTTGGTAGTTGTTGTGACTAGTTATCACATTGGGAATGATTGATGTAACCTAATTCCTTCTTCAATTTCAGTGCTTAAGAAAAAAAATTTAATGGAGATTTTATGAAAAGTTTTAGTTCAGTACTTTAGTAAAAACAAAAGATTACAGAGGTTCAGAGGCCATTATGCAAAGTAGCCTGAAGTAAGTATGAAAATTTTTGAAATCTTTACCTTAATTTCATAAGACTTAAAAAATGTTACTCTATATGTTTATTTTAATACATAAATAATGTTTTCAATTAACAATAAATAAAAATGTACAAAAAATGTTTCCCTGATAGTCACATGGGCAAAGTACTTTTTTACTGTGTCTATCAATTTCAGAAATCAGTGTAATCGAGCAAGAGCTGACCTCACATAGTAGATTCAGCTTCTAAAAAAACTCTGTCATAGTATTTGGAGAACCCAGAATTTCATAAATATGTAGTAATGTAAAGATGTCAACTTTTTTTTATCATTGCTTTACAAGTTATGTCAGAGTCATTACACAGGAAAAGGAACAATATGCGACCACAGCACATTTGACTAGATGGGAATTTAGCTTCTTGCCAAGTGGTCTTGTCTGTGGTATACGGAAGGATGGAATTCTCTCTGATCCAATTGTCCTAGGGAAGTATTGTCTAAAGATTTTCTTCTAAAAGAACTGTGATGTACAGATATCATAAGCCCCATGATCAATTCTCTTTCCACCTCTCAAACTTCAATTTCATTGCTATGTTCTTGCCATAAATAAAAACATCTTTTTCAGTAAAGCTATGCAGATAGATAATTATTGATATTATTCAGTCTTAAAACCTGTATCTTCTAAATAAGATAATCTTGTTATTCTTTAAATGTAAGCAAATAATTTGTTTTTCTTAGATTTTTTTAAACCCCTGGTAATAATTTTTTTTAATTTGAAAGAAATTAATGCAACTGTTGATTCAAAACTTCTAACCATCCTTGGCTAAGTCAGCTGTAATTATGTAGAACAAGTTTCCTTAGTCACTTCCAATTTTGTTACAAATTTCATATAATGATGAGTATTCAGACTTTTTAAATGGCTCATCACTATAGTAGTGTATATACTGACAAAACAGAGACAAAGTATTTAAGGTGAAATAGTTTCCATGAACAGTGCAGTGTCTACTGGGATATTTTAGGGGCCTAACAGTCAGAATATTGATTTAAGGTCCATATAAATGACCTGCTCAGGTACAAGATCATATATTTCCCCCTGGTCAGTATTGTACTCATTAAAACTTTCATATATTGCTGAAAATTTCTTCAGGTTTTTATCATCAGCTCTTGCAAAGCAACATTATTTTCATAGATATTATTGTTAATATGGTAAATAATATGGTAAAATTCTTAATGGCTATTGTTTTATCAAGATATAAAATAGATATAGAGACAGTATAAGTGGAGATTTTTGCCTTAATCCTTTTTGGATTGTTGTCCTTGGGTATATTCTCATTCTCATGTAGTATTTTTTTATTTTGTTTTTAACTCTAAAAATGTTTCTGAGGAGGATGTCCAGTATTTTCCTTTATTTAAATTAATATACACTAAAACATTTAAAGGATTCAGCTAGAATAAATGACATTATGTACATAATGCTTAGCATAGTACTTACACAATGTATTAACTGATGAGTAAAAAGCAACTGGTTTTTACAATTGTTACTGTTAGTCTGTCTCCCTAATTTTATAATATAAAATATTTTGCATTTGTAAATTAAAATGTCCAGTAATTTAACATGAGAGTGAAAAAAGATTTAACATTAATGATTCTCCAAAGTTATGCTGCTTCATAAGACCCCATTATCAGGGAAGAAATGATTTTGTCAATCTATATGCTTCCACAATAAAAATATTATGTATTGGTATTGTGCTATTTTAAAAACTGCTTTTAACTCAAAATTGTCATTTTATAATAGGTAGCTTTAATTCTGTATTCTTGGACTTTTGTTCACCACTCAGAAATACTGTATCTTATCATAGACAGCTATCTTTCCTTAAACATAAAGAATAAAGATAATTTTTATAGTGGAAAGCATTTGGAATGTTACTGAAAAATGTATATGGCCTGATAGGTAAGGGAGTACTAGCTTAAAAATAACTATATTTTCCAAATAAAAAAAACCAAACACTTTTTGTTAGGTATATTAGTGTTTCATTTTAACCCTGTATTTCCACAAAAATAAAATTATATTACTACCATTTTAAAAAAATTCCAGGATATTGGGAAATGTTCCACACAAATGTAAAAGAGAACTTATAAGAGGCAAATTATAATGTAGCCAGTTTCTTAAATTCATAGCTTTTCATTTATCTCAAGGGATAAATGAAGCATATTGTCATTTTGAAATAGTTGAGAAAAGTCACAAAGCAGCTGATATCTGGAATTTTTGGATTACATGCATCTTTACATTATGCTGGAAAAAATATTTTGCTATTTTGAGAGACCTATTGCCTTTGCTGGTGAGGATAAAATGGTGCCAAATGAAGTGCAGTTGCACATACATGATCTAACTCTGTTTTATGTACCTGACATTATTTCCCAAAACTTCTCAGGCTGCCTGACATCTTTTGTTTACCATTTTGACATTTTGTTAGCTTCCCATATTGTGATTCCCATCTTCCTGAGATAGGCTCTAAATAATAAAAAATAAATAAATAAAAAAAACCACTTTTCCTGGACTCTCTTGCAGCTAGGGTATGGGCGGTTGCCAAGCAATGGCATGACCCACAAGAGGGATTCCCGAACGTGGAAAGAATTCTCTTTGGACAAGCATAGTGGCCGGAACTTCTGGCTCTTCTGGGAGGCTGTGGCAGACTTTTGAGTATCAAATGCTGGATTTGGCTTTACCTGGTTTCCTGGCCCTCCAAGAGATTTTTGAACTCTGATTTTTTTTTTCAAAATATTGCTTCACTTAAACTAGTCAGATTTGATTTTGTTGTTTGCTGCTGATAAACTGAGATATACTCAATTTTCTGCCTAAATATGTTGGTTCTTACCTCAGTGACTCCTCAAGTTAAATGTGTGTGGGCTCTGGAGCTACTCTCCCTATTTTTAATGCTGGCTCAGTCAGTTTTTCTGTGTCCTGAATAGGCTGTCTAATCTGCTTTGGCTTCTTCATCTGTGAAATGAAGATTATAACAGTATCTACCTCATGAAGTTTCTGGAAAGATAAAGTTTTTAACGTAGTATATATCAGCTGCTAGCTGTTGCTCCAACCTGAAATACCCTCTTTGTTCCTTTAAATTTTTGGCTCACAGTTATCCTCAAGCCTCCAGCACAAAATCTCTCTCTTCCATAAAGTATCCCCATTGATTGTGCTCTCTTCTCTGCAGTTTTATTTAATCTATTTCTACTCACTATCCACCCAATTTAGCACTTAATTGAGCTCAAATTGTGTCTTGTGTCTTCATTCCATTCTCAGCTTGATTTCAAGTGTGTTCATTTGTTAATTCAGTCCCCAAACAATCATTTATGGTACAGGTTGCCAGGGATCAAGGTGAGCAAAGGACTGACTTGAAGGAGCTCCATGGATTATTTGGAGGATGATCCTAATTTTAAATTTCCTGATAAGAATAGCTGTGGAGCATACCTTTTAGGGAACCCTCTGTGCCTGGTCCTTTATTTACGTTGCCTCATCCAATGCTCCTGGTGCTCCTGCAGTGATCATCTCCACTTTGCCAATGAGGAGAGTTGAAGTAACTAATGGTTAAATAGTTTCTCCAGGATCTTACAGCTTGTCAATGTCGGTACCAGCTCTCTTTTATTCAAAAGAACTGCTTTTCTGTGATACAAAGCTGGTATGGAACAAATGCTAGAAACAGCATAGGTGAGACAGTCCTGTGAAAATCATTGATTTTTTCAGGTCTTGAAGAATTGTTCTCATTTTATTATCATGTTTTATGAAAATACGTATTGAAATAATGCCCTCTATTGATTTTAGTTAACTGAAACTGATTGTGTTAATCTAGCCTTGCATTTTCTTGGTGTTGCAAATATACTTCCTCTGACGTCTTAAGACGTAGTCTGGAGAAAAATGATGGCAACAAGTGCTGCTTCACATCAGTATATATATCGCTTGCATAATTCAGAACACTCTCTTGTGCATTATCATTTCATGTTTGCATCAAATCAGTGAGAAGATGGAATGGAGCAAGTATTGTGATCACCATTTTTCACAGGAGAAAATGGGAAACTAGTAATGAAATGATGTGTCTAAAGCCCAGAGAGAATCAGTAGCAGTTCTGAAATTATAGCCCAGGGCTTCTGATGTCTTTAGCCAATGGCTTTAACTGCCAGCATATTTCAAGTGCCAATTTATATACAGGTGAGGGTTTTCAATAAGTCCCATGGACAGATAAGATGGGAATGGGGAGGAATCATCCTGAGCTTAAATGATACAGGCTTATACTGATTGCTGCAGGGAATTACTGGCCTGATGATATAGGTGGAAACGGGCTGTTTGGTAAGGTTTGGAGAGGACGTATAGAGAGGAAGGGACTTTTCAGACAGGGTGGAAGAAAATGGGTGGGAATGAGGCTTATCCTTGTATAGGCTGCCCTTTGAGAGCTGGTATTTCATCCTTTTGTTTGGGCAACAGAATTCTATTCCTTGTAATATAAAGGGAGAATGTTGGCCTCTTACTGATTTTTTTAAGGTAATCCATAATCTCTGCCTCTCTCCCACTCTTAGCTGGCATGCACCTTTGTCCCCTTTCTCTCTGCTCCTTCTCATTTCCACTGTTCTCTACTTCTTCCTGTGGTACTGAATTTTCAAGCCTATTTACCTGTTCCAGAATTCATTTAGATAAAATTAGAATTATCAGGATTTGTGCACATAAAAGCTGTTATAGTTAAATTGTTAGACATTTGAGTTTCATGCTTCACACTCTTTCAGATTCTTTATGCCTTTTCATTTACCTAGTATAATTTCATTATAATTCTGTGTAACAACATTGGGAATAATCCATGGGATTACATCGAGCCTATTATTATTAGAGCCAAGTTGTTGTTTTGAGTGCTGCTCTGTCGTGGTCTCAGTTGACTCCTAAAATGGTGTGAATGTGATTTGAAAGACGGAAATCAGAGAGTTCTGCTGTGCACTGAATTTAGCCTGATTCTGCATAGCCATAACTACTTGGGTAATTCAAGCAGAGAAAGGATGTGCTTAAAACCAAAACTTTTATTGTGCCTGAGATCATGAGTTAGAGAGGTTTATTAGTTCACTTAGTTTTGCAAAATGAGTTAGCCATCTATGCCACCTTTGGTTCCCAGTTATTTCTTTATTCCAAAAAAACAAAAACAAACAACAACAAAAAACTAGGGGTTGGGCATTGAGCAGATATACCTGAGAGCACCTTAAAAACTACTTGAAGTTATGTTCATGGTTCTTGTTTTAGGGTATTATAGTTGTTATATACTTTATTATTTAAGGAGTTGGCCATGTTATATACCTGGGTAGTACTTTACATGCTTCAGAGCACGTTTATGCATTACTATTTGATGATTGTATCAATTCAATGAGAAGATGGAATAGAATAAGCATGGTGATCACTATTTTTTATGAGAGAAAACTGAGAAATTGAGTTTTTATTCAAGAGTAGTATAGCTGGATAATTATTTACCATAGTTGGCCAAAATAAATAAAATGCTAGTGGTATTGCATGGTGATCAAAAGGTAAGCCAAGTTGAATTGGTGGGAGCATGTGTCAATCTTGGAAACCTGAGGCAGTGTTTTTCGAAGAGTGGTTTGCAGACTGTGACTTCAGTATCTCCTGGATTCCCCACTCCACATCAAAATCTCTGTGGATAGGAAAAGAGAGCCTGCGTATTCACCAAATCCCCCAGGTAGTTCTGTCTGAATCACAGAATCTTCCTTCCCTAAGGGAAGAATGGAAGCTGTGAACCACTGGGAAAGAGATGGTGCTGACTGATGGACTGGGCCAGTCAGGGAAGCCAATAGGAGCTGCAGTCTGGAGAATATTAGTAATTTTTTTTTTTTTTTAAGATTTATTTATTTACTTTATCCATTTTAAACCCCCCCTTCCCCATTTTGCTGTTTTTTTGTGTGTGTGTCCATTCGCTGGGCAATTCTCTGTGTCTGTTTCCTGCTATCTCTTCTCATCCTCCTCCTCCAGTCTTCACCAGGATTTGATCCTGGAGACCTCTGATGTAGGAGAGAGGTATTCTGCCGCCTGAGCCACCTCAGATCCTGGCTTCTGGAGCTTTCGGAGCATCTCGTCTTGTCTCTCTCGGGGCCCAGCAGCTCAGCAGCACACAGAACCTGGCAGCCCATGCGCTTTCCGGAGGTCCCGGGGATCGAACCCAGGTCCCTCCATATGGCAGACGGACCCCCAACCATTTGAGCCACATCCGCCCCCCTATTAGGAATTTTTAATACCTGAAATTGATAAGTAGATGCATATGAATTCTGAATGGCATAGAGGATTCCTTTAAAACTCAGTGGGAATCGTAAGGAAATCTCATAATTGTAGTAAGTGTAATACTGATAGTCCCTGGGCCACTTTCTTCATCAATCTTTTATTTCCTGTGGAGCCCAGTGAATTCCCATTGTCATGTGTAGCATTGTATTTTCAAGTTCCAAGCCGTTATCCTTGAATTGTGAGGAATGTACTCTTTTTGAAAGAGTTCACATTTTAGTCATTGACATTTTATTTTATCATTTCTCTACTAAGAGTGTGAATGACTCATTTAGAAGTAAAAAAAAAAAAAAATACTTGAACTGTTTAAAATATTGATGCTATAAGTGCTATTACTTAAAAGAGGAAGCACTGAAATTGTCATTTAAATGATGCCTCCGAAGTTTCCACATCTTTTGTACAGAATGAGACTTGCTGTTGGAGTGAGCTTGGGCTGTGGGCTTTGTCGGTGAATGACTAGCAGCAGGGCTCATTGCCTGCTTGGGCATTGCACAAAGCCCTCCTCTGGGGCGGTGAGGGGCAGGGTGGGGGGTGCTGGTATCCCTTGAATGCACTCTCCTGGCTAAGGAGGAGCGCCTGAAGATGATTTATCTGGGGTAACTCTTTCTAATTACTCACCCTTGAGGGAGTATCTTTTTTCTAAATGTTTATTTCACTTTTAGTTTATTCAGCCTGCCTGGGAGCCTGAGTTTCTATTTCTTTGTATCAAAGTATTGCTACATAGAATCCTAATGCTATCACCTTTGACAGGGAATCTCTGCTTGATTTACTGGTCAGAAAAGTCTCCCTCTCTCCTGCTGTAAGAAAGGCTGGATCCCAACCCCACACACACCCCTTTTAGGGCCCTCCCTCCCCCAGCCCCCAGCAACTGAAACAAAGTAAGCGAACAAATTAGAAACCTTACAGACGAGGTCCTGTCACAATACACTGCTCTCCACTGCCCCTCCAGTTTTCCTCAATCCTATCTCGCATTTCACTCTGGCAGTGAAGTTTCACTCTCTTGCTTCCTAGTAATCAGAGATGAGAGTATGTGGAAGTTGAATGTTAATATAAAAATCAACACAAATAGTATAGTGTCTTAAAAAAAAAAATCATTGACATTTTATTTTGTTAAGATGAAAAATATTTCCCATCTCATAAAAATGTGGAGTGTGAAAGAAGTCCAGAACATCTTACTTAAAGGAAAGGAGATTTACAACATTTAGTCAGGGTTTTTATATATACGCTGCTGCCTGTAGTTTTAACCTACATTTTCTAAGTTGCAGCCTTGATTCTGTATATGCTTTTTCTCAATACCTGGCAAGCGGTATTTTGTTTAGCCACAAAAGAACAGCCCTAATTTTAGTCACTTCTCTTGTGAATATTGTTTGGAGATAGGGAATAACTGGTGAACTCTTTCCTTTGTTGGCAAAAAAGCAATCATTTATAATTTCCTATCACTTGTATTAAGTCTGGCAGAAATCATTTTGAAACCAGAATAATACTGCTATTATCTAGATATTTTAGAAAAATAATCATCAAGGAAAAAACTGGCATAAGCATTCATTAAGCAAATATTTCAAAACTTTTGATAAAATAGGCCTGCTTCTTTATTTTGCTGGTATTTTCTATGGATACTGGGATGTTGAGCTCATCTTCAGTTTGGTGCTGGACTTGAAATAAATGAATGACACCAGGAGAATATCTGTAGGATTCCTAGCATTGAACTCTGAATGGGAGGGGGCTAGGAGCAGACTTGGATCTTAAATTCAAATTAGACAAGAATCAAGTAATTTTTGGTGCATTGTAAATGGGAAATAATTCATTTGAAGCTAAACTATAAATTAATTAACTTAAATGGAAATGAGTTACCAAAAAATAACTCCATGCAATAGTAAAAAACAAACAACAAAACCTCTTAGGTTCTTTTCCCTACCCAAAGCACATGACCTCTTGATGGAAAAAAAAAAAAAAAAAAAAAAAAAGAAAGAAAGAAAGAAAGGGAGAGTTGGTGCAATTAAAAACACATATGGGGAGCAGATGTAGCTTAAGTGGTTGAGCACCTGCTTCCCATGTACAGAGTCCCAGTTGTGATCCCTGATACCTCCTAAAAACAAACAAAAAACCCAACACTCATTGGGAAGTGGATGTAGCTCAGAGGTTGAGCACCTGCTTCCCATGTATGAGGTCCTGGGTTCAATTTCTAGTACCTCTTAAAAAAACAAACAAACAAAAACCACATGTTATTTATTGCCAAAACATAATGTTATTTATTGGTTGTGCAAGCATGTAATGGGAGGCCCACAGATTGTGAAGCTCCTCTTTAATTATAACGCCTAGGCATGATAATAGAGATTTAATATTTCTTTTGATCTCTAACAAATCAAGAGGATACTGCATCCTGCCTTTGGGCAGGCTACAGAGTACAACTGAAATAACTATGACAGACATGGATGGCATCCAGAAAGCTTACAGCATGTATTTTCGATTAACATGTGTTGTCTAGTCCCAATAGGAGGCACTTTTAAAATAATTGAGTTACCTTAAAACTTACCAACTGAAAACCTTGGGTTTATGTTAGCAGATATTATTGAATTATCACGGCAGTTGAGACCAGAATTTATTAACAGATATTTGTTGCAATCTGTTAATGGAGATAATTACATTTGTTTCTTACAACAACCTTTTCAGTTAAGGAAATTAAGTGTCAGTGTGTAAGTGTCCATCTGAACTCAAAACTTAGGAGTGTTATCCACTATACATGGTGTGTGTATTAGTCAGCCAAAGGGATGCTGATGCAAAATACCAGAAATTGGTTGTTTTTTATAAAGGGTATTTTTGGGGGCTAGAAGCTTATAGTTACCAGGCCATAAAACATAAGTTTCTTCCTTTACATTGTTGCCACATGTTGAGCAAGACAGCTGCCAACATTTGCCAGGGTTCAGACTTCTTGGGTTCCTCTCTTCCCAGGACTCCGTTTCTCTCCAGGCTCAGCTCCTCTGTTTCCTCCACAAGGTCAGCTGTAGACTATGAGGCTCTCTAGGCTTTGCCTGCTCCACAAGGCCAGCTGTGAACTGTCAGGCGAATGGCTTGTCTCTCTTCCCAGGGCCTTCTGTCCTTCCTCACGACCAAGGTCCTCTGTGTGTTTACTTCCCTGGGCTCCAGCATTAACACTCAGCATCAGAACTCCAACATCAAAAACACTCCAATTCTGTCCTTCGCCATGCCTTTTATCTTTGAGACCCTACCCACCAAGGAGTGGAGCTCA
This sequence comes from Tolypeutes matacus, assembly GCA_026826555.1. Classification (NCBI taxonomy): domain Eukaryota; kingdom Metazoa; phylum Chordata; class Mammalia; order Cingulata; family Chlamyphoridae; genus Tolypeutes; species Tolypeutes matacus. The sequence continues at coordinate 32,473,485 of JAKSZT010054334.1, forward strand.
ACACCCTACTGATGTGGCCCAATCAAAGCCCTAATTAGAACTCAATCATGCCTAGATGAACAGACCAGTTTACAAGCACAATCCAGTGTCTGTTTCTGGAATTCATAACTATATCAAACTGCTACACATGGATAATGAAAAAATGCTATCTTAAGCACGTTCTCTGATGGACCCATGAGATAGGAAAAAATACAAATGTGTAAGTATTCATAGCATTTCCTCTTTGCAGCTTCTTTTGGTTGTGGGCCTTTGTTGTGCAGTATCTGGATAATGGGAGAACGATAAGTTTGAGGGTGTGGAGGGTATAGAAGTGAAAAGCAGGCAAGCCAGTATGTTTTTATTTAAATTGGAAAGGGCAGAGAACTATTACCAAAGAGAGAAGAATTGATTTTTTTTGAAAGCATATATGGGGTTCAGGAATAGGAGTATTGAGCCTAAGAGCCAAAAACACTTTTGGCAAGTTTGGCGAGAGAGGTAAAAAGTTTGTGGGGTGGGGAGGGATGTGTCTGTCAAATGTTAGAGATTTTGAATATGTGGGAAAGAGGATTTAAGAAGTTTGTATATTACGGTCTCTAATTTTTAATTTGGTTTTAAGAGATATCACTGAAGTTGTTTCTTGAATAATGGTTGGCATTTCCTTGAATGAGATGCTGTTATATCGGGCCCATAATGTAGTTTACCTCCCCTTAGGTTACAATATATTAGAAAATACATACACATATGGATATAGTTATACATATGTAAATATATATTTATATGTACATAAATTTTATACACACACAAAGAACATATAGAAAAATATATATGTATATATTTGTATATCTTATGGTTAATAAATACATGAGCATATTAATGTACATGTCGTATATTTATGCATATATAAATGTATACACACAAGCACCTAACACGCTGATGGCATTGGCACTACCATGTTATTTAGAATAGGATTTTCAAACTATTTTCATGTTTTCTGTTTTTTAATTAGAGGGGAAAAGGTGCCAACAGTGAAGCCTCTGAAAGGAGGGGTGAGGTATGCCCTGAGTGAAATTCCTCAAAAGATTCTGTGGGTAACTGCTGTTCCTGACTAGACATCCTTCCTTGCCACAAATTGAGGGAATTTAGGAAAGATTTGTAAGAGATAAAGAAATGATTATAGCAGCCATCCTGGATGTCTCTCAGATAAAGGTTCAGAACCTAAGAATATATTGTGCCTCCTGTGAGGAATGAAAACATGATGTCCAACATTGGAAATCTTTGTGTGTTTTTTTTGGTTTGTTTTTACTTTTGTTTTTCTTTCCATGATATTTTGTTTACAGATTTCTGGATGCATTTAAATGAAATGATAAGAATTCCTTCATGACAACATGGTGTATATTGATGATGTTAGGAACTGGAGATGTGTAAAATACGACCTAAAAATAAATAGTATTGTTTCACCCATTAGGACAAATGTAAAATTATGTACCCAATTTTAATTTGGATTTAAAAGCTTAGGGAACTTAGGGTTTTTCCTTATAGATCCATTTAGTTTTCTTTCTACTCTCTTATTATTTAATATTTAAAGACATACGGCTTTCTTTTCTCTGTCAAGATAAGCAAGTTCAACAGAGAATATCCAGGTTCCTTTATGTAATGTCCTGAGTCCTTTTGGTATAGTTAGCATTGGGTCTTGATATAGCAGACAAAACTCTGTCACAGTAGTTAGCAAATTTTCTGGGGTATTGATTGAATTTGTGGATAAATATCTAAATATTTTCTTGTTAATTCTTGGGAGGTTCTTTTGTTAGGAGCATTCTGCATCGTAATTCTTGAAGGAACACCAGAGCTTATTCTTTGAGTCCTCTATCAACTTTGAGGTTTCCTAAATGTGATCTCATGAGCACCTTTAGCCTGGACTGCATTCTTGGGGTAATTACAGGTACACTCTTTGGCTCTCAGAAGCTCAGGGAAAGACTTGTTCTCTGAGTTAGTACCAACAGTTTGATTACAGTGCAGTCATTTAGTTTTGGCTCTTGGCAGGTGCTCTCCAGAATCTGATTGATTTTCAGAGTTTGTCAAATCAAGCATCTATTCAGAGGTAATGGTCTGTTTTCCATCTTCAGAACTTTGGCAGCACAACTCAAAACAGAGGAATTAAAAGTAAATCAAGCAGTATTAAAGAGTCTAATAGGAGTAGGGTTTAGAGCACATCAGTTGAAAACCACACAGTAGCAATTAGGGTTCCCTTAACAGTTCCGGGGTTCTGGCAGGAGAGATTGAGTGTCTAGCCAAGCTCAGGATCAGGTGGTCAGAAACAAGTCCTTGTTGGATAATTCTCTTTACTGGCATTCTTTCCTTTTTCTGACTTAATGATTGTTAAGTAGATCTCTAAATGTTGTCTTTGCATTGTACTCTGAACAAGCTTGAATCTTATTCATATCACAGTCTTTGGAATTCTTTTTGAGTTCATTTCTTTCTTTCTTTTTTTTTTTTAATCAAGTATTAAAATGTACCTCAAATAGTCCTATATAAGAACTCTTACATAGTACTGGGGATGAGAGGAGAAATGCACTTTAAGTTGGTAGGCATTTATGTAGTTCATTTGCAACATGGAGTAGAAAATTGAATTTTTCTAATGGCAATTTAATAGAAGAGGAGAAATAGTTGTAGACTGAACGTAGACATTCCAGTGATGGAATTTCAAGGTGGAAGCATATTGCCATGGAAACAAAGATTTGAGTAGGAGTAAGAGGAAGACAGAAGACTTGCAAGGGGAATTATATTTGGAAAAATAGGAAGAAGGGAAAATAAGTTTATTTTATTTACTTAACAATTGTGGTTGCTAAGTCAGCATTTACCTTTTTATTTTTTTATTTTTTTAATTTGAGGTACTGGGGCTGGGGATTGAACTAGGACTTCATATGTATGAAGCCAGCTCTCAACCACTGAGCCACATTGGCTCCTCTGAGTTGTTTTTTTTTTTTTTTTTTTTGGTGTGTGTGTGTGTGTGTATTTGCTTGTTGTATGTTTTTAGTAGACAGTAGGAACCGAAGGTGGGATCTCCCATGTGGGAAGTAGGCGCTCAACTGCTTGAGCCACATCCATTCCCAGCATTCACTTTTGTACTGTTCCTTGGTCCTTTTCACTCACAATTTTGTGACTGGAATATGTGTGTGTATGTAATTAGAATAAACACTTAAAGATTTAAGTTCAGAAATGTCTTTTTTATCCCTCATTGTGCCTTCAGAATTAAAAAAGCTCAACAGATGTTTGATATTTTCTTATTCAATTCCATTTAAAGTATACCTCCTGTGTACCTACAGTGTGAAAGATATTGTTATAGGCTCTGCAGAGACCCCAGATGCCTAAAACATAACCTCTGATCTGATATGAAAAGTTGACATTCAGAAGGTAGTGAGATTGATGCAATAATAATAAAATTAGCTGATGTGTATTTATCACTTATTGGCTAAATTTAGCCCTTTACATACTTTATTTCATTTAATTCCCATGGTAAATCTAGGCCATCAGATATTATTATCCTCTTCTTCATTATGGAACCTAAGTTTCAGAAAGGATAGGCCAATCAGTGCGATAATACAAATAAGAGTCCAAATGGCTACTTAATATAAACCAAAGCCAAGCTCTTAAATATACCTCTGTTACTGTCATATACCCATGAAATTAGGCACTAAGCAGTGTGAACAAGTGGATATTAAAAACTAAGAAATTTCTGAACATGGGGTGATTATATCTAGTTTAGAAGATCTGGGAGAGCTGAGATGGTGACAACAGACATGGACCTTGAAAGGGTTAATATAGGGATGAGAGGAATATTGCTAAACACTGGGAAAGGTGTGGAGATAAGTTATAGACTAAGTTTTTATCTCTTAGTAAGTATGCTATAGACTATTTTAGTAGCTCTTATAAAATAATCCAGAGCAGATAATAGAGACACTAAACAAATGGCAGTGTCAAGTGGACACTCATTATACAATCCATGCTAGACCTTGCATGGTCTGTTTTTGGTGGTGCTTGTTCAAATTTGACAGGAATTCATTATGTAGTTAAAAGAGTTGACTATTCTCTGATCTAGTTGAGTAGAAGAGTGGCCAAGGACTACCAGTGTACATATTCCTATCTTTAAAATAATTGCTGCTGTTTCCTGTTTTGAACATTTGTTTTTTTATACTTGTTAATTGGGGGCAGATGAAGCTAACAATGAAATAAAAACAATTACAGCATTGCAAAGCCTCAGACCAGTTCTTGTACTTAAAAGTCTAGAAAACTGAGAGCATGATGCAGACATCCTGATTCCTCATCCCCTATTTCTTTTTAAAATATTAATATATTAATTTATATGGCCACAGTCTCTCACTAAAGCTTCTGCTTCATAACCCCATATATCAGAGTTAAACGATGGTACTTAAGCCTTCATTTACAGAGTTAATTACAGACTCTGTCTATTTCATCATAACAGTTCTTAGGTGGTTCTTATTTAAATATTATGATTACTATTTTATAGGCAAAAAATAGGAGCAAAGACACTGACAGTGTTTATTTACACTGGCCACATTTTACCTAGGGTGCCACGTCACCCTAATGACATAAATTAATTCACTTTTTTTTTTTTTGGCGGGGGGGTTCTCAGATATTGAAGGGTAGATTCTTACAGAGATAATCTGTTGTGACTACTCTGCTATAGTCAGACAGAGGTATTTATTAGATATTTTATATCACTGGTCCTTTTTGGGCCATGCCAGTTCTGGGATTCAGTAAATCTATGGTTATGATTAGTTATTTTTGTGGCTATACAGAATTTTAGCCACCATGTGAAATTTTTGATTTTCCAAGGCTCTTTTTTGGATAAGCAATAGCTCTTCCCCAAATTGGAATATTGATTATTAGCCTGTTTCTCCCGGGATTTATGCTGCTTAATAATGGCAGCCAGATTTCTCTGACCATCCTATAAAAATCTATGCAGATCAAAAAGAACAGATGAAACCATAAAACCCCAGGCTTTAGGCATATCAGGAAGACAGAGAGCCCTGCAAATTTAAGATTCTTTTGTAAGTAGACAGGAAGCACCAATTTCCAGAAAAGGTATTTTTTAAGTTACTTTTGCAAGCCTCTGTGAATAGCTGGAGTTTTAGGAAAACAGCACAAAAAAGAAGAAGTGTTCTGAGCTAAAATCACTCCCCAAAAGAGAAAGTCAATTATAAGTGGGAAAAAAGACTGAAAGAGAGACCCGGGTAGATCAGAGAGAGGACTGACTGCAGGGAAGGGTTATAAAAGTTGTGTGGGACTGGAGGAGGCAGCCTCAGAAAGGGAACACTTCTGGGGAAATGAGGATATGATAGGCTGAACAGTGACCCCTTCCAAATTATCCATGCCCCAATTCCTGGAAACTGTATGTGAAAGGCATTGTGTCAGCAGCAGTCATGGCACTAGCAGCAGCTTCCTGGTTTCTGCTTCACAGCTGTGCTGGAGTGTGCTTGAACTCCAGGCCTGGCTTCCATTCCCCTTCCCTTCCACTGATTCTGTGAGCATCTAATTCTCTGTCTTAAATTCCTGTCTGCTTGAAATACCTTGAGTGGCTACTGTTTCTGTAGTGACCTCAGTAAATAGGAAGTTAGAAAAGAGATAATGTGCTTATAGATTTTTTTAAAATGTTGTTGGGAGGTAGGGAGTAAAATACATCCTCACCCAGCACCAAGTATATGAATTCTAGCTTCCTTTCATTTTTGGAGAGGTTTTGGATTACAGAAGGGTCACAGCAGTGGCAGAGAAGGATCACTGGTGCGAGGTGTCAGTGATGTGGAGATGCATGGGAAGGGGTTCATCTAAGACATAGGAATATGTTCAAGTGTTCATGGGACATTGTCTTGGTGAATGGAGATCCACACAATAACTGGAAGAATACTGAATTCCCATCCTGGGGAGTTTTGCTACATTCTCTAATAGAGCAGCAGGAATTCCCCGAGTGCAAATGCAATGCCTAGTGAAGGAAGACAGACCATTATGCCAGGTCCTTAATATTGGTGATTATACTTACGAACCTTTCCTTGTGAAATTGAAACTTAGCCTAGAATTATATACTGCCTAAGAATTACCTCCTGAAATCTTCCTTGTTGCTCAAATGTGGCCTCTCTCTAAGCCAAACTCAGCTAGTAAATGCAATACCTTCCCCCTGGTGTTGGACATGACTCCCAGGGGTGAGACTCCCTGGCACCAAGAGATTATTACCAAGCACCAATTAGCAATGTATCTGGAAAAAGACCTTGACCAAAAGGGGAAATGGTAAATACAAATGAGATTTTATGACTAAGAGATTTCAAAGTGAGTTGGGAGGTCATTCAAGAAATTACGCTTATGCAAGCCTCAGCAGGATTTCATTGACAGCCACAGTATACAGTGCCTCAGATAGCTCCTGAGGGCCCTAGAGACATCCAGAAACTGTAAGCAGGGCAGACAGCTCAGGAATTCCTCACCCTGTCAGTGGGCTTTACTTTGGAATTTATGTTCCCCAGTGTAACAGAGTTCGATGCATTTATAGGTTCTCTATACATGGCTCTTCTGCCTCTTTTATTTGAACCCATAATTAGCACTATACTTGATAAATATATGTCCCAGAGACTTAAATCTTTGATCTGTCCATGTGCCAGTTGAGCCCTGGATTTCAGCAGAGTTACCACACCTACTTTCCAGTTCATTGGACTCATCCAGGACAGTCGTCTTCACAAGGAAGACGATGATGGACAATGCCCATCCCAAGGAACAGAGAGTGTTGGCAACTACAAGCAAAATCATCCCATCCATCTGCCCTATGGGATGTAAGCCCTTTCTCAATTAGAAACGGAGTGAGCATTACTATCAAAATTGGAGAATGAACAATGTACTAAAGTAGATTTATTACTCTACTATAGACTTATTATTCTAGCAGTGGAAGAACTCTTATTGATGTAAAGGCAGTGGCCACCAGAGGTTCTGAGGGATAGGAGAGGGAAGAACAGGTGTAATATGGGGGCATTTTTCAGGACATTGGATTTGTCCTGCATGACATTGCAGTGACGGATACAGGCCATTGTATATTTTGTCATAACCTAAAAAATTGTGTAGGACAAAGAGTAAACTATAATGTAAACTGTAGTCCATGGTTAGTAGCAATGCTTCAGTAAGGGTTCATCAATTTTAACAAATGTATCACACTATTGATAGATGTTGTTAATGTGGAAAAGTATGGGAGGGAGAGAGAGTGGGGCAATGAGAATACCTTATATTTTTTTATGTAATATTTATGTAATCTAAAGCTTCTTTAAAAATTAATTTTTAAAAATCCTAGCCTCTTTAACACGGTGTCCACAGCATGCCCCAGTCCCACACCAGCCTCGCACATCCCTCCACACTCCCTCAAATTGCATAGTTTCCCTACATTCCTGGCAAAGCTGGGCCCTATACACATTCTGTTACGTTACCTACAGTTCTCTTCCAACCACTTTTTCTCCATCCCCAACTTTTTCCTAACTCCTGTTCATCTTTGCAATATGCAGTTCAGATAATCTCCTCTTCCAGGAAGTTTTCTCTGATGCTTACCCTAAGCTGATGAGATGCATTCCTCTGTAACCCCACTCTTCATCTAATTATTCCACTTACCATGCTGTATTAAAAGTACATATTTCTGCCATATTTCTGTCTCTTAGAAGACTGTGAACTCCTTGCCAATTGGGACTATCTTCACTAAATCTTGCTGAATGAATAAATGAGAGAATGATTTTGTATTTTTCATTGCTCCACCTGCTTAAAGAAATAACTATATCAGTTTAAAAATATTATGTCCCCCATTTGATACAATGGAATGTTACATTTTTGTGGGTTCATGTTTAAAGGGAATGAGGAAAAATTCCAGGAAATTATCAAATTTAGATTTGGGTTGGAACAAGATTTTCTAGAGAAATTCTAATTCTCCTTGTAAACTGTTTTCTGTAGTGTGAAGAATGATAAAGTACTTAGGTCCTGCACCCCATATTAAGGCAAGTGATTCTGACACATCCTATTCATCGTGAATGATGTGATTTTTACTCTGGATTGCATTTATATCTGCTAATTCATACTCAAGATATATTTCAAAATTTAATCTACACACATATATGCTAGCACCACCCACCTTCATCTGTGTAAAACTGAGTAGCTGAAGTTTCTCATTAGTATTTTCAAATCCCTTTCAACATGAACAACACATATAAACACAAAAATATGAATGAAAAAGAAATCAACATGAGTCTCATTCTGTATTTTTAACTCTGAGGTTTTTAGAGACTGTTAGTTCATGGATTACCAAGACTTCTTGGTGCTTTACCTCAGGAGAGGGTCTAAGGTGTAGTGATCAGTCATGGAGAATTGGGAGTGGGGAGATAATGTGATTGGAACCTGATCGGAGACCACCTTTGTCCAAGGTGAAATGGGATATGGGGTCAGACTCTACTGATTAGAAAGAAGAAGGGGGGTTGGAGATTAAATCTGAGAGCATCTAGGATGCCACTGGTTGTAACTGGATCATGAGCTCTTGATTAGCGTAGAATCTCATTATTGGCAGAACCCATTCTGACTAATCATTGTTCAACCTACTGTTGAATATTTTTAACATCTCACTTGAATAAGACATCCTTGTAAGTGGGTATGTAAGTGGTAAATGGGGTGAGGTATGGAGAACTGACGTTTTATTGTTACCTGGCAAATTTTGGGAAATTCTGGAAAACAGGGTCAAGCTCTCAGGTGTCCACTAGGCTCAGCTGTGGGAACCAGAACTACCAGTGGAAGAAAGAAATGAATGAAACTCCTTGAGAGTTTTGTTCACAGCTGCATCTCCAATACCTAGAAAGTTTGTTGAATAAATGGGTGAAATGAGGCTGGGGCTGTTACATGTTCTTCTTGGTCTTCTCTGCTCGTTTTTCTCTTATTGCCTTTGGTCATTGTACTGACCATTTCACTGACTGTAGTTGCATGGCTTTAAGATTGAAGCTAGGAGCTTCATTATGTCATATTTGTGTATGTGTGTAATAAATCTAGCTTGAATTACATTAAAATCAAGGGTGAGAAACTAATCACATAATCTTGCCAATGAGCATTCTAATGGCACCAGAAAGTTATCTAAATGAGTGATTTTATTAGCCTTGGCCATTTGGTAATGGCATGTTAAAACCTAATCAATGATCAGTTTGATCAGCTTTGCTCTCACTTCTCTTTCTTAGGTGAGAACTTGAATAAGCAGTCAGAGAAATCGCTTTAGTAAATTTAATCTCTAAAAATAAAAGAATAAGCATAAACTTGAAATGGGCCAAGAGAATTGTATGTATGACACCCAAAGGAGGGGCTTCTTGACCAAGCTTTATAACAGATGGTCTTAGATTTCTATCATTTCATCATTAACCTAATTTTTAATAGATGGCAGTTCTCAAAATCCTGTTTATCAAATACATTTTTGTTTTCATTTTGATGTGATGTGTTGTTACTCTTTATAAACTGTGTGCATCTTATAAATGACTGTATAAAATCAATGTTCATAAAAAGGTTCTAACTGATGAAAATTCAATTTTTGTCATTAAAGCACTTGGAAATTTTATTAAAACTATGCTTTATTCCTTCCCTATACCTATATTTATTTTTGTGGATTTTTCTAACAATACTATAAACCTTTGCTCAGCCTGAACTCATTAGTGAACTATTTTATTTAAAACAGCAACAACAACAACAATGGGAACATGACTGTTTGTATCTGAGTTCCAGTTAAAAAGATCTGATCTGAAAAGATGTCAGAGAAGAGAAAACAGGGTTGTGAAATATCAGTAACATGCACTGATAACACATCTCACAATATCTAAAAATAATTCACATTAATAATGGGTTAAAAAGCATTGCAATAGTGTTTAAACGAAGAATATGCTCAGAATTTCCAATTTGAATAGTAAGCATATGGTAGCACTCAAAATAAGGCATTGATGCAAATAATTCATCAAGGATGTAAATGAATACAAGTAAACTTGGTTGGAAAGAGCAGGTCTGAGAACCAAAGTCTACTATGGTAGTGAAAAAAGTCAAGGTTGAGGACTCTTCACTCGGGAGTATTCTGATGAGGTTGAGTACAGCCTTTGCAGCTGTGGACTACTTATTAAAAGGAAGTAGTTGTACTGAGTTTTTATTACTGAGTTTTGTGCATACTGTGATAATTTCAGATAGGTATTTATGGATTATCTGACTATGTTACGGGTACTGGATAGATTGCCTTTTATGGGGAAAACAGTTCTATAAAGGTAAATCATTCAGATTATCAAATGAAAAGATATGGTTATGTGTATGTGTGGGGGGATTTCCTCCATGAAATATTTCATGTATTTAAGCATTTATGCACTACAGTAAATTAGTATAGTTTATAAATCAACTAGTCAATCTTCCTGTGAACCATATACCCATGTAAAATAAATGATTTGATGCCCTTTTCACAATAAAATTCAGCCTTGATAAATTCAGTTACTTAGAAAAATGTTACAGCAGCTACATCAGTCTGTTCTAAATTACAATAAGCCAAATAATGGTCATTTATTTTCTTCACCAGAGAGCACTGACTTTACACCAAAGCATAGTAAGCACTCCAATAGACTTGGGGAGCAGAATGGGTGCATCCAATCCCCACCCACCACCTTGGCAAAGAACTCCCCTAAGTGAAACCATTAACTGCTACTACTTCAAGTCATTGAAACTAAGACACATGGGATAACTATCACCTTGAAAGTTATGATGATTTCTTTTAAGTTGGACCTCACAAAACTCTTTTGAATTAGATATTAACTAGAGAGAGATTTTAAGAATTATGGTTCCTTTTTCCTATAAAATTGCAAATTTCTAGAGCCACTGTTAAATACCATGTTTTAAGTGATGAAATATTGTATTAAAACATGATCAAAATCCGTTTGTTTACTACTCTTTTTCAACAGCATTGTCATCTAAATTTTTCATGTCTTCTGCAAAATAAGACTTAAAGACACCACAGTAATTATTGCTATATTAGAAAGAACATTGCACGATATTAAAAAAAAAGCTGATTCATGTTTGTCATATTTGATGGATACAAAAGAATAAAATTAATATAAGTTATGAAGCATAATAAAGCAAGCACCTATGATCAGCCTTTCTTTTTTAATATATGCATTTACTCATTTTTTCTAGTTATATATACTAGTTTTGCAGCATTTTACAAGCTTTGAAATGTAGAGTTTTTATTATGATACAGGTTTAAATATATTTTTAAAAATTTCTATTGTGACTTCTAACTAATGGATTGTTTGTAAAGATGTTAAGCTATAAAATGTATTATATACTTTCTATGTTATTGACTTCTAATTAAATACAGTGGTCAGAAAATATGGTCTGTGATAATTTTTAAAAACAAATGTTGAGGTTTGCTTTATGGTATATTTTGTGGTAAATTTTTCCAGTTATTATATGTCCACTAGAAGAATACTTGTTTTCTTTTGGATGCAGGGATTTATATATGTTTATTCTATCTACCTTAGTAATTCTGTTGTATAAATCATCATTATCTTTCCTAGTTTTGTCTGCTTGATATAAAAATAATTGACAAAGGTACATTGGAAGCTCTCCATGATGGTGGATTTTTTCCTACTTTATGTTCAATCACTTTTGCTTCATATATTTTCATGGCACTTTTTTAGTTGCTTACAAGTTTAGAATTTTTATAACTTCCTGATAAATTTTGTAGTAAACCTCTGTTTTCCTCCCTAATTATGTTTTCTATCCTAAAGTCTGAATGGTCTTAAATAAAATCAATGTATTTGCATAGTAAACCTGTTGTTCTTTTACTTTCAGTCTTTCTTTGATTTATATATACATGTGTTTATGCTTATATATAATTACGCTTTTAAATCTATTCTAACAATCTCTGTCCTTTGGCTTTTGTGTTTAGTTCAAGTTTTCTATTACTGTGGTACAAATTACAAATACAGTGGGCTAAAACAACACAGATTTATTGTTTCACAGTTTTCTTGGATTAGGAGTCCAGCACGTTTTAGTTGGGTCCTCAACTCAGGATGTCATTCAAGGTGACAGCTGGCCACACGGTCATCTGGATGTTCCAGCTAGCCACAACTGACTTCCAGTGTGTTGTCAGAATTCATTTCCTGGGAGGTGTAGGACTGAGGGTCCAGTTGTCTTCCTGTTTTCAGCCTGGAGACTGTTCTCAACTCTTAGAGTCTATTCTAAGGTCTTTGCCATGTGGCAAATCTCTCTGACTTCCTTTACTTAGAACAAACTAAAAAAATTTTTCTTAAAAGGTTCATGTAATTAGGTCAGGTCCATCCAGATAATTGCCCTTCTTAAACTCAATTGGGCCTTATAACATAATCTAATCATGCGAGTAAAATCGATCAAATTCACAGTACCAGGGTTTATGCAGACCATGGGGCAGATGAAAAATCTTTGGGGACTCTCTAGAATTCTGCCTATTGTATCCATTTACATCGATTATGATTATTGAGTTGGCTTTATTTTTATTAAACTTTTTATTTTCTATTCTCCCTTTCTATGTTTATTTGTTCTCATTTCTGATTTTAAGGAGAGAAAGGGAATTGCTTATACTATTTTGTTTTCTTGTTTGTCTTATATACTTTTTCCTATTCTACTGGTCTTGAAAATTATATATTCTATCTTTATTCTTTTACTAGCTACTCTTAAAATTTTACCAAGCATAATTAATAATGCCATAGAGATATGATGTAAGGACATTAGGAAACTAAATCCTAATATCCTCTCGAAACTTAAATGTTATTGTAATCCTGTATTTTAGTATATCCTTTTGTAAAACTCGTACAAATCAAATATTAATATTAGTATTTTAAGCAGAATATGTATATGTACATTTATGAAATGTTTACCAAGCTCTTTGTTTACCATTCCTTCTTACATTTCAGACCATACTTTTGAGATAATTCTGTTTCTTCTTTAAGTGTCAATATGTTAGAATCCTTTAGTCAAATGATTGAGAATTTCTTTTACTTTGGGGTTCTCAGTTTTCATTCACTTGAAAATATTCTTAATTTTGCTCATATTTTTGGAAGATATTGCACAGAATTATAGTGAATGGTTACATAACCATATGTTGATATTTTCTTTCAGCACTTTGAAAATATTATCCCACTATCATTTAGCTGCCATTGTTGATGTTGAAAAGTAGGTTGTAAAGCAGTTTGTGTTTTCTTTGTAACGTGAAGTTGTCTGCTATTTTTATGAACTTCTTTGTCTTTGTCTATTTTCAGGTTTACAGTGTAGTTTAACCAATATATATATTTGAACAATTATATGTTTTAGTTTTAAAGATTCTGTTTAAATTTTGATCAAAGAAGTATTTTTATTGGTTCTTTGTACTTCTACTTCTATCTTTTATTTCTTTAAATATGGACTCCTTTGCCAGTCAGGTGAAAAACCATGGACCCCTTACTAAGTCCACAGAGTACTGTGTATTTTTTAATAAATATATCACACACGCACCATGTCCCCACAAGAATGATTTTTTGAATTTCAATTCAAGCTCATGGACCCTTTGTTAAGAAACCCTGGTTTAAACATTTTGTACATGTACTGGTCTTTGGATATATGAAGTCTTTAGATAACTCAACCCATTGTTTATTTTTCATCCACCTCTCATTCTTGATGGTTCGTACCTTTGTATATTTGGTGATGTTTGATATTGAGTTTATATTTTATTGTTTTTACTCTATAGAAAAACATGGGACATAAATTGAGGACACTTTCTTCTAAAAATGGTTTGCATTTGTTTCTAACAAAACCCTGTGACTAATTTGCTCTTTTCCAAGGTCCCCAGCTTGATCTATGGACCTGTGTTTTAGCTACACAGCCTACCCTTGCTCTATTATTTGCATTGCTCTTAGGGTAACTCCCAACTTACAACCTCCTGAGAAGGGTGGAAGGACCTGGAGATTTCTTTTTGTTGTTGTTGTTGTTCCCTGCTCTGATCGTTTTTAGTTGAATAACTCTTCAGAGTATCTAGGTCTACAAAAAAAAATTCATGAAATCGTTTTCATTAGCTATCTGTTTAAAAGTTGCTTTCTTCATTTCTCTTGAAGATTTTTCTTTTATTTTCACAATGAGCACAGGAAGGAACAATTTCCCATAATACCAAGTGTCTTAGTTTGCCAAAGGGGTCCTGATGCAAAGTACCAGAAATGTATTTGGCTTGTATAAAGGAGATTTATTTGGGGTAAAAGCTTACAATTCTGAAGCTGTGAAATATCTGAGTCATGGCACCATCAGAGGAGCTTTCTCACCAAAGTCAGCTAGTGTTGATCCTCTTGTCCTGTTGCTTGGTGAAGCAAGATGGCTGCCAATCTCTGCTGAGGTCTCTGCCTTCCCCTCCAGAATCTACTTCTCCCAGAGCTCAGCTGTGGGCAATCAGGTACAGGGCTTGTCTCTTTCTGGTCCTGCTCTTTTAGTCTTGGCTGCTCTGCTTTTTTTCTGAGTTCTGCTGCAAGCTATCAGACATATGGCTCATTTCTCCCTGGGCCTCAGTTCTTTATGCCTCTCAGAGGCTTCTCTCCTTGCAGCTCATCTGTGGGCAAAACAAGAGTCCTTACTCTCACATTGCAAGATCAAATATGGTGGCTTCCTTTTTCTATATCTACTTTTGTCTCTTGCTGTGTCTCCATTTATATCAGACCCAGCAAGTAGATGGAAACCTAAACTGTCTTATGCCTCACCCTCCAACCAAAAGCCCTAAAGCTATCTTATAAAGTAATCTAATCAAAAGACCCTCAGTCGAATTTAATGTACCCACAGGAATGGATTGTTTCAAAATCATATTCTTTCTCTTTTGGGGATTCACCAAATTCAAACTGTCATACCAAGTTATTTCTCCATATTTTGAATAAATTATATATCAAGTATAAAATCTAGGTGCTCCAGCATACTAAGTCTCACATACTTGAGGGAGCTGAATGGCCATTAGAGCAACCCTTGAGTGCAACATTAAAATGACTATGGTAGTTTTCCATCAGCATAGAGATGGAATTCAGGTAACAACAACAAGAACAACAAGAACAAGAACAACAACAACAAAACCCTTCATATTCAGTAGTGTGTTGCTCAAGTATTTTCTCCCTACCAATTTACCATCATGCTTCATTATTTGTAATGTGGACAGACATAAGGAATGAATAAACTCTCCATCAGGATTGTCTAAGAATCTTCCTGTAACTTTTCAGTTCTTGCTGAACTTCTGGGTACTGTTAGACCTTATGAGGGCAGAAAGGGATGCAGATGGTACATATATAAAAGCTTACTTAATATAAAATGGTTGTTTGGTACCTCTTTTCCTAGACTTAGAGTATTTTCCCTTCTAACATGTTTATGTAGTTAATAAATCCTTATTACATGTAATCTAGTTACTACTTTCCTTAGCATTTTATCTGTCATAAAGGACTACATGATAAAATAGTAATAACTCCATTGGTATTTTCTCTTGACCTTCAAGTTTGAAATAGTGCTAATGGATAACTATGTTGAATCTTAGACTCTAAATGGATCATAAGAGTTACACTGAGTTTATACCTGGTTTTGAAAAATCATAAACTCAAAGTAAAATTAATTAAATTACCTACTCTACAACCTCTATTAACAATAGAAAATTATATTCTATATGGATAATCATATAAACTTATACTGAGACTAATAAAAAGGAGAGGTCTTTCTTTCCTTTTCCCATAAAGGCCAAATAGACATAAAATTTAACCTTAAAAATCTAATGTTTCTTACACAAAAAGACTTTCTTATATGGGCATGCTATGGATCTATTCTGTGTAGGGAAAACTAAAAGGAAAATGTAAGTGCAAAACTCCTACTATTTAAAAATATTTCTGGCTTGAATCATCTAGAAATTGTTCTCTGCTGTATACTTCACATAATTTCTCAGTCTAGGTTCTTGTCATCTCCTCATTTAGCTCATAGTCTTCAATTACTTTTCATTCCACCCTCTACTGTGACATCAGATTTAATTTTCTTAAACAGATTTTCTAACAAGGAAAACATGGCAGGATAAGGATCTAGAAAGATGGAAGGTGTTATTTCAATGGGGTGCTCATAAATGGGGTGTCTGATAAAGAGAAATTTGGCCTGAGATCTAAGTAAAGTTAGGGTGCGCGCCTTGTGAAGTGCTCCAGGTGGAGGACCTGTGAGTGTTGTGAGAAGGCAGTGTGTACTGGAGGACTTCCAAAAAGGCCAGGAAACCAGAGCAGGAAAGATGGCAGGAGTTCAGGTTAGAGAGGGGAGTGAGGAGCCAGATCCTATAGGGTCAATTAGGATTTTATTTTGAGAAGGAAAACCTTGGAGCAGGGGTGTGATATGATCGGATTTATATTTTAAAAGAATCACTTTGTCTGTGGTGGGGATAATAGGCTCTGTATAAGAGCAAGAACATTCCACAGCTTCCAAGAAAAATCCAAACTACCGAGAATGTTAGTTAAGACACTTTAACATAGAGCATAAACCAGGTTTATTGATATTTTGGACTACTTGATGTTTAGTGAATATAGCATTACCTTTCAAATCCTGTTATTTCTGCTTTTGTTATTCTTTTTTTTTTTTTTTTTTTTTTTTTTAAGATTTTATTTATTTATTCATTTATCCCCCCCTTGCTGCTTGTGCTCGCTGGGTCAGCTAACCACGCTGTGCGGGCGGGCTTGCCTTCACCAGGAGGCTCCGGGAACCGAACCTGGGGCCTCCCATATGGTACACGGGAGCCCTACTGATTGAGCCACAGCCGCTTCCCTGCTTTTGTTATTCTTAATGTCCAAAATATTGTTTCTTCTTTTCATTGCTTGGCATGTCATACTTAAACCTCAGGAGCCAGCTCTAATGTTAACTGTTCGGTGAACATTTGAGCTCCATGACTTCCATGACCCTGGGATGTTCAGTGGTTTTTTGATATTCTTCTACCACACTTTTTGAACAATACACAAACTTGAGAAACAAAAAATGAAAATACTCCAAAAGATATGAAGGTAATTAGACATTGCATGCAATTACCATATGTAACTCTGTGCTAACAAATGTTAGAATCTCCATAATAGGAAGCATTTATCAAATATTAAAATAAATAGTAAAACTACAATATTTAAAATGGAAGGAAAGGTATTTTTAAAAGGTCCCAAAGACAAGAGGTGTATATAAGTTTTCTATAACTGTATATTATGCAAAGCAGATCAATCCTATGAAGATATCGACAAAAGCAACAATAAAATTATTCAAAGTACTATATTATTATTATTATTATTATTTTTATTGTATTATTCATGGTGCTAACACAACCTCTACATCAGGAGCCTACAAAATAGGGTCTGTGGATGAAACCCGGCCTGCCAGTTTTGTAAAAATAGGTGTGGAACTCAGCTGCACCTGCCCACATATGTGTTGTGTGCAGCTGCTTTTGCACTGCAGTAGTAGAGTTGAGTAGTTGAAACAGACTTATGGCTCATATGGCACCATAGTCCAAAGTGCTTATTATTTGGCCCTTTACAGAGTTTGCTGATCCTTTCTCTATACTGCTTCCTCATAAGCTCCTTCTCTACTTTGGGTTCTCAATTATGTTCTGCTCCTTCGGTTCTCAGTGACTGCTTCTGCTAGTCTGCAGCATGGAGCATGGATCTCTGTCTCTTCTGCCCAGCTTAGCCCAGCAATCCTTGAAGACTTGGCCCTAGGCCGTGCCTTGAACAAAATTCTCCTCACAACACACTGTCCCCCTTTCAAGTCCACAGCGACACAAGCATAGCCTGCCTGACTTTAATTACTTATGTTCTTGCCACCCCAATTAAACTTCAGATCCCTGAGAACAGGAAATATTTCTTGGATTTTGCATATCTTCTCCAAATGAACAAACATTCAGCATTTCAACTTATGTAAATTAGCATTAGACTCCGACTGAGAGTTTAGCGAGTCAGGAGGGAATTCAAATTTAGTTTATTCCCTTATGCTACAAATCAATGTGCTAAAGTGATCCCAGGCCAAAAGTTTAGGGGAGAGAAAAAAAAAACTTACAAAGGAATTTTCCTATTAAATATATATGTAGGGTTATTGGTCCTAATGAGGAATTGCCTCCAAAACTGCAAGGGTGTTTCCTCAGTTAATTCCGGCTGCTTCCAGATGCCTCCAGCCATGACTCACTCATTCCCCTTCTACTTTGCTGCTTTAAAACTACTCCAAGAGCTGGAAAACAAAACAAACATGTGGTAAAAGTGGTGTCTAAAATTAGAATAAATAGGCTTTTAAGGACCTATGGGATTTTTTTCTTTCACAGGTGCATAAACAGGGCTGCTATTCCAAGGAAAACTTTTCTAAATTCCGGTTTCTTTGCTGTGTTCTAAATGGGTGTTTTTCTTGAATCAGATACCCAGTACAACTAACTGAATTATTGTGAAATGGAAAACTACACCTTAACGTGATTAAAGAAAATAATCTATAATGACCTTCTACCTATAATAAGAATACACTTGATGCTATTAGCAAACAGAAATTATATTATTTCTTTAAAACAGGGGTTCTTAATAAGGAACCTGTGAGCTTGAATTGAAATAAAAAAAAAAAAACATTGTTCTTGTGGGGACATGTTGGTGCGGTATGATATATTTATTAAATAATACACAGAATAGTGTGGACTTAGTGGTCCATGGTTTTCACCTGCCTGGCAAAGGGATCTGTGGAACAAAAAAGATTAAGAACCTCTGCTTTAAAAAATAAAACTTAATTTAAAAAATTAAACATGCATCCAATTTTAAGCAGGCCTAACCTAAAAATATACCTAGTTACAATCATTCATTACCGGATATGCTCTCTAGATATAACAAAACAAAAGTTGTGTTTCAAAAGTCACTGCCAAATAAAAATAAAGTGAAATTAAGAGTAGATAGTTTTGGAAATAAAAGATAAATTAAGGGAAACTGTTTCATTTTTACAACTCACGTTTGTAAGCCATTATTTACAAAGGTGCTATGAAACAAGATATAACTTTTCCAGAACTGTGTAAAAGTGTAAGGATATTTATAGACTTTATTTGTATCTCTGCATTTTGGCATTCACACACAGCCCTTAAATGTTTTCTGTAGATTATAGGAATATTTAAAATAAGAGTTTTTTCTTTAAAATTTCTTGAAAACTTAAACCAGAAAAATAATTTTCATTTGTTTAGCAAGGAACATTTTTCCTTATATTTAATGTGAGAGAGCTAAAAAATTTAAACCAATTTATTCACACTAAAACGATTAAAAACAAAGATTTCCTAACTTCCAAATCCTAAAGAAAAGTCATTAAATATTTAAAAACTAGGGTAATATTATAGCTTGGCAAAGTTAGGAGAGTTTCATATTCTAATCTTTTATATAGTATTGTTCCATCTGAACATTTTCTCAAACATAATTTCTTCTGCCTGTGTCTTTGTAAAATGTTTTTGCTGTCATATATACTTTGTCTCTTCTGCATATACTCAATATACTTTTTTTTTTAAAACACACTACGGTGCTTTTTCTTATTAAAATATAATACTAAACATGTTTTTCATCAAATAGAGCTAGAAAGTACCTGCTATATCCAAGGTCTAATTTATCCTTACAAACATAAAACAATTCCCCACATTGGCTTTCCCATTCCAATTTACTACTAACATTTGAAATCTGGTCCTATTCCAAGGCTATGGATTTTTCTCACTCATTTTTTATTTATAGTACTAATGTAGTGGTGGAATTAAATCTTAAATCTTGTAACGTGGCATTATGTTATATATATGATATTAACAAAACTCATTATAAAATAAGTCAGGTAATTGGGTCTTTTTCATCAGTATAACCCCAAACAAATAGTAGATTTGTGGCTTTGTCCACAAATTGAATAGATCAGAAATTAAAAGCTAAGGATATGTGGACTGTTTCGTTGGCTCAGTGAAGGCAGTGTTGTGTTTGAATATAACAGCAGCTTAATGCTTCTTGTCTTTTACCTGGTCTGCTTCTCGAATTTTGCTATGGACACATACCTCAAAGGTATTTGAAATACTTGTCTCTGCAGACAGACTCTGAGTTTAAAATCTTCTGTTTTTTGGTATTTGAAGGAGATACCCTTTTTGGTGTTTACAAGAACTATATCTTCCTCAATCATTCCCATTCTGGTTATTTCTAACTTTCATATAAGTTATTGTCACACAGAATATTCTGACAGAGAAATCTGTACTTAGATTTTTTAATTTATTGCACCAAATGTATATGCATATAAAGATATAGAATTCTGAATTTCATAACAAGTAACTAAAGTTAGTATATAAACGTGGAAATATTTTTTAATCCCTAGTAAATAACTTGTTTTAAAAGTAATCTGTGTGAGAAATGTCAAGGGTAGAATTTGACTTTTATAAACTTTGAAATTTTGTCTTACTGGGTAAAAGATAAAGTAATCATAGTCCATTTTCAGTTCATATTTTACTACTAAGCATTGATATAAATTAAAATTACAGTATCGAACCATAAGAGTTAGACTCTAAAAGCATCGGTTCTAGTGTTTTGACATTTTATAACATTTAAAAAGAGTTGCAAATATTTTAAACCAAAAGCAGTACAGACTCTTATATATTAGCTGAGTTTATGAATTACAAGTTATAAAGCAAATTCTAGTAAGAAACACAACAAGATCGTGTCTATACTGATTTAGGCAACTTTCTCATGCTCAGGCACAGTCTTTATGGAAGAAGTCCTACTCCTTTATTTTTCTTTTCATTTTATTGTTATATTAGTGTCTTTGTAAACTGTCTTCTGTAGAATGAAAACAATCATCTCAATGCAAAATGTATTAATCCAGTTATTGTGGGGATGACTGCTAAATTAAGAATACCTTCTCCAAATAATTACCATGGCTAACAAACATCAGCATTATATTGCTCTTTTTTATACATTCTGAAGTTTGCTGGTAGCTGGATAAAATAAAATAAAATAAAAGCTTATGCCTTATTATGCTTTTTCAAATAAGCAACTTCAAAGAGAGCAGTGGCAAACTCATTAAAATCTAAAAGTTATTTGCATGAGAAAAAATGAATGATTCTATCAGTCTCAAAAGTTTTCCTTTGTTACAAAAAACAAAGCACCAAGCCTTAGGAAGGTGAGGTGTAGTACTCTAGAAGACAGGCAGATAAATTTAAATGTCCTTGCCAAATTGGTAACTTGCCTTATATAAACAGCATGACATTGGATAGGGACAACTGCAAGGTAGGTATATAGTTAGGGACTTTTTTTTTTTTTTAATTGAAGATACGTGACAGGGAAGGACACCATAAGATCAAACACAAAAGGAAAGTAGGTAGGGATATTGCTGCCCAGCAGTGGTAACACAATTCTGTCCTACCTGTAGCTGTTAAACATCTTATGATTTGTAAAGCTTCAGGCAGGGCACTCCAGGTTAATGCATAGATACATCCATTTTACTTCAAGATGCTTATAATCCTGAATGTACATAGTTAATTCATTTGTAATGCTAAAGAAGTAGGACAGTTGCCTCTGTTAGCTTGTTGATAAGATAATTAACACTTGTATTTCAACAAAGTGTTAATTTTTATTATAGAAGTCAGATTTTAAAAAAAAAGAAGTCAGATTTAGGGCATGTGCTACACAATAACGTGCAAGATAAACAGATAAACCACCTTCCTGTTCCACTATGAGTGGTTATTCTATTGTAAAGGACAAAGTCTACTAAAAATGGAGTTGTGACCAGGAGATACAATTTATTTGGAGAAAGTGTCAGCCTTTTTAAAAGGCATACCTTCCTTGAATTTAATACAATTGAAAACAAACAAACAAAAACAAAGTCCTTTCTGGTCACTGTTAAATCTATAACTCCAGGACTTGGTTTCCAAAAGTCTGTATAACAAAACCTCACTTTACCTATTGATATCATTTCTCAATACAAGAAGTAATTCTTTTCTCATATGGAAATTGAATATATTAACAGTATCTACCTCCTAAAGTTGTTCTAAGAATTAAATGAGTTGAAAAGTCTAAAACACATTTGTGCTGGTATTGTTCTCTCCCTTCAGCTAAAGTACATATCAGTACCCCCTCATGGGGGTACTTCATCTTCAGGGCCAATTTTAGTACTTATTATTGAATACAATTTTCCCAGACCAACCAAGCCTTCACAATCACTTCCTCCAGTGTTCTTGACCCTCCATAGATGTCGCTGCACAAAACAACTTAACACTTAGCTTCAGTAAAATGTGTTTTTCATTGTCTGCAAAATCAGAGTTGTCCCTAGCCTGTCTTTCCTCCCTCACCTCTTCTGGACCACTCCAATCATGCTTTCATCTTTACTACTCCATGGGGGTAGTATCACCTTTAGATCCAGGCCTTTGGACTCCATGCTTTGCTGGGCTCTGTTCTTGTCATCCTCTGGTCAAGCCCTCCCCATAGGGTGAGGAATCTGTCAGGCCAGGGGAGGATGTGCCCACTCAGAGCCTACTGTCCCTTCTGGAGCATTCCCTAATGGAACATTCTTCAATGAGGAAGTATTTTATATCTGTGCTCCAACATGTTAGTCACTAGTCGTGTGGTGGTTATTGAACATTTGAAATGGGATTAGTGTTACTGAGGAATTTTAATTTTATTTAATTTGAATGAATGTCAAGCTACACTTAAATAGCCACATATGGCTAGTGACATATTGGCCACCAAGAATTCTCTTGTCAGGACCACGGATGACTTTCTTTGTGTCAATCCATTATTTGCTTCTTTGTTTTCATTTTCCTTTGATGTCTTAGCTACATTCAGCATAGTTTAACAATTACTTCTTCATGATGTATGTGAATCTTTTGACCTCTGGGATAACACTTGCCTGGTTTTCTGCCTATATCTCTGGTCCCCTGTTCTTCTTTGCAGGCTTCATCTCTTGTGTTCAATCTCTTTGTCTACACTTCTTAAGGAAGTCTCATCCAGTCCGATGTATATTAATCACTATGAAATGTTCAACTACAAATACGGATTCCCAGACCCAATGACGTATTTGAAATCTTTACTTAGCATCTCAATGTAACAAATCCAAAAGCAACATTCTTAATTTCTCTTTCCTGCAAAAAGCCATCTCCTCTTTCAGACTTTCCCATATCATTATGGCATAAACATCTACCTAGTTGCTCAAGCCTAATCTAAAAAGTTATCATTAATTCCTCTTTCTTTCATCAAGGACAAAATGTAGTCCTTAAGTGAGAACTTTCAATTCTATTTTAAAAAATATCATAAATCTGTGTACCTCACTTTATAGTCACAAACCTAATTCCAGTCACCACCCCTCTAGCCTTTACTATAGCTAGAGTCTTCAAACTTGTCTTTAGGCATCTGTGCTTGCCATCATCACCACTCATGCCCTGCAACTTCTCACTCAGAGAGGCAGCTGAACTTTTAAATAGGTTGTCATGGAAGACTTAGTGAAAAGGTGTCCTTTGGATCAAGACTTGAAATAAGACAGGAGTAAGCTGTGCCCATATCTAGAAAAAGAGAACTCTGGGCAAGGGGACAAGTAAGGGCCATAAGCTATGAAAGGACAGTACCTTTTATTGTAAGCAGAATGGAAAGACATTGAAAGATTCGGTGTGGAAGGGAAATCTAGTACGTGGAGAATGGAAAGAAAGGAATGAGAATGGAAATTAGAAACGCCTTTTTGGAGACTTATTAGTGTAGTTCATGTGAGTGGTTAGGGAGGTGGAGGGTGAAATTGACTTAAAAATACATGTGGAAGTTATGAATTGGATGTGGAATGTGAAGGAACAGAGAGTATTGAGGATGACTTCTAGGATTTTGGCTTAAGAAAGTCAGAGCTTGGTGCTAGTTACTGAAATAAGGAAAGCCCAGTAATGAACAGTTCCTGTGGTAGTGAGGTGGCAGAGGTGTCATCAATGTCACTGTTTTGCAGGAGCATCATGAGGGTAGGCTCCAAAAACAGACAAAGGTCACCAGTCCATGAGAGTGCTATAAAGATGAGTTTTTGAAATTAGAGTCCCCAGATACCATTTAATCTCGGTATGCCACTGATATTTTGGATATGGGAAGTTTGCCATTCCTACTAAATAGTCCAGTAGAGAGGCTAATTTGTTTTGTATGGAATACATAGTCTTTCTGAGTCTCTCCAGTTGCCTTTCAGGGCGTCCTTTAACTCTTTACAGATCCGTGCTCAGTGCCAGAAAATCTGTGCTCAGTAGTAGATGACAAAATTAACTTGTAACAATAGGGCACACATTTTGTTTAAGGGCAGTAGCCATAACTTAAGACAAAAGAAACAAATTGGAAACTGCAAAGGGTCAGAATGTGTTAAAATATATATATATATATGTGTATATATATATGTATATAGTATATGGTAAGATCAAGACTGCTCATTCACTTTGTTCCTATCATACACATTCATACAAGTAATCATCAGAAATATCAAAACACTTCAAAAATAGAAACTGGTGATGTATGTGCTATTGAGGAAGTATAACCACCCATTTTAATCTAGATAGGCTAATCTAGATAAATTGTATAAAGCTATAAATGAGCATTGAAAATAATGTAATAACTTAAAAATAAAACTAATGTAAGGTATCTGCATTTTAAAAAGCAAAACAAAAAAACCTCAAGATCTTGCTTGGTAAAATTTTATTCCCATTAATCAAAAAAATGAATTAAATGGCAAATCTCAGGCAACCACCCCAAAAAGATTACATGGCAGGAAGATAGTGAATGCATAATGATATGATGATCTTTTGTTAATTTGTTTTACTTATAATTAAGTAAACACTGACTTTTGTTCATTGCATTTAAGTATCTGAAAAGACTTTAAAACGGGGGTTCTTAACTAGGGGTCCATGAGCTTGAATTGAAATTCAAAAATACGTTATTCTTGTGGGGATGTATTGGTGTGGGTGTGATATATTTATTAAATAATATAAAGTATAATGTGGACTTAGTAAGGGGTCTGTGGTTTTTACCTGACTGGCAAAGGGGTCCATGGAACAAAAAAAGTTAAGAACCCCTGCTTTACAATATTTAGATAAAAAATGATTTCAACTAAAATTACTTTTATTTACCTCTTCTAATATTTTTTATTATAATTTTGATAAATCATTAAGACTGCCTTTTAATTATGAAGGCTTTCGGTGGGGAAATTAGGTTTTATAGTAATCAAAGCACTAAAGAAAACTCTCAGCAAGCTTAATTCTATCACTTAATGTTTCATAAAAAATTTGTATCAGAATAGATTTTCCTCTTT
The DNA here is from genome assembly GCA_026826555.1 of Tolypeutes matacus. Taxonomy (NCBI): domain Eukaryota; kingdom Metazoa; phylum Chordata; class Mammalia; order Cingulata; family Chlamyphoridae; genus Tolypeutes; species Tolypeutes matacus. Next base: position 32,498,811 of record JAKSZT010054334.1, read on the forward strand.
TATTGTTAGTTAAAAAGAGAAGGTTGTTTTGCTTCTATTTCTTAAAAAATAGCATGATAAGTAATTGTCAAAAAAAAAAATGAAGAGATACACACATATATTTGAATTTTCAAGAAAATAACAACCATTCTAAAGAAAACAAATGTTTTTAAGCTTTATGACTCTTTCTTACAAGGATGTAATGTCGTTAGAAAAGTAAGACATCTCATCAGATTTTAGGGGATAAGGACTCACACTTGATTTTTTGCTACACTCTGTCATGCTCTGTGCTTTTGCCTGATCTTCAAAAGCTTAATATAGAGGCTCCTCTGCCTTTGAAAGAGTCACTTATTAAAGTATAGTCAAAAGTGTAATAACACTAAAAATCCCAGAATTTTGTTCCCAGAAATCTCCTGTCATGATAGTAACATTGATTTTTGTAAGTGATGGGGCTTTTACAGATTTTTTGAGTTCCATACTTATTTATTTAGACTTGTCACCATCTTTTGATATTGTCTTCTTTCATTATGGTTTCTAGTAGAATCTAGGTGAGATTGTGCACCTCTCTCCTCCTTTGAGATGGGGGTGAATTTGAGAAGGTTGGTTGGAAGTATAGAAAGCCGCAAGCCAGGCTCCCTGACACCATCGTGGTACAGCAGAAGCTAAATATGTATGTGTATAAATATGTATGTGTAAACATATACATATAGCGGGTCACATCTCCATTTTATCTATATATTTCCTTTCTAATGACATATAGCCTGAGGAGCCTAAAGTTCAAATACCAATGATAGTAAAGCCTTGAACACCTGACACCACCCAGCAACTTTGTTGCAGGCTCCAGGGGGCACAGGCAGGACAATACTTCTCATTCTCTGCAATGTGAAATTCTTATTCTCACTTCACAAGTCCAGAAGTTGAAATTCTAAGAAGTTAACTTTCTTTCAGTTTCCTACCATATAAGTTGTACTGGCAATTATTTTTCGTTTTTCTCAGTGACCAAGTCCTATGATTTTAATGCCTTGTTGCTAAAACATTTCTGTAGAAAACCCAATGACAGAATGTGTTGTAAAGTATAAAAGCAGCTTTGATCCAGGAAAACCCAAGAGCATCATATTAAATGTCTTAAGCACGTCATATTTTTAAAAATATGAGCAAGGATAATATAATATAAAGGGTTAATACAATAAACAATAAGTGTAGAAAAGTTGGACCAAGAACAAATTAAAATCTTAACATATTTAAGCAAATGTCATTGTGCTTCTACTTTTGTTTAGAATATCACAAGATAAAGGAGATTTGTATTAGAAAGGATATCTTTCTAATACAAACTAAGTTTTCCATTTTTTCCAAATAAAAAGAATTAAAAGAGTGAATTTCTAAACATACTTTTTACTAGCTTTCCTCTAAGTAATTGTCTGTGACTAAATTAAGAATATTAAGATGTGATCATTTGATTTATCAGGTATATATTGACCTTGCATATAGTTGGAATAGAGAAAACACAAGAGTGTTGATTTTCAACATGCCCCTGCTAGGATAGTATCTAATAGTTCATCAACAGATAAACAATAGATTTCTTTTCTCTCATTTTCTAGCCACTAAACTCTATTCCTTACCTTCTGCTTCATATTAATGTCAAGGGATTTTATAAGCCTTACGTTTTGGGCTGTACTTCAAAAATTTTTCACCCAATGCCCCTTTCTATCAAACAATGAGAAATTAACCATATAAAGTTTCTATGTGTTTGGCTTAAGCTTTCTGCCTAGAACCCCGAAGAGGCTTTCCATAAAAACAATTTGAAAAATATAATTTGCTATCAGGATTTTCACACAAAGGAAAATCCCCCATATTATCCCCTTAAGTGTTATTTTTTTAAAGTCATTTTATACACTTGAAAGTGGAGTTGTTTTTGTAAAATTTTAAACAAAGATGACTGAGGGGGAAAGACGTTAACTTTCTAGTGAAAGCTTAAGATATCAAGGGAAACCTCCTTAATTGATTCTATCACGTACAATCCAGTGTTCTATCCTCAAAGAAAGGATTCAAGGAAAATAATAATTTTATACTTTTAAAGGCAGTATATAAACATTGAAGATGAAAGCACAAAAAATTTTTTTGAATGTACTCAGAACTTTTGTAAATATGTCAGAATATCTGAATTCCAGCTTTAAGTGGAAACATGAAAATATGGAAAGCATTTTCCTCAGCTATTCCAATACTACTTTGCACATGAATAAGGAAAAAATTGAAAGGACAAAAACACAAATATTATTTTGAATAGGAAAAAATGGAAAATATTGTGCTTGGGTATTTTGCTTTTTAAAGAAGATGTGTGCACATATATAAATTCATTTTCATGAATATTAAGTTATGAAAGATCACCAGAATAAACTTTGGTCAAAATTTTACATTTTGATATTAAAAATGCGATGGGTATAGGGAATGGGAAGTTAAGGTTTAAAATGTACAGGGTTCCTATTTGGAATGATGGAATTATTTTGGTAGTGGATGGTAGTAATGGTAGGATAGCAATGTGAACCTAATTAACAGCACTGAAATATATATTTATATAAATGTGGTTAAAAGGGGGAATGGGAAGTTGTATATATGGTAACATAATAAAAAAAAAAAAAAATCCATAGAATTGCACTACACAATGAACCATAAGTTAATTCATGTTCTATAGTTAATACTACAATTATAAAAACTTGCTTTCAATTGTAATAAGTATTCCACAACAATGCAAGGTTATTATAGGATGGTGTATGGGGATCCTGTATTCTAAGCATGATTGTCTGTAAGCCCACAGCTTTTCTAATAAAGAAGTGCTAATTTTACTTAAAATATATTTTCATATTTCAGAAAATGTATATTGTTTTTTTACACTGTTGTTATATAATAAAAATCGCACTTCTCTAGAATGACCTAGAATAGTAACCATCTCCTTCCCTTGGAACAGCTGAATATATTAAAGATGGGACAAATAAAGGTCACTTTGACAGTATTTTTTTATATTGTTACATGCAGTAACTTAGTTATACGTCAAAAATTACATTTTAAAAAGGAAGATCCAGAAAGTTTTCAAGACAGGTATGGTTTTAAATTAATCATGATTAAAACTGTTTGGGGTGAAAAGATTCTGAGATAATCATGCATTTCCTTGCTTTCTTAACGAAAAGAGAGATGCTGTAATTTCTTCCTGATAGGTACTGCCAGCATTATATATATCGTTGTCTACATTTGAAGATGTAATTGCTGTTTGTTGCACAGGTAGATGATGTGGAAGACAGAAATTAGTCAACTCTACAATTTTTTTTTATAACATTGAAAAAAAAGTTTCTGTTGACAGCTTACAGTTTTTAATCATTTATTTCTTATGAGCAAGGTGGAGTACTCATGTATAAACTCCTAGGCAATGTAATATCTTCCAATAAAATGGATAGTGAATCACAGGCCAAAGGACTAATTTCCTAAGGGTCACTCGAATTCTAGAGCACTGTGTCCTCATTAATGCTATGTATGGCTGACTTATCAATAGTCAATATTTGATTTATATATTAGTACAAGTAGCTGCTTTATAGCAATTATTTATCTATGGCCCAGTTTGTTGGTTGTTGAGGGTTGTTTGTTTTAATGGTATTACTTATACATTCTAAGACTTTGGGCTAGGATATTTTAGGAAGGTCTTATAAAACTACAAATTCTTCATTATCAGAAATCTTCTGAACTATTTCATCATACCAACAATACTCTGAAATAACTCATGAAAACAATGAGAGAACAATGGGACGCAAAGAGAGTAAAACTATCAAGAAATAGTGATCTTCTTCAATAGGAACTTTAAAATCTTACAGCAATGGAATAATAAGTCTGTTCTGAAGTAATAAAGTTGACTTTGAAAAGAAATTTTAGTGTGGATTTTTAAAAATGCCTGAAACAAATCATCACATCTATATTCAGGTATATTTGAAAGCTGTGGAATATAGAAATTTCAGTCACCAAGGTTTTTATCATCTACTCTCAGATAGTATCATTAACTAAAATAGGAACATTATGAAACTATGGATTTAAAAAAACTGTCAAACTCTTATTTTGTTTAAAGCTCTTATCTACTAGGGTAGAAGCCCTTGCCAAAAATCCAATTCTCATCAATAAGAATCTAACAAACTAGACTATATCCATAAAATAGAGTACTATGCAGCTATTAAAAAGCATAGCTTGGAGTTGTGGATTGCTAGAGAATGATGTCTAAATTATTCTCTTTATTAAAAGAAAAGCTGCAAAACAATATGCATAGCAAGATGCAATTTTCGGGGGTGGATGTGGCTCCCATATGGAGGGACCTGGGTTCAATCTCCGGGACCTCCCGGTGAAATAAAAAAGATTAAGAGTGTGAAGCTACTTTTTTTCCACAACCGCATTTGAATTTTTCTTATCATAAGGATATGCTGCTTTTATTATAATAAAAATTAATCCCAAAAGGGAGAATAATTAAAATCAACCACTTCGGCAGTATAAATTTGTTCAGATAATACACTGTGTTTAGAAGTGAATCTTTGAAAGTAAAAAAAAAAGAAAACAAAACAAAAAAAAAACCAATTCTAATTGGTACTTATTTTGCTGACTGCTTAGCCCCCAAAGCTGACTTTTTAAGTACCATATTTTAAAAAATCACTCTTACAAAAATCCATGACCTATACCCCTGCATTCCTCTCTTAATTAACACTAGGTCAGAGAAAGGGACACCTTCAAATTTATTTTTGTAATAGTGATTAAATAAACACAATCCATCTGATCTAATTTAATTATGTGGATAAATGGTGGGAATGAACAAGGTGGTTTGATATTTGCTTAGCAAGTTTTGCAACCCTAAAGCACAAGTTTGATCTTAATGGTCACTGAGAAATTACGTTCTAAAGATGGGAAGAATATTTTTGAAGAATCATATCCCAAGTACATGCAAAAGAAGTTAAAAAGCAAAGTAACATATATTTAAAACAATGCTGCCTTCTTGATGTTTACTGTTATTCTAGGTTATCTTGAAAAAAAAAAATAGTTACCAATTAACCGATATTAAAACTTTTGATGAGAAATAGTTTAAGGTTAAATCAGACTGTCATACTGAGAACTATATTTTTTTCAAAAATAGTGCAAATATGAGAGAAAGGAATTAATACTTTTGGAATGCCCACAGTGTGCCAGGCAATATGCTTGGAGGAGAGCCGAGTCCTGCCATGGACGCAGGGAGCTTGCAGGCCTTGACCACATACAGTAGGAAGTGGCAGAAAAAGTGTGGTCCATTCAGCTTAAACTATGAAGGAGTGGGTAATATAAAAATAATTAAAGCAGCATAAGCTAGACCTGATACAAGTTTTCATCTCCAGATATCTCCTGATATTTCAAATGCTACTGGATATCTCCTCCTTTATGGCCTTTGGGCACTACAAGCTCAACTCTTATGCAGCTAAATCCGTTATCTTACTCATTTTCTCTTGTGTGTTCTGAACTCCAGTATCAGCATCCCAGGACAGAAATTTGTGTTTGGTTCTTGACTCCCTCTCCTTCAATCTCCACATACCATCAGGCTTCAAATTCTGACTACCTTATCTCCTAATTTGTGCTCCTAATTTGTCTGTTTCTCGTCACACCCTCTACACTACCATATTCTAGGCCATCATCATATCCCACCTGGATTATTGCAATAGCTTCTTAAGTAAACTCTATTATCCCCTTCCCCTCTTCTGTCTCCCAAAATACAAATCACATTGTGTTAGGCCCCTACTTAAAATGTTTCAGTAGTCCTCCAACTCTTTTAGGACAGTTTTCACACTCCTTTTATGATCTGGCTTCTGTTTATTTCTCCAAACCACTGTTGTCAGCCCCTACTTGTCCTTAAAAGCTCCTAATATTCAGGACCTTCAGTTCTTTGAGAGTTCCACGTTCTTTCTTCACTTTGACCCCTTGTAAATACTGTTATCTTGTGCCTGGAAACACTGTTCTTGAGCAGTCCAGCTCCTGACCCAAGGCCTATACATGATTTTTCAGTCTTGACAATAAGCAATTACAAGGCTTTACCTTGCGTGTCTCACAGGGGAAAGCTGCCCTCCCTACACCAACTTGGTTCAAATCCAGGGACTTGCTGTCTGTGAATCAGCCAGCCTGGCTGGTTGTGTTTTTGAACGTATCCTATATCGGGGCCTTCTAAGGCACCTCTACCTCTGTTCAGTTCTTCTTATCGGGAAAAGTGAGGGAAACCTTTAAGACATACATTTCTGCACTATGAGTCGGTACTTTTCACTCCTTGCCGCCCCCTTCCTCCAGCTCCAAGGTCCATCAAATTTGCAGTGGCCTTTTATTTGGAGCTCCCTGACAGTGAGATATCCCCCATATCTGAGCTGATCCATTTGTCCCTCACCCAATGGTGGTCCCACGGGGGAAAATGAAATAAAGGCTGAAGGTGTTTTTCTTTGGGCCAGACCCTTGCTTATACATACTAAAGATTTGATCTTATTTTCATTTTTGCTTATTTGTTCTAAGTGGCCACATTTGATACCTGGCAGCTCAGTTCAGCTCCTCAGCTCGGTTCTTGTTACTGAAAATCCTTACTCCTTTCACCTGTCTGGTTCCTACTTCTTTAGCTATCTACTTAGATTACAGCACCTCCAGGAGAGATCACTTGACCTCCAAAATCTGGGTCAGTTAACCTTCCTTGATCTTTAAATAACATCCTTTGGTTCCCACTTAAGGTTTTTTTCTTCCTCTTACTGAGCCTGGTACATAATATAATCTTTTGAAATGTTCAGTGAATAAACTAATAATCTATTTTAAAAAGTGATCATCAGGTGAGTAATTTTCACATACAAAAGACAGCAATATGCAATTTTTCCTACTCTTCCCAAGTGAGAATGATTCAAACCACTGTCGTTTCTAAATTGTAAGACTAATCATATATACTAGGAAATTTATTTTTGCAAAACTACAATTGAAATCTCATTCTTGGGAAAAAGTAAAGAAAACTCAAGTTTGCTGGAAACATTAGTAAAATTTCTACAAGTTTTTCCCTTAGCAAGGACAGGGTATTGTTAGCTAAATGAATATACTACTCATGTCTGTAAATGCAGGAATACAAAACACATACATCCTAATCAGGGTGAGATTTTTGTTGGCTCATCTGCTTTAATTTTTATGCCAAGAAGCAAGAAAAATCTTGGAAATTCTGAGTTCTAGCTATAAAAAGGAGAAAGATAAATTTTGAATCATAGATTGTAATCCCTGGACAAACAATCCAATGACAACTTGATTAATTCCAAAGCTATCTTGATTGAAATGTCTTTTCCCCTGAAAGAAAGAATGAACTTTTCTAAACATTGTAACTGCATACACACTAAAATCATTTAACATAGGATCACTCTTAATCATGTTTTTGTGTTGTTATGTTGTCTGTTCAAACACTTCACTTGTATTCAACAAATATCCCATAATTAGCTATGGTTTCACCTATGGAGACAAATAGCACAATGATCTTAGGTTCTTAATATTCCTTTGAAATTTATTTTCAAGATGTGCTAAACAAATCAGTCAGAAAGCTTCATGCAAGCCATCCACCCACGTTCAAGCACCTTTCTCCACCTAATGATAATTAAAGACTATAGAACAGGCACCTCTAATAAACAGCATCAACTTTAGGAGGTACATATCTCTAGGGGCCTTTCTGTTGCCATAGAAATATCTTCAGGCCACGTTGTCCTCAGCACTAAACATTATCTTCACATTAACCTGCTATTAACGTGTGTGTGTGTGTGTATGTGTGTTGGGCAGTGCTAGGAATATATATTAGCCCAAATTATGGAGCAACTTGCCCTGTCCTGATGATTATAAATGATATGTGCTCCTTAGTTCTAAACCATTCCCCAAAATGGAGAACACAAATCTTCTCTGTGACAGCAGCCCCTGACTAATGGGTTCTTGCTTCCTTGGCTCAATTGAAAACTTCCTTAATGCAGCAAAGCCATAAAAATCAGCAAAGTGTTCTACTTATCCCTTTTTTTCCTTTTCTAAGTTCTAGGGTAAGTGGCTTCCTAAGTAAAGGTATCATCTACAGTTGTAAAAACAGGAAAATGCATTTCATCATGTCAGCCTGAAATGAAAAGCATTTTAAGAATCATTAATTAAGATGTAGCAAAGGGAGGGAAAAGCCCAAAATCTTATATTATTAGTATTTTAAAGGTTGCTTTTAAAGGAATCAAATGAACTTCCCTTGAGGCATGCTAATGACTAAAGTATATAAATTCATTTTCATAGCTGTAAACACTGTGAGAATTCATAGTTACACAGCTTGGACCTGTAGGTGCAAATTAGAACTTAGCTATACTGCTTTTTCTGTAATATACTTATTCTTAAGCTCATTTAAACAGGTAATCATCACTAGATGTAAAGGACAATCTGAAAAGTAAAATAATACAAGTGCAATTACTTGGACATTTATTATCCCATAGTACTTATGATATGTCAGGGAATGGGATTCAAGAGGGAAGGAATGGAGAGGAATGTTAGAATGGTAGGAAATGTAGAAACAGTAGCTGGAATATAGAAAATTTTGAAACTCAACTCTTTACATTCCTAATTTATTCAATTCAAGGTTGCCAGTTATTGCAATACAGCCTTTTGACATTTGTTCTCTCAATTATTTCTTAAAACAAAAATAAAACAACAGCAGCAAAAAAACATGGGAGGAGGTTGTATTAGAGTATCATTTCAGTTTTTAGAGAAGTGGACACCAAAGCTCAGGAAGTTTAAGTGATTTGCCCATGTTTTAGATATGTTCATGGAAAAATGAAACAATTCTAACTCATTAGTCTGTGCTCTTTCTAGGACTTCACTATCGTATTACTTTAGGTGCAAAAGAAAGCCCATGTGCTGCTTTATTTAACATAATGACCACACACAAAACAGTATAAAATATTATTTAAATAAACAATGAAGAAACTTTCAAAATATGTAATAATTCATTCTTAAGTCAAGAATGTTAGATTCAGTTCCGTATTGACAAGACACCTGTTCTGGATACTTTCATCTCCTTACACTTGAAAATCTCCAGTGAAAATGAAAAGAAGATAAAAAGAAAGGGAGGATGCCCAAACAATATAAAACAGAAAAAGAAAAAGATAAATAATAATAATAATAATAAAATAAAATAAAATAAAAAGAATGTTAAAGACTTTTTATTTCCTTTCTTCTGATGTTGTTCTCTAAGATTATTCCTCATTGCATAGGCACCAAAATTCATCAAGAGTCCCAGGTTCCTTACAGTGACATGATAAGTAGGGTTGGTGAAAGTCTATCACAAGGAGAAGCCTAAAAAAAGCACTGCCCTGCAATAGGACCCTGAATTTATTGGTGGTGGTGGTAGTTTAAAAAACAAAACAAAACTGCTTCTTTTGGAGAATCCCTAAGGCATCCATCCACACAGTGTTCATTAGTTTATTCTAATAGGATACAGCTGCTTTATTCAAAGCAGTTCTTCATGTGCCACTGAAAAATTATCTTTATAATATTTTTTGACAAAAAAGTTGACCCACAAATTAAGATTTTACATTTTTTCATTTGTGCTAACAACAGTTTTTATGTAATGCAGTCTGAAAGAACACATCTCATTTGGCTGACATCTAATTGATACATTAATTTTTAAAGCAATACCATATTTTTTAAAGAGATGCTGTCTGCATGTGGCATTTGTGTCTGCCAGAACATGCTGAGAGAATGATGAAGTGATCTTAACATCAAGAGCTGGGCAATAAAAACTAAAATTAACCATGGAGTCTAAAATCTTATTAATTATGGCATTTCACAAATACATGATGGGCCTGTAAGTAGATCAGTACTGGGAAAATAAGAGAATGATAAATTTGATATAACATATGAAAATAGACAATAGGTATAAAACTCTGGCCATCCTTCTGAGATATTAATGTTAGTATGAAATATAATAGGTTTTGTATCTAAAGCTAAATCCAGTCATAGGTCTATATAACTATTTGCAAATGTTTATCCGCATATCAAGTCATTCAATTCTCAAATAGGTAGGTCAGCAGAATTTTAACAATTGTGTGTATGGAAAAGTCAATGCTCCAGAAATTTCAAAAGCTTTTATAAAAGAGAAGTGGATGTAGCTCAAGTGGCTGAGCACCTGCTTCCCATGTAGGACAAACAAACAAAGAAACAGAAAACCAATTTGCATTGGGGAGCAGATGTAGCTCAGTGGTTCAATCCCCGGCACCTCCTAAAAAGTAGTCCAAGTCAAGGATGACTATAATCAGAAAAATTTTAATGACAATTACAACATGGGCAATCAACCTTCAGGCAAAACTCTGGAAGGCATTTACAGCCAAAGGGTAGAGCTAGAAATTCAGACCCAATAGACCAGAAATGAGCATCAAAATTATTCCAGCCAAGCACTTTAGACAAAAAAAAAACAAACAAACCACATATTTGCCAGTCATGTTTAAAAATTATGCATGTTAATTAGAGCTATTAAGGACTGTTAATAAAACCCAGCACCCTATAGTTTTTCCCAGCACAAATACAACAAATTTGTTTCCTGGGATGTACGACTTGGTTTATGTAAGGATCATTTCCCCCAGATCGCTGAAGTTCTCTATTCTGGATAAACAGAATAAAATGTGCTATTTACTTTATCACCTTTACTGAGAGATGGAATGGTAGTTTCTCATGTGTATTTTTAAAATATCTGGTTATTTAACTTTGATTCACTGTGAAATTTGAGTCTGAAGAAACCAAAGGACATAGTATCAGAAATCCTACCTATGTCTAGGAAAAATTTGTCATTTCTTTTCTGTGGTGATCTTAAAAATTAATATAATCATATTTTGGATCATTTTATTAAAGGAGTGTCATGTGATTTCAATATCTAAGTTTGTAAACTGTGTTTACCATTGTACCAGCAGCGTGTTCAGATACAACTCTTAATGTCCAAGACAAATGAGAGGGGAAGGGAGCGGACTTATCAACAGTGATGTGGATGAGACAAGCAAGTGGAGGCTAAACAACAGCCCTGGGTGTCATGATGTCAGTATCCCCATAGGAAATTGAGGAAAGTATCAGGAATACACAGAATGCAGTAAACCAGCTCACGGGACTCAAAAGACCTGTGCCTTAATAGTCAGGAGTCTATCAGGTTGAGGGCAATTTACATGAAGCAAAAAATCATCCATAGTTATTAATTTGAATCTTAGACATTTTTGAACTGTTGATTAAATTTAATTTGCACACTTGTTTTTCTAGGCGTATAAGACAATTTACACAAAGGTTTTCAGCTTGGATTTTGATATATATTTATTTCATGCAATATTATAAACCAAAAAATTAAAATTTTAGAAGTATTCATGATATCCTCCCCCCATGCACACATTTAGAAGGAATCCATTCATTACTCAAGTTTAACCGGCAGTGGACATTGCTCTTGTGTTATTTAGAGTAACCTCTGGCTTTCAAATTATTGTTTCGTTTGTTCAGGGTATTCCCTTTTGGTCTTTCTGCCTAGCTCAAACCTGAGACACTAATAACCTTTTCATTTTCATGAAAAATGTGCTGCTGAAAATGTGCTAGCATCATGTTTAGTTGTTCCATTGCTTACTTAATAACTTGGGTAGGTAACAATACAATACCTTTAAAAATACATAGTTCAGAGCAAAACCAACCCATTTGTGCCCAACTCCAGTAATTTCTGCAAGCATTAGTTCCTGTACTTTTCCTTAGAGTTCATTTATGTTAACATGATGATTCCATTTCCAGAAATTTCAAATCCCAATTAAATTAAATTACTGAACTTTTATTGTTCTCTTTTCATAATATCATTGCAATACATACATAAAGATAACATGCTGAAATAGTACACTAAAACTGATCCTTACTCTGAATATATAATAAAGCAATTAAAACTTTGTGGTTGTGCAGTATATTTTTCTTCACATAAAGCATAAGAAAAATTTTAAATGTTCTTAAAGATGGGCTTTCTATATGAAAATTTCATTTCTGTATGCCACCATTCTCCCAAAATTAACTAACCTATCTAAAAACTAAACTTCTTTTTGCCCCCCACAAATTGCTTCATCTCACTTTCTCAGCTTTTTGCAATGCTTATGTTCTATTTTAAAAAATTCAGAATGAAAGTCACGGTTTGCATTGATCTTTTCCTTTGTCATCGTATCAGATCATTTCTTTTATCACATTGGATTTTGCTTCAAAATGTGTTATTGGTTGTCTCTTTCTCAGTGCTACTGTATCCTTACTTCATGTTGTCATCTCACAGCATAATTATGGTACCCAGACTCTTAGCTGATGTAATTAACTCCAGATTTTTAGTATCCCAAGTGCTCTAAAAGGAAAAAAAAATCCCAGGATATTCTATAATATTATTATTTTTGTTTATCCTACTTAAGATACTTTGTACTTTCTGAATCTTTGAATTCATGTGATTTATTTTTTACGAAAATTTTCAGACAATAAGTTTTCATGTATTGACTCTTACCCATCTCTTTACTTGGTTCTTTTCATTTACTTTCTATATTTCCATTTGCTTTTCTCTCTCTGTTGCCTTCAGTGTATTTCTTACATATATTTTCCAACTCACCAATTCTCTTTTGCTGTGACTCACTCATTTGTTCCTTAACCTCTCTATTCTGTTTATTTCAACATTTTTTATTTTTAGAGATTCTGCTTGATTTTTAAAAAATCAGATCTTCCTGCTTATTCCCATTAGTCATTTATTACCTGCCATTTACATTGTTCATCTTTTATCTCCGTAAGTACGTATATACAGCCATTCTGTTTTCTATATTTGATAACCCCAAATATATAAAGTCTTTAAATGTCTAAGTGTTCGCTTTTATTGTTCTGGCTGATTCACAATCAGAATGGCTTGTGATCAGTGAATGTGACCTGCTTAATCTTAATTTGTTGAAATCCAGCAAACCTATATCAAGGTGGCATATTTGAGAGAGGTCCTCTGCATGCTTCTGCTGGGAGTCAAGGGTGCTAATAATCCAGAAACCTTTTAGCCCATCTCAAAGTTATCAATTTAATGTGGTTGTCTCAGGTTCATAACCTTCCTCTTTGTTGCTTGCTTGAGTCTTGGTGTCTAGATAGCAATGATTGTAAGCATTTGTTCTCAGAGCAATCACAATTCCAGTTCTCAGCTGTGATTTTGTCTCATCACTTGTTTCATTTTGGTAAGGCAGATGTAAGAGTCACAGGCTTTAGAGATTTCCTCCTATTTAGTCCCCATCAGCACCAAAAACCGTGTTTATCAAGGCTGCCATTGATTTGAAGTGATTTGTCATTGGAAGCAAAAGTCCCTATTATTGTCTTAAACAGTGACATCAGTTCTAAAACATTTCATGGCTCTAAAATATTCGATGGCTCTTTACTCATTGGAGCAATTTAATCTTCCCTGCCTGTTTTTGACATCTTGTATCCACCTACAGCTCCTCCAGTATCCCCTTTCCATACTAAGCACACCTGTAGCTCTATGGTTCCCCAAGTCCCTCATGCTCAATATGTCCTCTGCCTCTGCTCACACAGAATTCTGCGTATCTGGAGGAGCCTATCATCTCTGAACTACCAATCTCAATTCCTACCCAGTTTTAACTCCTAGCTCAGATCCAGTTACTTTCATGAAACTTCTCTAATTCCAGTTTATTTTTCCACTCTTCCTCAGTTTCCACAGCCTTCATAATTCAAGACTCAACACAGAATGATACGTAATCAAGGAATTTTTAAAATATGAAGATCCTTACAGGATCTTTTACAGGATTCTTAACACAGCATGATATTTAATCAAGGGGTTTTTAAAATATAATGATCCTTACAGGTAGGCTTGTAAGGACCCAGAGTGGTTTAGTAGCGTAATGAAGATCATTCTGGTGCTGGATTGCAAAGAGCATACTGAGGGCTGGTTCTTCATCAGGAGGACAGGGCTCTTTTCCAGTTATGCTTTGCTAGTCACTCAACATTTCTGTTCTCCCCTCTAACCAAGATCTCTGTATTCAAAGCTTCCCCTCAGAATGAAAGCCAATGTCATTACAGTGACCCATATGATCTGCCTTCTCCTCTCCCCTTACCCACGATGAACATCTCTGGTCACATTATCTCCACATCCCTCTCCCTGGCTTTTCTACTTCATACATATTAGTCTTTTAATTGTTCCTCAAACATAGAAAGCACAGTCCCTCATCAGGCCTTTGTGCTTGCTGTCTGGGATCTGGAATGATCTTAATCTAGATATCTGCTTGGATTATAGTATCATATCCTTCATATCTTTATTTAATGTCTCCCTATGAAAAAGACCCGAGTCTCTTATCTAAAATGGCACCTCTCCTGATCAATCCCTAACTCCCTTAACTGTTTTCCTTTTCCCTTAAAGGACTTACTACCTGATATATATTTAGATGTCCGCAAACCCCAACCAAGAAAATAAGTTAGTAGCTCTCTCTTTTCATCACTGCTGTATCCACAGTCCCTAAAACAGTGCCTGACACGTAATAGAAGCACAGTAAATTTGTATCTGTCCATTTTTTGAAAGGGAGAACATTTGGTAGAACTAAAAGCAGTCTTAAATCCTGCTTTTGGTCTGCATGTGCTCTAATAGTCAAATGCCTCAATACAATGGCCAAAGTTTTGTTACCAAATGTAAGCTCAAAATAAGAATTCACATTTTAGAGTAACTTAAAGCTACAGATTGTTCTCCTTCTGGCTTATATTAGGATATCTTGAATCTTAACCTCAAAATTTCTAGCTAATAGGAATATTAAACTATATAGGAATGGTTCCAAACTTCTGACTAAATCTAAAATTTCTTTAAATTTTTCCTGTAATCTAAAATTTCTTTAAAAATTTTATTTTTGCAAAAAAATTTTTCCTGTAATCTAAAATTTCTTTAAAAATTTTATTTTTGAAAAAAAAAAAAAACCTTTAAAAATAAATAGGGAGAGACAAGGGGATAAGATATGGTATTAGGTGAATGAGTGAGAATATCTTTTAAAATCTCCTGGCTTATTAAAATGATAAAGTTAACATTGTTTTTTAGCTTTTTTTTTGTGGTATCAGTATAAGATGTGGAAGCAAGGGATGACCCTGCTCTAAAACTCTTAGTGGAACTGCAGGATAATCTTTGAAGAA
The DNA here is from genome assembly GCA_026826555.1 of Tolypeutes matacus. Classification (NCBI taxonomy): domain Eukaryota; kingdom Metazoa; phylum Chordata; class Mammalia; order Cingulata; family Chlamyphoridae; genus Tolypeutes; species Tolypeutes matacus. The sequence goes on from JAKSZT010054334.1 coordinate 32,513,988, forward strand.
GCAGTTCAGTACGATCCATGTCTTCAGTACTGATCTTGCCCACAGTGTGTTAACAGCCAAACACATTCCAACAGTCAGGGGCAGAGATACTTAGAAGTTCTCAAAGAACTTCCTCACAGAAATGTTTTTGGTTAAGTGTATAGGCAGTGAGTTTCTATAAACTGGAGCATATTCATTCACTTCTTCCAATTGGAGAACTATAGATTTTTTTTTAAACTTTATTTTGTACATTTAATAACTGAAAACATAAACAATAAAAAACTTAAAAGTAAACACAGATGAATAAATATTAACATTTCTCAAATAAATGTAATGGATACATGTGACTTTTTTTGTTTTGTTTTTTGATTGTGTTTTTGTTTTTTTGTGTGTGAATCAAACAATATATTACACAATATATTTGGTTCATAGTAAAGCATTCATACAGTATTTGTCCTTTTGTGTCTGGCTTGCTTCACTCAACATAATATCCTCCAGATTCATCCATGTTGCCATATGCTTTATGACTTCATTTCTTCTTACAGCTGCATAATATTCCATCGTGTGAATAGACCACAGTTTGTTTATACATTCATCTGTTGATGGACACCTGGGTTGTTTCCAACTTTTGGCAATGGTGAATAATGTGGCTATGAACATCAGTGTGCAGATGTCTGTTCGTGTCACTGCTCTCAGTTATTCTGGGTATATACCCAGTAGTGGTATTGCAGGGTCATGTGGCAAGTCTATATTCAACTTCTTTAGGAACTGCCAAACAGTCTCCATAGTGGTTGTACCATCCTGCATTCCCACCAACAATGAAGAAGTGTTCCTATCTCTCCACATCCTCTCCAACACTTGTAGTTCTCTGTCTTTTTAATAGTGGCCATTCTGATAGGTGTGAAATGATATCTCATTGTAGTTTTGATTTGCATTTCCCTAATCATGAGTGATGTTGAGCATTTCTTCATGTGTTTTTTTGCCATTTGTATTTCTTCTTCGGAGAAATGTCTATTCAAGTCTTTGGCCCATTTTTTAATTGGGTCATTTGTCTTTTTATTGTTGAGCTGCAACATCTCTTTATATATCCTGGATATTAAACCCTTATCAGATATGTGATTTCCAAATATTTTTTCCCATTGAGTCGGCTGCCTTTTCACCCTTCTGACAAAGTCCTGTGAGGTGCAAAAGTGTTTAATTTTGAGGAGGTCCCATTTATCTACTTTTTCTTTTGTTGCACGTGCTTTGGGTGTGAGGTCCAAGAAACCACCACCTATTACAAGGTCTTGAAGATGTTTCCCTACATTTTCTTCTAGTAGTTTTATGGTCCTGGCTTTTATATTTAGATCTTTGATCCATTTTGAGTTGATTCTTGTATAGGGGGAGAGATAGGGGTCCTCTTTCATTCTTTTGGTTATAGATATCCAGTTCTCCCAACACCATTTGTTGAAGAGACTGTTTTTTCCCATCAGCGTGGGCTTGGTAGGTTTGTCAAAAACCAGTTGACTGTATAGGTGAGGGTTTATTTCTGGATTCTCAATTCTATTCCACTGATCGATATGTCTATCTTTATGCCAGTACCATGCTGTTTTGACCACTGTAGCTTTGTAATATGTTTCAAAGTCAGGCAGTGAAATTCCTCCCACATTGCTCTTCTTTTTTAGAATACTTTTTGCTATTCGGGTGCACTTACCCTTCCAGATGAATTTGGTAATTGCCTTCTCTAATTCTGTAAAGTAAGCTGTTGGGATTTTGATTGGTATTGCATTGAATCTATAAATCAGTCTGGGCAAGATTGACATCTTCACGATATTTATTCTTCCAATCCATGAACACGGAATGTCTTTCCATTTGTTTAGGTCTTTTTAAATTTCTTTTAGCATTGTTTTGTAGTTTTCTGCGTATAGGTCCTGTACTTCCTTGGTTAAATTAACTCCTAGGTATTTGAGTCTTTTTGTTGCGGTTGAAAATGGAATTTTCTTCCTGATTTCCTCCTCAGATTGTTCAGTACTAGTGTACAAAAACATTACTGATTTTTGCGTGTTGATCTTATATCCTGCCACTTTGCTGAACTCATTTATTAGTTCAAGTAGCTTTGTTGTGGATACTTCAGGAATTTCTAAATACAGGATCATGTCATCCGCAAACAGTGATAGTTTTACTTCCTCTTTTCCTATTTGGACGCCTTTAATTTTTTTGTCTTGTCTAATTGCCCTAGCTAGAACTTCTGGTACAATGTTGAATAACAATGGTGACAGTGGGCATCCTTGTCTTGTTCCTGATCTTAGGGGGAAAGCTTTCAACCTTTCCCCATTGAGTATGATGTTGGCTCTGGGTTTTTCATATATGCCTTTTATCATATTGAGGAATTTTCCTTTTATTCCTATCTTTTGAAGTATTTTTATCAAAAAAGGATGTTGGATTTTGTCGAATGCCTTTTCTGCATCTATTGAGATGATCATGTGGTTTTTTTCCTTCAATATATTAATGTGGTGTATTACATTGATTGATTTTCTTATGTTGAACCAGCCTTGCATACCAGGAAGAAATCCCACTTGGTCGTGATGTATAAGTCTTGTGATATGCTGTTGGATTCGATTTGCAAGTATTTTGTTGAGAATTTTTGCATCTATGTTCATGAGAGAGATTGGTCTGTAATTTTCTTTTCTTGTGGAATCTTTATCTGGCTTTGGTATTAGGGTGATGTTGGCTTCATAAAATATGTTGGGTAATTTTCCCTCCTCTTCAATTTTTTGGAAGAGTTTAAACAGGATTGGTGTTAATTCTTTTAGAAATGCTTGGTAGAACTCACCTGTGAAGCCATTTGGTCCTGGACTTTTCTTTGCTGGGAGATTTTTGATGACGGATTCAATCTCCTTAATTGTGATTGGTTTGTTAAGTTCTTGTATTTCTTATTGTGTCAGTGTAGGTTGGTTATGAGTTTCTAGAAATTTGTCCATTTCATCCAGGTTGTCTAGTTTGTTGGCATATAGTTTCTCATAATACCCTCTTATGATTCTTTTTTATTTCTGTGAGGTCTTTTGTAATTTCCCCCCTTTCATTTCTGATTGTATTTATTTGCATCTTCTCTCTTTTTTTCTTTGTTAGTCTAGCGAGGGGTTTGTCAATTTTATTGATCTTCTCAAAGAACCAGCTTTTGGTTTTGTTGATTTTCTCTATTGCTTTTTTGTTCTCATTTTCATTTATTTCTGCTCTAATCTTTATTATTTCTTTCCTTCTTTTTGCTTTGGGATTGGTTTGCTGTTCTTTCTCTAGTTTCTCAAGTTGTTCAGATAAATCTTTGAGTTTAGCTCTTTCTTGTTTCTTAATATAGGCATTTAGGGCTATAAATTTCCCTCTCAAGACTGCCTTTGCTGTATCCCATAAGTTTTGATATGTTGTGTTCTCATTTTCATTTATCTCAATATATTTACTGATTTCACTTGCAATTTCTTCTTTGACCCACTGAATATTTAGGAGTGTGTTGTTCAGTCTCCACACATTTGCATATTTCCTTTTTTCCTGTCTGTTATTGATTTCTAGTTTCATTCCATTATGATCTGAGAAGGTGCTTTGTATAATTTCAATCTTTTTATATTTATTGAGAGTTGTATTGTGACCTAACATGTGGTCTATCCTGGAGAAAGATCCATGGGCACTTGAGAAGAATGTATAATCCGCTGAGTTTGGATGCAGTGTTCTGTATATGTCTGTTAGGTCTAACTTGTTTATCATATTGTTCAAGTTCTCTGTTTCCTTGTTGATCTTCTGTCTAGTTGTTCTATCTAATGATGTGAGAGGGGTGTTGAAGTCCCCGATGATTATTGTAGAAATATCTATTTCTCCCTTCAGTTTTGCCAGAGTTTGTCTTATATATTTCGGGGCACCCTGGTTAGGTGCCTAGATATATATGACTGTTATATCTTCCTGGAGGATCGTCCCTTTTATTAATATATAATGGCCTTCCACATCTCTTATCACTTTTTTGCATTTGAAGTCTGTTTTGTCTGATATTAGTATAGCTACCCCTGCTCTTTTCTGTTTACTGTTCGCATGGAGTATCTTTTTCCAACCTTTTACTTTCGGCCGGCTTGTATCCTTTTGTCTGAGATGAGTTTCTTGTAAGCATATGGATGGCTCATGTTTTTTTATCCATTCTGTCAGCCTGTATCTTTTGATTGGGGAATTTAATCCATTCACATTCAATGATATTACTGAAAATGCACTATTTATTTCCTCCATTTTATTCTTTGGTTTTCATATGTCATCTTATTTTTGTCTTTCTTTTTACTCTTTTGGTTATCCTTTCTGCCTTTCTTTCTTCTATACTCTCCTCAAAGCCTCTCTCTCCTGTCTTTTTCTTTCAGGTTCTAAGGCTTCCTTTAATATTTCCTGGAAAGGTGGGTTCTTTTTTGCAAACTCTCTTAGTTTCTGTTTGTTTGTGAATACTTTATATTCACCTTCATATTTGAAGGACAGTTTTGCTGGGTAAAGAATTCTCAGCTGGCAGTTTTTCTCTTTCAGTTTCCTAATTGTATCATACCACTGTCTTCTCGCATCCATGGTTTCTGAAGAGAAATCTGCACAAAGTCTTACTGGACGCCCTTTGTACGTGATCGTTTGCTTCTCTTTTGCTGCTCTGAGAATTTTCTCTTTATCTTTTACATTTGACATTCTGAATAATATGTGTCTTGTCGTAGGTCTATTTGGATTTATTCTTATTGGGGTATGGTGTGCTTCTTTGACATGAAAGTTCATTTCTTTCGTTAGAGTTGGGAAATTTTCAGCTATTATTTCCTCAAATACTCTTTCTGCCCCTTTTCCTTTCTCTTCTCCTTCTGGAACTCCAATGACACGTATGTTCTTGCGTTTTGTGTTGTCATTCAACTCTCTGAGCCCCTGCTCAATTTTTTCCATTCTTTTCTCTCTCTGTTTTTCTCTCTTTTCAATTTTAGCTGCTCTGTCTTCAGTATCACTCATTCTTTCTTCTATCATTTCGAGTCTGCTGTTGTATGCTTCAAATGTATTTTTTTTTTTTTTAAGATTTTATTTATTTATTCATTTATCCCCCCCTTGCTGCTTGTGCTTGCTGGGTCAGCTAACCACACCGTGTGTGGCGGGCTTGCCCCGGGGAGGAACCGAACCCGGGGCCTCCCATATGGTAAACGGGAGCTCTACTGATTGAGCCACAGCCGCTTCCCTCAAATGTACTTTTTACTTCACCTATTGTATCTTTCATTCCCATGAACTCCGTTACTTTTCTGTTCATGATTTCAAATTCTTCTTTACGTTCGCGCAATGACTTCTTGATGTCATTGATCTCTTTAACTATATTCTCTTTCATCTCATTAATTTGATTTTGGAAATGTGTGCTCATCTCACTGATTAGTTCTCTCAAATTCTGCATCTCTTCTGGGACTTTGCTGTATTCCTTTTCTTGGGCCATGTCTTCTATTTTCTTAGTATGGCCCGTAACTTTTTGCTGGTGCTTAGGCATCTGGTTAGTTTGTATTTTACTTAGATGCTCTATCTCTTTCTCTTTTATGGGGTTTTAGTGGCAGGCGGCTGTGAGTTATCACCGCTCTTTGATTTTTGGCTCAACCTTGATTGTTAGGATTGTTCTGCTGGTTGCTCAAAACTGGGCACTGGACCCAGTAATTGGTTGTAGAGTCGTTTCCTAGGGCCTTGGGCAGGGAGGCTATAGAGGCCAGGAAAAGACTCTCTTACTTATTAATTTTCTTGTGTGTACTTCCTTGGTCTGCCAGGAGATGGCGCTTGTTGGCTACTCTCAATTCAATGCCTGGTCAGAGCGTATTTGTTGTGACACAGACCAGATCAATGTGATAGAGCTTCCTGTCTGGGGGCTAGGAGCCCTGTGATTCAAACTTTCTGAGACAGTTCTCCAGACTTCTCTCATAGCGCCCCCCTTTTCCCAGCTAGAAAATATTTCCACTCCCTTCTGAATCCTCAACAATCAGTCCCTGTTAGTAGAGGATGAGATTGGGAGGTTTGTATATCTTTAGCCCCTTCCAGGCTCCAAGGCAAACAATGGCGCAGCCCCACCCAGCCTGGAAGGGCTCTCGGGACAGGGCAGACCAAACCTGGGAGTCCAAAGCAGGGTCAGCCCCAGCCTCTCTCTCCCCTCTCCCGTGGTGTCCTCAACAATTAGTCCAGGCTAGAAGAGAGGGAGGTTGCGAGGATCGGATTTCTCCAGTCCTTTCTGGGATCCCAGGGCAAACCACCGTGTGGAAGGGTCCTTTCCAGGCTCCCAGGGCAAACTGCCGTGTGGAAGGGTCCATGGGGCTCTGCAGCCCAAATTTCAGGTCCGAAACTGAGTCAGCCTAAGGCCGTGTCCCTCTCTCTCCCCTTTCCGGGAGTGGCAGATCCCTGAAGTCCCCTTTGTCTGTGTTAGTAAGCCCAGGGGCCCGAGAATTCTGAAGAGTGTGGGGGAGGTTGCCGGCAGCAGCAGAAGCTGCTCCTTGCAACTCACAGTTCTGTAGTCGTGATTTCCCTCTTCTGTCCCTCTCTCTTCTGGGTGGCGTGCAGCCTTCACCTGGTGACCTAAACTCTAGAAGATCTTTTTCGGGGCTGTTTCTGCTTGTCCTCTAGCTATTTTTCTGGAGAAGAGATTCCCGTGTCTTACTAGTCCGCCATCTTCCCGGAAGTGCCTCTAGATTTTTAAAATATCCCAGGAATGTAATAGGCAAGAAAAATATCCAGATACGAAGAGCACAAACATGTAAAGCTGGTATTCCTTCTTTATAACCATAGAAATGTGCATCGTATCTTTGTGCTGTGACTCTATTTTAAAACAAATATTACCTTTGAAATAAAACTGTTTTGTAAGCCAGGCACCCTGTGATTTGCTCTAGGATTTCAGTTCCTTTTATGTTTCTATTGTAGTAAGATATATTGATTTAAGGTCGGATATGCCCAGGGCATTTTTTTTTTTTTTTTTTTTTTTTTGCCCCAGGAAAGGACGGATTGAAGGTCTAACTGTTTACTTCTTCAGAATAACTCCCCAAATGTAGTTTCTAAAATAGATTCTACACAGCTTCTCAAAAAAATGTTACCAATCGTTTACTTAATGAGGGCTTCTAGAGCTGTTAATGCTTTGTATACTTTTTTCTAAGTTCATCATGTTAAAGTCTGCTTATTTTTCTTCCATATGCCATTTTAAAAAATAGAAAACTTTTCTAAAAATGAAGTTTATTAATACTAAAACAAAACAAAAACACCATGGTTTATCAGTCCACAAGTGCCATTTGCACTTATTGGTGTTCCTTTAAGCAGCTCTCGGGAAAATATAAACTTAAATGATCCTTTATGGATACTAACATGCACCACATTCTTAACACTTAATCTTTTTATCTCTTCAGTGTTTTATCTTCCTCCTACAATGCAAGCTATTTATAGTCCCTTCATATATAATATGCAGCTTTCTGCTGCTGCTGCTTTGCTTGTAATACTCTCTCACTCTTATCCTTCCCCCACTCCTTCACTTCATTCCTATCTGTCAAAGCTCATTTCATGAGTTATCTTCTCCAAGAAGCCTTCTCTCACCTCCTTCTAGTCTGGGGGTTGTACTGAGCCTGTTTTCTCCAACCGTAACATACACTTCTCTGACATGTCTTTCTTCCCCATGAAACTGCGAGCTCTTAAAGCAATTGACTATTTCTTATCATTGTACCCCAGGATTTAACCTAAAGTTAAGCAAATGCTGTTGCATAGTCGAACTACTCCTATCTTGCACTTTTGTGCCCTTTTCTTCTTCATATAAATTCTTTTTTCCCCTGTGTTATCATCAATTTAGAATTTAGCAAGTAATTTTATGCTCTCCTTCCTCTGAGAAATTCCTTAAGTGTAATTTTGGGATAAACCAGCTGATGCAGCACTTGAGAGCTACCTGGGCTGGTCCTCAGGTTTGCCATCATTTTAATCACCACCTGCAAATCACAGTCCACATTCCACTCAGCTTGATGTCTGTCCTGGCGGCCAGCAACCAGGCAAACAGGAGAAGCTTTCTGTGGGTCTAATGGTGAATAAGAAAATCTTTTCTATTGATATAAGTGACATAATTCTCACTCCTTTGTGACTCCAGAAGGTATGTTGCTGCCTCCCACAGAGTGAGAAAAGGAGAGCTGGACTGGATGTTTTAACAAATGAAAGCAATATGTTGGCAATTACCAAAGTAGCAGATTGGAACTTAATAAAAAACCATAAGCTTCTCATGCCTTTAAAGTAAAACACAGAATTTTAAAAAATAAGTAGAAGGTACTCTTTAAGTATACATTAATATCACCTTCAGTAAATATATTTTCAGCTGTTGTTTTAACTACAACATTTCTAAAACTGTACAATGTAGGCAGCATATGCCAAATTTCTGAATATTACAGAATTTTTATAATTGCATTGGAAACAGATTTACTAAAACTTTTCCTGGTAACTAAAAAGGAAGCACACATCAAATGTTTTATAAGAAAACATTTATACCACATAGCCATGAATTAAATGAATTCATTTTAATCTTTGCCGATCCCTGGCCAGCCTAACCCTGAGCTTTTAAGGCATCTGGCTTCTGCCAGCAGCCATTAACAGACCACAGGGACTTCACTTTCCCAGCCTACACCCCAATCCTCTTTAGTTTGACTTACTTTGTTTCCCTTTTTCTGGCTTATTTCTGATATCCACTCCTTATCCCTTGAATTTCCTATTCCAAGCCATTTTCTTGCATCATGGCCCTAATGATTTTTGTAGGTCTGTCTGCTGTTTTCCCATGTCTAACAAACTGATATGCCAAGTGGATTGTTCTGGAATGAATCCTGTGAACACAGGGATGCTGAATCTACCTGCCCTCTGGACCTTAACCCTAGGGCAGGGCTCGTGGCCAGAGGGCTTGCTAGGTTTATTTCAGCTCCAGGATTTTCAGTGAAATGAGAAATCCTCACTCTCCTGCACTTAGAATAGTGCACATAATTATTGGATGAGCAAATGAATTTAAAAATGAGAATCTACATTACAGATACGAAAAAACTAAATTCTCCTCCTGGATTCTGACATTAAGTGGGAGTCATGTTTTTGGAGTCCCCTTCTCATTTTTGAAGAGTTCTTTATGTATTATTAGCCCTCTGTGGTATATGTTAGAAATACTTTCTCCCATTTTATTTGTTTTTGACTTTGTTTATGATGTTTTTTTGGCATATGAAAACAAAATTCAGTATACTCAAAATTTTCACTCTCTTTTTTTACTGCATTTGAGTTTTGAATCTTCCCTGTACCCAGATTTTCTTCTAGTACTTATATGGTTTCATTTGTTATATTTAGATCTCTGTTACATTTGGGGTTTATTCTTCTGTTTATATAATGAGCATGGAGCTACATTTAACTTTTTCTAAATGGCTGTCTAGTTGAACCCATACTGTATTTGGTCCTGTTATTTGAAATGTCATATTTACCATACACCAGATTTCCATATGTCTATTGCTGAACTTGCTATTCTATTCCACTGGTCTCCCTGTTTATTCAGGTGTTAGAACCCCACTTTCAATTCAGATGCTTTAAAGAATGAGTATCTCTTCAGGCTAGTCACACTTATCACCTTTTCTTTTTCAGTGTTTTCTTATATATATTTACATTTTAGTTATCTTTTTGTACCTTAGTGTCAACTTGTCTACCTCCATAAAACAGATGTTGGCATTTTTATTGGGATTGGATTAACTTTATAAATCACCTTGGAGAAAACTGACATCTTTAATTCTTCCCAATAATAATTATTATCTTTTGATTTGTCCATGTATACTTCATGTTTTTTCAGGAATGTTTTTAATATTTCTTCATGTAACATTTACACACTTCTTTTAGGTTTATTCTGAAGTGTTTTCTCCTTTTTTGTTACTGTACAAATGTTTGTCTCTACTATGTTATCATATGACTGATTAGTATCAGTGCTCATGAAGGTCATTGATATTTGTATGAATTTTTTTATTCGAGCATGTGTTCTCATTGATTCTCAAGAGTTTCCAAGGTATCCATTGTATTATTTACAAATAGATATAGTTTTATTTCTTATTCCTCTAACTGCTTTCTTTTGTCTAATAGCATTCATTGGTAATGCCATTGGTCAGTACCTCTCATACCTGAATAGTAATGGAGATAAAGGATGTTTTTCTCTTGATCCTCATCTTATTAGAAATACTTCTATTGTTAGCCTATTGAATAAGATGTTAATTTTAAGATTAAAGTTTGTATATGTATGCATTTATAATGGTAGGAAATTGTTCATCAACTCTAATTTTCTTAAGTGTTTTTAGTAATGGGTGGTAAATTCTGTCAGTCTTTTTTAGTGTTTCTGTATATAATCATATGATATTTCTATTTAGATGTATGAATATGTATATTTTTGGATTTTTAATATAGAATCAACTTTACATTCTTGGAATAAATTCCTCTTGGTCATCATGTATTATTTCCTTAACATGTTGGACTTTGTTCATTAATATTTCCTTTAGTACTTTTATTCGTATTCATAAGTGATATTGATCTATAAATTTTTGTACTATCTTAGGTTTTAGTATCATTGTTATATTTGCTTTGTAAAAAATTTTGTGAAATTTCATTCATTTGCTATGCTCTGGAACAAATTATGGAATATCGTGACTCTGTTCTAAGAATTTTATAGACTTATGCTATAAATTCAAATAACCCAGAACTTTTTTATGCAAAAGTTCCTTGATGTCTTTCTATAGAAATTGTACTGTTTAAGCTTTCTATCTTAGTCAATTTTGGTAAACTCTATTTTCTGAGATTATCAATTTCATCTAGATTTTCTGATTTATTTGCACAATTGCTTAAGAAATAATTATTTTATAATGTCGTCTTTTTTTTTAAAGTTAATTCTCCCGTGACATATTTTGCTTTGAATATTTGTCTTTCTCCCTTTTTTCTTGATTAAATGATGTACTATTTGTTTATTTTGTTTTTTTTGAAAGCCAGATTTTGATGTATTAATTAACTTTTTATTTTCTACCTCATTATTCTTGGTATTATCTTTATTGTATACTTCCTTTCCTTTCTGTTGGTTTGTAATTCCTTTTATTATGTATTTTAGTTTGCTAGGCTGCCAAAAGCAGTATACCAGAAATGTGTTGGCTTTTACAATGGGGATTTATCAGCTTCCAAGCTTACAGTTCTGAGGACATGAAAATGTCCAAATCAAGGCATCATCAGTTGATGCTTTCTCCATGAAGACTAGCTGCTAGGTGATCCTGGACTCCTCTGTCACATGGCAAGGCACATGGCGATATCTGCTTGTCTCTCCTTTGTCTTCTGGGTTTTGTTGCTTTCAGCTTCTTGGTTCCCTGGCTTGAGTGTGCTTGTGCTTTCTCCCTTACTTGCGCTCTCTCTCTCTCTCTCCCTCAGTATTCATCCCATTTATAAAGAACACCAGTAAGAGGATTAAGACTCACTCTGGGAATGCAGAATGGCGCAGCTTCTGTGGAAGACAGTTTGGTGGTTCCTCAGGAAGCTAAATATAGAACTGCCATATGATGCAGCTATTCCTATACTAGGAATATATCCAGAAGAACTGAAAACAGTCATGCAAACAGACATGTGCATACCAGTTTTCATAGCAATGTTATTCACATTTTCCAAAAGATGGGAAACAATCCAAGTGTCCATTAACCAATGAATGTATAAACAAAATGTGGTATATACACACAATGGAATACTATGCTGCTCTAAGAAATGAAATTGGGACACACAGGATAACATGGATAAAACTTGAGGACATTATGCTGAGTAAAACAAGCCAGGCGCAAAAAGACAAATATTGTGTGGTCTCACTAATAGGAACTAAATACAAAGAATAAACACATAGAGTTAAAACCTCGAGTATAGGTTACTTGGAGATAGGATGAGGGCTCAGAAGCGGTACTGATGCTTAATGTATGTAGAATTTTTAATTAGCTTGACTGTAAAATGTAGAAATGGTTAGAGTTGATGGTAACACATTATAGTGAGTGTACATGGCTCATTTTAAAATGGGATTTTGGCTGAAAGGGGTAGTTGAGGGATGTAGATGCCATTTGAAAGATGGCTAGGGAATAATCTAGAGACTGAATAACATCGTGAACTCAGAGGTGGATAAGGATTGTGGTTAATAGTACAAATACAAGAATATTATTCTATGAAGTAGAACAAATGTACAGCACTATTATAAGGTGGTAAGGATATGGTGATGCATGAGAAAAATATAATTAATGTAACTTATGGACTAAAGTTAACAGCAATATTATAATATTCTTGCACCAATATCAAAGAAGATACTATGTCAATACTAAAGGTTAGTAAGGGGCATGAGATTTTTTTCTTTTGGACTAGGGAAAATGTTAAAAAAAATTTACTGAGGGGGCGGATGTGGCTCAAATGGTTGGGCATCCGTCTGCCATATGGAGGGACCTGGGTTTGATCCCCGGGACCTCCCAGTAAAATAAAATATATATATATATATATAAAAGGCGCATGGGCTGCCAGGCTCTGTGTGCCGGTGAGCTGCCAGGGCCCGGGAGCCATGCAGCAGGATGATGACGTAACAGGAGAGAGACAAGATGAGATGCTCCTAAAGCTCCTGAAGCCAGAAACCGAGGTGGCGCAGGTGGCAGAACACCTCTCTCCTACATCGGAGGTCTCCAGGATCAAATCCTGGTGAAGACTGGAGGAGAAGGATGAGAAGAGATGGCAGGAAACAAACACAGAGAATTGCCCAGCGAATGGACATAAAACAGCAAATGGGGAAGGGGGGGGTTTAAAATGGATAAAGTAATGGAATACATTTTTAAATAAATGTGGTTATGTTATACTTCATTTTAATGTGCATTTCTCGCTTTATGTTTTTTTGCTAATGACTTATTACTTTCTGTTTATATTTATTTTGGACTATGGAGATGATTTTAGACAAAATGCAAATTCAAGCGATTTTTAAATTTGAGTTCAAAGTGGGTCATAAAGCAGCGGAGACGACTCCAACATCAACAATGCACTTGGCCAGGAACTGCTAAAGAACGTACAGTGCAGTGGTGGTTCAAGAAGTTTTGCAAAGGAGATGAGAGCCTTGAAGATGAAGAGCATCATGGCCGGCCATCGGAAGTTGACAACAACCAATTGAGAGCAATCATTGAAGCTGATCCTCTTAAAACTACACGAGAAGTTGCGAAGACCTCAACGTCAACCATTCTGTGGTCATTCGGCATTTAAAGCAAACCGGAAAGGTGAGAAAGCTCGATAAGCGGGCGCCTCATGAGCTGACCGAAAATCAAAAAAAATCTTCATTTTGAAGTGTCGCCTTCTCTTATTCTACGCAACAACTATTTCTTGATCGGATTGTAATGTGCGACAAAAAGTGGATTTTATACGACAACCAGTGATGACCAGCTCTGTGGTTAGACCAAGAAGAAGCTCCAAAGCACAAACTTCCACCAAAACAAGGTCATGGTCACTGTTTGGTGGTCTACTGCTGGTCTGATTTGGTGGTCTACTGCTGGTCTGATCCACTACAGCTTTCTGAATCCCTGTGAAACCATTACATCTGAGAAGTATGCTCAGCAAATCGATGAAATGCACTGAAAATTGCAATGCCTGCAGCCGGCATTGGTCAACAGAAAGTGCTCAATTCTTCTCCATGACAACAACCGGCCTCACATTGCATAACCAAACACTTCAAAAGTTGAATGAATTGGGCTACAAAGTTTTGCCTCATCTGCCATATTCACCGGACCTCTCGGCAACCGGCTACCACTTCTTCAACCATCTTGACAACTTTTTGCAGGGAAAGTGCTTCTACAACAAGCAGGATGCAGAAAATGCTTTCCAGGAGTTCATCAAAGCACGGATTTTTACGCTACAGGAATAAACAAACTTATTTCTCGTTTGCAAAAATGTGTTGATTGTAATGGTTCCTATTTTGATTAATAAAGATATGTTTGAGCCTAGTTATAATGATTTGAAATTCCCGGTCTGAAACCACAATTCCTTCTGCACCAACCTAATATATACCAAATGTATACTATGTATCATAGTTAGTGGTAATAGTCTGATGTTCTTTCGTAATCTGTCACAAATTTTCCAAAACAATGTAAGGTGTTGGTAGATGGGTGTTATAGGAATTCACATTATGCATGGCCTTTTTTTTTTTTTTACATTTTAATTTATCTATTTTTATTAGAGAAGTTGTGAGCTTACAAAACTAAGATGCACTCTGGGCCCTGCCTTACTGAAGTAACCAAAAGGCTCTCAACTGAAGTAACCTAATCAAAAGCTCCCACTCACACTAGGTTTACACCCACAGGAATGGACTAGCTTTAAGAACATGAATTTCTGGGTACATACAGCCTCAAACTATGGCACTAAGTGTTTAAGTATGCAATTTAATGCATTCGTTCCATTTTTATGCTTTATTGGTGTGTTTAAAAGTGTGAATGTTTCCTCTCTTCATTACTTAATTATCTTCCAAATGTTATGTAGTATCATGATTTTAGAGAAGGAATTTTGTAATTCTACTTTGCCTTCTCACTTTTACCCAAGAGTTAATTTTTTTTTTTTTCTCCTAAATTTCCAGTTGGAAGGACCTTTCTTTAGAATTTGGTTATTCATTTCTAGTTTTAACATATTGTGATCAGTGTTTACTGATCCTTTCCTTGTTATCTATTTTGGGTTCAGTTTTTGCGCATATTCTCTATATTTCAGAAGAAAATGTATTTCCTGTTTCTGGGGTGTAAAGTTCAACATAAATCTGTAAGATTAACTTATTACTTATGTCATTAGATCTTCTATTTCATAGTTCTTTTCCATGTGTGCAATCTTGTACCAAAAGTGGGTGTGTTAAAGTTTCCTATAATTAATGTGTTTCTTCTTGCCTCTTCTGTGTTGTCTGCTTTATAAAGGTGTTATTTGCTATATAGATAGTTATAACTGTTTCATATTCATAGAAAATTCTGGCTTGTAGTCACATTCATTCTATGTTTAATTCTCTTTGACTTAAATATTACTTTGACCCATTGCGACCCATGCTTTCTTATTGCTTCCATTTGTCACATATAACTTTACCCATCTCTTTAGTTTTAGGCTTTCTGAATCGCTTTGTTATAGATGGGTCTAAAATATCCAGCATATAGTTTGCTCTTGCTTTGTAAGCCAAAATGGAAACCTGAAAGTTAAGCTAACAAAAGTATACTTTTATTATTATGACATATGTTGTGCCTCAACTCTGTTACATAATATATTTTCTGTATTGCTTTCTCTATGTGATTTTTAGACTTCTATTGGTATTTAGCAAGGTTTGGATTTTGTTCTTTTAGTTACTTTGTACTTTTACCTTTTCAAATGCCATTCATCTTCTGTTTTCTTCTTTCAATTTTTACTATCTGGTAGGTCAGTTTTTGTTGGTATAGTCAGACTCCCACTTATTGCCTATACAACATTCAGTTCACTTATTCTACCCTCCTTTTTCCCCCTACCCTTTTCCACCCAATGTTTAAGATGCTGTATTTCAATTTTGTCAGGACATTTATTTCTCATTCTTCCACTCTTGTACTCATTTTAGTTTGAGGTATAGATCTGCAATTAAATATATTAAATGGTGTTTTAAATTGTCAATGCCCTGATTTAGTTCTGAATAAGAAGGAAAAAAATGCTTGGCGATATCAAATGATGGTCACCTGGGGAGAAAGGAAATTTATTTTGAAATTTGTAAAAGAGGTGAAAAGAAATGCTGGACATAGTAATGGAAGGTCAAATTGTTTAATACCACAAACAGCAAAAAAGTTACTGTTTCAAAACAAATGAGATGTTCCTAGAATGTTTTAATTGGGCAATTGTGTATCATATATATGACTCAGAAATGAGAAATATACCCAAAAGGTATCAATATGATTCTTGGAGGAGCCTTCTCATCTTGTGTTTAAAAAGATAAGGGGTGACAGAGATAAGATAGAACTACTAAAAACTTCTTCAAAGGAGAGCAATCCTCTAACTTTTAGAAATGGAGAGATCAATTTTCTGAAAAGAGAATTGAATTCCTCTGGTTTGTCACTTCATCACCGAGTCCATTCCTTTTTTTTTTTTAAACAAGTATTAAAGAGTCTTTCGATGGCAGGAAATATATTAAGTACTGTATACTTTACATTCATGTATATTGATATAATTTATCTATGTAACTGCAGAACCATTGTAAAAAATATTTGGGGATCTCTGAGCTGTCTGTTCCTTAAGTTTTTATCAGCTAGTGATATGACAGAGATTTTCTTTAATGCCAGAAACTAATAAAAACAAACAAATGTAAAAAGCAGAGCAGTTGCTTTCCGAGGAGCCAGTGTTGCCAAGATTGCCAATATGCTTTGGAGTTTTTAACTGAATGTAAGAGAAGTCCAGAATAGACAAGACTATAAAAACAGAAGCTGCAGCAAGGAGGATTAGTGCCAGTGCATCAACAAAAAAGGCAACTAGAGTTAGTGGAAGGAAATCTTCCTGTTTTTGTGTTTCCCACGGAGCTAATGTTTTATGCAGATGGATCAGTCAACACATAAGCAAGTGTTGACTCTGTATAACCCCTGTGAGTTTGTCTTGAAGTTCAAAGTGTTGTGTACTACTCCAAATAAGTATGTTGACGTTGATACTGCGGGTGCAGTAAAGCCTCAGTGTTGTGTGGATATTGTGATTCATCATAGGGATGTTTGATCCTGTCGCTATGGTTTAATAGACAAATACTGTTTCCAAGAGGAAAAAAGAATAAAGGAATATTTAACAGAAAGTTTATTTTTTGAGCAGTCATTTCAACCAGCTCTCTGAGGCTCAATAAACTTCGTACAGAGCGTCTCCTCAGGGCCTAGTTTATTAACTGTCTTCCTGGGAGTGGTGTGCATTGCAGCCCTTCTGCCTCCTACGCTGGGGGATGTGGAATCCTGGTCCTCTCTGCCTACACTTATGTGTGAGTCAAAATGAGTGGCTGCTTATATTTTAGGTCTTATCACAATGCATACTTAGCACATGAGCAAGGATTTCATTGGCTTCTGAAAACATTTTATCTTCAAAATATCATGAATGTGGACTGCCTTCATCTCTATCACACTCCATTAACATGCTATAAACTATTGAATGATTTAAAATAATTGCAAAAATATTTTTTAAATTACTGTAATTTTATTTGAAGGACTGTAGCACATTATGTTATAGACAACAAGGATGCTTCTGAATGACACCTCTGACATTATTTGAAATTGTTTTTATATCTATGCCTATTGCACAAAAAAGACTTTAATTACAACATTCGTTATTTTGTCATCTTTTTCTAGTTCGATTTGATTGTTAAGATAATGTGTCCTTCAAAGTTAAAGGCCTAAAAGAGTAAACTGAACAGCCTAAAAATAAAAATTACCTTTATTTCTTGGCCTCCCAAAAAAACAAAACGATGAAAAGCACGTTTCACCATCTTGGCAAATTGGCTCCACTTTGGCTGGTAGTCTCCTTCCGAGCTTAGCCTTCCTATCAGGATCGCCCAAGGCAAGTGGGGAGTGCGAGGTCCCCTCTCTCTTATCTGAGTGTTCCAGAGCCATGGAGCCCATGTCTCTTCCTGGGCTTATGCTTGCTAGAGATCTTAGGTATTTCCCATTTGCTGTTTACAAGATTTTGAATGAATGCCGTCTCTAGACTTAGTTTTTGAAAGTAAGCAGCATACTGTTTTCTCAGAGCTGGCTCCACCCTGCACTGTGGAGGGGTAGAGAGGCTGGCAAGGGCACGAGGACACCAGGAGCTTTTGAAGCTGCATTTTCTTAATTCAGCACTTGTCTAGTTAATGCAGTCCTTTGACTGTTTTCTCTAGTTTTGAGGAAGATTACTGGCTTTAAGAAGGTTGGAACAATAGCTGCCCTCAGAGTTAGACCCTAGGGATCTGAAGTATCTGATCAAAGGTAGAGATTTGTTATCAGAGTTTGGAAGACCAGGTCTTTATGTTCCACCCCAGTACCAGCAAGCTGCTTCCGGAGTCCCAGCTCCAGTTCCCAGTATTTATTGCAGTTTACTAGCCTCATTCTTCCACTTCTCCTTGGATGCTGCGCAGTGTTTCCCTAGACTCCAGAGCTTCAAAGTAGTTGATTCAGACAGTTCCTGCCTGTTCGGTTGTTTGGTGGAGGGACCAATTCCTGAAGCTTCCTACTCCTCCATCTTCCCACAGTCCTGGTGCCTACTCTCTTTTTATTCTTCATCAGTCTTGCTACAGGTTTATTAATTTTATTAGTCTATTTAGCCATTTTGGTTTTGTTGATTTTTCTCTGTGGTGTATTTGTTTTCTATTTCATTAATTTCTGCTATTATCCTTATTATGTTCGTCCTTTTCCTTTCTTTAGGATTAATTTGCTCTTTGTTCTAAGTTCTTTAGAGATTTCAATCACTGATCATAAAGCTTTCTTCTTTTCTAATATATGAATTTCTATCTAATCACAGTTTTAGCTATATGTCACAGATTTTTCACATATTTTTATTCTCATTTGATTCAAAATATTTCCTCATTTTTGTTGTTACTATTTTTGGACTTTTGGTAGACTTCAAACTATACTGCTTAATTTTTTTTTTTTTTTTTTTTTTGGATAGCTAGCCAAAATCCACTGTGGTTAGAGAACATATGTCGAATGACAATCTTTTGGATTGGATTATACTTGCTATATAGCTCACATATGGTCAAATACTAGTAATTAGGTCATATGTACTTGAAAAATATTGCCGATGATGCTGATATTACATTAATTGTTATAAATATGTCAATAGGGTAAGTTTTTTTTTTTAAACTGTGAGTGTTTTTTTTTTTACCTCATGTATAGCCCCACTAATTTTTTGTCTCTTTATCAGTTACTGAGAGAGGTGTGCTAAATTCTCATACTGTGGGTTTGCTGTAGTTCTTCAAGGTTTTGTATTCTAAGACTATTTTGTTTAGGGATACAAATTGAGAATTATTGTATATATTCCTTTTGGAGTGGCTGTCTTAGTCCCTAGTAATTACTGTTGCCTTACAATCTACTTTTTCTGGTATTAGTATATCTACACTGGACTTCCTTTGATTAAGTTTTGCCTGGTATTTTTCTGTTTGTTCGCTTTCAACTTCATATTATGTTTAAGATTTGCTTCCTATAAGCAGTATACAGTTGTTTAATAAAAACCTAGAATCCTTTTTTTTTTTTTTTGCAGAGTGTAGTATATTTTTAAAAATGTGTCCTCTTACTGTTTTTTTTTGTTGTTGTTGTTACCTTTGTTCTGTGTTCTTTTTTATTATCCTTCCTTGCCTTCTCTTGTATTAAGATGTTTTCTTTATTACATTTCATGCTTTTATTAACCTTTTAGTATAAATATTATTTTATTGTTTTTATGAATTATCCTACAGATTACATTGCCTCTTTGGCTTATTAATGCCCACCACTATTTAGTAGTTTTACTTGTTTATAGGCAATGCAACAGCCTTAGAAAACATTAAATCTGCATTCCTTCCCCCATTTGCCCTACATTATAAAATGCCCAACACAATAGAAATATTATTGATTTATTTAGTCATTATTTATTTTGATTTAGCACGTATTTTCCTTTCCTTTTTTTTTTTTTTTTTTTTGTCCTAGTACTCTTTATTCTTTTCTGTATTTCCATGTTTATATCTGGATTTATTTACCTTGGGCCAAGAATTCATTTCCATACTTCTTTTAGTATGGTTCTTCTGATGATAAATTCTCTCAATTTTTTGGTCTAAAAATGTTTTTATTTTGCCTTCATTTTTTTATAGAAAAGTATCAAAGTTGACAGTTTTTTTTCTTTCAACAATTTAAAGTTGTTATCCTGTTGTCTTCCAGCTTTCCTTATTTTCTTGTTAAAAAGTAATTGTTCAAAAAAAAAAAAAAAGAAAAAGTTCAGTCAACTCTTTTGGAGATCATATTTTCACTAACTAATTTTAGGTAGTTCTCTTTGAATTTATGTTGCTTGGGATCCATAGAGCTTCTTGAATTTACAGCTTAATGTCTGTTAGCAATTCTAGAAAATTCATGGCCAGTATGTTTTTCAATGTTACTTCTGTTCTTTTCTCTCTCCTTTCCTTCTAGGCCTCCAGTTACTTATCCTAATTGGTACTCTAACATGAAACACAGGTCAAATGAGAAATTTTATCAATCAAGTTTGACCATAACATTTGACTTATGTGTAGACTTTTTTGGGGGCTTTCATTCTTTGTATATTTTTAAATTTTAGTTTGAAAGTTTGTGAACCACTGCTCTCAACCAACTGTATTCATAATTGCCAATATTATATCCTTTTCAAAATCCTTCTTATGGTCTTCCTTTTTTATACCAATTTGATTGCATATATATTCTAGTATTCTGCTGTGATTTTCTCATGTCAAATTTTCCTGAAAATTTACCATGTCCTGAGTAATGATTGATATCCTTGTTTAACAGAATTCTTGGCAAATTCTACCTTGGCAGTCAGACTGATTTCTGAACTCCTTGGTAATTTGAAACCCTTCTGATTGGATATTATGGATTTATAGTCCCTAATGCTTCCTTTACAGATAACAAGAATATTTATGTGTCAGTGACTGGTATATTCCCTTTCCTTCAATCTTTTATAAATATGCATGAAAATATTATCTTTCCATTTCTTATTGGAGCCTACTTATAATGTGAAGTAACTTGTGTGAACTTATGGGTGTAGTCTGTATTCGTCTCCTAAGAACATAGCCTCATTTCCTACCATATTGCTTTTGTTTTGTTTCATCTCCTGACCAATGAAGGTATCAAAGAATTTAATAGCTTTTAAAATCTCTAATCTAATAATTTATTCCAGCTCACCAGTAAAGTATATCTATGAAAGAAATTAATTCTAAATTGAAAAATAAGGGTAAAGTTATAGTACCATCTGTTTGTCACCTTTATACAAATCTGAATATGTTATATGCTTTATAGAAATTAATGTTATTATTTAATCCTGAATTACTGTTTAGAGTTGCATTTATAGGAAATTATTTACGATCAACTTCTGTAAATCAATAAAAGAAAATTTAAAATCCTATAATTCTATAATATGTGCTATGCTATTAGTAAAAAAAAAAAAAAAAACTTTAGAATTTATTTTAATGGTATAATTCTATTTAAATGAGTTTCACACTTTTATTTTAATCTACTGTTCTAAAATCCCCAAAAGCTCTGAAAAAGTTAAAGTTAAAAATAAAAACCTCATAGATTTCAATCTGGACTGAATTGATATATGAATATTTAGAGTGTTCATCCCACCTACTGTAAATGCTAATTTTTCTTACTCCAGAAATATTAATGGGTCTAGTATGCAGTTCTGCCCAAGCCCTCTTGAGGGGATGGTGCTATTACCTCCCTAAAATATGAAAATTTCAAATTCTGAAAGATACGATCATCAGAAATTTAAAATAAGAGATTGTGCATCTATTATTTTCCAGTGAGTTTTGATTGTTATGATGTGTCCAACTGCCTCCTGCTACAGCAGATTATGAATATATTTCAATGCTTGACCCTACTCTGTACTATATAATTTATTGAATAATCAAAGATCATGTCATTTTATGGAAGCTAAACTGCCCATCACATATAATACACTCTCTAGTCTTAGCACTAAAGTAGATAAAATAATGACTACCAAGGGGGAATAAAAAACAACCACAAACCATAAGTACTAACTTTGAGTACTTATTCTGTACCAAGCTCTCTGCTGAGTGTTTCACTTACTTTAGTAATTTAATCTTAAGACACCTTTCTCAGGTAACTACTAATATTAGCACCATGAGTGAGGAACTGAAAGTTAGAATGATAAGAAACTGTTATGGTCACAGAGTTAGGGCAGAGCTAGGCAATAACTGGAATCTGCCAGATTCCCTAGTCCAGGCTCTTAACACCTCTGCTATACTGTTGTCATATATCATTTTTAATTAATCACATAAGACTTTTAATAAATGTGAAATGCAGTTTCACTACGACTCTAGATTATCTTCATGTCAGTTATCTAAAGGAAAAATGGAAATAGCAAGTCAGCTTCCTTTTGTCATCCAACATGTATCTGGGATCCTTCCCGGGGCTGTCAGTTGGCTTGTCCTCAAGAAATACAAATGAATTTTAATTTGAGCCTGAGAAAAAAATGTAATTATGGTAGTAAATCTGCTGGAATCATATAATGAATTTAAAACCCAACCTAAATGCTTTTGGATGATCTGTCATTTGGGATTACTTATTCTGCAATCCCGTCTATGACTGTAGTTAATTGAACATTGGCTATTTTACAGCAATTGAAAGTACTGAGGCTAAGAAGAAAATGAACCATGTAAATATGAGTTTGCTTATTTATTTAATAACTAATTTGGGATTTCAACACAGGAATAATTTAAAACCAAAAAAGACAGAGTGACTTTACCTCATGAGAACCAATCTTGTATTATTTGAGTCAAAGAAATGATTAATGTGCCTGACTCTTTTCTTTTTCTTATTTGTTCCATAATAAATAATTGGCTAATATACAGTTGTATTTTTCCTTAGATGTATAATAAGGAAAGCCAATAAAAAAAATAACTCTGCTAGTGTATGTTTGTGATGCCTGTGAAAGTGTCTCCTTAACTTTTTTGACCCTTTCTTCTTTATTAAACATTATAGTCTTCTTTAAATTGCAGGAAATAAATGGAAAATGTTTTGTAGAATTGATTTCATTCTGTCCTGATCTACATTATGCATGCATTATAGAATCAAATGTGGAGATCAGTATTGCATAGTAGTTAAGGCCATGGGTTTTGTCTGGAGTCCCTAAAGGCTATGTTTTGGCATTGCCACTCATAGAACCATTGGCTCATACCTTAGCCTTTCCGAATATCTGGTTCCTTATCTGTAAAGTGTACTAGTTTCCTATATTGAAATGTTGTGAGGAATAAAGGATATACTGTAATGCATGTACATAATGCCTATAAGTATTATATTTACATGTCATTATACATTTTTTGTATGGGGAAAGTGATTTAGGCTTGGGGCCTCAGTTTAGCCAGTGGTAGCCATCATTTTGACTGATACCCAGAATTCTTTATGGAAAGGAAGATGCTTAATGGAGTTGAGGTTCATCAGCTGCGCTTGCAATTTAAGCTCTCTGACCCAATCCCCCTTAATTTTTACCAAAAAAAAACCCAAAATATATATATATATACTCTTCTGTTCAGGCAATTAGGCAAAATTACGGAAACTACACAGAAATATTGTACAAAATAAAGTACAAAAATACTTGTAATATGAAGGCATATAAACACATTACATATGTAAGTCATAAACCCCTTAGGTTAATTTTTGTGCATATTGTCACTCCACACACAATATTCCCTGATTTTTAAGTGCACTTAGAGGCTCAGAAGTCACAAGAATGCTAACATGCTAATCAGCATTCATACCAATACATAAACTATATCACAGGGATACATAATCATGTTGGACTGTTTGTATTTGTGTATATTTATGTGATTAACACATTTGGAAGTAGAAGAGGAGAAAAAATTAAAGCAACCAACTCCCCTCCCAAAAAAAGAGAATGCTATGAAAAAGGGATAGCTTAGTACAGGGTTTTTCAGTGTTCACACTGATGACTCTTGGTGTGTGTGTGTGTGTGGGGGGGGTGGTCTATCCTGTCACCCTTCCCCCATTCATGATAATTAAAAATGTCTCCAGAAATTGCTAAATGTCCCCTGGGGGAACAGAATCGCCCCTAGTTGAGAACCACTGACTTAGTGTAAATAAGAAAGTAAGATCTGTGGATGAAATTGGAGCCCATGTTGGATAGAAATAAGCAAAGAAATCTAGAAGAATAGGAATAACCTAAAGGCATGAGAGCAATAAGCAAATAGGAGGAAAGGAGAAAGTAAAATAAGGGTAGAATATATGGAACGTATGCATTTAGAGTTTGAAAATAGTAAAATCAGGTTTGCTGGTACCGGTCATTCTGACACAACAGGGATTAGCTTAGCTCTTTGATTCATTTTTGTGAAATGGAAAATTAACAGGGATCAGACACAGACATTTATCACTGTATCTAGCTTTAGCACATATAATCTCCCTTCCATGTAATATCCCCTGATTGACTGAAAAAAAAATACATACTTAATCGTAACTAACTTTGGGAAATTTGATAGGCATTAAAACTAAATTTTGGAACCAGGGAACATAATTTTTTTAACTTTCTCTCACTGTGACATAGAGATTCTATGAATTGTCTAGTTGTAATGAACAAAAGTAACTTACAAAATGAAAAATATAACTCACATACTAGATTCCAGCTTCCATTGGAAGTTCAGGTCTTCCATCCTTTTTTTAAAAAATTATTTTGCAATGCATTGAAAATAGTGGCTTAAACTTCTGTAGTGCGAGGGATTAATAAAATGGCCCTGATAATGTTCTTTTGGTTTTGTTTTTTAACATAAGAATAAGCCCATGGAAACTTTCAGCTCTAAGTTTTTGTTATAATTAAATCAATAAATATATTAGCTGTTTAAGTTTCACAAAATGGAGTAATTACATAGATTTATTGAATTTTACAGCTAATATAGAGGCTTTGGAGAGCAACTTACCAATGCTTTGAGTGCCTGCTTTGTACCAGGGACTGTGATAGGTGCTAGGCTATAGGACAACTAGTTACAAAGACAAACGGTGACTTCAATGGGCTCACAGTCTAGTTAGTATAAGACACACAGATCTCAGGGTGCTTTGGAAGCACAGAAAAGCAGCGTCTGGTTCAGATTATATGGACTCTGGTAGGTGGAAGAGAGAAGAGGCCTCTGAAATGTGCAAAAGCATCATCAATGCCGTTTTCAATTAGACATCAAGGAAGAGATGATGCATCAACTGTTCATATAATATAGAACTTAGACTAGAACTCAGGGAAGTCACCTTTTTTTTGTAAACTCTGTATTGCCTCTCACTTTTTATTGTTACATTCACCAAAGTTAAACTTTATTACAGGGAAGCGGCTGTGGCTCAATCAGTAGGGCTCCCGTTTACAATATGGGAGGCCTCGGGTTCGGTTCCCGGGGCCTCTTGGTGAAGGCAAGCCCCGCCCGCACGGCGTGGTTAGCTGACCCAGCGAGCACAAGCAGCAAGGGGGGGATAAATGAATAAATAAAACAAAACAAAACAAAACAAAAAAACTTTATTACACTGCCTTCATCAAGGACCATGCATCACTGGTCAAAAATAAAACTATATATTTTTCTTCATCCCTGAGTCTTTGGTTAAAAAGAAAAGCTCTAAGAATAATTGAAGTGATGAATGCACAATGATGTGATTACACTGAATGCCATTGATTGTACACTTTGTATGGGTTTATGCTTTATTAATATGTTATCAATAAAATTGATAAGAAAAAGAAAGAAAAGAAAATAAATAGATGACGAACTGATTTTACTACTTACATAACTAACTGTACCCTTTACAAATCTAATTAGGCTTTCTTTTCCATTTCGTTCTCCCATCTTATTCATTTCTTTCAAACATATCATGAACAGTGTGTCCAGTGCACAAAATGCTAGTCCTAAATTAAGAATTTTTTCCCTTAGTTGCTGTTATCTTAAAGCCTATTCTGAGAACAAGCAGGGACTAAATGAAAAATCAGCATGAGGACATGAGTCACTTATATCTGTCTCATGCCATTAAATAAAATGGTACGTGAGTGTTGTTTACCAGAAAGCTAGCCAAGTAATGTTCATTTTTATTCTCTCTTCAGTTGGATATTGCCAAGTACTAATTTCACACGAACTGCATGAAAAAATTTTTTCAAGGACATGAGCTCTCTCTCCTTCTCTCTTCCAGTGCCAATGAGGCCTGGCGGAATCAGTTCAGTCTATGGAATTATCCCTTAGGTTAGATCACAGATCCATGTTTCATTGTGGCCATGGACAGTTTTTCCAACTTCCTCTATGAAAGTAGATGAGAAAATTCTACCAGGCAATGTGGTAATAAATGTTAAATATAAATTATATTTGTTCTCCAATTTTTATAATCATAAAAAATTATTTTAAGATCCCTAATAATACTTACTTGGATATTTACTTTTTTGTACATATACTCTAAAGAGGTTAAATTAAAGAGCTCAACTTTTTTCCTTAAATTCACTTTTAATGCCATACATTTTTATAGACCATAGTTTTTGCAATATTCCCCATTGCTTATACTTTTCATGTTTTATAAGTACAGTTCACTAAAAAAAAAAAAAAAAATGATGACACTCTCATTAAGTCTCTGTAACATCCTCAGATTTATCACAGAGCTAATTATATGGTAATGTTTACTAAATACTTGACTGAAGGAAAGCTTTTCATCAAAAAACTGAAAAAGTTTTGTAGTCCCATACACTAATGTGTAATTGTTAAATATGAAAACTGCTTAGTAATCTGTGCTGCTGCAGCTTGGAATTTCCAGGGAAATACCATAGTTTGAATCCATCAGGAATACTGGAATAGTGTACCTTTGGTTATCAGTTATATTTAGGTCTTTAACTTAATTCCAAATGATAAGTAGATACATTAATTTCTGTAGAATAACCATGCCACCAATCTAAAACTGATGGTAGTAACACCTATGGTAATTAGAGCTTTTGATAGAATTTGGTATTTTTGTCTAATAACAATATAGTGTGCCTTTGTCAAAACATTGTGGTTCACTAGAATTTGGGAACACAACAGCCAGATTAAAAATTATAGAGGCCTCTGCTGCTTTTTAAAAATTTTTTTCCATAAAATAAATTTTGTATGCTGCCTATATTTTTTCTTTCTGAAAATATAAAATTTCTTTTTATTTTAAAAGTAACACAGCTTGATTATAGAAACTACAGAAACAATGTAATAAAAATTTTATAGATTACCTACAAATCCATTTTATGGAGGAACCATTATTAACATTATGGAATAGTTTCCCCTAGCCTTTATCTTGTTTTTGTGAATAATAATAATGCTTTTTTAAAAAGATTTATTTATTTCTCCCCCCTACCCTGCATTGTTTGTGCTTGCAGAGTCTGTTGTGTGCTCATCCTCCTTTTAGGAGGCACTGGGAACCTAACCCAGGACCTCCTATGTACAAGGGAGGCACCTAATCGCTTGAGCCACCTTTGCTCCCTGCTTTGTTGTGTCTCTCATTATGTTTTTCTCCTTATGTCTCCTGTTGCATCATCTTGTTGTGCCAGCTTGCCGTGCCCGCCCATCGCGTCAGCTCGCTGTCTTACTCGTCTCCTGTAGGACGCATCAGGAACCAAACCCAGGAGCTCAATCGCTTGAGCCACATCTGCTTCCCAATGATAATGCTTTTGAAGAACAAAATTAAGCTGCTTCTTTATGCAGTTTTATATGAATAAAGCAGTTTCATATGCTAATATATTTTCACTTTATGTTATATGAAGAGTACTTTCTCATGCCATTGGTATTGTCTTGAAGCAGTTTTTCTCAAACTTGGCTGATAGTGAAATCACATGTGATGCTTTTAAAACTGTTGGTATCTTCACCATACCCCAGATGTGCTGTGTCTCTGGCTTATCTACCTTAAAATGTTCCAGAAATGATGCCAGTTCATAGGGTTAAAACCAGTGTTCCAAATTTTATTCTGGTTTTCATGGCTACTTCATTGTTTCTAATTTTTACTACTACAAATAGGTAAGGTTAAATAAAATGGTATACATCATTTTCAAAATCCCAAATTGCTGTATATACCTAAATATAAGTCTCTGCATTGTTATTTGTTTTTCCATAAAGGAATTTTTTGACTAACTTGATATATAAATTCTTAGAGTTTTAACTTGATACTTATAATATTTTCAAATATTAAGTTGGTTGGAAATATTTAAAATTTTGCATGTTATATTTTTAATATTTTATTTTATTCAGTATTTTCACATGCACCTTCAACATTAATGCCTGTGTCTTCTCTTGAGCCACTTTTTAAGTCATCTTAATGGAATTTTGTAGAATACATCATCTTGACCGTGTAATTTTCTTGAGATACAGTACTGTTTAAATCATTTTATGATGCTGTCCCAGGGATTTTCATCTAAAGCAACCTCAAGCACTTATTTACATGAAATTGAGATATTTGGTATATATGTGATCTCTGCAACACAGTGACCATCTCTAGAATGCTGCCTCACAGAGCCAGCACTTGAAATTGTAACATCATTCCACAGGAGTCATGACTAAATCTGCATCCAGTTTCCTTGCCTTCTTTTGTTTTGTTAAACAAACAAACAAACAAACAAACAAAACACTCTCAAGTTTTTCCTGAAAGCCAACAATAGTTTTGATAGATGATGTCATTTCCAAACAATTTTATACTTCAAAATAGAGTAATAATTTTGCATACCCTTTCATGAAATATGCTTTGAATATAAAGTCCTTCTCTCTCTGCTTAAGGTGTGTGTGTGCGCGCAGAGAGAGAGAGAGAGGAAGGGAGGTGGGGTGGGAGAGGGATCATATTCCCCTAGATTCTTAAAAACCTAATTGTTCTAATATATTTTAAGACTCTTGAAACAGACCAACAGAATTCCTGGTGGTGTGTCTCCATTTCCCCTCCTATCCAGCAATATAATAAAGTCTCTGTTTTCTACATCCTGGTCAGCATTACTATTATCATATAGTATTATCTTATATTTAAAAAAAAAAAAAAAAAAAAAAGTGGTCCAGCCAAGTGAGTCCTCATGAACACGGCTGAGTTGAATTGAAACTTGCCCCATCACTGCAAATTACATCATATTAGCATGAGCCTGATCTGCCTGGCTTGTCTTCCTTTTCTGTAACATCACTTGTCCTGTCAGTCTTCCTATGTCATCTCTGAGGTCCAGCTTGCCCCTTCTCCCCTTTTGCTTCTGTGGCTTTCTTGAAACACAATAGGAGCTTGGTTTGTGGGATTGC
This sequence comes from Tolypeutes matacus, assembly GCA_026826555.1. Classification (NCBI taxonomy): domain Eukaryota; kingdom Metazoa; phylum Chordata; class Mammalia; order Cingulata; family Chlamyphoridae; genus Tolypeutes; species Tolypeutes matacus. The sequence continues at coordinate 32,542,924 of JAKSZT010054334.1, forward strand.
TTCCCCACTTAGGTAAATGTATTAGTTGTGTGTGCCTATGTGTGCCCTGTGGTGATTATAGACAAAAGGGAGACCTTAAAACTTTTAGACAGTTTTATCCTCTAGGATCCTCAGAAAGATCTGCCTGAGCCTATAGTCCTGTTACCAGGAAGACAAATGCCTAGGCTAAATTGTTGCTTTGCATGAAGACATTTTGCTAATCCTGTAATGGTCTGTGAGATGGATTTAACCAACCACTTATGAAAAAGTTATGCAGTATTTTAAAAATATTGCTTTTTGTATTTGTGACACTTTCCCACTGTTGTTGCTTCTGATTTCAGAGAGGTGGGAAAAGACAGATTTCTCCTCATCTTTACCATTAGTCTTATTTTGGTTTGGTTATCTCCTTTAAAAGCAGGGATTCTTAACCTTTTTTGTTCCACGGACCCCTTTGGAGTCAGGTGAAAACCACAGACCTCTTACTAAGTCCACACTATACTCTATATTATTTAATAAATATATCACATCAGCACCAACATGTCCCTGCAAGAATAATGTTTTTTTTTTTATTATTATTATTTCAATTCAAGCTCACAGACTCCTTTTTAAAAAAAAATTTTTTTAAAGATACTTAGATTACATAAACGTTACACAAAAAATATAGGGATTCCCATATGCCCCACTCCCCATACCTTCCCACACTCTCCCACATAAACAACATCCTTCATTAGTGTGGCACATTCATTGCAATTGATAAATGCATCCTGAGGCATTGCCACTGAGCATGGACCATAGTTCACATTGTAGTCTACACTCCCTCCCACACAGTTCTGCATGTTATGGAACCATATAAAATGGCCTATATCTGTCATTGCAGTGTCATTCTGGACGATTCCCAAGTCCTGAAAAAGCACCCATATTACAACTGTTTTTCCCTATCCCTACCCACAGAGGCCACTGCCTCCACATGGATATTGTAATTTCTTCCATTGCTAGAATCACAATACGTCTATAGTAGAATACCAGTAAGTCCACTCTAGTCCACAGTTCATTCCCCAATCCTGAGGATTCTGGGATGGTGATGTCCACTCCACCTCTAATTGAGAAGGGGCTTCGATCCCATGCAGCCAATGGATAGGACTCTCTTGCTTGCAGTTATAGGCTCTCTTTTGTCCTTGGTATGGTTGTTGTCAATCCTCACCTCCTTTTTAGTTGTCCTGGGTGAGTCCAATGAACTGGAGAGTAAGTGTTGCAACTCTGCTGAGGCTCCGGGCCCAGCTGGCACATGGACAGCCCGAAGACTCCAGTCTCCTGGACGCACACCTACAAACTCCAGCGCCAAAGATAGTTTTAAATAGAAGGGATAGATGAGTCATGTGTAGGGAAGCCATAATTGAGCCCAACCCTGTCACTCTCAGGAGCACAAACTCCAAAGTAGGGCCCACTAGCAAGGCACCAAACTTCAGAGCTATCTGCCTTGATCACAGGGCCTGGGTGTCTCCAGAGCCCTCAGGAGCCCCACTATTTGGGGTAACATCTACTTTGGCAGTCTCTGAGATCTTGCTGAGATGTGCATAAGTGTTACCTCTGGGATGACCTCCCAACTCACTTTCAAGTCTCTTAGCCATATACATTCATTGCAATTGATAAATATACACTCATTTGTCTTTACCTTTCCCCCCTTTTATTCAAGGTCTTTTACAGTTGCATTGCTAGTTGGTGCTTGGTAGTAATCCCTTAGTGCCAGGGAGGCTCATTCCCGGGAGTAATGTCCCACACTGGGGGTAGGTAATGCATTCATATGCTGAGTTTGGCTTAGAGAGAGGCCATATTTGAGCAACAAGGAGGCTTTCAGGAGGCAACTCTTAGGCAGCCCACAACACTAGGCTAATTTTCAATTTCAAGAGCAAAGGCTCCAAAGCATAGTTGTCAACATTAAGGGCCCATCAATGGATCATCCTACCTTGCCAGTCATTGCCCCTGCACTTGGGGGACTGTCGCTGCTCCATTAAAGAATGTGGCAGAGCTTTCCAGGATGGGAATTCAATATTCTTTTGGTTATTGTGTGAGTCTCCACCCACTGTGACAATGGCTTGTGAACATTTGAACATATTTATCTTCCTTATATGTATGCCCAGGTGAACTTCTTCCCATGTATCCCCAATCACTGACACGCCACACCAATGATCCTCACCTGCCTCAGTTCTAACCATTCTGGGATCCAAAGCTTCTTCAAAAATGAAGCCAATAAAATAGCCAAATACAATTAATAGGAAAATGAAATAATGATAGGTTTAAATATAAGAAATAAAATACATTAAAAAAAAATTTTTTTAACTAAAATTAAAAGATTGGGATATTAAAAAAATAATGAAAAATATTTTTAAAAAGTTATTTTTGACATTTCTGCCTTTTATCACTTTAATATCTGGTGTCCTTTATGTACAGTGACATTTTCTTCCATTTATTTCCCAGTGTCTTACTTTTTTTCATTTTGTTTTCAGAGAAGTTTTAGGTCACAGTAAAGATGGACCCCTTGTTAAGAACCCCTGTTTTAAAGGCATTTTCTATGAGAAGAGAGGTATATATAGGCTTTTCTTGACTACTTGCCTGCTTTAATTATACAAAAAATAAAATCCTCATTTTGCAAATATCCCTTCCCTTATATAACAAGTTTACATCATTGCCTTCTATGTTTACAATATGTTAGGCTTTCCAAATGTATCATTTGACTCTCCCAACCACTCTGTGATATGAAGTTAAATTTTTCTCCGAAATTTGAGGAGATGTCATGATAAAAATGACTATGGTGTTTTGTATAAACAAAAGCAGTGTCCATCTGATAACAGAGAAGATTAATCTATTTGAGAATAATGAGCATTAATGTGTATTTTTAAATTAACTAGCCCAAGAAATTTGCCTCAAGGACCAGTGAAATTATGGCCTAGGATGAAGATTCAAATGAACCTTTCATCCTTAAAAGTCATGTTTTCCTCTCATGTGAAACTTGAATATTTCAAATCATCCTCTAAATAATATTGAAACCAAAAGAACAAAACTATTGTAACCACGAAGTACAAAAGATAAGCTTATTTCTTTGTCTCTTATTTTTTTAATTTAAAATGTCAGAATAGTTTTTGATTATTAATATTGCAAAGAATGGTAGACAAATTAATATACAATATAAGATCTAGGGAGGCGGCTGTGGCTCAATCGGTGGGGCTCCCGTTTACCATATGGGGGGCCCCGGGTTCGGTTCCCGGGGCCTCCTGGTGGGGGCAGGCCCGCCCGCGCGGCGTGGTTGGCTGACCCGGCGGGCACGGGCGGCAAGGGGGGGGGATAAATGAATAAATAAATAAAATCTTTAAAAAAAAAAAAAAACAATATAAGATCTAATCAATAGCATTACTGTTGAAGCCAACTTATTTTTAGTAAAACATCTTTTTGTGCTTTCTAAAATTCAATTTGAAATTAATCTTTCTTTGAAAGTAATTGTGAGAAAATAGGAACAAAACTAACTTCCTAGTTTACCTTTTTTGACCTTTATTTTAGTGATGTCACTTCATCTAACATGACAAAGTAAATAGGATTTAGTGGCTTAAAATCCAAAATATCTTGGATTTTAGGTTTTAAGCAAATGTGATGAGCATTCATAGAATAAATTAGGTGGTAAAAGAAAGTATGATTTATTTGCTAAATATTTGTATAGTTACATGTATCGCACTATGTTCATGTCCAAACATATTTGTCAGTCTTTTCAATGCTTAGGAATGTCTGCTAGTAATGTTTAAAAGTTCATAAATAGAATTCCCTCTGTCCTCCACCATCTTAATGGTGAGTCCTCCTCACCTCCCACCATTCCACCCTCACAACAACACACATGTTCCAAATCAGACTTTCAGAGTCACTTTCAACTGTAAAAATATTTACAGACTGCTTTGGTTATATAATTCATGAAAGTCCTGAAAAATTGCAATAAATTTAAATATGTGTATAGAATCCTTTTTAAGGCTTGGCATTTTCAACTCAAATGTGGAAGCATAAAAGCATAAATATAAAAACACAGAGTGCTATAGTATGTTCTTAATTTTCTTAAGGAACCAATAATTTATTAAACTAACCCTCAAGGTATTGTTATAATGCAGTTGAATTAAATACTCATTTAAATATCTTCCCCTTATTATATGCAGTAGATAACACATTCAGTATTTTTAAATCCAAGTTTGAGGTTGTCAATTTAAGGTAGTTCTACTGTTTCCTTCATTTCCTTCTCTCATCTATACTTTTAAAGGACCGACCAATTTATTTCTTCTTTCTTTAATATCCTTTGGTTTAGGTGTTGGGTTTTTTTTGTCAGTTTTATAAATTCACTCTTTTATAGCATTTGTATTTAAGAGTTTGCCCTTGAATGTTTAGAGTAAAGAAGAAAAGTCACTGGGCTGAAAGTAAAGTAAATTATGACCATCAGTACACATGCAAGACAACTCTTGAAAAGGTTTTCCTCTTCAGTAAAATAAAACAATATTGAGAAATGTGACGTGTATGTACCATTCACAAACAGATGTTTGATGCCCTTTTCACTTACAGTAAAAATGGCCAGACAGTGTTGCAGGTTGCTTGCTTAGCCTGGTGCTTAAATCTCGAAATTTCACGTAAGTGGATGTGGCTCAAGCAGTTGGGCACCTGCCTTCCACATGGGATGTCCCAGGTTTGGTTCCCAGTGCCTCCTAAAGCAGACAAGCAGATGCCGCAGCCAGCCACTGCTGCAGCCATCCAGCGCCGCAACCAGTGGGGAGCTGATGTGCTTAGGCGGTTGGGTACTCGCCTCCCATGTTCCGGGTTCAGTTCCTAGTGCCTCCTAAAGAAGACGAACAGACAACGAGCAGGCAGGGATTATAAATAAATAAATCATTTTTTAAAAAAAATTCATATACTGAGGGACTAAGCCATGTACCTACTATACATTTCATGCAAAAAAGAGGAATTCAGCTCTTTGATCAAAATGTATGTGCATTTAAAATAATACATTGTAACTTAAAAGCTCAAAACACAGAATGTGGAGTCTTCAGTTTAGCTTAATTCGTTTTTCACATGAAGTACACAGTTGATTCTTTAAGAGCCTCCTATAAAAGGTGCATCTTCACTTAAATTACCAAGTGAGATAATGAACTACCTGTAAACTAATTTCTACTGAGACAAGAAACAAATATGCTCTGCTGTTTCATCCCATGATAAGAATGTTGAAGAATGGCCAACTTCTCAAAACTATTATATTAATATTTTTATAAATTATTGTCATAATGGATACAAAGAGAACTGTGAATTAATATAAGATATTTATGTTGTAATTAAGATATCAGACTGATAAATTAAAATGTATTCCATTAGTTGTTATATTATTATCCAGTGGGCCAATCTAATTAAGCTAAAAAAAATGCAGGAAAATGTAACAAATGACTGCCTTCTGTCTGTCTGTCTATCTGTCTAGAGAAAATGTGTTTAAAATCATATGTGAACGTTAAAAATGCTCACAATATTCAGACTTGTTCAGCTTCTTTTGTAACATATATTTGTTTAGCAAACATTGTACCTCTGCAATGGTGGTATATTTACAATCCTGTGTCAGAGTATAGCTTATTCTGAGTTCAGTGAGTCACCTCTGAGATACGCTAATAGATGGGAGTTCTGTTTGGAATGTATAGATCTAAGGAAGGGAGAGCTCTGCTTATTTGCTTGTCTCATGCACGTTTCTCAGTTTTATAATCAAAGTACTTAATTCTCTTAATTCAGTCTTGATAACAACTGTGGGTTTGGAATTAACATTATTCTTTTATAGATGGATAAACTAAGACATAGGCAATTCTAATGATTATAACAAGATTGCACAGCTCATAATGGCAGGAATAGGTCCTGAATTCAAGTCTTTTATGTCCAAATCAAATTTCTTTCCGTAATACCATACAACAGAGTACAAAACAAAACAAAGATACAAAACAAAACACAAGCTATGTAGAGTTAAGCAAGTCACTTTATAATCTTTACTAAAACTGCCATGAGGTTTTTCAAAAATTTAAAAAGTATAATTAAATATGATTTATTTAAATGATTGATGGATGGATGCAGAATTGGGGCCATTGTGTGTGTGAGAGCATGCCATATTTCTAAAAACTCCTGATCCTATTAAAGGGGAAACAGACTGCATATAAATCTTGAATAACATTTAGCAGAATATTACACAAGTGGTACTCAAATCTGATGACAGCATACGGATCTCTGAAAGATGCTGATTTATTTCCTTTGGGTGTTGACTAGACTTTTTTTTTAAAGATTACCAGGTAATTAAAATACGTAGCCAGCATTAAAAACAACATTTATCCACTGACAGACCATAATAAGGTTCAACTGATGGTAATGGCTGACTGTAGGAAACACATTTAGTACTCTGGGAGCTAATATTCAGGAGGTTTTAGATTTATTTCTACATTCACTCAACAAAATGCCTAAAGCTGGATTGACATTTTTAGTTTTTATTCAGGAAAAATTATCTGATTAGGAAGGCTAAAATTTAACCCCTAGATCACTTAAAATAAGATGTGCACTAGAATACTATATGTAGTATTTTTCAGTGGATTATAATGAGTAAAAACAAGCATGATTTTCAGAATTATGATGAAAATGACAATATGTAGCAATATAGTCCTGTTTATATTTATTATCTTTAGGTTTTCTCACACGTTGCTTTTGTAAAGTATATTGTTGCATATACCTGGCTGAGTTTTTGCAAATATTTATGCAATTATATCTTGACTCATTATTATAAACTATTAAACTTTATTGTGGATGCTTTGAAGGGATATAATATTTTGGAAAATGAAATCATTAATTACTGTCATCTTAATTGACAAAACTTCAGTCTTTCCATCCAATCTTCATATCTTTAGGAGGAATATTGTATTCGTTTGAAAATATGAATACAGTATTTTATCTTTCCATACCAGGGACATCAACAGCATAAACCAGCTAAAGGCACCACTCCAGACAAAATTCTTAATGGGCTTTTAAAGAAAGACGCTTAACTGACTTGGCTATGAGTAATCCATCAACGTTGTATCAAGAATTGAGTAGATTTAATCAGTGGTAAAAGTTTGAAATAGAATCTTTTCTTCAAACTCTTTACAGTGGTTCCTCTTCTTCAACCTGCATAAAACTTATAACCTTTGTTTGTTATTTCTGGTCTTTTAAGTATCCCTTTTCTTTAGAGGCTGTTTCTTTGCTTCTCTCACTTTCTCTAATATGGGTGACCCTTCCATTTAATTCCAAGCTCTTCTAAAAGTACTGCGCTTTTGGCATTTTCCTTTTGTTTCTTCTCACTTCCATTATCCTTCCTGGATATTTCCTTTGCTTCAGTCATCTCACAACAGCTAAACTCTTATGGATTCAACCTCAGAACCAATGCACTTTGGTTTTCCACTTTCTAAGTGTAAAGAAATTAATTCCAACAATGATTTCAGGTCTTTTTTCTAAGAAGCAGACCAAGAGTATGTTGTAGCTGTTTTGAAACCATATTTATGCAGTGTTACTGGCTTTACAAATATGTTTGTGCAGTCTGAAGCTAGAGTTATGGACAGCTTTTTCTGCTATGCTACAGAGTATAAGAGATTAGTATGGGCTGTCAGGATATGTTATTATGTCAACACTGTGAACAGATGAATGGTACAATAAGGATTTTGTCCCCTTTAAACTGATGAAGAAATATTTTTTTTAACATGCTGGCTGCATTTCAACTGCTACATATGAAAAAGGAACGCAGCATGTGTCTCTGTGATGTTTGTGCTTATAAATTCATGTGTAATCTGTCGAAGTTTCCAAATAAGATATGTCTTTGGTCCAAAGGTTTGGTTTATCCTTCCTTATTGTTAAGAGCATTTGATATATTTTGGTTTGAGCTCATGCAAAAGCTTTATATTTCTCAAGTATTTGAAAGCACCTAGGGGAGAGGATTCTGGGAAGATGGTGGAGTAGGGAGCTTCCATCAAAGCAACTATTAAAGAGGCAGGAAATGTCTGAAACAACTATTTTGAAACTCCAAGGGCCAGAAGAACACTGTGCAGCATCCAGGGAAGCGCAGGAGGAAGAGGCTGATAAGTTGTGGTATCGAATAGTAAATTGCTCGCTCTCTCTGAAGTGGCTACTGGAACCCATCCCACACTCTTGTGTCAGGCTGCTGGGAGGTCCGGTTCCTGGCTAGCTCTGCTGTTGACCAAAAGGGACATAAAAATCCTCTTCCCCAAGACCAGATGTGAGCCCAGCCAATCACTGATCCACAGCTTTTGATAAGTAAATTTGGATTGCTGGGGACCCAGCTCTTAAGGCGGTCTTGTTTTAACTCACCCTGGACAAAGGTGGTGGCAGGCATTGTTTCAACTTTCCCCAGATCAGGGCAGCAGCTGTGGAGTGGAGATTTAAAGATGCTCTGCTTCCTCAGGACTATGAGGGGGAGTTAGTTGAAGGACTGCGTTTGCTGGGCAGGCCAGAAAAACTTAGCTTTAGAGAACCATTAGTGAAGCTCTTGGTGCCCTTCCTTATCCCCCTTCCCCACAGAACCTTGGAGCTGGTCTGGCTAAATACTATACAGAAGAAAGTCTGGTATTATCAGTAGTGACTTTAAATGTAAGTGGATTAAACTCTCCAGTCAAGAGACAGAGACTGACAGAACGGTTTTTTTTTTTTAAAAAAAAGGCATGACCAACTCTATGCTGTCTACAAAAGAGTCACTTTAAGTTCAAAGATAAAAGGAGCTTGAGAGTGAAAGGATGGAAAAGATATACCATGCAAATAGTAATCAAAAGAGAGCTGGGGTGGCTATACTAATATCGGATAAAATAGACTTCAATTAAATAACAAATACAAGGGACAATGATGGTCATTATACACAGATAAAGTGGATAATTCAACAGGAAGAGATAAAAGCTATAAAATGCAGTTAACAGTAGAGCCCCCATATATATGAAACAAATACTGACAGATATGAAGGGAGAAATTGATGGTTCGACATTAATAGTAGGAGACTTTAACACTCCACTCTCAATAATGGATAGAACATGTAGTCAGAAGAGCAATATGGAAGTACACGACTTGAACGATACACTAAACTAGCTAGACCTAAAAGACATATAGAACACTGCACCCACAAAAACTGAATACACATTTTTCTCTATTGCACATAGATCATTCTCCAGGATAGACCATATGTTAGGTCACAAAAAAATCTGAATAAATTTTTAAAAATATTGCAATCATACAATATATTTTCTCCAACCACAAAACAATGAAGCTAGAAATCAATAGCAGAGAGAGAAATGGAAAATTCACAAATACCTAGAAATGAAACAACATGCTTTTAAACAACCAATGAGTAAAAGAGGAAATCAGAAGTGAAATTAGGAAATACCTTGAAGCTAATGAAAATGAAAATACAAAAATACAACATACCAAAACTTAAGGGATGTAGCAAAGGCAGTGCTGAGAGAGAAATTTATAGCTCTAAATGTCTACATTAAACAAGAAGAAAGACTTGAAATCAGATGATAACCTCAAAATTGAAAGAGTTTGAAAAGAGACAACTAAGCCCAAAGCAAGTAGAGGGAAGGAAATAAAAATTAGAGTGGAAATAAAATGTTTTATGTATGATTATTTTGTAAATTCACAACCTCTCTAATTAAAAACAAAGAAACAGTAGAGAGAATCAACAAAACCAAAAGTTGGTTCTTTGAAAAGATCAATAAAATTGACAATCCTTTGCCTAGACTGACCAAAAAAAAGAGGATACAAATAATGAAAATTAGAAATGAAAAGTGAGACATTACTACTGACCCCAGTGAAATAAAAAGGACTGTTAGAGGATGCTGTGAACAACTGTATGCCAATAAATTAGATAACCTAGATGAAATGGACATATTCTTAGAAACATACAAACTACCTAGATTGACTCAAGCATAAATAGATTTCAACAAACCAATTGCTAGTAAAGAGATTGAATCAGTAATCAAAATTCTCCTAACAAAGAAAACACCAGGGCCAGATGACTTCTCAGGGAATTCTACCAAACATTCCAAGAAGACTTAACTCCAGTTCTGCTCAGACTCTTCCAAAAAAAAAAAAAAAAAACAATGAAGAGGAAGGAACACTCCCTAATTCATTCCATGAGGCTGACCCTTATACCAAAGCCAGATAAAGATACCACGAGGGAAGAAAACTACAGACCAATATAGATGCCAAAAATCCTCAACAAAATACTAGCAAACCATATCTAACAGCATATTGAAAATTATACACTATAATCAAGTGAGATTTATCCCTGGTATGCAAAATTGGTTCAGCATAAGAAAATCAATTATTGTAATGTACCACATTAACAGTACAAAGGGTAGCCATGCAAATAGTAGCCAGAATTGGTTTGTAAATGATATCCTATATACAAGGAATCCTGAAAAAAATCTGAACTAAAGCTCCTTGATCTAATAAATTCAGCAAAGTAGCAGGGTACAAGGTCAACACCCAGAAAATCATTAGTATTTCTGTATACAAGCAATGAACAATCAGAAGAAGATTCAAGAAAAAAATTCAATTCACAGTAGCAACTAAAGAATCAAATACATAGGAATAAATCAAACCAATGTTGAAAAGGACTTGTACATAGACAACTACAAGACATTGCTAAAAGTAATCAAGGAATACTTAAATAAATGGAAGGACATTCCATGTCCATGGATTGGAAGACTTAAGTATCTTTAAGATGTCAGTCTTGCCTCAAGCAATTTATAAATTCAGTGCATTACCAATCAAATTTCTAACAACCTTCTTTGTAGAAATAGAAAAGTCATTCATCAAACTTATAAGGAAGGGTAAGGGGCCCCAAATAGCTAAAGCCATCTTGAGAAAGAAGAATGAAGTTGGAGGACTCACACTTGCCAATCCTAAAACTTATTACAAAGCCACAGTAATCAAAGCATGGAATTGGCACAATGACAGATACAGACCAATGAAATCGAATTGAGAGCTCAGAAATCAACCCTCATAATTATGGCTGATTTTTTTTTTTTTTTTTTCAAGGAGGTATTGGAGAATGAACCCAGGACCTCATTTGTACATGAGAAGCAGGTGCTTAACCACTGAGCTACATCCACTCCCCAGTGAGAGTTGGTTTTTTCATTTGTTTGTTTTTAGGAGGTACTGGGAATTGAACCCAGGACCATGTACATGGGAAGCAGATCCTCAACCACTTGAGTTACATCTGCTCACCAACTGATTTTTGACAAGGGGGCAAAGACCAGTCAGTTGAAGAAGAATAGTCTCTCAATAAATGGTGCTGCAAAAACTGAATCTCCATTTGGAAAAAAAAGGTTGGGCGGGGGACCCATACTTCATACCATATACAAAAATTAACTAAAAAATCAAAGACCTTTTAATATAAAAGATAGAACTATCAGACTCCTAGAAGAAAACATGTGGAAGCATCTTCCCTTGTGTTGGACAAGGGATTCTTACCCTTTATACCCAAAGCACAAGCATGAAAAAAAATTAGATAAATGGGACTTCCTCAAAATTAAAAATTTTGCGCCTCCAAAAAAAGGTCTTTATCATTTATGAAGTAAAATAACCTATACAATGGGAGAAAATATTTGCAAACCACATAACTGTTAAGGGTTTAATATCCAGAATAGACAAAGAAATCCTTCAATTTAACAACAAAAAGATAACCAATTCAGTTATAAAATGGGGAAAAGACTTGAATAGACATCTCTCCAAAGAATATAGACAAATGGCCAGAAAGCACACCAAACGATGCTCAACATCATTAGCCATCAGGGAGTTGCAAATCAAAACCACAATGAGATAACATTTCACAGCCATTAGAATGGCTTCTATTTAAAAAAATAAATAAATAAAAATAAGTGTTGGAGAGGATGTGGAGAAATAGGAACACTCATTCATTGTTGGTGATGATGTAAAATGGTGCATCCACTGTGGAAGACAATTCAGTGGTTTCTCAGAAAGCTAAGTATAGAACTACCATATGACCCAGCAATCCCACTGGTAAGTATTTACCCCAAAGATTGAAAACAGGGACTCTTAACAGATATTTACACATTGATGTTCAGAGTGGCATTATTCAGAATTGCCAAAAGATAGAAGCAACTGATGAATAAATAAATAAAATTTGGCATATCCATAGAATGGAAATTTATTCAGCCATGAAAAGGAATGACGTCTTGATACATGAGACAACATGGATGAACCTTAAAGACATCATGTTGAGTGTAATAAGCCAGACACAAAAGGACAAATATTGTATCATCTCACAACAATTAGAATAAGAAACTTCATAGATTCAGAATCTAGAATATAGGTTACCAGGGGATGAGGTGGGCATAGGATGGAAGTTCAGGCTTAAAATGTAAAGGGTTCCAATTTAGAATAATGGAAATGTTTCTGTAATGTTTGGTGATGGTGGTAGCCCAACATTGTGAACATAGCAGCACTGAAATATATAACTGCATATGATTAAAATGGGAAATGTTAGATTGTATATATGGTAACAGAATAAATAAAAAAAGAAACCCAATGAACTACACTACAGAAACAGTCAACCCTAAGTTAAATCATGGACTACAGTTCATAGTATGAAATTATGCTACATCAATTGTAACAAATGTTATACATCAAAGCAAGATGGTGGTGCGGTGGTATATGGGAATCCTGTACTTTAAGCATTATTGTTCTGTAAACCCATAACTTCTTTAATAAAGAATAAAAAAAGAAAGAATGCACATTTGGCCTCTTAATGTTGGATAGTCATAGCTTTCTGATATAGATAACAGAACTGTACAAGGAACCCTCTCCATCTCCCATTTCTGTAAAACAGGTTAGGTAGTAACTCTTTTCCTCAGTGAGAGATTTAACAGATACCTCCAAAATGTAGACTATTGTTCATAATGTAGAGAAATCTATGTAGTTTGCGACGCTCCATAAAGCTTGATGCCTCACACTTAATCTCTTTACAAATAAGCTCTGTATTTACCAACATCATTGTCGTAATCTACTAAAGTAGTTTTTCAAAAGCATTATGGAATGCTTCTACAATAATATATTACACCTTAGCACTTTGTAAATATATAAAGGAAACTTGTGTCTAAGTAGATAGGTTTTGATAAATTTATGGTACCACTAATCACTAATTACAAAATAATAATTTTGGATATTCCTAATACCGAAAAAAGAAGAAACTATTCAAGAATATATTTAAAGTCAGTCAAACCAGTGGCATTTAATATATGCTTAAGAACGTATTTTATATTTTTATTGAGAAATCAGTATCTTTCATGAAAGCATCCTCAAGAAAGAATTTCTCTAGGGGCATAACATATTAAAAAGAAACATCTTACATTTTTCTACAAAGAAATTAAATTATAATGCTGAGAACAAACAAATTGAAACACTGTTTTGGTTAGGGGAGTAGATAATGCTAATAACATTTTATAAAAGTTGTTCAATTTTTAGTGTTTGGGTGTTTTTCTTCTGGCTCTTAATATTTGTGAGAAGATTAAAAAGTTTTTTCTTTCAATTTTAACACATCCAATAAAACTCTCGTCATTTATAATTTTGCTTAATAGGTATTTTGGATAGCTCTTTTTATATTTTTATAATTCTTTTGTGTTTGTGGAAGTAACCATGTATATTAGTCAGCCAAAGGGGTGCTGATGCAAAATACCAGGAATCTGTTGGCTTTTATAAAGGGTATTTATTTGGGGTAGAAACTTAGGGTTACCAGGCCATAAAGCATAATTTACTTCCCTTACCAAAGTCTGTTGCCACGTGTTTGGGGCAAGATGGCTGCCAACTTCTACCAAGAGTTCAGGCCTCTTGAGTTCCTTTCTTCCCAGGGCTCTATTTCTCTCTGGGCTCAGCTGCTGTGCTCGCTCCACAAGGCCAGCTGTAGACTATCAGGCGACAGGCTCTCTCTCTCTCCCCGGGGCTTCTGCCGTGTCTAAGGAGCTGTCTCTATTCTTCTTTGCTCTTCTCCTGTGTGTTTGCTACACCATGTTAGCATAGAAGAAGAAATATATATGTATCAATCTATTTCCCTTTATATTTGCTTTGGTACCACTGTTGTCTTATTTTTCTTTTTTTTTTTTTCATTGTTGTTGAATAAAATGCCCTTGGGCTGCTGCCTTTTATGTATTCTGAATGGTGCTGTAATTTATATTCTTTAAAGAAAAGCTTTAAGAAACATGTTTTGTTCCTGTAAGTGTAAGATTTTGGGGGGAGTAGTAAACTAAATCCTTTATTAAACAAAGAATAAAATGAAACGATTTAATATAGTTTCAGCCATTGTTCTGATATCTTAAAAAGCTGGAAAAAATTGTTCTTTTTGTAATAGAACAATAATGTCTGTATTTGGTCAAACTAGATGTATCCAAAATTGTGTTTTTTAGTCTAATTCTCCCTATCCTGACATATACTAACTTCTAGAACTCTTGAGCCATATAGACCTCAAAAGTTGGCATTCAAAAAAATATTTGTTAAATGTATGAGTTGATAAGTACATGAATACATTTACATTTATGCCCAGTAATAACATGCTGAGCACATTAGTCTGGGTGAAATCTTGGAATCATTTCTACTATTATAAACTTTACTCACTAAAAGTTTAAAGAATAAAATAAAATTAGACAAAATTGTCATTATTTTAGATTAAACAAGAGCAGTCACAGGCAAATTTTCTAGGATTTTTCCCCTAAAAGTATCCTAAAATGTCAGTTGTACTAGCTCTGTGTATTTTTTGTGCTTTATTTTGAGAAAAATTTGTCATACTCAGTAAGTTTGCAATCCAATTGTTAGAAAGGATATGTATTTAATAGTTTAGATTAGAGAACTTTGTCCCCCTTTTTAATGCTTATCATGGGTGGTACAGTCGCCCTTGCCCTAAATATTAAAAGTAGTGATATCTTAGTGCGTTCTCCTAATATTGTTGTCAGGTAGTATTTTGTCTCTGGATTTTGATAGTGCTAGGTGATGTAAGAATCATGAAATCATAGAAATTTTTTTAGGTTGAAAGTATGTTTAAGATTAGTCAAAATTCCCTTTAGTCTATAACTGAGGAAATTGAGACTCAAATACGGTGATGATTCAAAATACCAGCACAATAACCATTTTTAAGTTAAATATGTAGTATTTGTACAGTTTTAAATAGATTATACTTTGCTTTTTGAACTTGACTTTTAGAAGACTTTATGCAAAATGACTTTCTTTTTTACATTCCTATGGCCCCCTTTCCCCTACATAGAACACTAATTTCTCTGTATATTAATGGTTGTCTGTTTCTCCCAAGAGAATGAAAATATGTTTATAGTAGAAATCTTGTCTTACTCACTCTTATATTTTCATACCTCCAGTTTAACCACAGACTGTCACAGAGTAATCCTTCAAATAGTTGAATGAATTAATGTCAATAAGCAGTAAGAGAAAAATTAATAAGTATCCACGTTAATAAATCATGCATCTATTTAAATGTGTGATTAACAAAGATAAATATGTGTTCCATTTTTCTCCCCACAGTCTCCAAACGTCCACAACTACCCCGATATGGAAGCTGTTCCCCTGTTGCTAAATAATGTGAAAGGGGAGCCCCCGGAGGACTCGTTATCTGTAGATCACTTCCAAACACAAACTGAGCCAGTGGACTTGTCAATAAACAAAGCCAGGACATCCCCTACAGCTGTTTCATCCTCCCCAGTTTCCATGACAGCGTCTGCCTCCTCACCTTCTTCTACTTCAACCTCTTCATCGTCTTCTAGTCGTCCAGCCTCATCCCCAACTGTTATAACATCAGTATCTTCAGCATCATCCTCGTCAACAGTATTAACTCCAGGGCCCCTTGTTGCCTCTGCATCTGGTGTGGGAGGCCAGCAGTTTTTGCACATTATCCATCCTGTACCACCTTCAAGTCCCATGAATTTACAGTCTAACAAACTGAGTCACGTTCACCGCATCCCCGTGGTGGTACAGTCGGTGCCTGTTGTCTACACAGCTGTACGGTCACCTGGAAATGTGAACAACACTATCGTAGTGCCGCTTTTGGAGGATGGGAGAAGCCATGGCAAAGGTAAGAGACACAAGTGTAGTCTTGATTTATTTCTGCACTAGAGTAAATGAAGTTTTTCAGTGAAAGAAACCTAAAGCATATGCAAGCACACTACATCCAAAGAAATTCTATTCAGGACAACACAGGCACCAGCTTGTCAGTGTGGGACACAGTGTAGTAGGGGCTGCCGCCACATTTATGTAGGTAAATGCTTCAGTTTTACTTAGTTAATGCTTGTATTTATCAGGGCATTTAATGTCAGAATTCAGATATCTAAATTTGTTAAAGAATGCTTACCTTCAAGTGCTCAGGTGGGAAAGATCTATGGATAATTTGATTGCTGGTGAAGCAAATTAACATCAGTAAATGCGAAAGTCCTATATTGAAATTAGCCTTTATGAATTTTTTGAAAAGTGAATCAGAGTTTTTTGTTTTTTTTTTCTTTCACTTGTTTAGACTGGAACTTATTTTGATGACAATAATATATACTGCTATGAAGTTTTAAAATCAAATTTATTTTGATGACAATAATATAAAATACTATGAAGTTTATGAAAAGTGTCTGGAATCTGATCCTTCACTTTTAGTGACTTGTAAATTAAGTTTCTATTAAAATAATTTTAAAATTGAGTGTTTGTCTATAAAAGTATCATGTAGCTTGGGTTCTTCTCATAAGTCCAAGTTATTCTTTTAAATCATAGGATAACTCAATATGATGGGAATATCACAAAATGCTATATTAATATTCCCTTTTAAGGTTCAGAAGGCAGGAAGTACTTTGCCACATGACTGTTTAATTAATATACCCAATTATTTAATTAATATTTAATAGTTATATAACTGATCATGAAGTTATTTCTCTTTTTCTAAGTTCTTGTGTTTTAACTTTTTTATTTTTTTAAAACTAGAAGGAATTGAGGAATTGTAATGACATCATGCTGTCTATTCTTTCTTCTCTTTCTATGAATCTGAAAAATATGCCACCCCTCTACAGAAATGCCCATAATCATTGGCTCATTCCCATGTATTTTGTCTTCAGAGCTTAGAAATGATGAGAAATTAAGACCTTCTGATATTACTTTGTGCTCTGACCCCATATGATTATTGAGGCCTATAATTAAAATATGGTCAGTGGATACATAAGACACTGCGTTCTCATAAAATGATAGTAAACATCATTGTTTTGTTTCTTATGTAAGGTAGGATTTAATACATAGAAATACCATTTGATTGTGAACATAGAGAAAAATTTTCAAATACACACTACAAAAATTGTGCATTCACAATTGGTGTTATTGTTTTATTTTATCTGAGGTGAGCTTCTTTATAGCACTTGAAATAAATTTCACCTACTCAGTTTTACCAAGTTAAAAATCTCCAGATTCACAGCATACAGGGATTTTAAACTACAGGCTTGAAATGCAGACCCTCACTGCCTGCCTGACACCCTCTCTCCTTTGTGCTGTTATGGGCAGAGAACCTTCTCAGTGAACAGGTAGAGCAAAAGGAGAGGGATTAGGGAGACTTTTCATAGATTTTACAGAAGATGAACCCTCTTTGATATTGCTAATACTTCTATTAGCATATTAGCTAATAGAATAGCATATTTGCTAATAATATTTGCTAATAAGCAAATAATAACACAACAGAAGGCCACATCAGATTTTTTTCTTTCATAGTTTACAGATGTGATTAAAACTTTTGAGTTAGAGTCAAGACATAGTGAAGCATAAACTAACCTTGCATATTTTATATATATGTGGGGGGAGTAGTTGATACATTAGAATCTAATCTTTATGCGATAACACTTAAGAGAAATGTTTTTATTATGAAATTAAGTGGTAAAGATTTTACTGCTGCTTAGAGCTTTTTATACAATTTTGAGTCACCAATGAAGGAAACAAAGGAGATTTTCTTTTATTTGTCATTATCTTTTTTGTGGGAGAGGGAATTTTTATTTAAAAAGTAAAATATATGAAGTATACATTCCCA
This sequence comes from Tolypeutes matacus, assembly GCA_026826555.1. NCBI lineage: Eukaryota > Metazoa > Chordata > Mammalia > Cingulata > Chlamyphoridae > Tolypeutes > Tolypeutes matacus. The sequence continues at coordinate 32,561,039 of JAKSZT010054334.1, forward strand.
TAATTTAATTTTCTGGAAAACATATCCTTGAAGAAGGATTTTGTTGAGACTTATGCTGTAATTTGCTCTATATATGAGTATATTTAAGTTATTTTCATGCAGTGTATTTTTTCAGTAGTTTTCTCATAATCAAGCATGACAATTTGTATAATCACAAACATGCTGAACTGGACAGCATGTTTAGGAACATGAGATTTTGGATCAAGGATATATGTGTTAGAATACTTATAGCTTTAGAGTTGGGAAAGTTATTTACTCTCACTAATTCTCATTTTCCTCAACAATAAAATGGGGTTAATAACATGGTCTATCCTAGAAGATTAATGGGAAGATTTGGAAATACCACATGTATAAATGATTAGAATTAATTAAGTATCAATATACGTTTATACTTATTTATCATGATTATCTCCAAAAAATACCCACTGGAAGTAATAATGTTCAGAAATTAAGCATTTCCATTTCTTGTACAACCAGAAAATCGGTAAAAAAAAAAAAAAAAAAAAAAACCTTTGAATTTTAATTCAATTTTTAATTGAAAAATTACCCCAAGAAGTTGGTATGGGAATGCACCTCAAAACTGCTGCTATAACAAGATAAAAGAGATGAAAGTTTAGTATGAGAAACTGGTAAGATACCATATTTTCTATTTACTATTAGTTTATATTAAGTTTTTTTATAATCACCATATTCTACAAATACTACTGTAGCTATATAAGGTGTTGTGTGTGTGTTTTTTTAATGCTTAGCCAATTAATTAGATGGTGGCAAAAGTGTCCAGTGAAGGAGGCCTCCTTACTCACAGAATGAATAAAGGAAAGGACATTTCAGTAATGCTTTAAGACATTGTTTTGCACCTTTGCAGCTAGGCGTTGGGCTAGCAGTGAAATGGCTGAGTGATAAAGCGAGACCCTGCTGCTTTTCCACTTAGTACTTTTTTTGTCTGGCATGGATCAGCAAAAGAAAATATTAGTAGTGGAGTTGGGCCTTCAAAATGCTAATAAGAATAAATAAAAATGCAAAATGTAACTCATTTAACTGTAGATGATTGTAGTCAATAATTTTTAAGTTGACGTATTTGGTCTAAGGTAGAGAAATAGATTTCTCTATGGGTCATAATACACAGTGGGCTAAATGTTCACATATGCATATAAGGTGATTTATCATATGATTGAGTCATGTGTGCGTGCAACTGTTTACTGAGCACCTATCATGTGCCAAGCATATTGTTGACACTAGGAATTATAGTGGTGAACAAACAGATGCTATTTGTCTCTCACGTGTCTCACAGTTTACTAGGAGATGTAGACATTAAACAAAAAAAATCATACAATTCGATAATTTATAATTGTGGACAAAGGTGCATTATAACACAAACCAGCCAGGTTGCTGCCCAGTGAAGGGGTTTAAATAGAAATGCAAAGAGAAAAAGTTGTATTTGTCAAAAGTGTTCTGATGGAGGGTATTGTATATGTTTTTACTGTGATGCTCAGAAGTGATGGTTAGGATTTGGGGAAAGTGGTGGGGTGAAACTTCCCAAAGGTTATGCCTGACTAACAACAGCAGGATATGCAAATGCTTACTAATGAGCATAGAGACGTGTTCTGTTCCTTACACCACACTCGGTCTCCAAGTATTTAAAGAATATCAGTCTAAAGGAATGGCACGTTAGCCGCTAGCCCAGGATACCCACATGTCACAGCTGGGCCTTGAATGTAACGTGTGATGTGAAGAGAGATGGTAGGATGCTCGGCAAGGTCCAGTAAACAGACATAATTGACCAGAGCTGTGGGAAGCGAGGATGCCAGATCAGATTTCCAGAGGAAATCTCTTTTAAGGTTCATACCCAAAAGAAGCAAAGTGATGGTGTTGAGAAACAATGAGCTCTCCCTGTCCAGGGACCAGCAAGAGAACTGGTTTGGCCAGGGGTTTTGCTTAACAGAATCTGAAAAGGCCTGGTGTGTATTTCATTGCCTGAGTTTTTTCCCTGACCACTTTCTCCTTCTTTAACAGCTTATGTAGTCATTTTCCCCTTCTCCCAACTAAGGGCTTCTCCTTAGCCACCCAAAAGTAATCAGATGTCCTCAGGACTGTAATAAAATAGATTGCCTAGAAGGGAGAGTACTCAGCTCGAATTTCCTAAGCAGCCACATTTTTATTCATGCAAATGAGTAAGCCCAGTTTACCAGAATTTACAAAACATATTTATTGCATCAAGACGTTTTAGTGGTATGATGTCATAATTGAAAAATAACCTCACTTAAAGCAATTATATGATTAGATCCTTGAGTATAAAGTACTGTTTCCCAAAATATCTGACCGGAGCCTGTTGATACTGCTATTAAGAAATGGGGTATGCTTCTTTGGTCACCTCTTATAAAAGAGTGTTGCTTTTTTATTAAATTTAGATGTAGGCACATAGTGAAGAATCCTCCAAAAATATGCCTTATTTTCATAGCACCCATTCAGGAGTTTTGAAGGGATGTGACCTGGGGCAAATTTGAAATAATCACGCCCCATTTTCTTCCTACAGGCTGTTGTTTTTCTCAGCAGCCTTCAGGAAGAAACCACAAGTGTATTTTTAGTCTTGTGCCATTTATATTTGTGGAAGGAAGTGTGGGCATCGCAGTGATTGCTGCAAAGCCGGTTGGATGGCACGACCCTAGCTCCTGCCCCATTGACTATAACTGTAGTCCTCTTCCCATCAAACTCCCCACTTCAGATCTCCATTTCACTCAGTTTCTTCTACTCTCAGCTTTCCCACATGTTGATGTTCGCAATGTCGTGTTTCAAGTCCTGGTTCATTTTGTCACAAAAAAAAAAAAAAAGGAAAGCGGCTATGGCTCAATCAGTAGGGCTCGTTTACCATATTGGAGGCCCCGGGTTCAGTTCCCGGGGCCTCCTGGTGAAGGCAAGCCCACCCGCGCGGCGTGGTTAGCTGACCCAGTGAGCACAAGCAGCAAGGGGGGGGGATAAATGCATAAATAAATAAAATCTTTAAAAAAAAAAAAAAAAAATTCCACTGCTTCATCAGACATAGACGGCTAGTTCTAAGATTTGATCATAATAACTGATTCAGAAAGGAGACAGAATTGCCTATATTGTTCTGAGAGCAAGAGGAATAGAGAAAATTCTAGGTGAAGAGGACTCTCGGCATTTTACAATGCCAAGGAGGGAGTTTGATTGGTTTCTCTCCTCCTCCCACAGTTAAATAGTAAATAAAAGTAAAAAGGGGAAACGGAAGAGAGAAGGAGAAAGTATGGACACCAAGAGGAATCCACATTAAAGTGTTGATGTTACTTAAAGAACTACAGCTACAGACAAGAGACAAAGCCATGTATTAGGTGAAGTAGCTAAAGTGAGAAGTTAACAAAATGGACTCTGTGGTCATTCTATTATAAGATAGTATGAAGAGCTGCTAAATAAAATAGCCTAGCATACAATTTTAATTTGTTAGAGCAGGTTTCTTCTATAATAAAAGAACTAATTTATGTTTAAATAAATATATGCTTAAATATTAAGTTTTATGAATATAATATTCTAATGGAGTCTCCATATTCATTTTTCACCACACCTGAAAAGCTTTCTCTGATAATATTTAATACACTGAACATAAAATAATGGAGCTTGAAATATAATGTCTTTCATTTCCTTTATGAATAGTTTTCTTTAAAAAACAAAACAAAACATATTTTCTTGCTGGAATAATGTACTGCTTAAGAATAAAGCTTCTAATTTCATATATTACAGGTGCTGTTATGGTACAGGGAAATTCTTATTTTGCATTTTAGATTGCAAGTGTTTTGATGATATTTAAATATATATGCTCACTGCATGAAAACTGAGTGTTATATATTTATATGTAGACACATGTATGCATTTTATAGTTAGCAAATGAGCGTTTTACCCAGGAACTCTAAGACCTTGTAGGAACAAATAAAAGAAGGAAGACTATCAGATCCAAGAGAGAAACTTGGTCTTAGAATCATTGCCAGCTCTGTCTTAAATTGGTTTTTTAATTATTTATTACTATGTGATTGTGGTTCCTGTTCCCTATTTTTTTCTTATTCCCTTAATAATTCTTTTTCTATGTGTAACTATGTTACTATTTTCTCAGCTCTTTCTATTTTCCATTGTTAATAGAGAATTTGATTAACCGGTATTCTGCTTTGAATTCTTTAGAGAAGAACCAATTGTCATTTTTCTTTCAATCTAATAAATAAAAGAAGAGTAACCAATTTACAGAGTAATAATCACATGCTTAATTCTTTCTCCAGTCACCTTTATGTGGGGAAAATGAGACTTTGGTCTTTGGCCAATTGTATGTTTTTCATGACCAGCTGGCTTCACCATCTTTTTTCTTCTATTAATCAGTTCATTTACTCAACACATATATTATGAGCTATTTATATAGCCAGGAATGTCCCCCATTCCCAGCTATGGTGTGTGTTTGTTTTATTTTGTTTTTCAAAAAAGCTCTTCTGAAAAGCCAGGTCTAGTTTAAAATACACTCGAGTGTTTCTCACACTGTGGGCCATTTCCTGTTAGTGAATATTGAAATCCATTTGGTAACTCATAACCAACAGTTTTAAAGAAATGAAATAGAATGGAATAGAATAAAAAATGTTTGAACGCACTGCCCAACTAAGTATTATTTCATGAAACTTAGTAAAATATCTATATGCATACTCACAAATGATATGCTATGAATGTAAGTGTGCTGGGCCATGGTGAAGTATATAGTCCTTACTGGGCTGCTGTACACAAAGTTTGAAAGAAACTGCACTGGAGGTCTCCCACCTTTAGCTCAGCCTCTTCTCCCTTCCCTTTTCTCCCAACAAAGCATCTTTTCTCTGCCCTCTCACTCTCCCATCTCCCTTCCATTTCCCTGTCCTCTTTCTTCTTCTAATTGTCATTCTCTATCTACTTCATCCATCACCGTTCTACCTTTTTTTGAATCTCAACTCTTCTTTCTATTCCACATTTAACCAATCACTATCCCAGAAGTTATTTATTATAGAACTAAGCGACCTATATGGAGAATGACAGTCTTTGCACTGCCATCTAGTGGTAGAATTTTAAAACAACGTGAGCTGAAAAATGTGGAAGAACTAACTCTGTTCTGTCTACTCTGGTTATTTTATTTTCTATGATTTCCCCATGATTTTCCCAGCTAGATTAAGATTGTAGGGAAGTATACTGTTATACTTGAACCTGAATTTGCAACCTAACTTAGCCACTTTTGTTTTTAGTGCTCTAGTATATAAAATATTTTTTAAAGACTATATTTAACGTGGGCAAGAAGAAAAAAATGTGACTTCTCCCTACTCCTTCCCACTTTCCGTTCTCTGCATTTGTATGTGACTTACGTTTATAAAAACAAAATGCTGCTTTCTGTTTATCTGTGCTTAGATTTTTTTTTTTTTTTTTAGTTGTGTGTGTTGGATTAATGGAAACATATATGCCAACTTGTATACTATTAAGTTTTGCTGTGAGCTGATTCCACTCAGAGCAACTCTAGTGTAGGGAAGAGAAAGCAAAAGAAAAGTGGGGAACTTTGCCTTGGGAGAGCGAGAAGCCTGTAAGACAGAAAGTGAGAGTATTTGGAGAAACCGAGAGTAGCTTTTGGAGAATTAGTCAGAGCACCTATGGGAAGCGGCTGTGGCTTGATCGGTGGGGCTCCCGTTTGCCATGTGGGGGGCCCCAGGTTCGGTTCCCGGGGCCTCCTGGTGGGGGCAGGCCCGCCCGCACGGCGTGGTTGGCTGACCCGGTGAGCACAAGCAGCAAGGGGGGGATAAATGAATAAATAAATAAAAATCTTTAAAAAAAAAAAAAAAAAAAAAAAAAGAGCACCTACCTTCCCACTAACTAAGGCTTAGGAGAAGTTTAGTTGAAACAGGGTGAAATTAGAAAGCTAATACTATGGCATATGTGTTTCTCAGTGACCTGGGGAGAGAAAGCCCTAACAGTACTCAGGGTGACCTACAATAAGAATAGGCTCCTCTTGATGAGAACTGTAGTTGCTTATATAAAATGGTATATAGGGTTATAAATCCTCACTCCTGGATAAAACAGGTTAGAGTTTCCTAGAATTCTTCATTACAATTTAAGCTTCATTACAATTTAAGCTCCATGTAAGCCTCATTAGCTGCTACTTCCCCAGCACATTATATTGTGCCTGACAATCAGAAATGCTAAATAAATAGCTATTGAATAGAGGGGTGAATCAATAAATGAATAAATGGGTGCAGCCTTCTCTAGGTATGATATTTTGCATGAGCTGCTCAGGAATGCTGTAGGCAGTAATGGATGGTGTGTAGTCCTGAACCCCAACCGTCAAAGGAAATTTGCCTGGTATGGTAAAGTCGAAGAGGCAGCAGCCCAAAGTGGTAAACAGCAAGACTCCTCACATCCTCATAATCTGCTTCCTAATCCATTGCCATTCCACCAGTATATCTAATATCCCAGCAATCATTTCCAAGGCTCTTCATGACGACACTCTGCCTTTATTCATATAGTTCCTTTTTCCTGGGAGGCCTCCTCTTTCCCTGGCAAAAGACCTGGTCCAAATACCTTCTTTTCCAGGCCACAGCTTTTTCTTAATCCTTTCATTCAGGGTAAAACAGAGACTTAGACACTTCTCTTCTTGAATCAGGGCAATTCTTGCCTGTGCTTGTACTAAAGTACCTACCAGATTATAAGACAGTTCATCAGTATGTACATTGTCTTCTCTGCTCATTGCTTTCTGCCTTGTCCAGTACCTGGCACACAGTAAACGCTCTGTTTGCTTAATGAATGAATACCATCTCCAAGGCTGTTCCTGCTTTATGTCAGAGGACTATCAGTTGTTCCCTGGAATCCTTGAATATATTGTCCCTGCTATTTCCCCAAGTTTGCTTTATTTCGTAGTATTTAATATTAAAAAATAATGTTTGGTAGTACATTACAGTTGCTTTATGTGATTTAGGTTTCAATAGTTTCTGGAGTTCAACCCCTGTGGGCTTCAGAGCATTTCATAAGAAATATCTAATGGCTTCCAAGCAGTCTTAATGAAAAGATATTGCTGTATTAAAATTATCGTCAGTTCTTATTTATTCTCTGACTCTCAAGTAAAACATTTCACCTGTGAAACTAGGATAAATAATGTCTTTGATTCAATCCAGACAATTAATAGAGTCTGCTAGATTTCTTATATAACAGTAATGCCAATTTCATTTCCCAGTCAGGGTGAAACAAAAGTATGCCTCCTACCCACTGCAGTTAACTGCGTCAGCATCATAGTACCATAAAATCTCAATAAAATTTGAAAACTGTGGAGTATGGATAATCCCACTATAAATTGTAATAAAAATTACCCCTTTAGACTCTATGTTCTCTCCATTAAGTTCATAGACACTGTCTCTTTGTACATAAAGTTTTATGAAATAAATCGACCAGTTCTGCTGTCCTTACCAGATAGCAAGCTGTTTTGATTTAAAAGCTGATAAAGGTACAATCATTTTTGGTGTTTGCAGTGCATTTTAAAAACATAAAGTTCATCTAACCTTAAGTGGAAGGAAAATGCTACTTTTATTTGCACTATGCAGTGAATGTCTCTTTGTGAGAAAGAATAAATGACATGTTTATCGCGGTGGACCAGTTTGTTGCAGCCATAAAACTGAGATTTGGTTTTCCACCCCAGTTCTCTAATCTTAAAGGTATAGTAAGGAAACCCGACCACAAATCTAAAACAACTATGTGTGGACTTCAAATCTGTGTTTAGAAGGAATTGTCAGTTTCTTGGTTACATTTGTCTCATCTGTGCTAAAACCAGGGGCTGCCTGATCATCTCTGGTATGGCCTTTGTCAGGAGGGGATGCCCTAAATCAGTCTTCCACAGACACTGAGCCCTTTTAGAGAGAGGAAACCTTCTAGACATCTAAACTGTAAGTGCCCAAAGGATATTAATTAGACTCTGGAGGAAGTCATGTTATGATGAAGGTAGAGTCTCATTTGAGTTGCAAATAGAAGAACTCTAAGTCTTTGATACGCAGAAGTATTCCAGACCAAGGAAAATACTCAGCCCTGAGGACTGAGAATGCAGAGGATATAAGGATTGAAGAGGAATGTTGTTTTATGAAAGTGTAGTATGATACCTGCACACACACACACACACACACACATATTACATATGATCTAGAACATATATTACATGCTACATATTTCTTACAGGAGATGATTTTAGGTTCTCTTTTAGAGCTCTTCTCTTAGTTTAGAGGAAATCATTTGTGAATATGATTTTCCAGCTGTGCATTGATGGAAAGTAGCCAATAAAAATAGCAAAGGAAAAAGAGGGGAGAGGAATATTTCTCAACCCTTACTTTTTTAAACTCAAGTCCTGTAAAATGTTTTTTCATTAGCTCTTCTATGTATCCCCAGTAGGCATAAAATTTCGTAGTGCTTCAGTTTCTGGGTTTTCCTTAGTAAAAGGAAATAGGTCTACTGATTTTGCATCATCAATCTACAGAGGCTTCATACACCTTGAGATTCTAATATGCTTACCCTCTGCCCACTAACGACAAAAAGTGACAGTAAACAACTTGATGGTGAAAAAGGTGACAAAATTATTAAAATAAGAACTCAAAAAATTACATCAAGGCCTTTCAGGATGGGAGCAAATAAGCTTCCACACCTCTTCAGTCCCTGGATAAAAGACTTTATTACAGCAAAATAATTGCTCTTTGAAATAATGACCATTAGTCATGAAATAAAGGTTAAATTATGGGCAGTCTACTTGAAAAAGACAACAAAGTATGTAATAAGTCTTATAAAATATTTGTTAAACATCATTTAAATAAAAACTAACCTTTGTGTGCTTTCTATACATTATCCTTAAGTCCTGCAATAACCACATATAGATATTATTGCCTGTCACTTGCAGATAAGAGTACTGAAACTCATGTAACATCCTCAGGGATCCAGCTTATAAATGATAGAGCCCTGAATAAAATCAAAACTTAAATACTCCAAAGCCATTTAGCCGTACTTGGGCTCTATGCTAAAAGAGTGTTATCTAGAGAATTTGTCAATACTAAATATCCCTCCATATTTCTTCAAATTAAGTATCATATTTTTAAGTACTTTCATTTATTGTCAAAGTTCAAAATCTAAAACATATGAAGTCTACTATACATAAAATGTTTTTATATGGTTTGTATGAAGTAATTCCACGTTGCTAATTATTAGCAGTAGAGTGTCATATTATGTATTTCCATTTCTCTAACATTTTGCAGCATTAAAAACAATAGCCCCAAGTTGTAGGTTAACATTTCTAGGTGTAGGGAAATTTTGTCAGAGTGTTGCTCACTGAGTTTCAGAGATTGACATTTGTGTCATTTTTAGACATATCTGGTTCCTGCCTGCAGCTATTTTGAGCAGGGAGTTGGTTAGAAAGACATATACAACAGACATGCCTGCTCTATCTTGCTTCATTCTGGTCATGGTTATTTTCTGAGAAACATAAGGGGAGACCACAAAATAAAAGTACAGTGAGCATTTATTATTACTGTGATAATTGTATTTATTTTCCCTAGATTAATGAGATCAATAAAATTCTGAGTACTAGGCAATAGCTAATAATCATTATAACATTATAGCTTTAAAATTGTCCTAGTATCTATAGCACATGTTCAGAAATGCCTTCCTCAAAATTGGAAAATAAATTCCATAAACTGTGTGGTTGGTTACAGAGAGTAGCTTCATAGTGAGATCTGACATTTTCTACTTTGTGCTTCTGTTTCTTTTCAGAGCCCCATATTTTATCTTTTCTATGTTTTTGTTGCCATCCTATTGTTTTTATTTAGCTTATCAAACAGTAAAATATCTTGTATGCGGTCTAAAATTTATTGGTAGATTTTCATGAGCTGTGGTAACAAGTGTTTTCCAACACATTCTTGAAGTCATGGTTATTGTGGCATAATCCACTCATTTTAACAAATGAGCACTAACTGGTGAAATAAAATTCAATGGCATTATTGTGCCCGTTGGTATAATCTACAGTAATCAAGGTAGTATAGCCTCTAATGATGTGTTTTATTATCTCATTATCCATCTTGCAACTAGTACAACTATTAACAGGCCAGTTTTCTTTCTTAACCAAATGAGATGATTTTTTATGTTAATCACCCTAATAAGCTCCTTATACATCATTAATGTAAACTCCCTTTTAGCTATAACTTAAACTAGTTTTAACTATATTATTTTGTCTAATCTGATATAAATGAAAGATTACAACTTTTTCAGTTTCCAAATCTAAATAAGACAACAGATGTTTTTATTTCCAATGTTGTGCTCTGTTTCTTTTCTTTTTTTTTTTTTGCTTAAATGAATGTTACTATTTTTTTTTTCATATATATTTTAAAAGATGCTTAGATTACATAAATGTTACACAAAATTTACAGGGATTCCCATGATCTCCACCTCCCACACCTTCCATAACATCCCACATAAACATCTTTCATTAGTGTGGCACATCACCTACAATGGATATACACATCCTGGGGCTTTGCCACTAAGCATAGACCACAGTTCACATCGTAGAACACACTCTCTCCCACACAGTTCTGCATGATATACGCAGATGTAAAATGGCCTATATCCGTTGCCATAATGTCACTCAGTACAATCCCCAAGTCCTATAAAAGCCCCTGTATTAGAACTGCCCTTCCACTCCCCACCCCGAAAGCGTCTAGTGGCCACTGGCTTCACCTCACTATTATAATTTCTTCCATTGCTTGAATCCCAATAAGTCTACAACAGAATACCATTAAGTCCACTCTAGTCCATAGCTCTTCCCCCAATCCTGAGGGGACTGGAATGGTGATGTCCACTCCATCTCCAAGTGAGAGTGGGCTTATATCCCATATATACGGTGGATGGGATTATCCTGCCTTCAGCTGCAGGCTCTCTCCATTCCCTGGGCTGGCCGTTGTCCATCATCGTCATCTCCTCACCAGGTGACTTGGGTGAGTCCATTGAGCTGTAGAGTAGGAGTTGCAGCTCCACCGAGATTCCAGGCACGGCTGGCACATAGGCAGGCCAGGGTCTCCAGTCTCTGGAAGTACACCTACAAACCCCAGCCTCACATAGATTTGAATAGAAGGGACTGATGGACCATGTGCAGGTAGGACTTATTTGAGTCCATCTCTGTCACTCTCAGGAGCACAGATTTCAAAGTAGAGCCCACTGATAAGGTGTCAATCTCTGGGCTATCCCCCCTTATGTAGGACCTGGGTGTCTCCAGAGCCCTCAGGAGTCCTCTGTGTGGGGTGATATCCACTTTTGTGTTCTATGAGATCCTACTGAGGTGTGCGTAAGCGTTACCTCTGGGATGACCTCCCGACTCTCTTTGAAGTCTCTGAGCCACATGAACTCTTTACCTTTTCCCCCTTTTATTCAAGGTTTTTTAGCAGCCATGTTTCCAGTTGGCACTTGGTATTAGTCCCTCGTTGCCAGGGAGGCTTATCCCTGGGAGTCATGTCCCACGTTGGGGGGAAGGTAATGCATTCATATGCTGAGTTTAGCTTAGAGAGAGTCCACATTTGAGCAACAAGGAGGCTCTCAGGTGGCAACTCTTAGGCACCCCATAACAGTAGGTCAAGTTTCAATTACAAGAGCATAGACTCATAAGGCTAGTCATCAATAATAAGAAACCAACAGTGGGCCATCCTCTTTTGCCAGACACTGCCCCTGCACTCGGGGGACTGTTGCTGCTCCCTTGGAGAATGGAGCAAAGTTCTCCAGGCTGGGAATTCAGTATTCCCTCATTTATCGAGTGATTGTCTACCCACCGTGACCATGCCCCATCCCTCGATCATTTGAACAATTTTATATATCTTTCATGTATATTCAGATGAACTTACTCCCATGAATCCCCCATCCCAGACATCCCCAACCAATGATCCTCTGTAACCCCCATTGTAACCCTTCTGTGACCCAAACCTTCCTTGAAGATGAAGCCCATATAATAACCAAATGCAATTAATAGGAAAATGAAATAATAATGATAAGCTTAAATGCAAGAGATAAAATACAAGGGAACTCAGAAAAAACGAACTAAAAATAAAATATAATTAACAGATTGGGATATTCAAAGAAGAAAGTGGGAAAAAAACAAAAGAAAATTTTTTTTCTTTTTTCTTTTTCTTTTAAATTATTATTATTATTATTGTTGTTTTTGTCTTTTCTCCTTTTCTCTTTTTATCACTGCATTATCGGATGTCCAGTGTGTACCGTGATACCTTCCTCCTCTCGTTCCCCAGTGTCTCCCAAATTTTCCTTTAGTTTTCAAAGAAGTTTTAGGTCACAGCAAAGTCACACACGGAATACACGGAATACTAGAGATTCCCATATACCCAACCTCCCTCCCCCTTCCCTACCCCATATTACAACATTTTTTTTTTTTTTTTTTGTGGATGGTAGCATTGTCATAACTATTATACAGATAGTGAAACATAGCTACTAAACATTGTCAATGGTTTACAGAATAGTTTACATTTTAGATAGTACAGTTTAAAATTTTTTGATGATATTTACCATTTTCTGTGTCTATTACTGTAAGGTAATGAAGAATGTTTCCCATGACCACTAAATGCCCCATTTGATCTTTTCTGTTCCTTCCTCTCCATCCCCCTGGGGCATATGACACTCCTCTGTCTTGGCTCACTGGATGACAAGATTCATAGTTACATGCCTGTTTCTAATTGTTATAAACATTGATAATGGAATCATCATTAATAGCAGAATTTACCATCATAGAATCAGATTTTCTTTGTTGACATCATTTATTTATTCTCTGCCCTTTTTCTAGAAACGATATAGAATTATCAGCTCTGTAGCTGCTGTTCAGCTAGTGGGTAGTTTATTTCGAGAGGCTTTACATATTTGTAAGTCCAGGATACAATGGCTGTCTGATACCTGGGCATGTTAGAATTTGCTCAAAGAACATCTTAGGCTATTGTACCTTCTTTATGAATGTATATATAAATATAAACACACATCATTATATACATATATATTTATATAAAAGTGATATCATCTAGAAACTGTTGCACTTTATAAATGAAGTGAAATTAGTTGATTTGTTATAAACTTCTTGAATTTTATTTCCTATGTTATATCATTTAAATGGGGAAAAAGTCTTCATATTTATTACTTAACCAAACATGGTGATTATAGCCCCAGTTTATTTTCCTTCCTGCTCTCTTATTCATTTATCATATCTAAATAAAATTTGAACTGCCATATGCAAAATTTAAGAATGAAAAAATCTTTGATCTCTCCCACACCCATTTTTTTAACCTTTTTCCTTACCCAGTATATTTCTTTCAATTCACTTATTCATCTGGTTAATGTACATTTATGCTTTGAATAATTATATAATATGCATTTGATGACCCCAAGAATCTTACAGTCATGCCTCTGTGGAAAATGAATGTATTCAAGTAATCATGGGGTGTTGTCTCGGTGGGTGAAAACCCACACAATAACCAAAAGAATATTGAATTCCCATCCTGGGGAGTCCTGCTGCATTCTCTAAAAGAGTGGCAAGAATCCGTGGAATACATGGGCAGTGCCTACCGAAGGAAGACAGGCCAAAAAAAAAAAAAAAAAAAAGCTTATAGACAAATTCTATAATACAAGGAAATATCTCCACAGAGACAGATCACAAAGGAACTTAAGCTCAGTGGTTGAGGAGAGGGGGTAGTTGTTACATTAGGAGAAGGGTGTTTCTTGGAGTAAGTACGAGTTGGGTCGATAGGTTGGTATGGTTCAGCTGAAGGCTGTTTATAAGTAATGGAAATGAGGCTCAAGAGAGAGTCATAGATCCCATCATCGCAGGCCTTGTATACCAAGCTAAAGAGTTTGTATTACTACAAACTGATTACTACAGGAGACACATGAACGCTTGTAAGTAGGTGGAAGTGACATAGTGACATTCTAATCTGTAGATGAAGGACTGAATGTATTGAAAATGGAGAAAGGGAGACAAGCAAGTAGGCTATCTCGGGTAAGCCAGGTAGAGTTCCTGAGGGTTGCACAGAGGCAGTTTGGGTGGAAATCTGATCTTCAGAACTTATTGGACATTTGGATATAGAGGATTAAGGAAAAGATAAATTTAGGATAATTCCAGAGTTTCTTGTTTTGGCAAGTGGATCATGTTGAGAAAGTTTAATGGGAGAATAAATGAAAGATTTTTCTGATGTTTTCATCTAGAAAAAAACAAAGAATGAAAAATTTGGTGAAAACATGAAAGAAAGGTTAAGAGACATGGATGAGGTGTCCCAAAATATGCCTAAAAGGACATTTATAAGATAAGAATAGATATAATTATTCAAATTAAATATTGATGCAATTTTCAAAGAGGTAGTATCTGAGAATTTTGAAAAATTAAGGGACATCATGAATCTTTGCATATATAAGAATAAGTAAAAATGAATCCACATCCAGACACAACAGTGAAATGTCAAACATCTGAGTTATAAAGGAAATCTCAAAAGCCTATCTACAAAAGAAATGAATAATGACAAGCTGTCAGCAATAACAAATGTCAGAAGGCAATGTAGTAGTGTCTTCAAAGGGCTGAGGGAATCCTAGAACACTCTTCTCAGCTAAAGAAAAACTGAATTTATGGCAAAAAATATATGTATTTGCAGACATACATTGACTAAAAGTTTACCTCCCACATATTTGCTGAAAGACCTACTAATGGATTTACTTTTACAGGAAGACAAATGAATCTAAAAGGGAAAGTGAGCTTAGAACTTGATTTTAAAATATAGATAAAGGGAAGCGGCTGTGGCTCAATCAGTAGGGCTCCCGTTTACCATATGGGAGGCCCTGGGTTCGGTTCCCGGGGCCTCCTGGTGAAGGCAAGCCCGCCCGCACGGCGTGGTTAGCTGACCCGGCGAGCACAGGCAGCAAGGGGGGGATAAATGAATAAATAAATAAAATCTTTAAAAAAAAAAAGAAAGAAAAAATAAAATAAATAAAATATAGATAAATATCTGAATAACGAGAGAAATTTTAATAAACTCTTGACAGTAACACATGAACCAAAAATCTAGACAATAATGAAAAAAGAACATGGGGAAGATAGGAGTTTTTAGTCAGTATTGTTGTATGCTAAATTCTTGCGTTTGGAGGAGAATCGGTACATTGAATAACTTTAGACTTTAGAAAAAATTTAAATCTGACGATAATCAGTTTTTATAACAAAATGGGGAAATGGGAGTGGGAGTGTAAGTTGATTCAACATTTTGGGGGGTGATTTGGCAGTATCTAATAAAACTGATGATATGCATACCCTGTGATTTCTAGATATATATCATTAAGAAATTTCAGCATCATTTGTAAATAGTGAATATTGTGGATATGTTACTATGAGAATAGATAAAAAATGGACTATTCACAAAATGGAATAATGTATGGCAGTTAAAATGAAGATCACAAATCTCAAAAGTTTAATGTTAAGTGAAAAAAGCAAATTTTAAAATACGATTGCATTATGTACAGTTATTAAAAGAGTAAAATCATATAGGTATTATTCATTGGTACATGTGGTTAAAGCATAAAAACATGAATGGGAAGGATATACCTATTCAGGATACTATGGAAGGTAGAAATGAAATTGGAATTTAAAATTAAAAGGGGGTTCAAATATTTCTGTGATATTTTATTTTTTTAATGATCTGAAAGAAATACAGAAAAATATGATTTTTTGAAATTTCAAAGAGGATAAATAGATGATCATTTATATGTTTGAAATTTTTTAGCTAGAAATGAATTGAAATAAAAAATCTATAAGTAATTTAACTTAAATTTATAAGGATGTTACTTGGAGAGCAAGCATTAGAATATAAATTAAATGACTCTTCCTATTTTAGAACAGTTAGATATGAGAGACAAGTGGAAAGAAATAATTTTCAGAACCTAGGGCGGTTGAAGGAGAAAGAGGAATAAAAATATTAAAGAATTGATTTGGCCCCTGACATCCTATTTAACTAATAGTCTAAATACAGTGGGCACATAGGAAGGTTATCTACTTTCTTATTAGCTCATAAACTTGGGTGAATTGTCATGAGCCACTGGCCTCACTGGTCTCAACTTGGCCTCAGGTACAGCAAATGCTTGGTCTGAGATGACTTGGCAGCATTAGTCAAAGAAATCAGGCTAGATGATGTTCAGAATGCACATAAATTCAGTATGAATTTAGATGTCATTTGTTTTTACCAATGAAAAATATTCATTTTTCTTTCTATATTCAAAGAACAACATAAGACATTTATTTAACACCTAAACATATGGACTTTAAGCACCACTCAATCTGCCAGCTATTCCAGTGATCACAAAACAACTGTAAATCTGTATATAAACGAGAAAAGTAATTTTAGTCAAGCATCTATAGAAAAATGAAACCCTAGTAGCTGTCGGTATACTCTTTTGCAAAAACATTCTTTTCTCACAAAAACAAAATGGTCTTCCACAAAGAAGTTAGTGTAAACCCAGTTTAAACTTTGGAAAGAAGGAAGAACAATGAGTACCTTCTCTTCTCTATTCCAGTTTAGTATATGTCATAGCAATGTTCTCAAAACAGTTGTTTCCCCTGGTCTCCTTTAAGCAGGATCACAGTTTTGTGTTCTTAAGTGTCATTTCTGGAGGTAGCACCACCTGGCTGTGCAGGTTCCTTTCCTAAATATGTCCATGTCCTGAGTCACAGAGTTCAGGAAAGGGTCTGGCCAAACGCACTCCAAAATAGTGGTCATACCCAAAGCCAAGGAAGTTTGTAACACCATTGACAGGTGGCAAGGACTTTACCAGCTTTCAGAGACTAGATAATTTATCATCTCAAGGAGTCTATTAGTAAAGCATCAAAATAACTTTGCTTTTTAACAAGAAATAAATCAACACCAATAAAAAGCGAAATGGAGAACGCATGCTTCTTATGGATTGGTGGAAGCTAACAGAAATGTTCCTTATAAAAGGTTACCAAACATAGAATTGATGTGGAAGACAACTCTAATCCAATTTTACAGAGCAAAATAATAACAAAAAAAAAATTTTCTTTGGAATTTCCATCAAGTGAGAAAGTAAATAAACACATCCTTCAACTTAAATTGAAAGAGAGGGGGAAAACGCAGCAATACCTTTTTTGGCCCAAGGGCATGTACAAATCATTTTTTGCATAGCTATGGACCCCAGGATAGGACAACATCCAGGAAAATGAATAGTCAGCACCTACTTTGCCCCCCAAAAGGAAAATTACATTCAGTGATTTTTAACACAGTAGACCTTGGCATTCACAGATAGAACACTGAAGATTTCTACTTTTCACAAGCATCCTCAAAAGTCTGTTACTTAGTTTGCCAGGGCTGCTATCACAAATATCACACACTGGTTGGCTTATCCAAAGGGAATTTATTGACTCACAATTTGGAGGCTACAAGTCCAACAGCAACAACATAGCAAAACGTGTTTTCTCTAAATTTATAGCATTCTGGTGGTGGCTCAATCTCTGTCTCCACCACCTGGTAATCTGTCTCCTTCTGTCTCCTTGTCTTGTTTTTCTACTTCTTTGTCTAATTTCCTTTGCTAGTAAAGACTTCAGCAGTATTGGATTAAAGCCCACTTTGGCCTCACCTTAACTTACAACAAAACTGTCCTATTTTTCATAAATGGGTCCATACCCACAGAACCGGAGGTTAAGACATGAAGATGTCTTTTGTGGGAAATATGACTCAGTCCCCCAACCTTTGTGTATATGTGTGTGAGTATATCTATGTTTTTATATTTTATATTTTGCTAAGTTACAAGTTAGAATCACACACACTGGGAGTTGTTTAACGAGTAAACCTAACAACTGCAGCACTCATTTCAAGGGTGCCTTGTGTTCTCTGCTTATAGCCCACACAGTAACTCTTGTGCAGTGTTGGAGGGAATGGCTTCCCTGTGTGTGGGTGGGTGGGGCACTGGAGAAAACATTACCAATCAACTGAGAAAGAAAAGTTTCATAAAATTTTAAAAATTTTCCTCAGGAAATTACACAGGAAATATATAACTCTTAATGAAAGCCAGGAAGGAGGGACAACACAGGTGTAAGTAATTCACAAATTTGAGGATTTTTAATGGTTGTAGAATGTATCAAAAGTCTACTTGTATTTCTAAGAGGACTACCTAAATTGATTATGTTTCAGGACTTAATCTGGCAGAATTTAAATATATTGGAAAGATGAGGCTCAGAGAATACACTAATTGATGATGGGTAGGGGGACAGAAGACCTGATTATAAATGTGCCACAATAATTCTGAGTACTAACCTTTTTATTTTTACTTGAAACTAATGAAGACCCTTTCCCTAATAAGTCATTTACATGCCAACTGACTATACATAGTATAGTTGTTATAGAAGCTAAACTATTAAATTCAAGGTAGATTTTCTTCAATTTCTTAAGTATTTCATATACCTAAAGTACCTAAGACCAGGACCATGATTCAGTGGTATATAAAATTGTTATAGCAGATCTCAGTCTTTCATGAAAGATTCAATTCTACCTAGTCCATGGGCCATAAAATGCAGACAGAGCAAAAAGACTAAGTAAAATAAGGGTGAATAAAAAGACTATATACTAATGCCTAAAATCTCTGTGTGCATTACAGATGAAAAGGAGCTTGGTGATCTCGTTATTTCCCATATGTACTCACTGCAAAAACACTTTTTTACTAAGTATTTTAAATCTTCTCTGCTAAAAGTAGGTTCCATTTTGAATACATCAATTGGAGCTGGTTGGCTGGTGTTTGAACATTATACTAAATTCACAAGATGGAAAGGTAATGGGTAATAGTGGTATGGTGCTATCTCAGAATGCCCCTAGAGATCAGGGCCCCTGCTAGACTCCAGAGAGTTATGTGTGGTTGCCAAGCATAGTATATAAACTTATTAATGGAAATGATGAACTCATTTTAATCCCAAAGTCCTTTGTACTTAAAGACATGTTTTCAGTAAACACAAGACATATATAAATCCATATTCATTTACATTTAGCAAGAAAACAGTCGTGCTTCTTTAGAAAAATGAAACCCAGTACTGTTATTATAATCTTGACAAGCAGATTAATTTATAAAGTATATTTTAAATGATGAAAATCCTTCATTGCAGTTTCCAGGCAGTAACCCTTGTGATTGAAATGACATGTACGTTGAGATATTTTAAATGATTTCCTGAAAGGAAAGGTAAGGAAGACCTGTTAGATATAATTTAGCTAAAAAGTGAATAAAAATTATGAGCATTTTCATTCCCATGTTATCCCATGGCCTGTCCAAACCAAAAATATAATTATCTAAGATTTTACAGAGTAATAGAAATTTAATGATTGTGACTTTTCCCTCCACAAATGTTAATATTAGAATGTAAATCAGAATGTAAGTCACAATTTAACGTCAAAATGTGAAACACTTTTATAATTATATTGAAGAATTTCTTGCCCACTGGGAACCACTGGGATAATTTTAATAGAGATCTGCCCTTATTACCATCTTTTTCAGTAAATATTACATTTTACTATGTGCAAGGGAACATAATCAACATGGTTTTGATGTAAATAAATATATGCTTAAGTATAATGCAAAATGGAATTTTCAGAAATCCCATTAAAAATATAAATGCAATTGTATGGGTGTGTTTTGTTTTTTGTTTTTTTTTTTTTTTTTTAAAGGAGAGGTTGCATTTAGAGAATGAAGGGAAAGTTCATGAGGAAGGTGTCATTCTGTAGGAAGGATAAATTTTCATTGGCAGTTGTGGGTGGAAGGGAATAGCCAAACAGCTGAATTCAGGGAGTTGGGGGATAAGATGTGTAACAGTTTCAAGTTTATAAATGAGCCACTAGGGTGGCTCTCTAGTCAAGCTGAAATGATTGAACCTTATTTGATAGGTGATAGGGAAAACTCAAGGCTCTAGTAAGGGATGTTTGAGGAGAGTTCTGTATTCATTCAGTTTCTAGGGAAAAGCTATGTGCAATAAATGTATATAGCAATACTTTGAGGCAATTCATTGAGAGGCAGTGTGAAAAGAAAAAAAAAAGGGCTCCAGAAAAACTAGGGGGGTAAAAGCAATAGCAATTAGCTGATTTAATGACGGGGGGGCAAGTGAAATGAATGAGAACTTTGAACCTGGATGACCAGGAAAATGATGAGTCCATCAATAGAGACGCGAAAACTAGAGGAAGAACGGGACTTAAGTTGGGAATGACTTTTGAACTTGCAGGTGGAGTAGTGTTCAGTAGAATGCTGGAAATCTGAGACTGGAGTTTAGGGGGGTTTAGAGCTGTGAAGATGGATTTGGTATGCATCCCCCTGAGACAGTAATAGAGATTGTGGAAATTATGGAATTGTGTGAAATTGGTGATAAGCTCGCCCGTAAAGAGAGGCAGTAAAAAGAAGCAGACAATGAGACCTAGGAGGAAAGTAACTTTTAAGTGTATGAAGAAAGAAATAAAGAAGGAAGTAGCAGATTAGTTAATCAGAGAGGTAGACCAAAGAGAATTCAGCAAAGGCTTTCTCTAATGGTCCAGATAGTAGTTGAGGCTTTGTGAGATATTCGAGTCATACCATGTCTGTGAAAATTACACCACTATGCCTGTGTAGTGTAAAAGCAGCCAAGGACAAAATGGATGGGCATAGAAGAATGCAACTTTATTTAAAAAAACAGATGACAGGGTCCACGTGTCTTTGCCCATCTCTGAGACCAAGAATGTAGAGGCTGAAATTGAAGAGGAATAACTGGCAGTCTTGTAGAGAGGTTCAATGACATTATAACTGAGAATTGAACCTTGAACTAGTGAATTCTGAGAACATTATAAGGTGTTATTTTTTATTTTAAAGGAGATCCTGGGGATTGAACCAAGGACCTTGTACAAGGGAAGTAGGGGCTCAACCACTGAGCTACATCTGCTCCCCTATTTTTTTTTTTAATTTATTGAAGTATATCATTCATACATGAACATACATAAACAGTAAGTGTAAAGTAATAGTTGTGAACTTATAAAAAGCTCCCCCAATTTTTATATAATGGGAGCAGAAGCCATTACACTGTCAAGTGTGCATATAGGAATTGAAAAAAAAAGAATAAATTGCATATTATATCTACCAAGTACCAAAAATACCAGGATTTACATAATTGATTGAATTTTAAAATCTTCATTTGGGGTTAACGCAGACCACCAGAGTTACTACTCTGTAGAGGTAGACAGTCTCTTTAGCAGTAGTAAAAGAAGTAAGAAAACAGGGTATAGTCCAAACATCACTTAGTAGACTGGGACCTAAGAGAGTTCTAATCTAATTTAATCAACTCAATATACTTTGAGTTGAGCATATGCTTTATTCTTTTTATTATTATTATTTTGCTCATCACATGCCTAGATATGCCTGAAAAATAAGCCAGGAAGGTAACATTTAATGGGGATACATCAGTTATACAAATATATTACAAAGGCATGCTTGTTAGCCCTTCATGTAATAAAGTCCTGATTTTTACTGGATTACTATATGTGCAAACAGCATGAGGGAACTGAAGGAAAAAAAGCTAGTGCAATTTTTTAGAGAAGTTTGATGTTAATGTCCTTGATGCTTCCCATGTGTCTATCCCCCTGGGTACCAGGATCATATAGACAGGGCAATCTTGTAAAATGATGTAATTCAGGTCATGTCACTCAAAAGCCTCTAGTGGCTTCCCTTCCCACTCAGAGTCAAATAGAAGTCAGAATCCTTACACTGGCTTCCAAGGCCTTCTTTCTGTTCTTCTCTCGTCTTTCCTTTCTCTGCTCTTATCCACTCCTCTCTCCGTTTCTCAGCTCCAGCTATCTTTGGCAATTTGTAGATCTTCAGGTACATTGAGCACATTCCCAACCTCAGGGACTTTGCACCTATTGTTTGCTTTTCTTGGAATGCCCTGGTACCCCCCAGAAACCTGCACACCTCCCGCAACTCTGTCAGGTTCTTGCTCATGTGGCGTATTCTCTACAAGGTCTTTCCTGGCCGCCTTCTCAAAAATTGTCTACCTGCCTCTCAGCAACCCCTGTCCACCTTAATGGCTTTATTTTTGCTCATGACACTCTTACATAGTATCTGTTTTTCTTATTTATTTGTTTTGTCTGTCTTCCCCCAATGCAAAAGCAGGATTTTTTTTTTCTTTATTTTTAAAGAAGCTTTAGATTGCACAAGTGTTACATTGAAAATATAGAGGATTCCCATAACCCTCCCACACCCCACCCACACCCCACCCACCCACCCGCTCCACACTTTCCTCCATTAACAGCAACTTTCATTAGTATGGTACATTTGTTACAATTGATGAACACCTATTGAAGCATTGCTACTAACTATGGTCTGTAGTTTACATTATGGTTTACACTTTGCACAGCATAGTTTTATAGGTTTTGAGAAAATGTATAATGGCTTGTATTCATCTTTGCAATATCATGCAGAACAATCCTAATGTCTCCAAAATGCCCCAAGTTACACCTATTCTCTCTCTCTCCTCTCAGAACCTTTGTCGGCCACTGCATTTATTCCAATGTTACAGGTTATTCTATTACGAGAATAATGATAAGTCTACTTTAGTGTATAGTTGTATTTCCCCCCACTCCTGTATGTTCATTCCTAAATCTTGAGGATTTTGAGATGGTGATGCCCACTCTGCTTCTGATTGAGTGTGGGCAAAAGCGGGAATTTTTATCTGCTTTGTTTTCTGCTTTATATCCAGCATCCACAAGAGTGCTTGGTACCTAGTAGGTACCCAACAAATACCTGTTTGTTTTTTTAGAGAAGTTTTAGGTTTATGGTTACAGAAAAATTACACTGAAAGTATAGGGAATTCCCATATAACACCCGCTGCCCCCCACACCCACACACATAGTTGCCCCTATTATTGACTACTGTGGTACATTTGTTACAATTGATGAACCAATATTGAAGCATTGCTACTAACCAAAGTCTATAGTTTATATTACAGATTACACTTTGTGCTGTACAGTTCCAGAGGTAAGCCTTGACAAATGCATAATGTCTGTGTCCATTATTGCAGTTATTATACAGAAGAAGTTCATGGCCCCAACTATGCCCTGTTCCACCCATTCATTCCCTCCATCCCCTTCTGAAACCCTGGCAATCACTATCTTTATATCAGTGTTAAAAGTTCTTCTGCCAACACTAGATGACAATAACAACTAATCGACTTTGGTCCATGGACACACACCGCCCCCCTTCCCCACGCCATGATTGTTCATTCCCCAATCCCACCATCTTGCTCCAACATGTGGCAAGAGACTTTGGTGAAGAACTAGCCTTGAGTTGAACTCCTTAGGGCCTTGTAACTGTAAGCAGCTACCCCAAATAAATGCCCTTTATAAAATCCAATGGATTTCTGGCACTTTGCATCAGCACCCCTTTGGCTGACTAATACAGCCATAAAACCTCTTTTTTATGATTCTCCCTTTTGGTCAAGGTCTTTTTCCAAATGCCTTGCTGATTAATGCTTGGTAATAATTCCTTGGTGCCTGGGAGACCACCAGGAGTCATGTACCATATTGGGGGAAGGTAGTGAGTTTATTTGCAGAGTTTGCCTTAGAGAGAGGCCACAGTTGAGTAGGAGGTTTTCAGGACATAACTCTTAGTCATTAATTATAATTAGGCAAGTTTCATCTTTACAGGAATAGGTTCATACATACAAGCATTAAGATTGAGGACTTGGCATATAGGCTTGTTTTCTTAGGCACGGCTTATATATTGCAAATATTTTTCCCATTTATTTGAGAAAGCAGGGTTTTTCCAGGATGGAAGTTTAATCTTTTGTTCACTGTTCTTTGGGCCTCTCTTTATTGAGAAAACATACCCGTAACAACAGAAACACATTCATATCCCATAGGAGTATGTTTTAGGTGCACTGTCAACTCCCTGTATTAGTGATGTACTTTGTTATAGGTTCTGAAAGATCATTCTTATATTTGTATTCTTAAACTACAATCCTTGGGCTCCCCAGAATTCACTGAGTTATGCAGTTGCCTGTTTTATCCTCTGGATATCCTTCTAGCCTCATGGACAGGCCAAAACTATCCCTTTCAAGCATGTTCACACTCGTACTTCACCACTATTAATCACACTCACATTGCTGTGTCCCTGTCACCTCCGTCCGTTCCCAAACCATTATGATCCACAAAATTACAAAATCTGTGCAGATTAAGCATCAGTTCACCAATCTCTACTCCCCTCCTATCTTCTAGCAAACGTTCTTCCAACCTCTACCTCTATGAGTCTATTCACCATGCTTAGTTCATGCTTGTGAGATCATGAAATATTTGTCCTGTTGTGACTGGATTATTCATTCAACATAAGGTCCTCAAGATTCATCCATGTTGTCATATGTGTCAAAACTTCATTCCTTTTACAGTTCAGTAGTATTCCATTGTACGTATACAACACATTTTGTTTATCCGTTCATCTGCTAATGGTCATGTGGGCTGCTTCTATGTTTTGAAAATTATGAAAAATGCCACTATGAACATTTTGTGCATATATCTGTTTGTGTCCTTGCTTTCAGTTCTTCTGGGTATATACCTAGTAGAGGGATTGCCTGATCATATGGTAATTCTATACTCGGCTACCTGAAGAACCACCAAACTATCCTCCAGAGTGGCTACACCATTTCGTACATTCCCACCAGCAGTGAATTGAGTGTTTGTGTTTCTCCACGTCCTCTCCAGCACTTGTAATTTTCTGGGGTTTTTTTTGAATAGCAGCCAGTCTAGTAGGTATGAAATTATATCTCATTGTAGTTTTGATTTGCATTTCCCTAATAGCTAGTGATGTTGAGCCTCTTTTCAAATGCTTTTTAGCCATTTGTATTTCCTCTTTGGAAAAGTGTCTATTCAAGTCTCTGGCCCATTTTTAAAATGGATTGTTTGTCTTTTTATTATTGAGTGTAGGATTTCTTTATATATGTTGGATATTAAACCCTTATCTGATACGTGGTTTCCAAATATTTTATCCCATTGTGAAGGCTGCCTTTTCACTCCTGACAAAGTCCTTTGAAGCACAAAATGTTTAATTTTGAGGAGGTCCCACTTATTTTTTTTTGTTGTTAGTGCTTTGGTTATAAAGTATTCATGAAACCATTGCCTACCACAAGGTCCCATAGATGCTTCCCTACATTATCTTCCAGAACCTTTATGATCCTGCTGACTGAGTGTATAAATATTTGGATCAAGAGAAGTAATGGTTTTATATAGTATCTAATACATATTCTGCCTCAGAAGTGTTTTCTTCAGTTTAGGTAGATTTAAAAAATAAATTAATATCTGCCTGCTTTGAATAGTCTAGGAGATGGTGAAGGATTTATAAATAATGTTGGTGATGGTTAAGAAAGCACTAAATTTACCATTGGGGTAAAACATACTTGTTTTACAAATACCACACAATGGATTAGCTTAAACAACAGGAATTTATTGTCTCATCAGTTTCAGAGGCTAGAAGTAAAAAATCAAGCCTCACAAGTCTGTAGCATTCTAATACTGGTTTCCTGCAATCCTTGGGTTTTCTTGACTTGCATTTCTGTGTCCATCACATGGTAGTATTTCTCATTCTCTGGCTTCTCCTGACTCCTGGCCTCCTGGCTTCTGGCTTGTGTCCAGTTTCCTTTGCTTATATAGACTTCAATCATATTGGACTAAGGCCGCCCTAACTTAGTTTGGCCACGTGTTCATGAATAATAGCCTCTTCAAACATCCAATTTACAAATGGATTCATACCCACAGACCTGGGGTTAGGACTTGAACATGTCTTTTGCTGGCAACTTGATTTACTCCCCAACAATACTGAGTACTACTACTACCATTAATACTACAGAGTGCCAGGCTGGTACTCAAATGCTTTGCATGTTTTGTCCCATTTACTCCTCACAACAGCAATGCTAGGGGGATAAAGGAAGGATTAGTGGCACAAAATCAATTGCCAAGGTCAGAGAGCATCAAATGATGCAGCCAGAATTTATACCCTTGCTCTCTGACTCAAAAGCTGAATCCTCAGCCCTTCAGAAACTCAGATTCTTCTTTTCAGAGAGAGTCCTGTATACAATGTATTGGAGGAGGACTCTTCTACTCTATGATGCTATGAATCCTCTCCCCCTCCCCCTCCAGTCATTCCCACATTTCTCTTCTTTCTAGTAAAAACAGCAAATCTCCTGGAAGCCCAGGTTCCTCCAACTGGGACATTTTTCAGCCTTGGCAGGGCGAACAAGTAGGGCAACTGCAGGTCACAGGCAGCTTGTCTTCTGATAGAAGAGCCCATCAGCACTGCTCCTCTGACCCACCCAGCCACCTCCCATCCATTCCATTTGTGGGAGCTATTCCCCTCCAACCTCCATGGGTGGAGATGAAGGGGATTCAGTACCTCCTTCTGTGATTTACTGTAAGGAAATGTTAGTTTGTATATTTTAGTGTATGTTTGTAGATTCTTGTATTGTACACATTGAATTCAGTGACTTACGGAAAAACCCCCATTAAGAATAGCTGAATGGACCAGTTGATCTGTAAGGAAGTTAGAAGAGCTGTTAATCTTTTGGCAATACCTAGGCTGGAATGGGGGTGAGGACTTTATTGCAACTATGTCTTCAGTCATTAATATATGGGAGTTTAAGAATTGGGGGTGAGGGAGAATGAAGCTTAAACTTCTCATATGAGTTGAAGAGAGCCAACGATAAGATAATACAGCATTCAGTAACCAGCTACCTGGGACAACCCACAAATGTGAGTTTCCTACCAAGTGTGGGCTTAGAAAGGGTAGAAAAGCTTTGTTCCCCTGAACAATAATATCACCCACATGTTCCCTTCCAAAAGCAGAACCCTGCCCAAGGAAGAATGGTGATGGATCAAAGGAAGATGCCAATAAGCCAAAATATCTGCAAACACATTTTAGAATAATTTTGATTGAAAAGTTAATAATGTCAGATACTGTATATAATAGCTTTTATTTTCCTTTTTCTATATTAATAATCCACTTAAATTTTTATAGATTGATACAGCTAAAAGCAGTTCTTGGGAGAATAGGGAAGAGTGTGATGAGTTGACTGTAATTGTAGCAGTAGTTGGTCCACATCATTGCTAGGAAGTCTCAAGAAGGAGCTGTGAGGATAATGCGGTACAAGGATTATTTATTGTTGTATAAAAAATTACCCCAAAACTTGATAGTTTAAAATAGCAAACCTTTTTTTTTTTTTTTTTCCTCACAAAAAACTGGGATGGGTTTTAGTTGGGTACATGTCATGGTGATCCACCTGAGGTCACCCATATGGCCACAGTCATGGGGACTGGAATGTGGCTGGTTGGTTTAAAACAGCTCACAGCCAGTTGAGCAGCAGGTATCTTATAGGCTCTCCCAGACTCCTTCACATGGTGGCCAAGTTTTAAAAACAGCGAGAGAGAAGAAAAACCCAGTGTACAAGTGCTTTTCGGGCTTTTGCTTGAATCACTTTTGCTGATGTCATCCCACTGGGCACATCAAGCCCAAAGTCATGGTCAGAGGCAACCACACATGGCATGGATATGGGGGGTATGATTCATAGAGAGGTTCAAGTAATAGTCCCCCATTGGTGGGAATTTGAAAATCAAAGTAAATAGGAACAACTTCAGGTGATGAGATTCCAGTCATCTTCCCAGGGATTTTGTCACAGGAATGAAGTTTATACAGTGTTCTAGAACACCCCCAACTCAGAGAAACGAAGCTTCTGCCAGCAAGGAGCTGGGTTGACCAAAGCCATTGAACCCCTTTGTCATTTAAAAGGAACAAATCTCAAATGTAAATTATTTTCAAATGTTTATAAATCATTTGCTGCTGTCTTACTTAGGAAGTAGATATATTATTGTTTCTAATGATCAGGTAACTTTTCCATTGTGCATGGGTGCCCTAGAAAATTGGCCCTTCCATTTTTATAAATGGGCTGAGAAACTCAAAGACTAATGGAGGTTAACTAGGGTAGACATCCCTATCCTGTATTTAATAAAAATAGATTAGAATTATGCAAGTATGTAGATAAGCTAATCATCTGACTGAATCAGCAATGCAGATTTTTAAAAGCCTTTCTAATTACTTCCTCAGCTTGGCTGAAGGTATGGGTAAAAAGAATTTCCCAGTGTGATGGTAGCAGATGTATTTCATAATATTTATTGAAAATATTGGAAAGAAATCCTCAATTATGATGTTCCTAAAAAGTACATCAAAAAAGATACCATATTTAAGATATTTTAAGCTTTCATTAAGATATAAACATCACACATAATTTATATGATCATGTAACAACTCTCACGTCAATTATTTGGAATCTTTCATAGAACTAGAGTTTAACTTTCAGAGCCAGGTTGCTTATTGGTTAACTGCCTAAAACTTCCTTGAGTTATATTACTTATCTCTAAAAGCACAAGCTGTCTTGGACAAAATAGGACCACCAGAACATTCTCTTTTCTTTGACTATTTGCTAAATTGGCATCTTGGCAAATGGGTCTTAGTGCATGATGTTTCAACATCTTTAAATGTTAAATTGCTGACATTTATAGGCGTATGTATCACCACACAATATGTGATTTGGAAGCCTAGATATGTCTGGTACTCATTTTCTTGGCTGAATTTGAGTAGTTATGAATGGTTGTTAAGTGAATCATTCTTTAACAGCAGCGCCCACAAAGAAACTATCTGAATTCTTGGATGAAATGCCTGTATCCTTCCTGGGTCTTGTGCTATTTGAGTGGTAGTTGTTCATCTTCTATTCTTTGAGCTCAATAACATTCCAGTACGTTCCTTTTAATATAAGCCAGAGCCAGCATCTGATTCTTTGATAAATCTTAAGTGATATCATTCCTTTAGGGCCATTGGCGTGACTGAATGCTTCAGTAGCTCTCTGTTATCAGGTAATGATGAAACTGGTCATTTTGCCCTACAAAGGGTTTCTCCAACATCCCCTGTTCAAGAGAATCTTCTCTACAGTTCAAAAGGGAAATAGTCTTTTTGCTCCCCATCCCCCAGGGTGTAGTACACAGGGAACATTAAAAAACAATAATGATACTGCCTGATGCCTGGCATTTGAGAATAAAATGCTCTAATTGAAGAAGCTGTGAGTCCAGAGCCTCGTTAAAGTGAATCATTTTATTTGATGATGGATAATCCACTATATGGTTGAATTTTTTGTTAGTGACTTTGAAATTAGAACATAGTTATGCAATTGAAAGTCATTAAGATGTGGTACCTTTGTATGTCCAAACTCTTAAATCTCTAGATAAAGTTTTTCAATTTCATTACTATTTACGTTTGTTACCAGTGAAATCTTTTTTGTGGGGGCTGGCCCATGTATTGTAGGATATTTAGTAGCATCCTTGGCCTCAACCTGCTAGATGCTAGTAGCACCCTCACCCCAATTGTGACAAGCAAAAATGTTTCCAGAAATTTTCCAGTGCCTCTTGGGGGGACATATTGCCTTCAGTTGAGAAATTTAGATTGTTTGGGTTCTTTTCTCTTTTATTCCACCAACATTGACCAAGCACTTTTATTGTGCAAAGCATATTCTGGCATGTTTATATTTATGGGCAGAATATACTAGCACATACTAAGTACAACCTATGTAAATTCCTTCCTACCCAAGTTTAGTTAGAAATAATGCTGAAACTCTCTAGATATAGTTTTCCAGCCATATGGTAAACTATAGATAGGTTCATAATAGCCATTTGGTGGGTAAAAAAATGTTTAAATATTAGCATTTCCATGTGGTTCTACCTAATGTGTGATGCATAGGAACAAGAAAAGGATTTGAGAAAAAAAGGTGAAATTGTAAGCCTACCCAAGTATCATTATAACTGTGGTTTTTTCCTTTTGCAAACAGTGGTGGTTCTAGAAATCTTATGCAGGCAGATTTGAAGAGCAGCAAACTGGTTGGAGCTGGGTGGGGTTGAAGCTGTATATATATATATATTTTTTTCTTCACAATGACAGATATTTTTTATTAAACATAAAGCTATGATTTTTATATGAAGCCGTATATTTTTAGCACTGCAGTTGCTAAGCTAGCCCAGGACTTTTAATTTGGAATGTGAGCTGGCTTTGGTGCTCCAAGTGAGGCCTGTTGGCATTTCTGGGCTGTGGTAGCTGAAGGTGTTCGTATAGAAAAGGTATAGAGTGGAGGAAGTGAAAATGAAACCTAATTCCTAAAAGTATGCATTAACCTATAAATGTTGAAAGTAATCTCATTCGAAAGGATCTGATGGTCATGGGCAATAGGGGTCAGATCGATGGACTGCTTTCTGCTTTGGCATGTTTGCAGTTGGAGGAGAATCATCTGGAAATGCCTTTTTAAACAGCAAAATCATGATGAAGAGGAAGAACACTTTCCAGCACATATAAACAGATATTTAAAATTTTACTATTTCTGCCATTTTTATAAATGCGCTCAAATCTCCACTTAGAGTAGTAATGAACTGAGAGGCAGTGAGTCACTGAAATACAAAAAGTATCTAAAACATCATTTTTGTCATTTAAACCATGTTCTTCTTTAAACTTAATATGAGAGCTATAAGCAAATAATATCTCCTCTCTGTCACGCTATCTACTATCCAAGGAAAGTGCTAATGAGCAACGAAATAGCCAGAACTCTGGCAGCAGGAATGAGGAGGAGGAGAAGCCAGAGAGCTGAGCAGTAATTCATGAGCTACACAATCAGCTTCTGACCACTGAGGACTTGGTAATATTGTGAATTTTATAGTTTCTATTCTGTAATCATACTCTGAAACTCTTGAGAGCGGATGTAGGTTTTGTAAATCAAATGAACCAAGGAAAAATGTCAGTGTGTACTCAGTACATAAAATACATGGTTTTCACTAATTCCGTGATTTCTAGAAAATTCCATTTGTGTGATTTACACAGAAGAGATGTTCCGTGCTTGATGTTGGTCCAGGACAAGGTTAATTTTCTGCACACTAATTTTAATTCATTATATATGCCTTTTTTTCCCAGCACAAATGGACCCTCGAGGCCTATCTCCCAGACAAAGTAAAAGTGACAGTGATGATGATGACCTGCCAAATGTGACCTTAGATAGCGTTAATGAAACTGGATCTACGGCCCTTTCCATAGCCAGAGCAGTACAAGAGTAAGTATCACATTTCAGGATGAAATAAGAATTGCCAAGGTGTTCAATGGAAACAGCAGCATCTCCTGTTCCCAGACTTGTCATCCTAGCCCTGACCTGGCACCCACGTCAGCATCTTTCCATTCAGCCTTGTGCTCTTTGGGAGAAGATTAGGGCAAAGAGTGGAATGTTGTCAATAGTTACAAATCTGTGTTTTGTTTAGAAATAAGACCTCTATACATCTTTTCCAATCCCTCCTACACCTTTACCCTTAATTCTGGAAAAAAACATCATTTCTCTGACTGTCAGTATCTAATTACCATCATCATCATTCTTCATATACAGCAACTGAGAGGAGTAAAATGTGGCAAGGATGTTATCTTGTTTTGATGGGAAATTAAAGAAGAGCTTTTTAGAAAATTAAAATTCAGAAAATAACACACGAACCCTGAAATATAGGATGCATATGCAGTTTATAAAAGGATCTTTTCTTTCCCCTTTGGATTATGGGCTGTGGGGTCAGATTATGGCCCTTGGGTAATAAAAATTGATTGCTTTTCCATCATTGTTAACTCTTTGTATCTAGATTTGAACCTATGGCTAGTCTATGTATATTTTTTCTCCATAATAATTTTTAATAACATAATCTTGAAGTAGAGGATTTAAATAGCCACCATTATTGCTGTCACGCATGTTAATTAATGATTTGCTAAAAATGGACTTCGTTTCCCCATTCTTTCCCAAATACTGATTAAGCACCTACCTTGTTCCATGAATTAGGCCTTGAAATAAAAAATATATATATACACTTTGGTATAGAGTATGTGTATCTATGTATGCATGTATAAAATTAATAATATAGGTTATATAGATATCTATATGTATATTTATCTACATATATAGATGATTTATATATATAAATTAGAGGAAATGGGATACAATTGATCTACAATGAAAAACTTGGAGTCAGAAAGATCTGGCTTCAGATTTACATTCAAACTCTTAATAGCTGTGTGAGTTCTGGCAAGTTAACCACTCTGAGATGTTTCTTCATCTATAGGAAGAAAATAAGAATACTTACCTTACAGGACTATTGTGAAGATTTGATGTGCATACAAGGTATAAAAAATGCAAGTTGCAGAGTTGTTGGCATATAGAAGACATTCAGTTGATGGAATTAGTATTATTAGTTGTAGTGGTAAGAGTGTAGTAGATAAGTATATAATAACTAGGAAATACAAATGTGAAAAGTATCATTATTTTAATTTTACAAATGAAGTCACTGAGAATCAGAGACTTATCCAAAATCATATAATAAACAGCATCAAGACATGTAAGTTTAGGACCTCGGACTCCCAAAACAGTTATTTTCTAAAAAGTACGTGTAATACCCATTACCAATAAGCTTCCACTTGAAAATTATAAAAACATTTTTTCTCTCTCATTTATTCAAGTAACTGGCTTGTAGCAACTTATTTTCTCCAAAGTCAGTGTTAACTTGGGCCGGGGTAGGCAGTGAACCGAAGAGGTTGCTGAGGTTGTGTTAGGATGGCAGCACGCTGTGCCACTGCCTCCTGATTCGCACTGGTCTACGCCACAATCGCACTTAGTGTGGGCTACATCTTAAGATCTAGGATTCTGTTTTCTCATCTGCAAAATTAGGCTAACGGATGATACCATTCAATTCTGAGATGAGTAAATAAGTTTCATAGATACTTGAATCACATTTTTCTGCATCGTTATAATAAATACATCACTTTTGAATGTGTGTGTTTCTTTAAGTCGATCTTTAAAGTTTGGGACTGTGATTACTAAAATCTAAATTATGCTGACTCCATTTGGGGTTTAATACAGCAAATGATGATATTAACTTCTTAAATATGAAAACATGTGCTTTTAATATTATATGATTCTAACATAATAGTATATGTTAATGTGATGTATTCAATAGCAACCTCGGAAACCGAGGCTTCATTTTCAAAATACCTTTCTGATTCACTTTACGTGCACATTTCTCAAACCACAATGTTTTGGAAACATGTGTCTATGCCTGTCTTTGTTACTATTACAAAAATTGCATGTGTATCTTGGGAAATGCCAGATTCATTATTCATGTATGTGTTTTCATTAAACGATTAGTAAAGAATACACTGAGCTGTCACCTGGGAAGCCCTAGAATGCCAGGACCCATCAATAGTTAAATAGCCATCATTGTAATGTGTAATGTGTGTGTAAACATTGGGAAGTGCAGAACTGTTAGGTGATGCAAAGGAAAAAAAAAATGTTCTGCAGAGACCTCTTAAATGTAGGTATATTTCAAAATCTAGTACAATATATTGAGGAAAATTTTATTCTGGGATAAATACGGTATAATTCTTGTGTACGGTTGTGAATTTGATCTTCTCCTCTTCTCCTAGTTTCTCCTTAATTTAAATCAGTTTCACTATTAATTTTCTTTCCTCTTTATCTGTTTACCTTTATATCATGATGTTGCTATTAACTCAAAAGCTGTCCAAAAAAAAAAAAAAAAAAAAAGCCAAATATTCCAGTATAATTCTCCCAGTAAAGTAATACATTACATAATAAAATGATAAATCTTCGCCTTGGCATATAAAAGATGAGAGGATTCAAGACGGTTGTCCATCTCTCTCTCTCTCTTGCCCTTGCAGAACTTTCCTAAGAGGGTTATGTTGAGAAGGTGGTCTACAGGGAGAGAAGTCATGCAACCAAAGATGTATGTACAGTAGAGGTAGCACATTTTAAAAGCCCTGGGCAACCAGTAAATATTTGTCTTTCCAGTGAAAGACAAAAGGAGACATGGTCTAAGAAGGGGTCAAAAGGCTAGCCTATTACTTAATTTGCCACCAGTGGAGTGTCAATGAAAAGGGGTATTTGAGAATGGAAAAGGATAAAAGCAAAGATGAGTCTGGAGAGGGTCTGTGTTGTCCTAGGCCAGCTTTGTTGTTTGTGGGCCTCTGACAGCAAGTTGCTAAACCAAAGTGTAAAAATCTCTTAACTTAAGCCCTTATTTCTCCTTCCCTGTTCAGGTTCTCAGCCCTGCCTCACTCATGCAATAACCATTATGGTTTGGATTTTCAATTTGGTGACCTACTTTATTGACATTAGTATATTTATTTAATATGCTAGTAAATAGTGTTTTCTCTAAAAACCCAGTTTCTTGCATTTTATTGGATTTAAAACTGGACCTTTTTTTTTCAATCTTGGATTTTGCAAAATGGTTCCTTAGGATTTAATATGCAAAAGTTATCTGCCAAAATTGCATCTCCACCCCTAATTATTCAGATATACTTGCCTTTAAATAAAAAAGAACATGCTTGACAGCTAGAGTAGTGTCCTCAGGCCACATTTATTTATTTAGATGGATTGATACAGTGAGGCTACTGAACTGTGCTTGAGCTGATCATGGCAACCATTTCCCTGATTGACTCAATTTCCATCTATCTGTTTGGCTACGGTGACTTCAGATAAATGGGAAGAACTGGTCACAGAGAGACCTGCAATCCACAGGACTGGCTCTACCCTTTAAAAATTTCTATTGTATAGATTCTGTCTGAGCCAGAAAGCATGTATTCAGTAATTTTGACAAAGCCAACCTCCAGCAATTCATAGAACATCTGTTTTATTTTGGTCTGGTTTTTTTTCCCCAATGGTAAAATAGGGTCATTACCCTTAACAACTTGATAAACATAATTATGAAATAAGTGTTTAGAGAAAAAAGAGGTAAAAGCACATGATTAAAGCAAATTATTGTAATTAACTCTGGCCCTTGGCAAAATAATAATGTTTTTTAAATAGGTAAGGTTCAGCTTCCATGCCCAGAGACTGTAATTTCTGTTCCCCCTTCTCTTTTTACCCTCTAATTCCAAACATTCATAATCCTCATTTGTTAATAATGTGAGTAGAATAATTAAGTTCTTCAAACTAAAGTGTAAATATATAATAATATCTGAAAGAGGACCCTCCCCTCGAGGAATTTCTCTTTTACCGAGAACAGACCTCAAACTAAAAAGAATAATGATCTAGATGTAATAATTTCAGTATGAGTGAAGTGGGGGAGGGGAGGGTGGAGGGGGAGGGAAGCTGATGAAGATGCTAAGGAGATATGCCTTGAGTTTCCCTTGCCAGTCCTTTCAGATTGGTGAGTGCTCATTACTTTTAAGCTCAAACCATATTTGAGTAATCTACTTTTCTCTGATCTTGGTTGTAAGCAGCGTAATTTAGTAGCTTAGTAAATTTTTGCTCTGATTAGCATTCCTGATATTAGCACCTGTTCATATGATAATCTTTTAAAATGACTAATTGTCCACTACATTTAACAAATTAAAGCACTTCACTGTCTTCCTCCCCGTTTTTATTATATGGCTCATGTGACTTAAAAACATTTTGTGGATTTCTGGAAAGAAAAGATACTATCTTTAGTACATTTTTACTTGATTGCTCTTTGAAAAGCATGCTTTAGTTTGCTCAAAGCTGCTGAAAGCAATATGGCAAAAATGGTTTGCCTTTATCATGGGGATTTATTTATTTATTTATTTATTTATTTAATTTTTTTTTTTTACCGGGAGGTCCCGGGGATCGCACCCGGGTCCCTCCATATGGGAGACGGACGCCCAACCAGTTGAGCCACATCCGACCCCGGGATTTATTAATATAAGTTAAAGTTCTGGAGCCATGAAAATGTCCAAATTAAGGCTTCATCTGGCAATGCTTTTCTCCCTGAAGATGGGCTGTCAGTGATTCTGGACTCCTGTCACATGGCACAGTGGCAGCATCTGCTGTCTCTCCCTTCTCCTCTGGGTCTCATTGCTTTCAGTTTTCGGCTTCCTCTGGCTTTCTCTCAGCTGCTGTGGCTTTTCTTTCTGAGCTCACATATGTGTGTCTATATTCTTGCTGTTTTTGAAGGACACCAGTAAGAGGTTTAAGACCTATACTGGGTCACACCTTACTGAAGTAATATAATCAAAAACCCTTAACTGAAGTGACCTAATCAGAAGGTCCCACCTACAATAGGTTCACACTCACAAGACTGGATTAACTCTAAGTACATGATTTTCTGGGATATGTCCAACATCAAAGCATCATAGATCAGATATGGCAACAATTAAATATCCCATTGCTTCCTTCAGATTTCTTTTGTTGCTAGCTCAAACATCATGGTTCTTAGTTTAGAAAAATTCTTATAATGATAAAACAAAGTCAGAAGTGTTTTTGTATTTTTCTTGTTCTAAATTTCTGGAATAGTTAATCCCCTTCCCTGTTCCTCTTAATCACCTCAAGTATGATTGTGTTGCCTTTTACAGCACTGTTTTAGAACAGTCCTAGAGATGAGGAGGAAAGGAAAATAAAAGGACTGCTATGAAGGGCCTAAGTATAAAGTGTCTGTTTCTGACACTTTGTATGGTTTTCATTTAGTTCTGCCTGTGATCCTGCTTTTGTCTACAGATAAAGAAACTGAGGCCTGAGTGGTTTACTGTATTCCCAGAGGTCCCACAGCTGGTAATTTGCAGAGCGCATATTCAAACCCAAGTATGTCCAACTATAAACCCACATTCCTTTATGAAGGCAGCCCCTATTTGTATGTTGTGGCTTTAAAATCTCTAAACCATTACTATCTAAAATTAGCATAGATATTTGAGTCTTGAACCACAGTAAGAATAGAACTTGTGTGAAAGAATTTCAAACTTTCTAATCTTCCAACTCACTGTTACTTTAAATATAATCTTAAATGATTCTATCAGATACATTCTCAGAAATATAAAAAAGGGTACTCAGCTTCTTCAAATCACATTATATTGAAATGTGAAAAAATAAAAATATATTAGAGTGTTGTTTAGATAAACTTTCCTATTACTATTATTTTATTTAAAGAAATTATTGCTGGGGAAAATATAATTTCAGGTATGTTTCAATAGCACATATAGCGGAGCGGATGTAACTCAATGGTTGAGTGCCTGCTTCACATATATACAGTCCCGGGTTCAATCCCCGGTACCTCCTAATTGAAAAATAAATAACAATAATAATATATATATATGAGAGAGATATTCCTAAACCCTAATAAACGAATGTCCCTTTTAAAATTGCTTTCTCTTTGTTCATAAAAGGAAGTTTGCCAAGTTTGAAATGGTAACTCTGTCATCTTATTTTGCACCCCTTGACAGAAATGGCTGGTGTGGGTGCGGCTGATGGGTTAAGTCTGGGAGGCAATCACTCTTGCCAGATTGCTCTTTTTCTCTGAAGGAAGGCAGAAAAAGCTGCTGATTTACGGTGGATTAACCCGGACAAAACCTAAAGTGTGTGCTTAGTCTTTATCAGCTCTCCAGTCTTCAAAGTTTGTTATATTAGATGTTGCTGTTTTGATAGTGATTTATGTCTCTCATCTCTATCATGAACATTTTATACTCTCTGCATAATGCTAAATGACTATTTGTTGTTTTTTTTTTTAACTAAATTGAACATTTTCTGATATAACATAGATTTATGTTTAGCCCCTTACTCACTTGGAAAGTATCGGGTTAACTGAGTGTTGATGTATTTATTAAACTGTCCTGCCTAATTCTAGTGTGAATTTATTGCTTCTTGGATCAGTTTAAAAATAGATAGAAATCAGATTTCATGAAACCAAAGTTTTGGATTTTATTTTTGTTGTTTAATTATGGGATTCCAAAATTACATTATAGATACACCTGATGAACTACTTTTATTTGATAGTAGTTGTTTATTTTTCCTACTTGTAAATTGTTAAAATCTTTTTTGGTGTTAGTAATTTCTAAAATAACTCAAAATTTAAAGTATAATATTTCACACAGTATACTGTGACACACAGTATACTCCAAAGTGATAGCAGGTATTCATTTGCTTTTGATTATACAACGTACTTCTCCATGTGAAATTTTCATGTAGCTCTTTTCTTACTGTATGTTCTGCCTATAATCATGTTGCAAATTTATGTACACCATTTTTATTTCTCATATATATTCTTAATAGGTGTAACTAATGAGTAAAGGTAGTCATTTCTCATGCATTTTTGATGTGTGTTGACATAGATACTCAGTGATAATGTTGAAATATTAATATTTCACTACAAGTTTCCATAACCATCACTATTTCATTTATTAATATAGTCAGTAAGAGTACACATAATATAAAAAAAAATACTATAATGTATTTGAAAGTAACCCAATTCATCAGGATATAATCTCCTCTAGTCTCAATCAAATGCTCCAAATACTTTCCTTCCTTATTACTCTCGATGTGTTATAGCCATCATACCATAATTTTCCTTTACTTTATAGCACTTTCCTACATACCTGAATCTCATTAAATTTATTTACTTACATGCATCAAATGAAAGTAAAAAATTGAAGCATACATTTTCATGGAGAACCTGCTACTGTAGAAAAATCTGTGATATAGGTAGAAAAGATAGCTTAGAGTGAATCTCAACAGGTTGACATTTTACCATGGCCATCTCTGATGATATTTACCCTATACTTTCACACATAGCTTGGAGTCATTATGACCCTGTTGAAAGCTGCTAAAGCATCATGCACCATGGCTTGTCCCAAAAATTAAATCCCAAATCATATGCAGTTAGTATACTAAAAATACCAGCAAATTTTACAAATATTCCTTATTACTCTTCTGCAAAATTACAGTGGGAAGTGGATTTAGCTCAAGTGGTTGAGTGCCTGCTTCCCATGTACAAGGTCTTGGGTTCAATTCCCACTACCTCCTGAAAATGAAACAAATGAAAAAAATCCAACTCTCGTTGGGGAGTGGATATAGCTCAGTGGTTGAGTGCCTGCTGCCCAGGTACGAGGTCCTGGGTTCAATCTCGGGTACTTCCTAAAAAATAAAAATAAAAAAATTACTAATGTGGGGAAAAGAATTCCAAATTTTAAAATAAAATTCTGCCACTTTTCCTTAAAATTATGATATCCACCTTAGTGTTGTTTTATCCCTACTTACGTGAAAGCAAGCCTAAAATATAAAAACTGAAGCTTTAACTTAATTTAAAAGTCATTAGATATCCCTGCCTAAAATGATCATTTTATTAAACTAGTTTTTAAAAATATTAGACTAAGGCAATAGTATTTCTTGATAAATTTCTGGATCTTTGTTAATAATTTGAATGAAAGTCTATCCCCATTTATCTATCTATCATCTACTCATCCATCCAGATATTGGTTAGTGTTACTTTTGACTGCAAATAGCAATAAACCTTACTATAGAGTTTAAATATGGGATTATTTTTCAAATGTAACAAGATGGCAGGGCTAATAAGTAGCGCAAGCTGGAAGAGTAATAACAATGGGGTGGAGAATTATATTCCTCCCGTGGAAATCAGGGAGCTCTGGGAGAGTGATATCTGATGCCCTTAATATTTTGGAAAAGAAAGACTGTTGTTTATAGAAGTAATTCAGATGAATGAATTTACCCATTTTTGCAGTCTAATTTCCTAGAAGTTTTAGAAAATTTTAGCCATGTTCTCCTGTAAAATTTCTAGATGGTTTTGCTGGTTTTCATAAGCTCTTGTCCCTAGATTCATTGACTGTTTTATTTTTTTAAATAATAGGTTTGGTAATAACATTTTTTGTTTCTGAATACCTGGATTTACCTTCATAGTGTAAATCCTTATCTCTAGTGTTTATACTCAGAAATGGTTGCTTTGTTTTGCCATGTAGAATAGAATGGTATTACTAGAATATAGAGGTTGATATTCCATAGGCTTATTCCAGCTGAAGAAGCTTAATCTATGCTCAGTCTGTAAACTCACATTAACACTGATTAACCTCTTCCGATGTACAAAATGGCAAAGATATATCATCAGCTATTTGCCCCCTTTTTCATGATTTCTGGAATTATATGGCTGTGAGCTACAATAGTGACAATAAATATAAAATTGAAGCTCCTATACAGATAATTGAAAATAAAATCTTTGACATAAAATTTCATGACCTTTTAGTAAAAAGTGTTTTGGTTTCCAATTCTGCATCCATTCTTCTTCTTGTTTTGTATATGTAAGCACTATCACAGTGAGACAGATCTCAAGATTGATTCTTGAAGTATCTCTTTTCTAATACAAATATAAAACTAATTTTAAATTTCTCATTTAGAGAAACTTTTCCAATATATGGCATGACAAATGCAAGCAAGAACATTAGTTAGGAAATACAAATGCCTATTTTTCAATCAAGAGAGTAAAATATCTTCTTGTCACCTTGTATTGGGTAGATTACATTGTGGGGTTAAAATATTAATTTTTCACTGCAGCTTTTCTAAATGGCTTATTATCCAAGTAAAGTTAGTAAACCAATAGAGTAAAATTTTAAAACATTAAAATATTGAGCAAAATTAGAAATTATTCAAGAAAAATTGAGTTATTGGATTGGAAGCAAATAATCCTTTTACATACCAAAATCAGCTTTTGTTTTTTGATGTTTTTCTGTTTGTTTTGTTTTGTTTTATTTTGTTTGCTTAGTATTTTTCTTTGATAAGACTTTTAGCTTTGGCTTATGACCCAAGCTTCTAGATTGACAACTACTTTGGAACAAATGTGGGAGTTCACAGTCTTGCACATATCTGTAAAAGATGAAGATTACACTAGTGTTCTAAAAGGAATTACATGGTAAATGACCAGTCATGAAAATGTGTAATAGATTGATCATTCTTCCCAAAAAATATCAGGAGGAATGTATAGAAAGCTTTTGAAGTAATTCAGACATGAGCAACTCTGTGCTTGGGTCAGGGCTCCATTGGTGCCTTTTGAACAATCATCAATAAAAGTAACCCTAAGCATTGCATTAAAACTGCATACACATACTTGTACACCAGTATTAATTATGGCATTATTCACAATAGCCAAAATGTGGAAAACCCAAGTGCCTATTGACAGACGAAAGGATAAACCAAATGTGCTATATACATACAGTGGCATATTATTCAGCCATAGAAGAAATGGCGGTCTGATACATGCTACAAAGTGGATGGGTGAATTTTGCAAACATGCTAAGTGACAGAAACCAGACACAAAAGGATGAATGTCATATGATTCCACTTTTATGAAATATCTAGAATATGCAAATTCATAGAGACAGTGGATTGGAGATTACCAGGGGCTGGAGGTGTAGGGAGCATAGGAAGTTACTGCCTAGTGGGTACAGAGTTTCTGTTTTGGGTGATGAAAAAGTTTTGGCAATGGATGGTGGTGATAGTAGCACAACATTGTAAATGTCATTAAAACCACTAAATTGTGTATGTGAAGTGGTTAAAATGGCAAATACAAATTCCTAAAAATGGTGCTGTATAATTATCAATTTATTTTTATTTATGTGACAATGATCTTTGATATAGCAATGAACAAGATATTTCACAAATGAGGAAAATAAGACTCAGGAAAGTTTCTGAACAGGAGACAGTACAGAGCTAGTTGATTGGTGAGAAGGACCCATAAGCCCAGATGTGGCACATTAATAGAATCTTACACAGTGAAGGAGGAGGAAACCTAAGATTTTGAAGAAACAACTGAAGAAATTGACTATAAAAGAGATGAGAAAAACAAAATGATAACCATTGTAGTGATGGTAATTTGTATAGGCCAGAGCAGGGGTTCTTAACCTTTTTTGTTCCACAGACCCCTTGGCCAGTCAGGTGAAAACCACAGACCTCTTACTAAGTCCACACTATACTGTGTATTATTTAATAAATATATCATGCCTGCACCAACACTTCCCAACAAGAATAGTGTTTTTTTGAATTTCAATTCAAGCTCACAGACTCCTTGTTAAGAACCCCTGGTCTAGAAATATACCTACTTTGAAGAGATAGCCTGAGACAGATCCACACAATTGTGTTTGAAAACACTTGAATTATAACATGTTTTTTTGTGTATATACATAAAATGAACTTGTTACCTGATAATCATCTGGATAAATCATTGTAGGTAGGAAGTATGGGTTTTATCCATTCAACATATTATTAAAGGCCCAATATATGCCAGAGCCATTTTTCTCTCTCCTCTCGTTTAATTTTAATTGTAGGTGCAACATCTTTATCTTCTTATTCACGTGAACTTTGAAATTTTCTTTTATTCCTTTGATCTTTTAACTTCAAAAATGAATACATATTTGTAAACTCTGAATTCAGAGTGTAGGTTGGCTCTTGGCGCATTATGATGAGAAAAAAAAGGAGCTTTACTACTAGTAATAGCCCTTTCATTTGCTATCTCCATAATATTTTATAGTTCTCTAACCTTCCTATGGCTTATCATTTAGAGATATGAGAGTCTCTTAAATGTTTTCCATTTGCTGTGCTTGTAAAGCACTCAGGTACTACAGAGTTACTTCTTTATATTGTATAGAACTGAGATCATAAAATCAAAATTGAAGATAAACTTTACTGATTCATCCAAAGACTCCTATTAGATCACTTTGCCTGAATGCATTGTTCAACATAATGAAATGACAAGTACCAGAAAGTAATATCTTCATTCTTATACTTCATTAATTAAATGCTTGTTGATCATTTACTATATGCAAGACACTTTCTGGAGGAGACAAGTAGAAAATGTTGCCTTTAAAATGATGAGTGATTTTATTTTCCAACCTCTATGGTATCTAGGGCATTTGTATTCAAAGAAATTTCTGGTGATTTAAAATTTTTTTCGTACTTTACAGTGATTTTGTCATTTTTCACAGAAGCTCACATTTACTGAGCATCCTATATATGACAAAAAATCACAAGTCGTGTGCAAGGTTTGCATTAGTTTAGTACAACCATCTTTATCACAAGAAAATAATGATTCGGCCCTGCCTCATATGTCTTCAGTATTTGGCAAGGGAAAAAAA
Source organism: Tolypeutes matacus (assembly GCA_026826555.1). Taxonomy (NCBI): domain Eukaryota; kingdom Metazoa; phylum Chordata; class Mammalia; order Cingulata; family Chlamyphoridae; genus Tolypeutes; species Tolypeutes matacus. Next base: position 32,604,098 of record JAKSZT010054334.1, read on the forward strand.
AAAGCATGATGACGCTTTCTTTTTAACAAGTTTCATGCTTGTAAGACTCATATTTTGTCACTTTTGAAACCAGTTATAAACAAATAGAGCAGACATTAGTAACCTGGCCCTGAGTACAAAGATGCACATCGTAATCATTGCTTTTTGTAGGACTAGGGTCAGGCATCCCGAGCGGTGCAATGCATGGAGTTAATAAGCAGTCTAATAAAGTTTGCTGATATACTGGTGTCTTACTTTTGTGGGCTAGTTAAAAAGAAGGTAGACTCTGCATAGGAACAGGCTAATCTAAACATTCCGTCTTGACCTTTGCCCTCTACTTATCCTTTAAAAAAGACTATGGAGAATAGAAAATGGTGCAAAGGTCAAAATGCAACTAGGAAGGTTAAAGATTTTGAAATTACTTTATCAGGAGAAGAGGTATTTAAAGTTGTTTTCAAAGTTATCTTTAAGTATATCAAATAGTATCAGACAATGGGTAGGATTGAACTCTATTTCAACTAGAATATATGTAGAAAGAGGACTCCACATATAAAAATTGTTTATGTTCTTTAGGAAAATATATTCATATTTTATAAATAACTGTGTATTTATAATTTTTAAATAGGCTATTCTAGTAAATGATGTAAAATCACGTTTTTAAAGGTGGTTTGAGATGCTGGTCTTGCTCCAACATTATGTAGAGCCTAACCTCTGAGCCCCTCTCTCCCTCCTCCCCTCCCCTCTCCCCTCCCCTCTCCCCTCCCTCCCTCTCTTCCTCATAACCATAAAATGAGGGTTTGGGACTAAATTACCTCTCAGATCCTACTGAGGTCTATTATGTAACGAGTCAGTAATTTATCAACATACGTGAAGGACCTAAGCTGTCCTTGGTTAATTATAGCTTCTCCTACCCACATGGAATCAGTTGCCTTTTAATATGCAGTTTGAAGTTTGTGTCTTCAGTCTACTGTTATGATGCAAGGTGACTCTGTTTAAAATGGTAGCATCCACCTAAGTAGGACAGTTTGTATTTTGTGGTATCACAGTTTGATTCACATTTACATGTATATTCTTTAACAATTACTTCAAGTTAAATACGATTTTGGAATTTAGAGTTTCAGTAATTAAACAGTTGCATAATACTTTAATGATAATAGATGAGTTTTAAGATACAAGAAAAAGTATCGAGGAATTTACATGCAAAAAATATTAATCATAAAGATAGCAGATGTTAAGGAAGGGATCCCGACCCAGGAAATTCATTCAGGGCCCCAAGTTTATTATTCTTCTCTTGGGCTGTCTTAGTCAGGGTTCTCAAGGGAAACAGATCCTACAGGAAATATCTGTAAATATTAATGCAGTTTTATAAAATTGTCTCACAAGACCAGGAGGTACACGAGTACATATTCTATAGGGCAGATTGCAAGCCAGGAACTCTAGTGAAGGTCCTCGATGAGTTCCCTAGGAGAAGCTGGCTGGTTAAAGTTAGAGATGGGAATTCTCTCTCTGACCACCAAAATTACTTCTTCTTTTAAGGCCTTCAAATGATTAGGTGTGATGTCTTTCATTGCTGAAGGCATTCTCCTCAGTTAATTGTAAATGTAATCAGCCATGGATGCAATCAACTCACTCATGATTTAAGTCCATAAAATGTCCTCACAATACAATTAGGCCAGTGATTGCTTGACCAAACAACTGGATACCTTTACCTGGCCAAGTTGACATATGAGCCTAACATGGGTTATCAAAGAAGTCTGTCAACCATAAACTCTCAGAGTCCAGTGTCAGAAAAGTGGCCTCAACGATTCCTTTCAAAATGGTAACTACAGAATCATAGATTTTGTCAAAGTGTTTCAGAGGGTCCATTTTAATGTGGATTTTTTGTTTTTAATGCTTAGGTACATGCACATTATTTTTTATTAGAGCAGTTATAGGTTTACAGAATAATCATACAGAGTACAGAATTATCATAGACCTTCCCAATCACAGTTTTCCCTCTGATTAACAATTTACATTAGCCTGTTACCTTTGTTACAGTTGATGAAACAACATGATTATTATTTTATTATTAACTATAGTCCATAGTTACATTATTCTTAATTAATTTTTAAACCCAAACACAGATAAATGCATTTGCCTCCAACCAAATTGGAGCCAAAGTGTGTTAAACATATGAGTTAACTTGTACTTTCAGATTATCTTATTTGGGGGCAGATCTCACAATCCATCTCCCACCATTTTTGTCATATATTTAAAATTCTTGTAAATGGGATTCTTGAGATGGTGAATGCAAGAGCTTAGCACAATGCCCATAACAGAGTAAAACCTCAATAAATGCTGGCTGTTGCTGCTTCCTATAGGCACTGTTTTATTATATATCCTTGGTTAGAAAGGTTGTCACTTTGCACTAGTTCTTTTCAAGTTCATGTCTGCAGGTGTCCACTCGCATAAAACTGCACATTTGAACATATTACTAAAGCACACGTGTGTCAGATTCAATTAAATACCAGACACATGTAAGCCCAGGGGTTCAGCATGTGCCATCACCACAGCCTAACAGTCACGGGTACAATAACAAATGAATGTTTAACATGTGTGGCTACAGTAATATAAATAACTTTGGTTCTTGTTTTATAACTTCAATAATGATAAAGAACATAAACTTTTGCTAGAAATTTTTATTAATTTACCTTTGTAACAGAAATTTCTGTTACACCATTTTTCTTTTTTTTTTAAGCTTCCGGGTCATTGTTTTATTAGTGAGGAGTGAATGGTATGCATTGTTACATGAACAGTTTGGTGAATGTTTAAATACTGTCTTAATTTTTCAGGGCTGCTCTAACAAAGTACTCCAGACAAGTTGGCTTAAACAACGGAAATTTATTGTCTCATTGTTCTGGAGGCTAAAAGTCCAAAGTCAAGGTGCCAGCAGGGTTATTGTTCCTCATAAAAGGGAGAATATATCCCTGTCTCCGGCTTCTGGCCGGCATAACTCAATCTCTGCCTCTGTCCCTGTCTCTCTTTCACCCGTGTCCACATTTCCTCTGCTAATTAGGATAGTGATCGTATTGGATTCTCATATAGGTTTAATACAGTTTGGTTTCATTTTATCTAACAACATCTTCAAAGATGCGATTTACAGATAAATCCCATTCACGGCACTGAGGCTAGGGCTTGAACATGTCTTTCTAGGGGGCACAATTCAGTCCATAACACCTATGAATACACCCGTGTGATTTCTCACCCAGATCAATATATAGAATAGTTTGAGCACCTCAGAAGTTTCCCTTATACCCCTTCAACCCACTAATAATCTAGATTATTTTAGTACTTTTCCAACCAGTGATAATATAGATGATTTTAATGGAAGAGGATTCTGAGATTACAAGATAACCTGTTAAATACTCATCATTTCTAACTGTGAGTCTCAGTGAATCCACATTCTTTTCCACTCACTATTTGAAACAAAATACAGGTTAAACTGGATGTTGCCTTTGATGTTGCGAAAACTGTTAAATTTTAGTACTCATCAAAACACATAGCTGTATCTTCATATTTGCTTCATAATTATTAAGGATTTTCACTCATAAAATAAATTTATTATGCATAGATATTGCTTTTTCATCTTTCTTTTTTCTTCTTAAAGAAGCTTTAGATTACATTGAAAATATAGGGGCTTCCCATATACCCCCCCTCCCCCCTCCCACACTTTCCCGCATCAACAACATCTTACATTAGTGTAGTACATTTGTTACAATTGATGAATGCATATTAGAGCATTGCTACTAAGCATGGTCTACAGTTTACATTATGGTAAATACTTTGCACTGCATAATTTTATAGGTTTTGACAAAATGTATAATGGCTTGTATCTATCACTGCAGTGTCATGCAGAACAATTTCAGTGTCCCCAAAATGCCCGTGTCACACCTACTCTTCCCTCCCCCTTCCCTCTGAACCTCTGGTGACCACTGTCTTTGTATCAATGTTATAAGTAATTCTGTTGCTATAATAATAAGAAGACTATAGTCCATAGTTACATTCCCATCTTATATTTGTTTGTTTCTCAGTCTTGAGAATTTGGGGATAATGATGCCCTCTCTGCTTCCAATTGAGAGAGGGCTTAGATCCCGTGGAGCAGATGGATGGAACTGTCTTGCTTGCTGTTGTAGATACTCTGTTTTTTGGGATGGATATTGTCCACCATCATCCTTTTGTTTGTTGTCCGGGTTGAGTCCGATGAACTGGAGAGTGGTGTTGGCTGCAACTCTGCTGAGATTCGGGGCTCAACCGGCATACGAACAGCCAGAAGATTTAAGTCTCTGGTACATATGTTTAATGGATATAGTACTAATTATAGGTTCAAATAAAAGGGGCAAAAGAATCATATATAGGAAAATTATAAATGAGTCTAACTCTGATACCTTGGGGAGGTAGGTTAACATATATTCCAAAGTAAGGTCCACCAACAAGGTGCAAATTTCCTGGGGTTCTCTGCCCTGCTGATAGTGTCTAGATGTCTCTAGAGCCCTCAGGAGCACCTCTGCTTGAGGCACTTTTTACTGTGGCAGTCGGTGAGATCCTCCAAAGACATGCATAAGCGTAACCTCTGGAGTGACCTCCCAACTCACTTTGAAATTTCTTAGCCATAAAAACGTGTTTGCATTTAAAATTTCCCCCTTTCATTCAAATATTTTTCTAAATGCATCGCTAGTTGGCGCTTAATAATCCCTTGGTGCCAGGGAGGCTCATCCCTGGGAGTCTTGTCCCACACTGGGGGAAAGGTAGTGAGTTTACATGGCTGAGTTTTGGCTCAGAGAGAGGCCACATTTGAGCAACAAGGAGGCTTTCAAGGGACAACTCTTTGGCAATATATATTACTAAGCTAAGTTTCAATTTCACAAGAACATGGAGCCAGTGTAGCTCAGTGGTTGAATGCCTGCTTTCCATGTATGAGGTCCTGGGTTCAATCCCCGGTACCTCCTAAAAAAAAGAGCGGGAGGGAGCACATGTATCTTACGTGATTGAGCACCTTCTGCCCATGTATAAAGTCCGGGGTTCGTTCCCTGGTACCTCCTAAAAACAAACAAACAAACAAAAAAAAAACAAAAAGCCCAACTGCCATTGAAGAGTGGATGTAGCTTAGTAGTTGAGCGCCTGCTCCCCATGAACGAGGTCCTGGGTTCAATCCCTGTTACCTCCTTTAGAAAAAAATCAATTTCACAAGAGCAAGGTTCATAAGTACAAGCATCAGTAGGGTCATAAGTATAAGCATCAATATCAAGGGCGTAGCATATTGGTCTGTCCTCTTTCGCTAGCCACTGTCCATGTTCTCTAGAGATTCTTACCACTCTATTAGAGATTGTAGCAGGACTCCCGAGGATGGGAATTGAATATTCCATCAGTTATTGTGTGGGTCTCCACATACCAATATAACACCCCATGACCACCTGAACACATTCATATTCCATAAAGGCATGCCCCAAGTGCATCCCTCCCCACACGCCCCCCCCATACCCCACCAGTAATCCTACCTTACCACAGTTGCAACCCTTCTGCAATCCAAAACCTCCCCAAATGCAAAGCCAAAAAAATAATAATAAAATTAAATAAAAAATTGTCTTTGCATTGTGCCTTTCATCACCATAAGATCTATCTTTTATGTATGATAACAATTTCTTCTGTATGTTCCTTCCCATCTTTTTTATACATCTGGTTTCTGTGTACAATGTCATTGTAAAAAGACTTCTGCTTTAGGAACCATCAGCTTTCCACTGGAATGTAGGTACACATGGATAGGTTAGGAGTCACTGATAGATTGGAATCTTTTGAGAGGAAAGAGTAGAGTTGCAGATAACTTGCTGGCCTGGCAATTTCATTTAACCTGCTGTCAGAGCCACAGCCATAGTAAGTGACCTTCATAATCTTGATTTGCTCATGAGAATACTGTATGTCTGAACATGGGAAAAAGGAAACAACAGAATACAGCTGATGTAGGTCAGTGGCCTGCCATGTTTTGTGCATTCTACCAACTCAGATAGCATGTTGCTGGGAGTAATTTTTCCTGGGAATAAATTTTGAAACCCCAACAGTGTGTCATCCTATTTGGATGATTACATTCTCTACACAGGATCATTATTTTATGACCAATAACCGTGAAAGTTGGTCTGCCAGCAGGACTGAATATTGTATTTCTTTATTCTCTTTCCATTAGAAATAAACTTTTAGCCATTTTATATAAATTCACCCAATGTAATGTAATTGAAAAATAACAGCCAGGCAAACACATCAAGGTAAAGGGAAAATAATATGAGAACAGTTAGATCCAGGAAAATGTTAATACCTAGATATGCAGAGAATAAGGTTCTGCACCATAAATGCAGGCAAGATGCTAGTTTAATTCATGTATACTGAAGTTCACTTCTCTAACTCTAGGAGAATAAGCACAAAATATTGCCTTAAAGAAGACAATGACTTTTTGGCCTTGACAGCTTATTTGGAATGACAACGTGGCATGAAAATGTCAATTCAGTAAGGAAGTATGCCAAATTGCATGGAAGTTCTGTAACTATGTATTTATATACAATAAAAATACTTTAATTTTAAAAGCATCATTAGTGCAATAATAAATTGTAGCTTTCACTACTTATGTATAGATATATCAATATATAATTGCATAAATTAAATCTAGTAAATCTAGTCTCTGGCTTTACAAAAAGTATAAATTATACATGTCTGCTAACTCTAATTTCTATCACATTTTATTTGCATCCGTTTAATTTTCAGAGAACTTCAAGAATACAAAATAAATGAGAATGAGGTTATTTTAGGGATCTTGAGAGGAATGAAACCAGTCTTTTAAAATTTATTTCTGGTGAATTTGAAATACAGATCATATTTTCCAAGGGAGAGTTCCCCCTATTAATCCAAAATTTCAAGATTAGAGTGAAAAAAAATTTCCATCCAAGGCAATCTGTTATTTTTATTTCCTGAAAGAATAGGAAGGACTTTCATGGAAGAGAGAATATGATTTAGTAGAAGCCCAGGGCTGGAAGTCATTATTCTTGAATTTCAATTCCACTTCTGCTGTGGCCAGCTGTACCCGGCACCCACATTTGTAAAATGGAGATGGCTACACCTCCTTCCTCTCTCATTAGACTATGAGAAGGGAAATAACAGAATTATCTGGAGAGTTTTTCCATTTCTTAGCAAAATCAGCCCTAAATGCACTGTGGCATTCCAGGGGAATTCTCTAGGGATGCTTTTTGACCCTAGGGCCATGCCCAACACTGCATGCAGTAGATACAATGCAATATATAAGTATATGTATTTCTATTACTTGGTTTTGAGTACCACCCTAGAGAGTATTGGCTTTTATTACTGCAAAATAGTGTCAGCATGGGTCACTTCACAAAATACATGGTAATTGGGTGGATTAACTCGCATTCTAATCACAAAACAGTGTGAGTAAAGAAAGAAATTACAGAAATAAACTTAAGTTATAATAAATGGATTGCTCAGAGTAGACTGATGTATATTTTGACTTACATGTTAAAATTAAATTATAATAAGACTTACAAATAATAATTCTTACTGTTTCAGTCTACTATTTTAATGAAAAGGAGAGTATATTACAAAAAGATTGAGCAATTAATTAAAAGTAATTCAAGGATTACCTCTAAATGTCAGAAGCAACTAAAGGCACTTAAAACCTATTTTTTTAGGGATTTATTTTTATTTATTTCCCCTACCCGCACCGTCATCGTTTGCACTCACTGTCTGCTCTGTGTGTTCATTTGCTGTGTGTTCTCTGTTGTCTGCTCATCTTCTCTCTTTAGGAGACATTGGGAACAAAACCTGGGACCTCCCGTGTGGGAGAAAGGCACTCAATCGCTTGAGCCACCTCAGCTCCCTGCTTTGTTGTGTGTCTCATTGTCTTTCCTCTTTGTGTCTCTTTGTTGCGTCAGCTTGCCATGCCTGCCTGTCGTGCTACCTCACTGTCTGGCTCATCTTCTTTAGGAGGCCCCAGGAACTGAACCCGGTACCTCGCATGTGATAGGCAGGAGTCAATCGCTTGAGCCACGTCCGCTTCCCTAAAACCTATTCTTGTAAGCAGTAGTTGATGGATGAAGTATTTTAGTTTATGAAATAAAAATTGAAAGCTTGGTACCATTATGTAAACAGTGAATTGACAAGAACATACTCTAGTTTGAGCTGTGGGCTGGTTACATCACATCCCTTATCTCTTTTCATCCCTACAGCTTTGATAAGGTAAGTATTAATATTCCCATTTCAGAGATGAGGAACCTAAAATTGAACACTTTTAGAGTGAACTTGCCCAGGCTCAGAAAATAGTGTATTTTGGTACTAAGGTCTGAACCTAGCCCTGCCTCACTGTTTGTGTTTTCCATTATACTCTGAAAGAACATGGAATTTCTTAATCCCTGCGTGGCCAGAATCTCACTCTAAGACTCTGGACAAATCACGTAGTCTTCCTAGGAAGTTTGGGGTGACGTAGGCACGGACCAGATGGTCTCCAAAATGCTTTCTGGCTCTGAATTCTGCCAAGGTATATTTAATTCAGTAGAAAAAGAAACATTGTTTGAATTGGGTTTCAGTTTTGTCTGCCTAGTGCTGTTGCAGCACTCAACAAGTCCCAGCACCCCTGGGAATCTTAGGGTGCTCATTTACAGACTGTGAATGTAGTTATGACTATGTTCCTGTTGCAGGGCTTTTGTGAGGATCTGATGAGATGATCTGTGCGAAGGTACTTTGTGCCCTTTTAAAGTATATCACAAATGTAGAGAATCACCAGGATCACACAGCCTCACTTAAAGACCAATGATTGAAAATATTTGTAGAAAAACAAAAGCATGCAAACCTTCCAACCATAAGATGCACTATATGAAACTATTGTATGTTAGGAAGAGCATTTAAACTCTTAACTCATCATGGTAAAATGTAAAGTCATTCTCAGTAGTTTTAGTAATGACTTGAACTGCTACAATTTGAAACGTACACTGAAAGTGTGAAATTTTCTTTGGGATGAACTTAGAGTTGACACTGAGACTACATGTATACTGTTGACTATAAAAGGCATGAAAACCAATCAGTTTTCAGTAGAATGTGACTTTTATTCATATCTTAATTAGAATGTGTAGGTGCAAGTTTCACACTTTATAAGAAAATTAATTGTGGGGAATTTCCATTTCTGTACCTGGAATTCTGTACTTAATTTGAAGTTAGACACATAAAATTGAGATGTTCTGAAACAAAATGCAAAATGAGATAAAAGCAATTTTATGGAAGGAACAAAATCTTAAAAAAATTTTTTTAAAAAGGAACTAGGAAGCAATATCTAATGCTAGACAAAGAGACCATGATGGGTTTGTGATCCAGGGGCAAAAAGTGGTTTCGGCTTACCCAGCGCTGCTCTTAATAGTCACCGTGAACCACTCCGTGTTGGTGCCCTGAAGGCCCAGTCCCAAAACACATCCTCCTAACATGCATTTGAAATGTGGCTATAATTGGTTGTTTTCTACGAGGCAACATTTTGTCTCTTCATTGTTTGCCCGAAAAGCTAAAAAGGGAACAAAAGACCTTCAAAAAGGGATGACCAATTTGGGCTGAACTAGAGCTAACACCTCAGATTCCTGCGGTAACTTCTAGATCAGTTGCTTTGAAGCCCAAGATCTAAAATGAGTTATGTATGCATTTCAAAAACAAATATGGGAAGCAGCTGTGGCTCAATCAGTAGGGCTCCCGTTTACCATATGGGAGGCCTCAGGTTCGGTTCCCGGGGCCTCCTGGTGAAGGCAAGTCCGCCCGCACGGCGTGGTTAGCTAACCCAGCGAGCACAAGCAGCAAGGGGAGGATAAATGAATAAATAAATAAAATCTTTAAAAAAAAAAAAAAAACAAATATAATTGTCTGCACTTACCAGATTTTCTACAGTGCAGTTTTACTAGAGAAAATATGTTGCAAAAGCCAACAGATAAACAACAAACTATAATTTTCCATATTAAAAGTAAATTAAATAGGGCAAGATTTCGTTTTATCCAGCAAGACTAAACAAGCAAACCCTGAGAGGTTTACCCAGTCATTCCGAATATTAAATAAAGTATTAAATAAAATCTTAGTGGACTATGTGGGTCCGAAACCGACGGTTGCCATTCTCTCTTTCCCATTGGTACAGGCTCCTCTTGCTCTTCCTGGGCCACTTTTCCTTGACTTCCTTTAAGATTTTCAGTTGTTCAGCTATTTCTACCTCTTGCAAACTAGAAATTTTAAAGTTGTCACAGTATTCATGGTGACTTTGGTAATAAAGAAATTTACTAATGATGTACTTTTTTTTTTTTTTTTGCTTGGAAATAAAACACTTCCCATAAACCATTTCAATGAATGGATGGTCTACCATTCAAATGGGTTTATCTGTGAAAACAGAAGTGTTTGCTCAGCTGCTCTGTGCTTGGGTTCAGATCCCTATACTGACTGTTTGGCTATCTTACCTTGACAGGTTACTTAATTTCTAGAAGTGGCAGTTTATTTATTTGTGTTTTTTTTTTTTTCTTTTTTTCATCTTTAAAATGTGTAAAGTAGGTACCTAAATCCTACAGTGGATGAGTGGATCAAATGAAACAATACACATAAAGTGCTTAGCATAGAGTAGGGCAAATAGTAATGTTCATTTCAAAAATTAAAATACTAATTACTTGCTCAGTTGTTGGCTAAAAGATCTATTGAGTAGCAACTTTGAAAGGGACTTGTATTAGTCAGTCAAAAGGGGTGCTGATGCAAAGTACCAAAAATCATCTAGCTTTTATAAAGGACATTTATTTGGGGTAGAAGCTTGCAGTCACAAGGCCCTAAAGAGTACAAAACTCAAGGTTACTTCCTCACACACAGTCTGCTGCCTCGTGTTGAAGCAAGATGACAGGTGATGTCTGGGAGGGTTCAGCCTTCCTCTTTCCTTTTAAGGCTCTGTGGGGCCAGCTTCTTCTGATCTCCGGTGTAGGCTGGCATAGGTCTTTGTCCCCATGGCTCATTTCTTTCTGGGCTTAGCTGCTCTGTTTTCTTCACAAGGTCAGCTGTAGACTATCAGGTTCATCTCACTTCCCTGGACTGCAGGATCCTCTGTGTATCTTCTCTGTGTGTGCTTCTCTGTGTTTTTACTTCCCTGTGAGATTCTGTTTTATCCCCTCCAAGGGGTAGGGACTCTATCCTGCACACCCTAATAATGTGGTCAAATAAAAGCCCTAATCTTGATTTAATAAAGTAAAAGTGAAACTTCTGAATCTAATACAATCTAATACTCCAGGTGGAACAGACCAGTTTACAAACACAATCCAATATCTATCTTGGGAATTCATAAACAATACCAAACTGCTATAAGACTGTATTTTACCCTGGAGAGAATACAACCTGGGCATCCATGTTAGATTTGAGTACAGATCCTGCTCCTCTCACTAACTGCATGACCTTGGATAAGCTGTATAAATTCTCTGAGCTTGCATCACCATCTGTAAAATGAACCAGTAATGTCACATAGTTGTTTAAACGATGAGAGATGAAATAAGTGGCTGGCAAGTAGTAGGTGCTCAATGAATTAACTACATAGTTGTTATGCTATAATTTGTATTCGTTAGGAAATAAAATTAGATAAAAGTAGTAAACACAGTATAAGGAGGAATTACTAAGAACACAAAACAAAATGAGAAATACATACTCTGACAATACGATATATCCTGTCTGTCTAGAGGATGGGAGAGAGAAAAAGCACTTTTGCCTTCTATGCTTTGAAAGATGGCTAGGATTTATGGCAGAGGAAGAGGCATTTCTGAAGAGTGAAGTGGTGTAAGCTGAAGCCTTGTAGCAGAAAAATGCAAGGCTTAAGGGAAACCTTATAAAGAAATGATGTGAAATAGCACGAGTGGGTTATGGCTAAAACATGAGTGTCTTTAATGTCATGGTAAGGAGGTAGGGCTTTATCCTGTGGACATCAGAAACCCTCTTGACAGTTACTGAACTTTAGCATTGGTAGAATGAGCAAAGTAGTTTAGGAAAGTGTTTTAGGGTTCTTAGTTACCGATGATTGAATCCTCTCTAGCAGTTGCTGGTGACATGGAATTATTAAGTGATATTAGGTGCCAACAGAGCAGCCAGAGGTGAGCCATAGTGAAACACTTCTACCAACCCTACCCACCATTTGCACCCCTAAATTGGGACGGGATGCCAGAACCTCCCAGCTGCCCCAGCAGAATTATGTTTCTGTCGTCATACCCACGCTAAGATCCAGCCTCCTGCACAGGCCTCCTCCCATCTCTCGTATCTGCCTTGCTTCTGCCTGGTGGAAGCTAGCTCACATGCAGAACCTTAGATGCAATAGTCTCTGGGAAATGTAGTTTTTATCTTCCCAGACTCTCCTCTTTAGGATATCAAAAAAAACAAAGAAGCCAAGTATGCCAACATTCAGGATCTCTCCATATGGCTCATCCATTGGTACTGAGATGAATTGGTAGGGACAGAGATGGCCACATGGCCTGGCATCCAAGGGGCACTAGTGTACTAAGTGTCAGAGAGTAACTCCTGCATTTGGAGAGATTGCAAGAGCAGTAGAAAATAAAGGACAGTTGAGACATTTCAGAGAGTGAATCAACAAGTGGTATTGGCTGTAACATACAGGAGAGGCAGTATACAATAGTTACAAGACTATAAAAATCCTGATTTTATTCATTGAAACATGGGTGAAAAATTGGTAATGGGAAAACATGAATTTGGTTTTAAATATATTGAGTTTGTATTAATAGATATTCAAGTGTCCTTATCTAGTAAGGAGTTGGAAATGCAAAATTGGAATTTGGGCCTAGATTAGAGCTGAAGTTGTAACTTTGGGGGACACAATATGAGGGAGAGGAGAATGAGGAAGGGCTCAAGAAGGAGTGGCGGGGGGTGGGGTGAGGTAGGGGAATTAAAAGCAAAAACAAACTAGAGTGATGGAGGTAGAAGCCAGATCACAAGAGGTTAAAAGAGAGAGAGAGAGAGGTGTATATGAATTAGAGTCATAGGTAGACATCCCATTGCAGAAGTTAAACTGTGAGAGAAGCAACAGAAATCGTGACCTTCCCCCCTTCTTTTTATTTACAACAAAGAAGGCTAGTTTGTATATTCTTTATTTATTTAAAAATTTTATTGACGTATATTGCTCACACATAAGCATACATAAACAATAAGTGTAGAGTAAAAGTTGTGAACTTACAAAACAAACATGCATTATACCATACAGGGCTCCCATACCTCACCCCACCACTCACACCTTGTATTATTATGAAACATTTTTAAGAAATGATGAAAGAGCATCCTCAAAATACTACTACTAACCAAAGTCTCTTACATTTGGTGTATTTTTCCCCAGCCCACTCTATGTTTTTTTGTTCATAAACCATACAGATTATCTAAAGTATACAATTAGGGACGTGTGGTATAATCACAGAATTGTGCATTCATCACTTCGATCAATATTAGAGCACTTTCATTACTCAAAAAAAAAAAAAAAAAAAAAATCCACTATCATACTCATGTATTAATGCTACTAATTACAAATCCTATGATGTGCTTTCACCATTTTCTATTCATTTCCAAACATTTATAAACAACTTTTTACCAATCCTGCACAGATTTAACCTCAGCTTTCTATTCTCTAACATTCTATTTTCTGGAGACTTCTATTCTAGCTATCAACTCCATGAGTTTGCACATTATATTTAGTTCATAATAGCAAAATCATATAATATTTGTCATTTTGTGCCTGGAGTTGTATATTTTTTGGTAGACTTTCTATTTTGAAATAATTTCAAATTTACAATACTGTTGCAAAAATAATACAAAACCCAAACAAAGAACTCCAACATACAGATACCCAGATCCACAAACTTTCAGCACTTTGCCACATTTGCCGTATCATTCTATCTATCCATCCATCCATCTGTCCGTCCGTCCATTTGTCTATTTTCTAAATGTGAGAATAGGTTGCATATACCATGTTGCTTGAACACTTCATACATTCATGTACTTTTCCTAAGTACAAGACTATCACTTATGTAACCACCTTAATTACAGTTATCAAGTTCAGGAAATTTAACATTGATATAAAGCTTATAGTATATATTCCAGTTTTTTCCTTTGTCCCAGTAATGTACTTTTGGGCATTTCCTCCTCTATTGTTGGATCCAGTACGCGATTGTGTATTGCATTTACTCGTTATTGTCTTTTCAGTTTCTCTTTTTCATAAAATTATGGAAACATATATACAAAATAAACTTTCCTATCTCAACCACATCCAAGCATGCCATTCAGTGGTGCTAATCACACACAAGCTATCCTCAATACCATCTGTTACCAGAATCTTCCCACCACCCCAAACAGAAACCTACACATATTATGCATTAGCGTCCCATTCTCCTAGCCCCTTCCCTAACCTGTACTCTACTTTCTCTTGTCTTTGAATTTGCATATTCTATCCATTTTCTATAAGTGGAATCATACAATATCTGTCCCGTTGTGTCTTATTTCACTAAGCATGATGTCTTCAAGGTTCATCCACGTAGTACCACGTGTCAGAATTTCATTCTTTTCTAGGGCTGAACAATATTCCATTGTATGCATGCATCATGTTTTGTTTAGCCATTCATCTGCTGATGGACATTTGAGTTGCTTCCAGCTTTTGGCTTTTGTGAATAAAGCTGAGAACATTGTTGTGCAAATATCGGGCCAAATCCCTCCTCTCGATTCTTTTGAGTAAATACCTATAGTGGGATTGCCAGGACATGTGGTCGTTCTATGTTTAACTTTATGAGGAATTGCCAAGTTATTTTCCACAGAAGCTGCAGCATTTTACATTCCCACCACCAATGTACTAAGGTTTTTATTTCTGTGCATCCTTGTCAGCACTTACTTTCCTTTTTTTTTCCTTCAAATAATAGCCATTCTAGAGAGTGTGAAGTGGTATCTCATTGTGGTTTTGATTTGTATTCCCCTAAGGGTTATGATGAAGAGCATCTTTTCATGTGCTTATTGACCATTTGTATATCTTCTTTGGAGAACTGTCTATTCTAGTCCCTTGTCCGTTTTTTAAATTGGGTTGTTTATCTTTTTGTTATTGTTTTAGGAGTTCTTTATATATTCTGTATATTAAACTCTTATCAGATGTATAGTTTCCAAATATTTTCTCCCGTTCTTTTGGTTATTGTATTAGTCAGGTTTCTCTAGGGAAACAGAATCAACAGGGGATATCTGTCAATAGTATGAGATTTTAAAAGAGTCTCTCACATGACCGTGGGGATGCACAAATCCAGCTTCCACAAGCAGGCTGCAAACCAGGGGCTCCCATGAAAGTCCAATGAAGGTCCTTGATGAGTTTCCAGGAGATGCTGGCTGTCCAAAAACAAGCTGGGAAATTCTTTCTGAATGCTGAAATCACTTCCCCTTTTAAGGCATTCAACTGATTGGATAAAGCATCACTCATTGCTGAGGGCAATCTTCCTGGCTGATGTAGATGTAATCCGCTGTCTATGCAGTAAACTCACTGGTAACTAAAGTCCATAAATGTCCTTGTATTACAATTAGCCCAGTGCTTGCTTGACCAAACAACTGGGCACAATTACCTTGCCAAGTTTACACATTAGCATAACCATCACAGTTGTCTTTTCACTTTCTTGGTAATGACTTTTGTGCAGAAGATTTTAATTTTGTTGGAGTTAGATTTATCAATTTCTTTGGTTGTTGATCATGTTTTTGATGTAAAGTCTAAGAGTCTTTTGCCTAATACAGGTCTTGAAGGTATTTCTCTATGTTCTCTTCTAAGAATTTTATAGTTTAAGCTCTTATATGTAGCCCATTGATCCATTTTTATTTAATTTACTTACATGGCATGAGGGTAGGGGTCCACTTTCATTCTTTTGCATGTGGATATTCAGTTTTCCCAGCACCATTTGAAGATACTGTTTTTTCTCCATTGAGTAGACTTGGCAGCCTTGTCAAAAATCAATTGGCCAGGGAAGTGGATGTTGCTCAAGCAGCTGGATGCCCACCTACCACACGGGAGGTCCCAGATTCGGTTCCTGGTGCCTCCTAAAGAAGAAAAATGAGAGAGCAAACTGATGCAGTGGGCTGGCACAGTGAGCTATCACAAGATGATGAAGCAAGATGACGCAACAGAGACAGCAAGGAAAAGGAGAGACACAACAAGCAGAGAGCAGAGGTGGCTTAAGAGATTGGGTGCCTCCCTCCCACATAGGAAGTCCCGAGTTTGGTTCCCAGTGTCTCCGGGAAAAAAAAAAAAAAGAGACAGCAAGTGCAAACAATGAGTGGGGGGAGGGGGAGAAATAAATAAAATAAATCTTTAAAAAAAAATCAGTTGGCTGGAAATGTGAGGGTTTATTTCTTCACTCTCCATTGATTCCATAGGTCTTTATGTCTGTTCTTATCTATTATGTATATTTTTGAGAGCCAGAGAAAGTTTATAAATAGAAGTGACATTAAATGAGGCATTTCCTATCAGAAATTAAAATGTTGATATCATTTTAAACATTACAGTTGGAATTTCAAGTAATTTCAGAGCAGTGTTCTGTGAGCTTTTTACATTGGAGATGGCTTAGAACTAACATGCAATGTAGTATACATACAGAAATTTAATACGATAGCCAATATTAAGAATGTTTGCTTTAGACTTGTGTATTGTTTACAAAGCAAAGCACAATAAAGCTTTAGAAGATGCTAATCTTTTATAAAAGATAATAGGAAAAACAGGATGGCATAATTTGAATTTAATATTGTACAAATATATATCCAAATTGCGTGCTTGTAGATTAATTTATGGTACAGATAAAAAGTTGGGGTATATACAGACCCTCATGAGACTACACTGTGTTCCACAGTAATTCCCATCAACCAAATAGAAAAATTCTATTTTCCAAGCTCTTGAACTCTGAGGTTGGTCATGCTACTGCCTAAAAGAGCCACAGTTTAATCCGCTCATGATTTGCTTTGCATGGTGTGAATGATTCAAACAGGAGAGCAAGTGTGTTTTTGTGTAGTGATACATATGTGAGAGGAAGGGAATTTTATGGTCCCTGTTCATCAGCACTGCTTTGCATTCAGAATACAGTAAATCAGTTCAACTGACCGTCCTGTTTTGCCCTGTACAGATTGACCACACTTTTGTAAGCACAGCCCTCAATTAGGAGACAGTTTGGCGAATTAGAGCTCAAACCATAAGTAACAGTAATCTTTCTTGACTTCCAAGCCAGCCAATCAAATGATAGGCAATCAACATCAAAATTGAAAATGTATAGACTCGAAATTATAAAGAAACTAATCTCACCTCATTACTGCTGGGTACTAAGTCCTAATCAGCAGATAATTTAAATAGGCAGTTTAACATTTAGTTTCCAAAATACTGGTTGATCTGCAATTTTTGTAGGATGAAGTCTAGTGCAGCTTCAATGATTGAAGTTTGCCTTGCTCTTTAACAAGATATCACAACACTTAGCTTACTTTTATAACAAAAGTCAGCTTTTAAACATTTCTTCATGATGAATTTCCCCCATTTACATGTAATTGGGTGTTGGCAGTTTCGAGATTGTTTTTATTGTAGTCTCTCAGCATTTAGCCTGTCAATACCAACAACTAGAGACAGAATCCTTACTCCTGTAGAAAGTCAGGCAAAGAGACCCACAGCATAATCTGGGGCAGCCGTGAGCAGACATTAGCACTGCAAGATGGGGACAAAGTAGACGAGGACGGGGCAATCCTGAGACTTTACTGGCACCTGCTGTGCTGCAGTAATTGTTCTGAACAAGAGGCAGCCCTGTGGTTACTTGCTGTAACCATTCCCTCACTAAAGATAGAAAAACAGCCGTGGAAAGATTAGATAGCTTACCTGAGACCTCACAGCCCGTAAGCTATATACTCTGGATTTGAACTCAAGCTATATACTGCTAGATTTGACCAGCAGCCTGGTCCAGAATCTGTACTTTTAAACCATACATTCTGTAACATTTTAACTGTCCAGCATGGAAAGTCATTTAGAGCAGGGACAGTATCTCATGGATTTTGTACATCACCAGTGCCTAACCTTGAACCTGGCAAATAATAGAAACTAAGAAAATGTTTTTGATTCGTTGGTTATGATCATTTTTGTTTTGTTTTGTTGTTTTTTCTTTTGCTTGTTTTTTACTTGCCCCTACCACCACCACCACCTCCAGCTCTCCGTATGATAAAGGATGTGGGGATTGGGCCAGATAAGTAAGTATCAGACTTTGCTCTATTCAAAATTAGCTTTATTTCTTTCTTTTTTTTTTTTTTTTTTTTTCTTTTTCATATAATAATTTTTATTTTAAAAGAAGTTTTAGATTACAGAAAAGTTACATCGAAACTCTAGGGGAAAGGAGCAGAGGTGGCTCAGGTGATCAGGCACCTCCCTCCCACATCAAAGGTCCTGGGTTCAGTTCCTGGTGCCTCCTGAATAGAACACCAGCACACAACAAACAGACACAGCAAATGCAAACAATGGGGGTGGGAGGGGAATAAATAAAATAAACATATTTTTTAAAAAGTATAGGGGATTCCCATATACCCCACCCCCTCCTTCTCTCACATTTTCCCCTATTAATAACAGCTTACATTCGTGTTGTACATTTATTGAAGAACACATATTGAAGCATTGCTACTAACCAAGATCTATAGTTTACATTATGGTTTACACTTTGCACCATTCAATTTTATAGGTTTTGACAAAATATATGATAGCCTGTATCCGTCATTACAATATCAGGCAGAACAATTCCAATGTCCTAAAAATGCCCTATGTTCTACCTATTCTTCCCTCCCCTTACCCTCAGAACCTCTGGTAACCACTATTTTTATGTCAGTGTTACAAGTTCTTCCATTATTATAATAATAATAAATCTACTTTGGGCCATGGTTGCATTTCCCTCTTATGTTTGTTCATTCCTCAGTCTTGAGGATTTGGGGATGGTGATGCCTGTTCTTCTTCAGACTGAGAGGGAACTTAGATCTTATGGTGCAGATGGAAAGAGCTGATTTACTTCGACTTATAGATACTCTGCTTTTTGGGTTGGGGGTTGTCCATCATAATTGCAATTTTATCCCTTCTCTAACAAGGCAATTTATATTTTTTCCTCAAGTCTCCTGGATAGAAATTCAAGAGTGAAACAACAATTGATCTATTTTAATTTTATCATTTCTATTTTTTTAAAATCCCAGTACTACTTTTTTACTGTTTAATATTTTACTGTTTGGTAATATGCAGGTGTTAGGCCTGTGCTTTGTGTGTCATCATTTAGTATATATTTGGAATTTTTATTCACTTCACTCTATACTGACTCTCCTTATTTCTTCAGATATCTTATGGACTCTGTGAGGACACTTGCTTTCTTTTCTCTTCAAAGCAAAAATAAAGCTAGATGATAAAGATGCATTTGTGGGTAATTTCAAGACCCAGCCTATTTTGCATAACATCTGTATTTAATCAGGGACTACAAATTTAAGCAAACTGCTCTAATCAGATTTTGTAAATTTAGTTTGTCTGGATTAATTAAAAGAGGGTATCAGGATTGGTAGATTTAAATACAGGTTATTTCTACTTTATGGCCATTCATCCATCTACATTTTCTAATAGTGAAGAATGAAGGTGAATACTGTCAACAAAAGATTTGCAGAATTTTAAAGAGATGATTTAACTTATAGTCTTCAAAAGTAATAATCTCATTTATTGATAATCGTACTATATGCATTATACTTATGTCTGGCCAGACCACGTAAGAAATAAGAGTATGGTAAAAGCCTAATATAAAATAATTTGAATAATGTATGCAGGCTTATGAATGTATTGTAAGCAATATTTTGATAAACAAATAGATTGGTCATTAAAGGAGCTGAGACTACTTTATAACTAACTACTAGTAAAATAATTTTCATAGCCTATAGGACGATTGCAGGCAAGATCATTGTTTGGTTAACATGAAACTATTAGTAACTAAATTTTGCTATATACTACTATTCTACCTTATCTCCTCTTAACATGTTTTAAAATATAGATACTTCTTTATTCATCAAATAAACACAGTATGAAGTTTAAGAGTATGTATGGCATGAGAGTCGTGGATTGTGTTTCAACTCTGGTGTGTGACCTCAGGCTAGGAACATAACCTCGCTAAGCTTAATTTTCTTATTTGCCAAGTGGGAATTGATACTATGTCATAAGTGTATGGATAAGTGTGATGATCAAATAAAACTTGGTTCAGTACAAAGTCCACAGTAAGCACTCACTTTTTTTTTTTTCAAAAGACATTGTCAGTCATTTATTGACAGCCAGATCATAGTTCAACAACCCTTAATGAAAAACAAAATAATCCAGACTCCCTCCAATATATCATTTATAGAGTACAGTATATTATAAAATAATGTCCAAATATAATACTAAGCAAGAAAATGTGAACATATTAATGAAATAAATGTTAAACAGATTTCAAGATAAACCCACATTTTGAATTAACATCATAAATAATTAAACATATTTAATTATTATTCACTGTAATTGACTTTATTAAAAATAAAGACCAACCATGGCCCTTTTTTTAGATTTTAATATATTTTTTAATCTTTTTAAAAAAGATACTTAGACTACATAAAAGTTACATAAAAAATATAGGGAATTCCTATGTGCTCCACTCTGGCGCTCCCACATTTTCCCACATCAACAACATCCTTCATTAATGTGGTACATTTGCCAAAATTGATGAACACATCTTGGAGCATTGCCACTAAGCATGGATTATAGTTTACCTTGTAGCTTACACTCTCGCCTGCATTTTTATAAGTTATGATAAGATATATAATGGCCTGTATCTGTCATTGCAATGTCATTCAGGACCACTCCCAAATCCCAAAAATGTCCCAAATTACACCTATTTTCCCTCTCCCTTTCTTCAGAACCTCCAGGAGCCACTGCCTTCACATTAATAAGAGTTCTTCCACTGCTAGAATCACAATAAATCTATAGTAGAATAACAGTAAGTCTATACTAGTCCATCGTTCATTCCCCAATCATGAGGATTCTGAGATGGTGGTGCTAACTACACCTCTAATTGAGAGTGGGCTTAGATCCCATGGGGCAGATGGGTAGGACTATCTTGCTTGTAGTTGCAGACTCTGCTCCTGAGGTGGTCGCTGTCAATCATCATCTCTTTGTTAGTTGTCCTGGGTGAGTCCAATGAACTGTAAATCTGTTGAGCTTTAGAGCCCAAATTGTACATAGAGAGCCTAAAGATTTAAATCTACTGGACATACACCAACCAACTATAGTACTAATTATAGGTTCAAATAGAAAAGGCAGAAGAGCCATGTGTATGTAAATCAATAGTGAGTCCAACTCTGTCACACTGGTGAGCATAAATTCCAAAGTAGAGCCCACTGGCAGGGAACTAAACTCCTGAAGCACTCACTTTTAAGAAAAATTTTGTTTATATTTAACTGCTGACTGTTATTGAACGCTGCTATCCCTGCTCTGCTCCTCCAGGATTTGTGGCTCTGTTTTCCCCTTTCTAGCATTTCATGTTCTCCTTTACAGTTGGCTCCATAGAACTATGGCTTCCATTTTCTTAAAAGAA
Organism: Tolypeutes matacus; assembly: GCA_026826555.1. Lineage (NCBI taxonomy): Eukaryota > Metazoa > Chordata > Mammalia > Cingulata > Chlamyphoridae > Tolypeutes > Tolypeutes matacus. The sequence goes on from JAKSZT010054334.1 coordinate 32,625,763, forward strand.
AAAGAAAAACCAAATGACTTCTCTGACCCAATTGGCTTTTCCAGCTCTTTCTCTTCTTTCATGGAAAAGCTTCTCAAACAGAAGTCCTGTTTCAGCTTCCGCTCTTGTATCACCCTCTACAGCCTGACCATTAACTGGTCCACGTAATGCCCCCATTTTTCAGTTCTGACTCTTGTTCCTTTTAGAAAATTTGACAAAGTGACCCCCTTTACTTCTGATAGGATCTTTTTAACTACTAGTTTCTCCCTACCTTGCTAATTTTTCCTTCTAATACCTTGATTCTTCTTTTTCTTCTTGTCCCAACCATGAAGTGTGTCAGAGTCAGCACCCCCTCACCCTCTGCTATATGGTTTTCTTTCTAGAAATCCTGTCCACTTTTTCAGATTTAGCTTTCTACTTTACATTTATGAAATTCAAATCCATTTCTGTAAGCCCACCCTCCCTCTTGAATTGCAGTCATGTGTTTCTAGCTGCCTAAAATCAAAACCATGTTTTCCACAATTCTTCTAGAATCTCTCAAAATTTTTACTGTTCCCTTTATCTTCCTATAATCAGTGTCCACAAGTTTCGTCAATCTTTATCTCATCTATTCTTTTCTCTCCATTCTCTCAAGACTTCTTTTTTAGACTTTTGCCCCTTTACATCTGAACTATTTGTAGTAGCATCAAGGTTCTCTAGCTATTAGTCACCCTCATTTCTAGTCATTCTGCACACCACCTGCAGACCAATTCTTCTGCTTTTATTACACTACTCCTCTCACCATAAATCCTTCAGTGGCTTTTTGCTTTCTAAAGAGAAAAGCCTCAAAACATTTATCACCAATCATCAAAGACATCCCACCTTTTAGGTTGCACATGCTTGTAAAAACTCCTTCTTCCAGCAAAGTGGTCACATACTCTCCTGTTCTTTCTCACCTCTTCCATTTTGCTCAGTCTTTCCTGGCTATTTCTCCATGCCTGTGCAAAAGCTGTATCTTTGGAGACTGTATTAGTCAGCCAAAGGGGTGCTGATGCAAAGTACCAGAAATCTGTTGGCTTTTATAAAGGGCATTTATTTGGGGTAGAAGCTTAACAGTTACAAGGCCATAAAGCATAAGTTATTTCCCTCATCAAAGTCTGTTGCCACTTATTGGAGCCAGATGGCTGCAGATGTCTGCAAGAGTTAAGCCTTCCTCTTCCTCCTAAGGCTTCTGTGGTCCCAGCTTCTTCCAATATCAGCTATAGGCTGGGATAAGTCTCATCTCTCTCCCAGGGCTTGTTTCTCTCTGGGCTCAGCTGCTCTGTTCATTCCACAAGGTCAGCTGTAGACTATTGGGTTCTCTTCCTGGGCTTCTGCCTTGTCTATGGACTCGTCTTTATTCCTCTGTGTTTTTCTGCTACTTCCTGGGGCTCCAGCATCCAAAAACTCCAACTAACTCCTCTGCCATGTTATTTTCTCTGTAATTCTCTGCCCATGAAGGGCATCCTACTGTCATGGCCCAATCAAAGCCTTAATCCTCTGAATTTAATACAGTCAAATAGGCCCAGAGGAACAGACCAGTTTACAAATACAATCCAATATCTACTCTTGGAATTCATAAACAATGCCAAACTGCTATAGAGACCCACCTCAAAGCTCACACCATTCACTTGGAGTCATTCTTCTCTCCTCTGAACTCCTAGAGCAATCAGTGTTTCCAGTATTTCTTTTTTAGTTATCTGTTGTCTTGCAATACCTCTTCTGTTTGGATACTGGATATTCTTGATCTTATATTGTTCTGAATATACCTTTCCCATGCTATATTATATACTCACCCAACTGGACTATAGTCTTCTTTAAAGTCAGAGGTCATATCTTAAGATTTATTTAATATTGCCTAAGATGCTTGGCAGGTGTGTTGAACATAGTAGTGCTCAATACATCCTAATCAATTTCTTCTTTATCTTTTTTTTAAATAATGGTAGAGTGCTTTATAAACAACTAGCATGACAGTGTAGGAATCCATATCAAATTCAAAAATGACTAAAATAATGGAACCAGGTACATTTTGATTTGTCTATTTTGTTAATATAGTAATAGCTCAGGGGTTCTTAACCTTTTTTGTTCCACGGACTCCTGTGCCAACCAGGTGAAAACCACGGACCCCTTTTCAGAATGTAGTGGCAGATAGTTTTATGACGCTCAACATTGGCATATCTTTAAATTAAATTTTAGGATTATTCAAAATTACATTTTACAACTTTCCCATAATTTCAATATCTGATAACCTAACACAGTTCAACATTTGTTCAAACGGTCATTTTCGGCAAACATTTAGAAATTCAAGTTTTCCTACAGCGTCATAAAACTATCTCCACCATCCTTACCAGCCTTTTTGCAGGCAGTTATCCATTGCACTCAGAACATGCTACATCAAAATAAAAATCATACTAAGTCCATACTAAGTATAAATAATAATTTATATTATTTAATAAATATATCACACCCACACCAACACATCCCCACAAGAATAATGTTTTAAATGCATAAAATAAAATTACATATATTGAAATACCATTACTAAAATAAAAAGCATATGATATAATACTATACATATGTGCTTCTTAACACTTTAAATAATCCAGTACATCAAAATATAGGAAAGTTAAAGTTAAATTTTATTTTTTAAAGACATGTCAATGTGCAGACTGTTGTTTATCTTGAATAAGAACATTAAACTGTGGTTTAGTATTTGACAAGTCAATATGCATATCATGTTGGACATCTAATCAAGTTGATTTTTTTCAATTCAAGCTCATGGAACCTCCTGAAATCTTTCCATGGACACCTACAATAGCCAGTTTGTTTTTTTGCTGGTTAATCCTATACCCCGATTGATCCGTGCTATGTGAAGCGGTGGAAAGAGAATGCAGATGGCTGGAAATGGGGCCAAAGAGGGAATGGTTAATTTGAACATGACTAGTGTAAATGATGTTGGGCAGTTTTAGGGGGCTTGGCTCATTTTCAGAGTCCTTACAGAGGGGGTGCATTGCTATTTGTCCAATCCCATTGGTAGGCTGGCACATAATATTTCATATGTTCTTTGCCAGTTTCTACAAGCACCTTTAGCTTATCAGGTAGTGATTACTGTGTTTGGAAGCTCTTGGCCCCAGATGCTAAGTTGTGGAGTAAAACCTCACCATAAGCTGGTGGGTCAGTTTCTGGCTCCTCTGCCTTGAAGTCCTTGAAAACTTCTTAGCCATTAGTATTTGCAGTAAGAACGCTGTCTCCTAACTGTCTATTAGTATTTGCAGTGAGAACGCTGTCTCCTAACTGTCCAAAGATCAGATTGCTCTGTGATTCAGTACTGACTCCAACTCTTGGATGCCATTCCCTTTAACTTATTTGGGGTCTGCTTAAAGAAAAACACATCAGAAAGTTTTATTTAAAATATATGCATATACACATATTTATTGATTTCAAACAATTGTTTAAAATAATTAAAGATAATGATTACAAGTAATTACCAGATTAGGGTTTTTCTAGCATTTGAAATTTTATTGTAAGTGAAATGTAAGCTGCATTTTCTCTTTAGAGGTGGGTTATCATCTTTAGAGTCTAGTTTATGCCATTTGCATTATGCCTGCGAACCAAATGATGTAAATTGTAACCTACTCAGAGGAAAAGTGGCACAGATTAGTGAGCTATAACACCTTCTTAAGAGAATGCTAATTTGTAATGGATCCAATTTGGGGTGAGAAAATGCCCATATTATATACTTTAACTTTGCCTCTTTTTTCAGTCTCAGTGAGGCATATCATAATTAATGCAGCCAAAGACAGCAAAAGCCTTTGAAGTAATTCCTCAAATCACTTACTACTACTCTTCCTCGACAGTGCTCACCAAATCAAAGGTATTGCCAGTGGGATTAATAGAATAACTACTGTATCAGTCAGCCAAAGGGGTTCTGATGCAAAATACCAGAAATCTGTTGGCATTTATAAAGGGTACTTATTTGGGATAGAAGCTTACAGTTACTAGGCCCTAAAGCATAAGTTAACTTCCCTCACCAAAGTCTGTTGCCACGTGTTAGAGCAAAATGGCTGCCTATGTCTGCAAGGGTTCAGGCTTCCTGGTTTCCTCTCTTCCTGGGGCTCCTTTCTCTCCAGGCTCAGCTGCTCTGCTTTATCCACAAGGCCAGCTGTAGACTGTCAGGTGAACGGCTAGTTTCTCTTCCTGAGGCCTCTGCCTGTGTTTAATGGAGACTTCTCTCCTTCCTCACTAATCTGTGTGTTTACTTTCTGGGCTCCAGGATCAAAACTCCAAACTCCCTTCTCTGTGGTGTTGTTTCTCTGTGAGTTCCCACCCACCAAGGGGGTGGAGACTCAACATCCTACTGACGTGGCCCAATCAAAGCCTTAATCATTATTTCTTCAAGTAAAAGTGAAACCTCTGAATCCAATATAATATAAATATGCAGAGAAAAAGATCAGTTCACAAACATAATCCAATATCTATTTTTGGAATTCATAAATAATACCAAACTGCTACGACTACCAATCAGAATGTATGCCTATTCACGAAATTCCTCCAACTCAGTCCACGCTAACGACTAAATCAAAGTGTTTCAGTTCATGTATTAAAAGACATGAACTTTAATGCACTAGATACTGAACACTGGAAAATTATCTTTCAGACGTTTATATACATGCAAAGTCAAGTAGAAAAATGAAGCAATTATCAGAATACCTCAGGTCAAAGCAGGAATTAGGAGTCTATTTTACCTGGATAAATATCAATTCTGTAATATATTGTATTGCTTTATAGACATAGTCTAAATTTCCCCCAAAAAAAATCACCATAGTATGATTCTTATTAAACTTTTAAATTTTTGATTTCTATCTTTTTATACCCTGCTTTCTTTCTGCCACTCTTTTGACATTCTTTTTATTAATAACTCTGTACCTAATGCATGGAAAAATCATGAAAGTGAAAGTGGTAGAACTGATGAGTTTAGTTTAAAAAAACAAAGTACAAATATATATATGCAAAGAGATGTACAATGTATTTGTAAACATATACAGAAGGAATATTATCGATAACTATTGAAAAGAATTGAAAAAAATGTATCATTAAATAAAACAGAAAAATAGAAGTTCCTAGATCTGTATTATATTTTTATCCCTGTGAAGAAATGGCATTTAAAATGTTTTTCATTTTGAAATAACTTTAGGATTGAGAGAATTTTTGCCAAAATGGTATAGGGAATTCACACACATCCTTCACCCAGCGTCCCCTAATGATTCTTACATAATCATACTACCGTTATCCAAACCAGGAAATTATCATCTGTACAACATTATTCACTTAACTAGAGATCTTATTCAGATTTCACCAGCTTTTCCACCACTGTCTGCTAATTTTCCACAAATTTCTCCAGAGGTGAGGACATAATGGATGCATCTGCCTTGACTTCCTGCCTCCGGATGTTTCCTGCATGCCGACAGTGCCGGGCAAGGGCTGATGCGGGTCCAAAGAACCTGTCTCCAGTGGGACCAACTTTTCTTGGGCAAAACCCAGACGACATTACTTCTCATACACCCTCTCATCCTCTTTGTTCTTTATGTTATTCCTTGTATTATTTTTCCATCTTCATTGTAAATAATACTTACAGATTATTGCAAAACAATGCTTGGGAAAAATAAAAAAACCTATTAGTTCTTACCACCTCCTTTTAGTTATCGGGCACTTTTAGTAAGTGTGCATACGTTGTACAAGGCTTAGGGCCTGGTACTGGGCATACAGAAGTGAGCTGAGGAGGTGTAGTTCCTGCTTTTCATCCAGTAATCACACCTATATAACTACAAACCTGGTAAGTGCTATGAAGGACAACTGCAGGCTATAAGGAGAAAATATAGATGCCTGAGCTAACTTTGAAGTCAGTGAAAGAGTTTGTTAGGAAGTGATATTTGAGCTGAGAGCTGAAGAATGAGTAAGAGTTAACTAGATGAAGGGGCTGGGGCCTCTTAAGGATCTAAATAGAAGGAACAACCCAGGCAGAGGCACTGAAATGAGAATGAAAAACTGAAAGGAGGCGAGGGTGACTGGATCACAGACGGTCAGGGGGTTATTGTCGGAAAATGAAACTGAAGAGGTGGGTAGGGGCCAGATGATAGGGTTTTTTGGGCCATGTTGAAATTTGGGTCTATTTCAAGAGCAATGGAAAGCCACTAAAAGGACAATGGAGTGAAAAGACTTTTAAGTCTTTTAAGACTATCATTGTAGCTGTAATGGGGAAAGTGGATTGGGGGAGGCGGATTGTTGGAATGGTGCTGGTAAGAGAGAGAAATGGTTTAAAATAGGGTGGTACTGCAGAAATGAAGAGAAGTGAAGAAAATGGAGACAGCCTAGTGCACATGCCTTGATAAAAGATTGGATATGGGGAGAGAGTTTCGGTTGAGGATCACCCTTGGGGTTCTAGAATGGATGTTGGTGCCATTTACTGATTAGGACAACATTGATGGAGAAACAGATTGTTTTGGCTTTTTTGGCATTGAGGGAAGGATAGAAAAAAATCATCTCTTAAATCTCTTAATATTAGTTATAAGATCACAGGTCTAAACTGAGACATGAAACTCCAACTTCATCAGTAAGTGAGGTTCTCTGATGTTCCTTGAATGAGTAGGAAGAAAGATATAACATCACCCAAGATGTTTTCTTATTCCATGGAGCTCTTCCCTGGACTGCTGATCTTCTCACTTTAAATTCTGCCTTGGTGAGCCCAGTAAACTGAAGGTCCTTTTATCCTAAAGACTCCAGACCGCTGCTCTCTTCTCACAATTCTCTGCTGAACCCGAGACCTGTATGTGCACCTCATTGTGAGTATTTGTTTTTATCCCAAAACATGACTCTCCTTTACTCCCTATATTGGCCTCTTTGGTCACCCATGTCAGAACCCTAGGAATCATCCAAATTTCGTAACTTAATTCTACCTTGCCTCCTTACATATATTTAAACCAAGGCCCACAGATGATTCCTAATTTGTTTTTTATCTGTCCTCCCCTCACTCCTTCCATCACCACCACCATTCCCACTGCAGCTGAGACCCTGTTTTGTGACATTATTGCTGTAGGCGTCCACTGGTTCTTGATATGTAATTTTGCATGCTCTTAGTCCACCCTCACTGCTGCTAGTATACAATTCTGATCCTGCCAGTTCCAAGCTTAAAATCCTTCAGTGGTTGTCCTTTAACTCCCTTTGAGTTAACTACTTAGCACAATACCCAGAACTCTCCCTGATCAGGCATCAGTGATTGCATAATCCTGCTCCTCCAGACCTGCCACACCCTTTACTCCAGTTATCCAGAACAGTTTGTGGTTTGGCCTTTGGCCATTTTCCACCTGTCTCTCTGGGATGCCCCTTTCCTCTTCCACATTCAAGATGCTTATCTTTAAAAACTGACTTCATTTATCACCCTAGGGAAACAGCCATGCCTATACCAAAGCTTAATTCAGATGGCCCTTTTTTACCTTTCCATAACTGTTTATCATATTGTACCAGGATGGCCAATTATTTGTCTAAATTGCATTGCCATGCAGGCTTTCTGGTTGCAGGAACCACGTTTTGTTTGATGTTGTATCCCCTCACCTAAATAAGAGCCCAGAACAGTGTCTGGCTCAAGTAGGTATTCAGTTAGTATTTAGATTAATGAATAAATAATAGGTATACAATAAATGTTGATTAAATAAAAGATACAAAAGATGTATTTATGGCTCCGTCAATAGAGGAAAGCTTGATGTTGCCCCACAGCTTCCTGCCCCAGTTCTTAACTATTTAGGCATCTTTTTATTTAGCTGTATTTTAACCCTATCTTAACATTCTAGCTCATCTCCCCTATTGTTTCAAGGAAACCTCCTCCAGCCATATATATTAATCGCCTCACACCTTTACACTTAGGTAATGAATGCCAGTCCTCTTCCTATCCTTGTCCACTTTTATATCTGAAAATTGTATTTAGTCTTCATAACTTAGCCTAAATATCTCCTTCTCCTTGAAACCTTCTCCATTATCCCACAGTTTAAATTAATTCTAAACACTTTTTCACTCCAATAAAACGTTTAAATTCCTATAATTTTCTACCCTACTTTGATTGTTACTGCTGTTCATCTCAACTAGACTGTAAACTGCTGGAGGGTAGAGATCTTATCTTATTCCTCACAAAACCTCACACATTAGTAGCCGTTGAATAAATTTGTGTTGGATTGATTTAATATGGAATAGTTATTCAAGCTTCAGGCATCTCTGCAGGTATGCAGTAATTCAGTGACATAGCTCAGATTCCACAATCTAAATTTTATCCATTTCTCCATCTTATTGACTAATAAATGTTTATTATAAGCCATTGATGTTACTGATGGAAGAGTGGGCTAAACTTGAACACCATAGAGAATCAATGCTGTGATCATTTTTCCACTGTTTACTGTAACTTTGTTATTCTAGTGTCACAGACGCTTAAAGAGGGAGAAGGTTCTGAAGGGAACAATAATATTTATTTTCTGCTATCCATCAATGGAATCGGGAATTCTAAAAAGAGAGCATTTGATTTGCACGACTGTGATTTATTATTCACAGCTTCATCTCCCCCATCCCCACCTGCTTTTGCTGTGACCATGACAGTGAAGATTCTTCTCCTCCTGCTCTCACCTAGATAGTGGATGCTTTTTTTTTTTTTTTTAAGAAAAAAAAAAAAGAAATGTTGGGATTGAGAAACCTAAGTCTGATTTCAAAGAAAATTTAGGGCTGGAGATAGAAATTTGAAGGCATTATTATATAGACGGTATGCCAGGCCTTTACTTTAGACAGGCTGATTGTGCGAAGGAAGTGAGGTAGCTATATCAGAGACTATTACAGCTAGGGAGTAAATTTAAATAGGGAATAGAAAACATGGGAAGAGGAGGGTCAAGTAAAGCAGAAAGAGAAGAGAAAAGTTAGAAGAATTTCACCGATGCTGAGTAAAGAAAGTTATAACAAGGATGGTTATGTCAGTTGCTGCTGAGAATTTGAGAAAGATGAGGACTGAGGATTAACCATTAGATTTGAAACATGGAGAACATAGGTGACCAAGACAAGAGTGGTTTCATTGGAGGGGTGGGGACATATACCGGATTGGATTGGGTTCTAGAGAAAATGAGAAATTAAGTAAGTGGCTATAGCTAAAAATAATTTCTACCATCTAAAACATATGTGTGTGCTACATTGTGTGTTAAAATCACAACACCAGTAATGAGAAATTTTCATAAACAATTGAAGGGAGACAAAGTATATTACAATGACTATTTCTTGTGAGCTCCAGCAGGCTCATTATTTAATCCAGTGACAGTTTTAAGCCAGGAAAACCACTTACATTATAGAATGTTCAATTGGGCTTAAATAAATGCTAATTCTCTTAGTTAAGCCCCTGATACTAATTCATTTATTTGCATCCTCTGGGGTGGGAGGAAGTATATATATATACACACACACACACACATATATATTGGATGGTAATCTAGAGTAGGACAGATTGGACATATCTGTGTGCAAGTCCTAACTTCGCTGTTCAGTAGCTTTTTGACCCTGGCAAGATACCTAATTCTTCTAAGCCTGTTTTCTCAAAGATAAAGTGTGGATGATAATGATATGAGGATAAAATAAGATAATGTGTCTAAAGTGCTTAGTATGGTACCTGGCACGTAGTAAGGGATCAGTAAATGGGAGCAATTTTGTATTTCAGTGATTACTGTCTTGTTCTTGAATGAGGCACAAATGAAATACCTGCAATTTAGTAACTAGAAGTCGGCTCTTAAAAAAAAAAAATGAAGAAAGAAAGAGAAAATGAGATGCCAAAGAGTAAGCCATGCCTTGTAAGCCACAGTGTTTGGTTCATGTCATTCTGAATTTGTTAATTTCTCTTTGTTATTTCCTCAACTTTGTGAAGTTGTGTAAGCATAGTAGTTAAGACTGCAAGCTCTAGTGAGCACATTTGTAATCTCCTTTTCCCAAATTTACCTGGATATTTCAGTTCTATCTTCCTATCCTTTCCAGTCCAGTCACCTTTGCTAGTAATAATAGCTAACATGTATTGAATTCTTCCTGGACACCAAGCACTGTTTTAAACACATTACAACTATTAACTCACTCAAATATCACAGCCCAAGGAACAAAGCACCATTTTTACCTCCATTTATTCAGATGAGGAAACTGAGGCACAGAGAGATTCAATAACTAGCCCTAAAACACAGCTGGTTAGTGGTGGAGCTGGAATTCAATCCTAGGCAGACTGACTATACAGATTGCACTCTTAACCATTTTATCCTCTTTCCACTTAGGGCTATAAGATTGGTTTTAAATTGTCACAGCTTTTCTATGGTGCAGTTATAGACCCATCAGTGGTCTGTAATTTGTGTTGACTGTCTAGGCTTCACATCCTTCCTTTATCCACTGGCTGCTAAAGACCACATTAGTTAAGTTCATGAAAACATTGGAAAAACAGTGATCTGATTGTCTTGATCAACTATAGATTCTAATCATTAAAATACAAAGTTTGGGGAAGCGGCTGTGGCTCAATCAGTAGGGCTCCCGTTTACCATATGGGAGGCCCCAGGTTCGATTCCCAGGGCCTCCTGGTGAAGGCAAGCCCGCCTGCACGGCGTGGTTAGCTGACCCAGCGAGCACAAGCAACAAGGGGGGGGATAAATGAATAAATAAATAAAATCTTAAAAAAAAAAAAAAAAATACAAAGTTTGAGAATCAGGTACTTTGGCCAAAGGAGGAAGAGGTATTTTTATCCTGTCTAAAAAGTTCTCACATGCTTGGCATGAAAGCTAAATTAAGCCCTGCATTGGGTAAAATTATAAACATGCTGTCTGATTCCGATGAGTAAGTGTCTATAAATAGAACAGTGGGAATACATGGCCTTAATGGCATGGCTTCTTATTTCCTATGTAAGTTAGCTCACCAAATGTGATCATTTCCATCTGACATAAACTCTCATTCCCAGAAGAGCACATTGAAGGGTTCAGTACATGATGCATAACAACCAAGAATGCCCTTTTCTTCAACATGGTGATTTTTTTTTTTTTTTTTTTTGCCCCCGTTCTATATCCAGCAGTTAGTACTAAGGTTTGAAACCCTTAGTTACAGAACAAAGTGGCTTAGCAGTAATCGAGCTGTGTGAGGCTAAGAGAAGAATAATGAACATTCCCTACAAGCTTCCTGCTTAGATGCAGGTGCAGATATCAGGAGGTCATGAATAATGCATGACATGCAGATTAGGCAGTGGTTTCTCCTACTGGGGTTTTGACTTTGCTACCTGCCTGCCTGCTGAAAACGTAGGAAGCTATATGTGGAAATAAGGTAGGCGGTGGCAAAAAGTATCACAGTTTAAAGGCTGAACTCACACCCAAAAAATTGCATATCCTTTAGAAGTAAAAATTGGGGGGCGGGGGTGGTGGTGACTGAAATGCAAACCAATTAATAATGGTCTACTTTATCTGATGGAGTAAACTCCAGGTTATAATTTTTCTCACTTTGGGGGAAAAAACGAAAAACTTTCTTGGTTTACCTTTTTTATTTAAGGAAGATGAGAATTATTTGGTCATAAAATATAACTCAGGAATTCTTTGAATACTACTATGAATGTCCTAAAACCATTATAGAAACTTTCCACTTATGGTTTTTGATGTGCAGGTCAATGAAATTTTAGTAAAAGATACCAATGCTTAGAGAATGTTGTGATTATGTATTTAAACAGTCCTATTTTCCCCCACTAATGAATCCAATGAGCAGCATTAGTAAAATACTCCTACCATCAAACTTCACCTGGTAGTGTTATCGTGATGAATAGAAATACAGTTTATTTTTTCTACTCTGATTAAGGAGGGGGCAATAAAAGAGGGAGATGTTTAAAAGCTGTAGAGCTACTTAAAGAAGAGCCATGAATACTGGGGGCCGATTATTCAAAATTTTACTTAGGCTTTAGGACTATGACACCCCAGTGGGGGTATAGGAAAGTGCAGGAGGATTTCTTGCATTTTCTCTTAGTTCAGGGGGGTTAACTGGGGAGAAATTTTTTTGGCTCAGATTTCCATTTTGAGGATTATATTACATATAGATAGAGAGAAACAGCAAACAAAAAAGGCAAAAAAATGAAATGTCTTATGCAAAAAAAAAAAAAATACTTTTTGGTTAATTCTTATGCATTTTTATTGCATGGTTTTTCTTTCACTCCCTAATTTGGCTTTCATTTTTAGCTGAGTCTGTCATTTCCACTAGGCCCCAGTCTGGCCAGATGCCAAGACCAACAGGTGATCCTTGTAGCTGCAGAACAGCAGGAAGTGGGCCGAGCTTGAATGAGACAGTTCACCAGAGGGGCTGCCTGGCCTCCCTCCATCTTCCTGCATAATTATCACCCCCTCCCCCATGCCGAGCAGAAAATCTGCCCTGAGCAGCTCAGCTGCAGCAGCCATTGAGAAGCGCTGTGAGGAAAAGAATGTTAATAAGGGATGTTGGAAGAAATCAGCCTTTCTGTAAAGTGCACTCTGACTCTGGATTTACACAAAGGCTGAGGCTGGCGCTTCTGGGGAGCTAGAACCGTAATATCTGTTTTGAAATGATTTTCACTTGCTTTGTTCAACAGCTATGGCTTTGAATGACCCTTGGAGCTGTTGGTTCTAACTCGACTTTAAGACCAGTTTAAAATCCCTATTTTCTTTCTTTCTGAGGAATAAATAGTGAAGATAACACAAGCTAAAAGACAGCCTTGATCTCACAAATCCCAGGGAAGATAGACCAAAGGGAAAGTTGGCAACAAGGAAGCAGGAACTAGGGCATATTATTTTGCCAATTAGGGACCCACCAAGAGTTGGAGGTTCAGCACCTAGCCCCTGATTGGAAGATACCAGCAGTTCCTGGAAGCCCTAAACTATTTCCAGTGGCTGTATCCAACCCTGGAATCTCATAAAACAGCATATCCTTCACCTCCCCATTCTCTGGTTCAAGTTTAGGATTAGCACTGGCTTTCTTAAAGCCTACCAGTAGAGCTGCACTTCTAGAGTCCTTGCTGCTCAAAATAGTTGCTTACCCATCCTTCTGCCCCCATCACCATACTTGCTTTTCTTTGTACATTTGGGTAAAGTTATTTTATTCCCTAAGGTTTTAAATTTGAAAATTATCTAGGTGAGCATGCAGGCAGACTGTGTCTGTCCTGCCTTACATTGTCCACCCCTCACAGTAGGAGCTGGTACCAAAGAGGGCTCCTTTGCGGCAGACACCATACCTTATGTGACTTTGACACCCACCCTTTTACCTGGCAGATTAGGTTTTGAGTAACTTTCTGTTGGACTGAATGAATCAGTCAATCAATAAAAGCTGGTGGTCCTGCTTCAGGGGTCCTCGCAATGAACACAGTGAACGTAACATGAAGAAATTCATGTTATTTTCAGGGAAGGAAGAAGAGAGAGACACAGGCTTGCAGGCATAGGAACCTAATTGCAATCATTTACTAAGAGGTGACCAAGCTCTGTGGGGGCGGGGGAGTATTTAAGCAAATCTAAAAGAGGTTAATTTTTAAACTAGGTGCCTTTTTTTTTCTTTTCACTTGCCATTGGGAATGTGCCTCTTTAATGACTGGATTACTTTCATCTGCTTGCAGGGTTCATCCATCCCCAGTATCAAGGGTCCGGGGAAATCGAATGAATAATCAGAAATTTTCTTGGTAAGTACGCAGTCTAAATTATGAGTATTTAAAAGTCTTATGGGATATTTTCATAGGCCTGTGTTAAAACCAAGAGAAGAATTCCCACTTTTCTACAGAACTGGAATATATTTCTACTAACTGGAATATGCAGGCTCCTTTTGCTTTGGACAATTCTGAATAAACGCTGATGGAGTCATTTTCCAGACCAGACTTTTCGATCACCAAAAACTGGGGGTGTACTAACTTTTCCTAACAGATATGCTGTATTTCCCAGGTTTATCAACTATTTGTCACATTGTTAGAGAATCCTGCCCCCCCCCACCTTTTTGGGACGCTACTACAGGCTTCTTAATGAGATTTAGACAATAACCCAGATTTTTCTCAGTTTCAGTCCTAATTTATGAAGATTTTTGCAGTTACTCTATTATTAAATTAGCGATGACTATTTTTAGATCTTGCAGTTACTCTATTATTAAATTAGACTGACCTTAGCCTTAAATATCCAAGGATTTTAAAAAAAAAATTTTAACTGACTCTAGTTCTTAAACAAAGATATAGGTGGAATTTATCAGAAACAACCTGAAAAGCTATTTTAACCATGAAACACTGATTATCCATGGGTTTTTTTTTTTTTTTTTTTTTTTTTTCTTTGAGGTACTGGGCCAGGGATTGAACCCGGAACCTCGTATGAGGGAAGCTGGCGCTCATCCACTGAGCCGCATCAGCAACCCTGAGTTGGTTTTTCATTTGTTTGTTTGCTTTTGTTGTTTTTGTTTTTAGGAGGTAACGGGAGCCAAACCCGGGACCTCCCATTTGGGAAGTGGGCGCTCAACAGCTTGAGCCACATCCGCTCCCGATTATGGACTCTTGGAGGAGACAACTTAAAGTAACATTTTAACAGATTTTTCATGTGAAACAAACAAAAAAACATAAGTTCAAAACCGTTATTTTTTGCATTACTCCATTCCACAAACACTAACTCTTTGACACATAATGTATCTGCAAAAAAACAAGAAGAGAAAATGAAGAAATAAAAAAGGAAAAGAGAAAATTGAACCATCTACCTCATTACTTGAGAGAGGAATGAAAATGCACAAATCTCCATTTTTCCTCGTTGAATTGTGCTTAGAATGGGATTTTGATGAAAAACTATGGCTTTGTTTTCAAGTATGGAAATATGATTTCCAAAGATTGAGCTTCCAAATTAATTTTATACTGAAGTCAGGATTATTTTTAGACACAAAATAATGATACTTTGAATTTGAATAGTGCCTAATCAGCTCACCTCCTTTCCACCATTAAATCTAATTAACCCTCACAATAGCTTGGTGATGTTGTTAAATATTATGATTTTCTTTTTCACAGAGAGGGAAATGGAGCACAGAGGATGCAGCCATTTGCTTACACGCTGCCCAGAATCTGGGGCAGCCGCATTCATGGTTTCCCACAATCACTAGAGCATCTTGTTCTCTGACAAACCTAGAAAGCTGAGGGAATAATGATGAGGGGATGGTCATTACATGAAAGTAAGGGGAGAAATCAGGCCTAAGTCTTGGCAGGATGGAATTTATATCCCTGCTCAGTACAAGGCATCTTCTGCTAAAGAAACTTCACTACATAAAGAGGATATAAAAGGCTCAAGTTAGCAACATAAGCTAATGGATAGAATACCTGTCAATCAAAAGATCCAGTTTCTGAAACTTGTTTCTCAGTGGCTTAATGTGAAACACTGAGTAAATAACAAATTCTCTTCTCTTCACTTTTCCTTTCTGGAATATTGGAGTAACAATAATTTGATCCTGCATAATTCATGGCATACATATTATTTGGTTAGTAAGTTTAAACCACTTATCTCCAGAGAAGTGACCCATGAAAAATAAAACGGAGTTTTGCTACTGGCTTTGAGAAAATTCAACTTTTATTTATTCACAACATTATTTACATTCCCAGGCACTGTAAAGAGCACTAGATTAGAAAGATTAAACAAACAAAACATGATTTCTGCCCTCCAGGGACTAATTGTCTTACGGGGGATCTGTATGTGTGCATGGGTGTGTTTGTATGTGCATGTCATCACGCACACTCTCACATGTATAATATTTAATATATATCACACAAACACATAATATATAATAAAGTACAGATAATGCTCTAAGGAGATGTGTTTTTAGTATAGTATTCAAAGGGAGGAGTTACCAGCTCTATTTAAGGCCACTTTAAGTGTGGGTACGTACAGAAGAGGGAAAGTATAAAGGAAGGAAGGGAACTGGGGGACTGCCAGAAAATCCATCCCAGAGAAAGTTTGTGAGTAAAGACCTAGAAGTAGTAGGAGATCATAAAGCACAGACGTGAGATAGTGCTTTCTTTGTAGACCGAAACACACATGCAAAGACCTGGAGATACTCCTAAATTTTCTATTGTAGGAGCATACATCAACTTAATATGCATACTTTATTTGGTCATGAGTTAGCTAAAATTTCTATTATGTGTTCTAAATTGAGTCTTCCTTAAGTAAATAAATACTCTGTGGCTGATGTATGAAAATATATCAACCTAGGCTAGGAATAAGTCCAGTGAATCATGCAGTACCTGCATCTAGTGAAGTGATAAACACTATTGAAAATCTAGGAAGGTTCGGAAAGTGCAGATATCTTGTTAGCAGTGGAGATGAAGGAAGAGTGATGGTTGCTCTCCCCAAAATAGAAGCTTGGGATGATTTATTAAAACTAGATGTCAAGTTCAACACTAGCATGGCTCTCTCTAGCTTGAGTTAGATCTATAAGCACTACACATGAGAATTAAAGCTGGGTTAGAAAATGCTCCAACAAGTTAGAAGTATTGTTTATCAAGTTAGATTAAATCTCAGTAAAAGATGAAAATGCCTTGAAGCATTAAGTTATGCATAGGATATGTGTGGCAATTGGTAGTTGTGAATATAAGTGATTGTGATAGAACTACTGAACTAGTCTTTATTGTTGAGTAAAAATTATTTAAAACTTTTAAGTAGTGTTTTTCTTTCACAATGTTAAAATGAGACGGGGTATCAGCTGGCCTCAGTCATGGGGCAACATTGCCTCTAGAGCTGAAGAAATGTGTGGAAACAATGTCTTCAATTCAGACAAAACCTGCTAATATGGAAAGAAAATGTCGGAACAAATATATTCAGGGAGGAAATGAGAGTGCCTGGGTTTAAGGGCTCCAGTGACAGATGACAGAGCCAAGTTTGCTATAACTATCTGCTAGCTCCCAGAGATTAAAAAATGGCAAAAAGAATTTCTTGCAGGATATATTAGCAACTCAGTAGAGGATGTCATCTCATTGGATGGCTCATTTAATATTCAATCAAAGGTAGTTTATCAGTCAGGTTCTCCAGAGAAATAGAACCAATAGGATATGTGTGTATTAAGAGATTTATTATAGGGAACTGGTTCATGCCATTGTAGGGGCTGGCAGGTCTGAATTCCGTAGGACAGGCCAGAGGCTAGAAATTTCTGTAAGATTAATGTTGGAGGCTTATGTTGGAATTCCTTAGACTGGAAACTTAGGAAAGAGTGGAGGTTGTAGCCTTGAAGCAGAATTCTTCTGAATTCTCCCTCTTAAGATTGCCAAGTGATTGGATAAGGCCCACCCACATCATCTAGGGCAACCTTTACTTAAGGTCAACTCATTATAGATACTAATTCCATCTTCCAAAGATCTCCTTGGGACAAGTAGGCCAGTGTTTGACCAAACAACTGCTCCCCATACCCAGGCATGTTCACATATGCAATTAACCATCACAGGTAGTTATCCAGGACAGACATGAACTCTGTCCATCTAAATGCCTTTACCTCAGTGCTGCATGTAGAAATACGCACAGATTTGAGGATTCATGATGCCTTTGGGGTTTTGTGAATTTTATTTTTTTCTTTCATTCATCATATCTTCCCTCCTTCCTTTACCATTGACCCTAAATAGAGGGGAGCATGCCTTCCTTTGTCCTATACTCATACATAACCTTTTTAGAGAACTTCCTTCTTGTATCTGTTAGCACAAGGAAAAATACTTTCCTCCATTTAGGGAGAAATACCATATTAGAGCCTTGAATATGAAGTCAGACCTTTATTCTTTACAGATCTTTCTGCAGAAGCTGTTAAATTCTGGTATCAAATCCACAGAGTGGCTCATTCCAAGTCATCTTCTTGACTGTTTTATCCCCAAAGATTTATTTGGAATCTGGAAACCGTGTATTTAGAGTCTGTGGACAGGACAGGGAAGGGTTTGGTGTGGATTATTTGTGGACTGAACAATGGAGTTGATTTAAAGCTTCAGAAATTTCCAAGATCACCATGAGAATTCTCCAGACATACGTATTTATATGTGGGCCATCTTCAGCTTTGCACTTTTTTCTCTCCTCCCCATCCCTCCTCTTCCCTGCTTCATCCTAAAGTTTTAAAGGACTTAGGCATATGTTGTTGCTGTCGTTGATGGTGGTGATGGCTGTTGTGCTCTGCACCCAAAACATCTTTCTAGGGCTATGATGTAGCAGTGGTATGGGTATCTCATATATTTTATGGACTATTTACATGATGGCGTAGAAGATAAGGCGTTATTCACAGAAAATCATCGTGAAAATAGAATAGTTTCTTTAACCAATTGGATGCTGCCACCACCAGTCACAGTTGTGATCTATTTCTTAACAATATGCCTGAAATTGTAGGTAGCTGTAAACAAGCAAAGATCCATTTTATTAGTGTCTATGTAAATTATGATGCATTCTGTATGTGAATCACATTCCCATTGGGATGTGAAAATTTTCTGTTTTATAGATTTCTGTGGAGGGCTTGGAAGAGCCTTTTTCCCACTTTGATGCTTTTATTGTTGGATATATGGCCACAATAAACTTAAAATATTTATATGCAAATGTTAGATATGAATTCATGGATCTTTTTGAGGGATACAGCCAGTATTGAGTTTTGTCATAAAAATAAGAGCATTTCTTCTTGTTTAAACATTTAACCTTAGTAGAGGGAGGCACTGAAGTTGTTGCTATTGGAAACCTCTCAGAAAGCTGACATAGGACAAAACTAGACTGAGCATTTAAGAGGGGACAGAGCATTTCCAAATGTAGTAGTCATCAATTTCAGGGCTGTAAAGGATATTTAAAGATCATCAAGTTCAGTTAAACCTCCTCATTTTACATTTGTGGAAATGGAGGCCCAAAACCAAAAATGTTATGTGTCAGAGCTGGTTATAAACCCTGGTCTCTGGACACTTGTCCAGTAGTCCACCAGTACCTGACAGATACCTACCTTTGTGTAGAGTAAGAGAAATGCTGGAGATTAAATAAAAGGGTGTTTCAGTTTGCTAGGCTGCTGAAATGCAATACACCAGAAATAGATTGGCTTTTACAGTGGGGATATATTAACTTAATAAGCTTATGGTTCTGAGACCGTGAAAATGTCCAAATCAAGGCATCATCAGGGGCTGCTCTGTCCCCAGTGCTTGGCTGTAGTGATCGTGGACTCCTCTGTCACATGGCAAGGCACATGGTGGCATCTGCTGGTCTCTCCTTTCTCTTCCAGGTTTTCCTGCTTTCAGCCTCTGGCCTCAGTGGCTTTCTTTTAGATTGTGTGGCTCTCTCTCTCTCTCTCTCTCCATATTCATCCCATTTACAAAGGACTCCAGTTAAGAGGATTAAGACCCACCCTGGGCCATGCTTTACTGAAGTAAACTAATCAAAGGCCCTTAACTGAAGTAATCTAATCAAAAGGCCCCACCCACAGTAGGTTCACACCCACAGGAACTGACCAGCTTTAAGAACCTGATTTTCTGGGGGTCCATCCAGCTTCAAACCATCACAACGGGATATTTAATCATTAAGACTTTTGTCCGAAAAATTGCCATTCAATTGATTTTATGGTGGGAGAGAAAGGAGAAATAGGATAGGCCTAATTTTACATCATTGCCCACACTAATATCTGACAGCTTCGCCCTGCCACAGTGATTACTCATCATCATGCAGATCCTTGCACACTCATATCTAGAGATAAGATTGATTATATTCTAATTATCGAAGAATCCCACTGTCTTCCTTCTTGACCCACAAGACAGAAATTATGATACTATGTGTGTACTTTTAATATATGAAACATCTAGTTCTCTGAATGCCTGGTCTTCACAAAATTTTAAAGCCATACATGTTACTAAAGCATACAGCTTAGCAAATAACAAGCAGCAGGAGGTTGCCTTAAAATTTTTTTGGAAACATGCTCTCTCCAATGTTTGGTAACAAGAGATTCAGAAAATGGGCTGTAGTAGTTGTAATCATAGACCAGTTTACATGTTCTCTGTATGCATACTGAATTCCAATGAAAAGAAGTGCCTCCAGGGTGTTACTATATTTTAAATCCCTCCAAAACCAAATGTTATAATATAGTGACTGCTAGTAAATTGTTTAATTACTCCATCCACCTCCTCAAATTTAGCTTGGTTACAATTATGTATACTTAAAATGGGTATACAGTCTTTAAAATTGAACTTATTGTAGAACATTAGTCTGATTTTCTTGATAAACTCTTTATTACCCTGAATTTTATCAAGAAAGCTCCATGATAAATGTCTTTCACATTCCTGTAAGCATCAACTGATTTTGTCTCTTGTATTGCTTTAGTTACAGTAAAGATGATTTGGGGGAAAAAATCAAGGTAGGTTATTTTCTGCAATTATTTTCTTAATTATAGGAGAATCAGGCTATACTGAGCCATAAAGATCACCACTTCTATAAGACATTTTTTTTGTTAAAGTCCATGAGCATTTTGTTTCTACCAGCCTGCTGCTTAGATCCGTGTTAGTTCCTTATGGAAACTCTGACATATGCATCTGTAGGACATGTCAGTATATTCTCTGTTGATTCTCAGCATCATCCCAGCACTATAGCCAGATGTGGTGCTATCCTCGGATAAAATATCTGTATTGTAGTAACTAATTTTAGCATGACTTAAAAGATATTAGTTCAGTATTCAAAATACCTTGTCAGTAATTTTGTGATTTACTATTTATAGATTGATTTTTATGAATCCATACAGTTGGGCATAATGGTTTACTCTGGGAAAGCTACGTACATTATAGCTTTTTAAAGAGCTTTTTAAAAAAGTAAACTTTATTTCAACTTGAAAAAATAATGGACAAAAGGCTGCTTAAAAATTATGGAAGCATTACTTAAAAAAAAAGTTTTGTCCAGGCACATTTATCTTATTTAATCCTAAAAACAAACTCAGTTATTTCTCCAGTGTTCAGAAAGAAAGATAAATGAGCACAGATTGGTTAAATGAAATGACCAAGGTCTCCTTCTTAATGAAAAAAAAAAAATTCTTGGTCATATTCATAGCTCATAAAACTAAGTCCCATATTCTTTTTTGACCTTTAGCACTGATATAGTACATTCTTTGCCTTTGCTACAAAAATATTACAATATCACTATTAACTATAGTCCAGTCTATAAGTTACATTAGTTGTATTTTCCCTCATATCACCATATTCTTAACACCTTGTAATAGATGAACATTCTTGTATTTATATTATTAACCGCAATCCTCATCTACCACCGAAATCACTGTTACACAGTCCCTAGAGTGTCCTCCAGTTGTCTTTCAATTAACATTAACCTCCCTAGACTACCTCTTTCACCCACAATCACATTTATAAATCAGCAATGTTAGCTATACTCATTATAATGTGCTACAATCAACTCTAGTATCCATTTCCACATATTTACAATCGACCTTATTAGACATTCTACATATATATTCAGTATCAGCTCCCCATTCTCAACCCATGTTCTGTCTCCTACTACCTAGTCTATAGTTTAACTCCATAAATTTACTCATCGTATTTAGTTCATATCAATGAGACCATACAACATTTGTCCTTTTGTGTCTGGCTTATTTCACTCAACATACTATCCTCAAGGTTCATCCATGTTCTCATGTGCTTCTCTGATTCATTTCTTCTTACAGCTGAATAGTATTCCATCGTGTATATATACCATATTTTGTTTATCCATTCATTGGTTGATGGGCTCTTAAGTTGTTTCCATCTTTTAGCAATTGTGAATAATGCCACTATGAACATTGGGAGGCAAATAACTATTTGCATCTTTGCTTTCAGTTCTTCTGACTATGGAGTTTGTTTGTTTTTTAAGATTTTTTTAAAAATTTACTTTATTTAGTTAGTTACTTAGTTATCCCCTCCCCTTGCCCAGTTGGTTGTCTCATCTGTTCTGCTCATTGTTTGCTTACCCTCTCCAGGGGGCACCAGGAACCGAACCCGGGACCTCCCACATGGGAGGCGAGTGCCCAACAGCCTGAGCCACATCCACTCCCCATGGGCTGCAGCATCTGCTGGCTTGTGGCATCTGCTCCTTTAGGCATCTGCTCATTGCGGTGGGTGCAGAGTCTAGCTTGTTGTGGCAGATGCACTGTCTGCTCGTCTTCTTTGGGAGGCACCGGGACCCGAACCCGGGACCTCCCATGTGGTAGGCAGGCACCCAAGTGGTTGAGCTACATCCACTTCCCAGCGACTATAAATTGCATAATGTAGATTATTCTCCACTGCAATCCCCTCCTCTGTAAACTTGTTCACAAGTAAACTTTAAAATAATGGTTGTGTTATAATGAAATACGAAGAGCAAGGGGATGTGAAGAGTCAATAAATGTGTCTTCATATCCCTTTTTCCAAACAAACTCCAAACCATGTGAGGCACTCAGAAAGCAATTTCTCTGGATTAGTGGTATATTGAATAATACAGGAAAAAACTCTTTCCCAATATTGAAGAATATATTTCTATGATAACAGCAATACTAGTCATACTATAATTAACATCAAGTTTAAGTAAAGATCTTATGTTATGCATATCTAGAGAAGACATATTCTTTCTTAGTCTTTCATAGTAATTTTCATTAGATATATTTGGACTAAAAAGTTGACAATCACTTTTAAATCATAGCTGTCTTCTAAGTGTATATTTGAAAGAATAGTGAATAAAGTTGGGACCCAATCACAAATCTTAATGCATTTGCAAAAGTGCTAGGACTGTTGTTCAGAGTAATTCATTTTATGGGGATTTCCTGCGAGAACACTCAGCGTGCCAGCAGTTTTGTTTTTGTTTTCATTTATCGGCCATACTCACAATGTCATCTTTCTAGCCACGGAGATTTCTCTAGATACACAAATGGAGAATGAACTAGCAATCTTAATATCAAGTATATTCTCACCTTACTATAATTTTTTCCAGTTGTTTACAAGATTTCCATTAAATTTCTTTGTAATTTTCCTAAAAGTGGTTATTTATTACATTTCCTGGTATATCGCTAGATTACCTAAGGTAGGACCAATAGCCTCATAATTAATGTATTTCTTTTAGTCAGTTTTAAGAGAGCAGTTGATGGTGTGTGGTGTATTTATTAAAAATTTTAAACCAATGCACTGCCACCCAGATTTTGGACACAGCTCCTCAGAGGCCCACATATTAGTAGCAGAAGGGCCAAGGACCCTGCCAGAATCCTGTTGACTTTTAACCATTATCTCTGTCTAAATGTTCATTTCATTTAGTCTTTTTTATCAAGTGGGATTCTTTTGTTGGAAGTAATGGAAACTGACTCTGGCCAACTTAAGCAAAAGGTAATTTATTAGAAACATATGAGATCCCAGAGTCAAAGGAGAAGGGGAGAAACTGGGTTTTATTTAGGAGCCACAGGAACTGGGGCATCACCGGGTACAGGGAGCAGGATTTAATATGCAGCCTCTCTAGGACAGGGCCAGAGTGAGCTGCTCCAGCTCCTTTGTGTCTGTTGCTCAGAATCACATACAGGAAGCCAAGGTAAGGTCCATCCCAGCCTGTGCCAGGTGCCCAGCCCTCGGCCAAGAGAGGGCAGGATGCCTTCATGGACAATCTGACTGTGCCCACGTGTAATGAGGAAGGGTTGTTTACCAAAAGGAAAAGAAGGTGTCAGTATCAAAAATGATGGAAAGGGTGTCCGGTAGATTAAAATAGAGCCACCACTGATCTTAATAACACTAGCACCATCAATTTGACCCCCTGTCCAGTGAACTAGAAGTTATCATTGACGACAGTAACTTTTCCAGAAATATGAGATTTAATGTTACTACTTTGAAGCCATAATATCTCATTATATTTTGGATGTTGAAGGTACTCCATCATTAATAACTAAAATATATGCCTTCTCTCAGGACTTACTCTTGGTTATTGGACAGTGAGAGCCTACAAAGGCTGCTTAGCCAAAATAGACCCCATTCTCCTTGAAACTGAAAGTTTCTGATCCAAATCTCCTCAAACCCTTCATTTCCTTGGGAATCCTACTTTGAATCACATATTTTTAAATGCTGTATTTAAAGCCAAACATGTTATTATGATAAGATATGTAAAACAGAAAGCAGAGGGACCTCCTGTGAAACGCATAAAGCTTTTGTCACAAGGTTGGGTACTGTATCAATTTGTCACATGTACTTGATTAGTCTTTATAATCCCTACACTTCAGTTTTCTATTCAATGAATGAGGGGTATCTGACCCAAACTATGCAAATTAGGTCTTGTGAAGAATGCAAAAGAGATAATACTCGTCATAGTATCACCTTGAAAGAAAATGCTTCACACACCCTAGGTGTTAGCTCACAATCAAATTTTAACTTTACATCGAAGGAAATCTCTTTACTACCAACTAGCTGATTCTTTCACGCACCCAGCATTTATAATAGCCTCAAACAAGGCTGTGATTTACTTCAAATCTCTTGCGTTCTTTTTAACTCTGACAACTTAGAATCCTGAACAGTGGATTTATTTGAGTAGGACTGAGCTTTGATACATGATATAAACATGTGTTCAAGAAGGGGCACGTATTCCATCTGAACAGCCAGTTTACTTCTATTTCTCAGACCAATTAAATCTGAAGAATAATTCTCTCTGTATGTTCTCAGTTTTGTGTAATAATTAAATCTCTTCTTCCATCCTATAATGTATTTGGAGCACCTTGATAAATGTACACATTGGGTTACATTCTATAGAAAAGAAATGATTTAAATCACCCATTGAATTAAATTAATGATACTGGAAAGTAAAACTCTCTCCTGTTCCATCTATTTTCACATTCCTCTCCTCATTGCCTTTTTTTCCTCAGAGATTTGTAGAGAAAAAGGAACATTGTTTTTCTTAGAGTTTGCAGTGTATAGGTAGGAAGAAAGAAAGAAAATGCCTTTCTATTATTTTTTACTTTAGAACTGAATTATTTTGTACTCTTTAAAGAACCTGTAGTTTAACTGCAAGAATGGACTGATTTCTTAGAGTGAACGTGGCTTACAGTAATCTTTCCCAAACTGCACAGGCCATGAAGTATTTATTTGGGAGACGGAAGTAGGAAATTATATTGGAGTTAGGAAACAAAGGCCAAAGGCAACAACGTTGAGCATGGAAGAAAGTTGCTGCCACCTAGAGGTTAAGGTTGGTAACAAATTTTGAGTGTCTACTGTGAAGGCTTATGAAATTATCTTTAGCGTAGACATTGATGTAATATAATCTTAAAACTGAAATAGAGTTAGGTGGCTCTGTCTCTTCCTCTAGGTGGGACGAGACTCATTCAATCCTATAAGAATATATTCCCTCAACCCCACTGGTCTTATGCCAGTATTCCCCATGGCATTTTAATGACCCTAATGGGTTTTTCCTTTATTATTGATCACAGAAACTTAAGTCATTGGAAGGCATCATCCTGTACAATACTGTCTCAGTTATTTGGAAAAATCATCACTGTGGCTAATAGCGGCAGTCTTCTCCACAATCCAGGTTATCGCAGGGATTACCTCAGGAGCTAGCTAAAGTGGCCTTTCCCACAAAATGGTGTAGCTGGTGTTCTCTGGGATACACGTGGAGGCAGGTCGTAGGGAAACCTGTGGGATGAGGGCAGAGTGTCCAGGGAACATCACTGAGCAGACAGGAGTTGCTTCCTGTAGATAGCACGAACATTTCTATATTGTCTTGCCCGGACATTTTTTTTAATGAAATAGCCTTCCTCCTAAAGAAGTCTAGACAGTCAGAAATTCGGTGCTGCTACATTTGGTTGCTATGCTCACTTTTCAAGGCTGCCATATTGCACTGCGCTACGGGGAACTTTTGACATTGTATCCTCTGTGAAGGGGACCTCGTGGGGCATTAAAGCAAAACATATTGACAGGGAAAGGTGAGAAAACATGAAGAGAATGTGTGTGTGAGCTCACGTGTGCCTCCCTCTCCTCTCCTGAATGGGAGCCTTGATTGAATGTTGTTAGTTGTGATGGTGGTTTTCAGAGGGAAAAGGGTTTTAAGAAATATCAGAAGGTATCAGCAATACTTTTTAGAAAACAAGGCTAGCAATCAGAGTGTTCCTTGTTTCCTTTAAGCCTACCACTTCCTTAGAATGCAATAGCTGGATCTCTTCTCTGCCTAGCTGCCTTCTGGTCTCCTACCTGTTTGCCATTTTTATTCTTTCTCCTTACGTGTATTTAGCTGACAATTTAAAAATTGAGATTTGATGTCACTTACAATCCTGATCACTTTTTAAATTGCCAGGTCCCAAGAAAAGTTATCATTTCTTTTACTCGATAGCGTTCTTTTCCAGAACATGTATCTGTTCATTCATTTGTTCCTTCGTTTAGTGAAACGATTGAGCCTGCTGTGATCCAGCTGCTTTTCTGTACTCTGGGGCCACTGCAGTTTACAAGACGTGCAAGGCCTCTGCTCTCACGGAGCTTACCATGTAGCAGAGTAAAAGAGACAACTGGCAAGTGTCCGTAGTAAGGAGTGCTGCAAAGAAAATGTAACAGGCATGGGTTAGGAAATGACTGGAAACCAATCCAAGGGGCTGATCAGGAAAAGCCTCTTTAAGGAACTGGCATGGAAGAAGGAGCCCCAGACCTTGTGAGGGTCTCGGGGAAATTATTCTAAATGGTGGAAACAACTCACACAGTGGCCCTAAGATGGAAACAAACTTGGCGAATTCAAAGAACAGAAAAATGTGCATGAGGGAGAGGGTGAAAGGAGATATTGTCAGAGAGGTTGGCAGGATCAGGCATAGGGCCTGTGGTCTGGGTGTAACCAGACCCATGATCCGATTTCTATTTCTAAGGCTGACTCTGGCTGCTCTGCCGAGAAAGGACTATACAAGCGAAGCAGGGAAATGAGTCAGGAGGCTGAGGCTGAGGCTGTGGATGAGGGAAGAGCTTAGACTGGAGTGGTCTTGGTGGAAGGAGAGAATTGGATGAAACAGTTGATGAAGACAATGTCCACAGTGTATTTGCTTATTATATATGGAGGGGAATGAAGGTAAGAGGAAATGGGTGACTCCTACTTTTTGTCTAAAGCAACTGGTGGGTGTGGTTGGGAGCTTAAAGGAGAGGAGAGGCTATAGATACAAATCTGGACACCATAGTGTGTGTGTGCATGTGTGATGATAAGGGACATATCCCCCAAACCTGATCTTATTCCCCATCCCCACAATCACTCAAGCCAGAAACTTCATTGTAACCCCAGCAGTGTCAAAACTAGCATCCATTTGATCATCCAAGTCAAGCATTCTCCTCAATAATTCTTGGCAGTGTTGCCTCTTCATCCCACATGCCCTCACCTTCTCTTGCCTGAAATATTACACCAAACTCCTAACTGGTCTCCTTGGATTCAGCCTCTTTCTACTCCTCCCCCCAAATCCAATCTTCCCCATGACAACAGTGATCTTTATAAAATGCAAATAGGATTGCCCCTCTCTCTAAAACTCTGCAGATCTTTTAGAAGCCCAAAGCCCTAGAATAATTTATGAGGCTCTTTGCAAGCTGACTCTTTTCCTCCATTCCTACCTCCCTATCCATAAATTTTCCCAGCCTCCATGGACCCTAAGTTCAACCACACCGAACTTGTTACAGTCGCCAGAACATTTGTTATGCTTCAAAACACCTTGATCATCAAGGAAGCTAATTTGGGAATATTCCAGTTAAGAATTCTCTTCTGTGCAAAGACTTCCTTGCAATCCCCCATGCCCTCAGCCTCTTCTTCCTCCCTGATCCACTACCACTGCATGCACCAAATTATCACCTTTCACATGACTCATGACCAGTAGTCATCATTTGTTTGCCTGTGTGTAATGATCTCTCCATCTTCTTGATCTTAAGACCTAGACCCTCCAGTGAGAGGAACATTTTTTTCCTAGCTTCAAGCCCGTAGTACAGCATCCTCGGGGCTTCACTGAGAGAATGAATGTATTTCTTTCAAAGTCCACATTTTGTAGGTGGGAAAACTGAGGCCCAGGCTTGTTATCCAAGTTTGCACAATTAATAAGAGCTAGGATTAGAACCTGTGTCTCCTGACTTTGCTGGGTTTGCTACCACTTTTTCACATCTGTTTCCTGTTCCTTACTCCACTGTGTTAACAAAAATAGAAATATTAAAATTCCAAAGGCAATGACAATTTTTTTTTTCAAGTTAGAAACATCTTTTAAACATTGGTTACATCATCTCTGCCCTCTCTGGGTTTGTAATTTTTATACTTGACAAAATGGTTGGAGGATTGATGATATAATACTGACCTCAACTTCAGAAGCCATGGGTTTTAGGTCCAATTCTATCACTCTCTAATTATGTGATCAGGGCCCCACATACCTGCCCTTGCCTCTCTATTTCACTGGGATAATGTGAAAATAAATGGAAGAGAGTATGTAGGAAAGGACTTTTATGCTGTAGAAATCAAAATATTACAAAATGCTTCAGTGATGTTATTTGGCACTGGTCACTTTTTTTCTCTTAACCTTCTTTATTGATGCTTTTTAAAAAGTACTTGATAGCTTTCCTTTTCTCTTCTTGTTGCCACAAAACCAGGAGTATCATAAAAGATTAAGATTCCAATTCTTACCTCCACCTGAATTTTATACTGCCTTCCCTCTGATCCACTTGACCCCAAATTTAATTATCAGGCTTATATTAACACCCTGTCTCTTTGCTTTCTTCCCTCCTTGCAGTTTTTCATGGCTGAGTGAATAGAGCTTGATTAATAAAAGCTTGCCCTTTTATATTTCCTTGTAATTAGTCCAATAAAAAGGGATCACGTCCTGGATGGGCTTTGTGTTAGTCTTTTTTTTTTTTTTTTTAAAGTCTTTGTCCTTTATGTGAGCTAATTCCATGCCTTTTTTGTTTCTTGTCTATTTTAATAGATTTGAAAATCAACCTTGTAGGTAATTTTTAATTGCCATGCCTTCAAAGTCACAAACACCCTCAAACTTTGCAACCCTGGAAAAAGGATTTGGGGCAAGATTTAAGTGCTGGTTCTGTAGTTTAATGGGATTAAGATATATGGCATTCTCACGTGAACAAAGAGTATCTTTTGCTTTTTAATCTATTAGCCAGCTCAGTTACTACTAGGTAATGTAAAGACATGGTTTAGCAGTTTAAACATTTAAAAACAAGCTACTGTTAATTTTTCTATTAGGTATTTTAGAAGTAATTCATAATGTCACATAAATTTAACAGTTTATTATTTCTTGAGTGCGCACTTGTGCTACTCAGGGTAGGAAATGCAGTTCTCTGTCTCTCTCATCTTTAGAAAGCTTATAATATGTCTGGGAAGGAAAAACTCAGCACCTGGAAAAACAGCAAACAGTTGAGAGCAATCCAGAGCAGAACCTTGGTACTGAAAAGGCCTAGCTTGCAAGGCCTTGGGGAATCACAAAATTCCTCAATATCACCATCCTTTAAATATGTTTGCAGCAGTAAATAAGAGAATAGCACATTTCCCGTGAAATGGAGGTGCTGGGTGACAGGCAAGGCTAACTCACCATCCCAGTGACTTTGGCCAACACTCCAGGTACGTGGCAGCACTACTCAAATTCAAGCTTTTGAAATAAGTAATAACGTGCGTATTGTGTCATACCCTACAGGGAAGAGGGAGATAAGACTGAGACAAGGCAGGCTTTGAAGAGAAAGACACTTTTGAGCAGTGCATTATAGAAATAGCTCGAGTTGCTTTGCCAGGAGAGAGCATGGACTTGGGGCAGCAGGGCAGAATGGGGCAGCAAATGCAATGAAGGCTAAAGGTGTGTGGAGAGTCCAACATGATTAGAAGGAAGGAATCTATGGAGTAGTAGTGAGATGGGATTTGAGAGTTAGGGTGAGGTGTGTGGTGAATGCTAGGAGGAGGAGAGGCAATAAGAAGCGGTAGATAATTGGCAGCCAGGGAATGTTTCAAGCAGGGGGTATTATCCATGAAAGCAGAGCAGAGGCAACTTGGAGTGAGGAGTGCTGGAAGCTGAGAATGCTAGCTAGCTTTTGTAATCAGCCTAGAGCAGTGGTTATCAGTTGGGGGTGATTTGGCTTCCCAGGGGACATTTGACAATTTCTGGAGACATTTTTTGTTTTCATGACTGGAGGTATCTAGCAAGTAAAAGCCAGAGATGCTGCTAAATATCCAACAGTACATAGGCCTTCCCACAACAAAGAATTATCTGGCCCAAAATGTTAATAGTTCTGCTCTGAGAAACCCTGGGCAGAAGATACTAAAACCTAGAAAAAATGGTATTCCAGTAGAGGAAATTGGTAAACTGGATGTAAGAAACACTATGAAGGAAATACTGGGAGAACTTGGTGATTGGTAGGATATGAAGGACGTGCAATGAGTGTAATTCTATAGGCAAAACATTTCTTCCAAAACATCAAGCCTAGGACAATGGCAACCATTGAAAGAACTGGCAAGGGAGGTGATAATAGTTGCTGAATTTTAAGTGGCACCATTCTTGAAAGTGTTGATCCATGTTCAAATGAAGACTTAAATCATTTATCTTTCCAAAAGCTAAGAAGCTGGGTCTCCCCAGACTCTTAGCAAGCTGTTGGCCCAGGGTCTCAGAGCACACAACCAAAAGGACCTCCTCTTGCCTTCAAAGACAAAACTCACTCTACGTCTGGCAAAAGTTCTTTTTCAGTGACCAGAGGAACCTTGATATTTCTTAATAAATGGGCTTTCTAATATCTGATCTTGAAGTTATGGCAAAGTTTGGCCACAACTGGCTCATTACTGAACTAAGGAAAGTGGGGAAGTCTGGTAAGTTGGTTCTTCTCATGCTTTGTTACCGGTGTTTACAGTTTGAGTCAAAACAGCAATTGTCAAAGGATAATGGTTTATGTTAGCTTTTTTTCCCCCTTTATTAGAGAAGTTGTGCATTTACAGAATAATCATGCATAAAACAAAGGATTCCCATACACCATCTGATCACCTACACATTGCATTGGGGTGGAATATTTGTTACAAATGATGATAGAATTTTTTTTTTAAGATTTATTTATTTACTTTATTTTTATTTATCCCTCTCTCCCAGATGGTTCTCTTGTCTGTCTGTCTGCTCATTGTTTGCTCACCTTCTCCAGGAGGCACCGGGAACCAAACCCAGGACCTAGTGCCCAGCGGCCTGAGCCACATCCGCTCCCCACGGACTGTGGTGTCATCTGGCTTGTGGCATCTGTTCGTTGTGGCGGGGGCGGTGTCTAGCTCATCTTCTTTAAGAGGCACTGGGACCCGAACCCAGGACCTCCCATGTGGTAGGCGGACGCCCAACTGGTTGAGCCACATCCTCTTCCTAGTATTTTCATAATGTGCATTGTGGTTACATGGATTTTTTTTTAAATTTCCATCTCTTACCATATTTCCAATCTTAACATTTCCCTTGTAATCACATTCAGGTATATTTTTCAAAGCTGTTAATTAAATCCACAATGTTGTGCTACCATCACCACCATCCATTACCAAAGCATTTCCATCATTTGGAGTAGGAACTTGTACATTTTAAGCTTTAACTTTCATTCAGGGGACTTCAACCGCCTGGTAACCTATATTCTAGAGTCTGACTTTGTCACTTTGCTTATTCTAATTGTTTCAAATCAGTGAGATCAAATAATATTTGTCCTTTTGTATCTGGCTTATTTCATTTAACATGACATCTTCAAGTATCAGGACCTCATTCCATCTTCTTTCCTTTTTTTTTTTTTTTTTGAGTTACCGGGGCCTGGGATTGACTCTGAGACCTCGTATGTGGGAAGCCCATGCTCGACCACTGAGCTATACCGGCAACCACTTCATTCCTTTTTATGGCTAGTAATATTCCATTGGATGTATAAACCACATTTAATTAATCTTTTCATCAGTTGATGGACATTTGGGCTGCTTCCATCTTTTGTCAATAGTGAATAATGCCTCTATGAACATCAGTGTGCAAATTCCTGTTCTTGTCCCTGCTTTCAGTTCTTTTGTATATATACCAAGTACAAGGGTTGCCAGGTCATAAGGTCATTCTAGCCTTAGCTTTCTGAGGAACCACCAAACTATCTTCCACAGCAGCTGCATCATTTTATATTGCCTCCAACAGTGAATAAATGTTCCTGTTACTCTGTATCCTCTCCAATATTTATTTTCCTTTTTTAAAAAAATAGCAGCCATTCTAAAGGGTATGAAATGGCATCTCATTGTGCTTTTGATTTGCATTTCCCTGATGTCTAATGATGTTGAGCATCGTTTCAGTGTTTTCCTGTCCATTTGCATATCTTCTTTGGAGAAATGTCTATTTGAGCCTTTTGATCATTTTCTAATTGGGTTGTTTGTCTTTTTGTTGTTAAGTTAAAGAATTTCTTTATATATTCTGTTTATTAAACCTTTATGAGATATCTGATTTTCAAGTATTTCCTCCCATTATATAGCAAAAAAGGTCTTTTTGCTTTCAAGATAAAGTCCTTTGAGGTGCAAATGTTTTTAATTTTGATGTTTTGATGAGGTCCCACTTATCAATTTTTTTCTTTTGTTTCTTGTGCTTTGGGTATAAAGTCTAAGAAACCAGTGCCTAACACATGGTCTTGAAGATGCTTCCCTGTATTTTCTTCTAGGAGTTTGATAGTTCTAGCCCTTATATTTAGGTCTTGATCCACTTTGAGTTGATTTTTGTATATGATGTGAGGTAGGGGTCCCGCCTCCTTTTTTTTTTTTTTTTCCCAAATGGAGATCCAGTTTTCCCAATACCATTTGTTGAAAAGACTGTCTTTCCCAATTTAATAGTCTTTGCCACCTTGTCAAAAATTAGTTGGCCATAAATGTGAGAGTTTATTTCTGAATTCAGTTCTATTCCATTGGTCTATATATCTGTCCTTGTGCCAGTACCATGCTGTTTTAATTACTATGGTTTTGTAATAAATTTTAAGATTAGAAAGTGTGAGTCCTCCAACTTAAT
Organism: Tolypeutes matacus; assembly: GCA_026826555.1. Classification (NCBI taxonomy): domain Eukaryota; kingdom Metazoa; phylum Chordata; class Mammalia; order Cingulata; family Chlamyphoridae; genus Tolypeutes; species Tolypeutes matacus. The sequence continues at coordinate 32,658,730 of JAKSZT010054334.1, forward strand.
ACTTCGTTTTCAAGATGACTTTAGCTATTTGGTGCCCCTACCCTTCCATATAAATTTGGTGATTGACTTTTCCATTTCTGCAACAAAGGTTGTTGGAAATTTGATTGGGATTGCCTTGAATCTATAAATTGCTTTAGGTAAGATTGATATCATAATGATATTTAGTCTTCTAATCCATGATCACAGAATGTCTACCATTTATTTAGTTAGGTCTTCTTTGATTTCTTCTAGCAATGTTTTGTAGGTTTCTGTGTACAAATTCTTTACACCCTTGGTTGAATTTATTCCTGGATATTTGAGTCTTTTATTTGTTATTTGTTATGGAGTGTTTTCCTTGATTTCTTCTTCTGTTTATTCATTGCTGTGGTCATGCCCAAATGAAGTGATTATAATCATTTTGCATTTAATGTTGCCCTAATCACTTTAGAATCTAGGCTATGTAGATGATCATCTCACCCATTTAATATTCATGTTATATACTCATCCCAGTGGAAATTTTCAGGATGTTGGTAGCTCTAAGAGCTAGAGTTTGATTATCAACCTTCAAATAAATATGTTGAGGCCTGTAGGAAGAAATTTTGCACTTTTTAAAAATTATTCTTTACTTAAGCTGTCAGTTTCATTATACTACTTTTTATCCTAAGAAATAGTATTTCTTAGTCATTCATTTGCTGTTTAGAAAAGAAAGACTGTAAGACTTTCAATAATTAAGGAAAAAGATAATCTGGATTAATAAAAAGCCTCAATTATAGTACATTTTAAAGATACATCTTTTCTTTAAGTAGCTACAGAAGCTTGAATCAACTGCCAAAATCTTTCCCAGTAACTTTACTTCTTGACTTAATTAAATAATTAAACAAGATTCCTTTTTACTTGATAGCCTCCTATTTACATTCAGAGTGATAAAGTTCTCCCAGACAATTTCTTCTATTACATTGTTTAAACGTCAACTCCCAAAAGAACGAGTTTGGAACTTCTTCTTTCAGGAAAATAGGAAGGTAAATTTCAGCCCAGACAGTCAGATGACCACCATGCTAATGGAGCCAGGGTATGAAAAAGCTGATAATAGTTTACTCTGTAGAAAATGATGGTCTAAGCAAATCTAGTGATTTAATTGGCCACAGAGGGAGATATGTAGCCTCTGGTATACTGAATGTGAATTTTTATTCTCCAATAATTTTAAGGCCTTTAAAACTGACCTGGGGTGAATAAATATAAAGAACAGAATAAGTCCAGGAAACTCTGAAAAGATTGCAGGCTTTGGGGTCCAGCTGCTACATTTATGGTGATGCAGTCTTGAGAGAGTCATCAAACTCCTCACCTTCGTTTTCCTCCGAGGTAAAATCCAACAAAATTCCCCTTTCACAGGGCTCAGCAGATTAATATTTAAATGTGTTAATTCAGGTCAAAGGCCTGGACAGAATAGGAGCATAAATTTAGTTATTATTTTTATTAAAATGCCAACTCCTGATGATCACCTTACTCACAGCCAATCATCTAAACATCATTTGTGTCTGACGTTGGCTTCTGCGTGAGTTATGTGATACCTGATGACAGAGGAAATCTGATACGGGATTAGAAATGGGCCCTGAAATCAATAACTTGCTCCCAGTCATGCCTGGTTATATATCGCTGGTAAATAATTCATCCTCTGGTGGTAGAGGTAAGTCTCCAAAGTGATTGTCTACAAATTCTTCACTTTCAACCCCTCCTGAAGCAATTTTTCCATTTCTCCTCAAAGAGAAAGAATGAAGTTGGTTTCACTGGAAAAGGGACAATGTACTTTGTTAGAACCACCAGTCAATATTTTACTTTCTTAGGCTTTGTATAGTTTTCACACAGTTTCATATATATCATTTCACTTATTCCTCATAATCACTTTATGAGATGTCTTGAGAGATATTATCATCTTAATTTTTAAAATGAGGAGAGGCAAAATAAGAGTAGGGGTTAAGGAATCAGCCTACTTACTTTCATATTCCACTTACCACATATTAACTGTGTAACCTTAGGAATGTTACTTTTGTACTCCATCTATAAAATGGGACTTGCTGATAATACCAGTCTCATAGAAATATTATGAGGATTAAATATGCTTATATATATAAATGCTAAGGACAGTGATTTCGCAAACTCAATAAATATTGACCATTATTATAAAAAGGAGGCAAAGTTACTTTACGTAGGGCCATAGCTAAATATGTAGCTAACATTAATTATCTTATTTATTAGCTAGAAAGTATTTTGATCTTTTTTTCAGATGATTAAATTGAGCCTGAGGTTAACTATGAAATAACAGCTAATCTTGACATCTCCACTATATCCTTCCATTCACTCCTCTTCACCTACCCTTTAAATTTTCATCTTCTCCAAAGTTCTATCTCATTCTGCATAATCTCCTCTTTGATGGTAAGAGCCTTCTTCATAGTTGAAGCCCCAACTCTTTGCTGATGACAGCTTGGATTGATCACTTACTTCTCTGGGTCCCCACCAAGTACAGTCAAGCCTCACTATTCACTGATTCCATATTTGTGAATTTGCCTGTTGCCAAATTTATTTGTAACCCCCAAATCAATACTTGCAGTGCTTTTCTGATGAGTCACAGACATGTGCCAAGTGGAGAAAACTGAGTCGCCTAACGTCCTTGTCAGAGGATGAGCAAGGCAATGCTCTACCTTCCTTCTTTTTTTTTTTTTTTTTTTTTTTTTTATTATGGGTAAAAATCAAAATTCTCACAATACATACAAACATTTGCAAAATGATATATAAATATAT
>JAKSZT010054334.1:32661904-32674722 GCA_026826555.1 Tolypeutes matacus
CCACCCTCAATGAACTTACACATCCTGGAGCCTTGCCACCAACCATAGACCACAGTTCACACTGTAGACCACACTCTCTCCCACTCAGTTCTTAGTGGTGTGTGCTGATTTAAAATGGCCTACATCCGTTGCCACAACAGTACTCAGGACAACCTCCAACTCCCAAAGAAGCCCCTGTATTTCAACTGCTCATCCCCTCCCTACCCCAAAAGTGTCAAGTGGCCACTGGCTCCACCTCATTGTTATAATTTCTACCTTCTTATTTTAGCTCTCACACTGTAAACAAGTGTCCTTTTCGTGGTATATTTAGTACTATGCTTTTCACATTTTTGTGCTTTTTCTTGGCGATTTCATTGTTTAAGATGACCACCAAGCGTAGCCCTGATATTCCTAAGCACAAGAAAGATGTGATGTGCCCAACAGAGAAAATACTTGTGTTAGATAAGCTTCATTCAGGCATGAGTTATAGTGCTGTTGGCCAAAGTTCAATGTTAATGAATCAACAATATATATTAAATATTATGTCTTTAAACAGAAACACAGAAAACAAGGGTTATATATTGATTGATGAAAATATTGTGACTAAAGGCTGCAGGAACCTAACCCTGTATTTTTCCTCACAATGATTCAGTATTCACTAATTCAATATCTGCAGCAACTTTATGGAACACAACTAAAACGAGTAATGAGAATCGACTGTATTTTTATCACGATCCTTAAGTGCATATGTGGATATGTATGTATGCTTCTCTCTTTTAGACTTTAAGACCCCAGCACTTAGCATAAGGTCTAGTCCATGGTAGGTACTTAATAAATATTTGCAGAAGGAAAAAAGTGGTGAGCCATGGCTTTAAACCGAAGTGTTGTAATTCTTCTAGCTCCATTTCCACAATTAAGTTACTTTTAATTTTTTGGAAATATATACAGAATGTGAATGAAATGGAATGTTTGCGAGTATTCCCAAAATGTGGTCAAGTAAAATAATTTGTTAATTGGAAGTCTGACATATTTTGAGCTAATAATGGAAATATAAAGATAACCTACAAGGAGTTTCTTGTCTTTGGGAGAAGAATTCAAACGTTCATGAATGAATTAGCAAAATTATGTTGCTGCTGTATGTTGACAGTCTTTTAAAAAGATAATGTCATCTCTTTGTCACATGTAGATCTTTCTGTGCCTCACCAATTTAACAAATTTAGATAATACATCATGACTTGGCCCTGGGAGTTGGCCTTATTTGATATAATGGAATTCATGAGTAAAAATTATTTACATTTTACAATTTTAGATTATTCTAAGTTAGAAAGAGGTGTCTTTCTCCATTGTCTTCATCCCTTTGGTACTTCTCCTAGTGTAGTTTCGCACATGCAGAGACTGAAAAATAAGCATACTCATAAAGTCCTATCATTGTTTGCCCACATATACACACTCCCGGTTGTGGTAGTGCAGTGTTTTCCTTTGTTGGTTTCTTCTGTGGATCTTTACCATCCTGGTGCTACTCTTTTGTCAAATGTCATTGGAATGCTGATTTCTCTCCCAGTAACAGCCTTTTGCCTGGTGTAGACAGCATACCCTACCTACACAGGACACTACTAACCTTGAAGTGTTAAAATGATAATCATTTATCTCATGACCGCTAATATTTTCCCACTGTTATTGATTCATTTGTTGAGAGACATGCCCTTGACTTGTGTGCTTTCAATATGGTGGGCCACTTGGAAATAGTATTAAGTAAAATCAGAATCATGGTGCTATTTTTCCTTGATGTCATCTGAAACACAATGCCTTGCTTTTTTCAAGTTGATGCTTATTAAAAGGTTGGGAGCCTTGTGATCCAGGAGTTATATACATACAGCACAATAGCAAGTGCTGGCAAAGGAGCATTTCTTTTTTCATTTTGTGCTTTGACTTAGTATGTGAAATAGTGATTTTCACCCAATATGAAGCTAGTCGTTATTACTATCTGGGTATTTAAATCTTTTGTTAGATACATGTTAGCTGTAATAATAATTACATTTATTATTTATAAATATGCATTATTATAATTGGTTAGAGCACATGGAACCCTCATCCCAGTAGACCTAAATTTCAACTGATTCAATGCCCTGGAGGAGAACAGAGTCAGCTCCTTGGCCACTGACATAGCACAATCATGGTGAGCTCTTTTGCAATTTCATAATTTTAGTCACAACTGGGTAAGGGTAGTGTCACCTCTTTCCCACCTGAAACATATCCTTTAAATGAATGTACATTTGCAATATACATTTTCTTATATTCCCAGGGGTCAAAGAGGACACTTTAAAGAAATACCACCACACTGCACATTTTTATGATAATCACTAACATTTTTGAAAATGAATACAAATTTATGAATCATAAATAATAAATTATCCTAATAAATGAGTAATAGATGTAGGTTTAGGCAGTCATAAAAAAACCTACTACCTTAGCAGGCCTTGGTCCAAAGGATGGAGCTGGCTAAAGCTAGAAGGTTCTGTAATCTCTAGGTACAGCCCTGTCACTGCTGGATTTAACACCAGGATGTACGAATGTTGGCATTCTTTTTGCAATGCTAGCCGTCATCTAAAGTAAACCCAACCAGCCACACTCTGAAATTAATGAACTCCTTATAAAGTAGAGGAACACACTCACATATTCATATATGTGTGTATGTGTGTCACATTGTGGTTTTTTTTTCAGTATTCTGTTACAGGATTTGCCCATGATGAGCATCATTTTGTCATGCTACACCTAAGCAGGACTTGCTGCTTTTCTTTTATTTCTTGCCTTTCTCTTCAGTGCCTGCTAACCTGTTCCTATAGCCCTGGGGCCCCACAGCAGTTCTTCCTGCGCCTCTCCCCCTGGCTTGGCTTGCCATTGCTGTAGCCACCCCTCCTCAAACAAGACCAGCCTCGCCACCTAGACCCCTCCACTCTACCTCTGACATGCCAAAAGAGTTTATGAAGACCTGTGTTGAAAAGAGTTCTACCGCAGGTGCCTACATTTATTCTTTTCCAATGCTCTGTCATCCATTTTCTCATAGGAACTTCACAACCAACCTTTGGCACATTAACATTACGTATCATTAACCCTATTTTGTATCTGATTAATTTGAGGATCCAAAAAGGAGATTCAGTGACTTGTTCTATGAAAGAAAGCCACTGTATAACTGACCCAGCTTATAGATATCTCCTTACTCCAAATTCAGTCCTGGATCTGTTTCCTCTGCTGTCCAAATCAGACTTTGGATTCTTATTTGTGGAAGGAGAATTTAAAAGCAGACATACTAGCTTTATTTTAATTCAGTTCAAAGATGCCATAGATCTATCTGAAGAATTATTTAGGTTTGTTTGAAGTATGGAAAAATATTTGTAGATGGGGGCATTTTGTTTATATAAAGTAGAGTTTCTAGATAAACACGAGAGCCTATTGAGGTCCTTGAAACTTCTTTTCAAAACCTTTTTAAAGGTATAGACTAGTTTCCTCCATCTGGAATTCTTGAAATACAATCTTGCCTCGAAGAACTGATGAATTATAAGAGCTCTCAATGTACTGCTGTGAAGGTATATGAGCTTTCTTCCTTTCTTAGAAGCCACAACTTTCGTGGAAACTAACTTTCTTGGAACCTTCAACTTTTGTTTTCCTTATTTGTACAGCGGGACTTTTTAAAATAATGTGATTTTTATTTGGAAATTATTTGTGCTTCTGAAGCATGCTGATAATTAGATTTTTAAAATTTGCTTCTTGGATCAACCTTGTCCAGATACCCCTAAATGCCCATAAACCATTTTGGTAGGTTTTCCAGAAGATATTTTGAAAGACATTTTTATGTAAATTTAATTGAATAAGAAAGCATTCCTTCTTGTGTTTTTTATTGTAAGTAAAATATCTGAATAAATCAATTTGTTATATAACCATGCAGGAAAAATCATTATGCAAAGCTATATTCTGTAGTGCTTTCAGGATCCTAAAACAGCACTGTATTTTATAGGGAATAGCACAGATCAGACAACATGGTTTTAGGCTCTCTATATAAGAAGTCAATCTTGAAGAAAGTAATGTTAAACCACTTCTGCCAATATTCTGTAATAGTGAGTAATAGAAACATCCCCTGGCACATGCAATACTTATTAATTCATTGATGAATATGACTAGCACCTCACTTCCAATTTGCTCATATTTTAAGCCAAGATTTTGGAAACAGAATGCAGCCCAGAACTTGACAGAGAGGAATCTACTGTAAAATAAACATGTCCACAGTTCTTGTGAAATGTTACATGTTGCTTCCTCCCTCTTTTCTAGCAACTTTTCCTTTGAAGTGGAAAGATATGGAACTTTCTTAAGTAAGAGATAAGGAGAAGACCAGAGAAGGGGTGGGACTAAAGGCTAACTTTTTATCTTTATGCCCAGGAGAACACAAAGCTGTGGCTCTTCCTCACTTAATAAGAGGGTGATGTGAAAGAACTGAGGAACTAGTACCTTTTTGAGCAGTGGAATGCTAAGCTATATCGAGTCCTAAACAGGCATAGGTTATTATTGTTTCTTCTGGCTGAAATGTTTTCTTGAAAGAGATATCAAATTGTAATTCTTAGTTTTCATTTAAAAGTATATGCTCTGCAATTTCATATTTGCATCCTGAGGGTTAATGTTACTTTCTGCTGTTTGACCTTGTTCACTTGAAAGTTTAACCTGCCTAGGCTTTTCCTTCATCTGTAAAATAGGGATGATAAGACCATCATTTTAGAGGGTTAAAAGAATTAAATAACACATGTAAAATATAACATGGTATATGGCAAGCATCAAATTGCGCTAAAATGTTAGCTTTTGTTAGCTATTGTTATTTAAATACCAAAAAGTTCATTAAAAGGAAAATTACTATTTGTAATGCTGTAAGTAAAGACTGAAATCCATATATAGTCTATCTTTGGAGCTCAGGTTTGACTGAAGTAAAGCTAGCAAGTAATTTCCAAGATTTCATTCAGTCATTAAACTTTTCTGCTTTTTAAGTGAAAAATTGTGCATGTTTCATGGAAAATCTTAAATATGCAGGAATCTTCCCCAAGTCTAATGCTTATAGCAAAAATCTGAAATATAAACATTGACCTCTGCCACATAGTAGGTGCTCAGTAAATGTTTGTAGAATGTGAAAGGAGTGAACAGTCTCACAATGAGATTTTCTAGAGGTATTTTGAAAGCAACAGATTTTTTTTTTTTAAACCTAAACCTTGCATGGAATATTTAGAGATAAGAGTGATATTTTGTTAGGATGAATTTATTTTTTACAAATATAGATATCTAATTTATTATTTTAAAGTCAACCATTGAGAACTGATAAACATAAAATTTTAACTCAGAATCAAAGAAGAGTTGTAGTCTTATTATATTAGCCTTCGAACACTTGATAATTAAATTATTCATTATAGAGACCCTAGGGCTCTGAAGGTTCTTTGGTACATGGTTTCAAAACTGCTGTCATGGTGTTGAGAGAGAATGTGTTGTGACCGAAAGTACCAGGGAATAATTGGGATTCAGAGAATTGCAGTAGAAGTCTTTTCTCTTCCTCTTTGTAAATCTTATGTTGGGTCCCACTGAAGAAACAGGGGAACATCCAGCCAGAACTGCCCGAAACTGCCATACCATGGGGCTGGTTGTGATTCCAAAGAAAGAGGCACTAAACGCCATAGTGATCAGTCCAAAAGCATTTCTTAGAGAAGCTACATACAGAGTGCTGCAGCTACCTCACAACAGATGGCAAAATGGCAAGAAGCTTGCTTAAGTGTGTCTGCACCCGTGGCAAGTGCTCTACAGGTTATACATGGTTGAGGAACAAAGGTGGCTAAGTGCCAGGGGCTTGCTTGCCAGTATGGGGAAAACATTTTAGTATGTGCTCTTTTCTCAAACCTTGTAGTGGCCCATGCCTCACACGCTTTCAGGGTGTTACGGGAGGGGATGTCTGAAAGGAAGTCAGGGACGAGCTCAGTGCTCAGTAAGGTAGGAAATGCTGTATGTTTTATACATCTGAAAGCAAGGTTCCTGTCCTACAAGAAGATCAGACCCTACGGCTTTGAAACCAACACTCTTTCTAGCCAACCCAAAACTTCTATAGGTCTTGGGATCCTTGCTGGTGCAGCCACTCGCAGGGGCAGTGGTCAGGCCTGCCATGCTCCCCTGTGGGTGGGGAGCATGCATGAACTTCTCCGTCACTCCTTCTGTGCTCGTCATGTTGATAGCGTTCATTTCTAATTTTCACTTCTAATTGGGCCGTGGTTTTCCTTTCTGTGAGATACAAGTAAGTTTCTTTCTGTTTCATGGGAACATTATCGGGATAAATTGGAATTTTAAAAAAGAATGAAGAGCCTTCAGAGGAATTTTAAGTCCTCAGAGGAAAGATGCTATAGGAATGGAAGGAGTTAGAAACTTTTTTTTTTTTTAATGAGATGTTTTAGCAACTTGATATGTGTCCCATTTTATGTCTCACATTTGCTTTTGCTCCTGGAATTTTTAGGCCTCCCTTCAGGGTATGTAAGTCACATTAGCACTGGGGAGGCTTTCCATACAGACTGCTCTGCTCTTTTTCCTGCATTTCCCTAAAATTCTACCCACACACTGATATGCAGCAGAGGCTCCCACACTTAGACCATATGTTAGAACAAGAAATTATTTCCCGTCAGGACTCTTAGAGGGAGTTTAGAGAATGTTTTCCCTGATTCCTGCTTCTGAGATAAAAGAACATTTGGCAGAGGAAGCCTAAATAGTTGCTTGGAAAAAATTAAATCAAGAATTGAGCTCATTTAATAAAACTAAAGCATGGGTGACATGGCTAGTCCTAAATCATCTTTTGTGATGATGTTTGAGCAGGTTTGCTCTGCAGCTCCCAAGGGCCCCTTCTTGTTGCACTTTGAGGCCTGGCAAATAGGTCACAGGTTCTTTGTCACACAACTCTACAAGTTCTGTGCCCTTTGAGCCCACCAGATCAGCTCTGGACAAATCAGTGCTGTGCCTTCCTATGCATTTTATCAAATTTTAAATAGCATAACTCAGAATGTCTTACGTTTCTGCTAAAAGGAAAATTTATGATTCAGAGTTGGGAATTAGACAACCTGTTTAAAAAATAAAATTATCAAAGAATGTGTTAACCCTAGATATATTTACAGTGTTTGTATCATTGGCAAAGCTAGTTTCATGTTTTCTGATTATTTATTATCTCAATGTAACTATGAGAATGCTTCATAAGTTGTTGGTAGCCTACAGTGGCACAAAGGAATCTTTCGAGAATATCAGGTAATCATAGTTAAAAAAAGAGGCATAAGCAGTATGTTCATTCTTCCAACCTTTGCCCCAGAGCCATGACTTCCAAATTTTTTAGAGATATATAACTCCTTAGAGTTTTTATTGATTTTATACCCTCACTTCTATGTACTACATGGTCTATGTGACATATGTTTGTCTTTTAGTTGAAGTAAAATTCATTTTATTTTAGTATTTTTGCAGTTTCCCTTGAGTAAACAATACCTTACTATATTCCCAGCTCCTAATTGGGGGACAAAGTGAAGTAACATCTCTTGAGGCTTACCAACTTCCAGGCCCTGCATGTATTAATACAATCCTTACATCTACTCTCTAAGACAGCTACTTAGGTTTGTCCCCTGCCATGGAAAGGAAACCAAGTCATTGAGCTCTTCTTTGAGTTATTTGTCCAGAGTTGCAGTTAGATGCGTGGGTCTAGATGATCTGACTTTAAAACCAGATGCTTATCACGAACCTTCTCCCTCCCATTATAGACAGCCATCAGTTCAGAGTTCCAAATAATAGTAATAGTAATAATAATAAATGGAAGCTGTATAAAAATCATGGCTATGTTTATCATGACCTTTGTTCTTAATAACTTTCCAATTATGTAGCTCTTGGGTAATCTTACCACTGCTGTTGTATCCCTCAGCATTCATAGATTTGTATGAATCACTCAATAGCAGTTCACATTTGGTCTTTGCATTATTTTTATTATTATTGTTTTAGCTTTTTTTTTTTTCCCCACAAACCCCAGATTTTAAGTTTCTAAAGATTAGAGACAATATCTTTTACTACTTTTTCATTTCCCACAAAAAGACATACTGGATGAAATGGATTTAAGAAAGTTAAATAATCTTGATGTTAACAATTATTTCTCACCTCTGTCATGATGTAATTATCAGATATTTTGGAATCATTGGTTTACAGTCATGTATTAATGCCAAAGAACACTCAGCCAATCTGATCATCTTCTGAGGACCTCTGTCAGAAATTTTTTTTTGTCAGAAATATTTTGAAAGAAGATGCTTAATTAGTTCACACTGACAGTGTACATATTAGATAAATAATATTCTTGCTATAAAAAACAGGTTTCAGATAAAGCTGAGATTATTTCATATATTTTCATATATGTACAGTATGTGTGCACAGAATTAGAAAATGTTAAGCACTGCTGTTTTACAATAAAGTATATTTTAATTGCTCAAGAAACAAGCAAAAGTAAACTGGTAATTAGCATGTACTTCATATCGGATTCACAGTTACTTTCTGATAACTCACACTTTAGCCTTCAATATCTGTCTAAAACATTTAATAGAAGTATCATGGATTTGTAGGACTTTGAAGGGCAGGAAAGATTGTTTTGTTCCAGCCTTTCATTTACAGATAAAAAAACTAGAATCCAGAGATGATAAATGGCTTGTCCAAGGTCACATTAGAAAAACACAGATCTTCTCACCTCCACTCCTTTTCCATTTGTGATACTCATTTGTAAGGGCTTTGGAAAATGTTGAGAATAGGCCATCTCAGCAACTAGTGAAGTAAATTTGAAGAATGAATAAATCTGGTTCTTGATTAAATTCTTTTCAATTTGTGACTTAGAGAAATGTTACAGTTATAGTTGAAAGGGCAGGATATAAAATGTAAAAATAACAAGATACTCCCATGTTGCTAGTAATGCATTTAACACTTTTAAGTAACATTGTGACTTAAAGATTTATGAGTACATCATCTTTTTGAAGTGCCTCAGAAGTTGCCCTCAGGTAGTCTAGAGAGAAAACAAAAGAAAAATGCTTTACTTTGATTGGAAAATAGTGAAAGAAATCTTGGAGATAAGTAAGTGTTTCAATTACTGCTCTAAAGTTTTAAAAAGTAATGAAAATTGGCAGCTCTATATCTCTCTATGATATATATTAGAGCATATTTATCTGTGTGTAAATTTATATTGGGGAGTCCTTTTGTTTTGATTACTTGCTCTGTTTTATTTCATAATAAGCATCAATACTTCATTTTTCTAGCTCCTTGGATAACTTGCACTGCTGGTATCAGACATGTTTGAAAAATTGATCACAACATCCCCGTTTCATTCTGCATGACAGCAACCCACCTTCTGGTTTTCATGATCTGGCTGACAGCTGACCTCCATGGTATTATTTGGAAACCATAATATATGTCATGTAGGGTTATTCAACATGTGGGAATAAGCACAGCAAATATTTGGTAATATAGAAAGGGCCTGCTTGGCATTATAATATTTAATATTTGAAAACTTGTATTACTTGATACTGGGCAAACTTGGGGAAAGTATGATTTAATGGCAAAAGATCGTAAAATAGTATGTTTTTAGTATATGAATCATGTTACTGATTCTTGGAGTCAGACAGATAGTCTTAAAGTGCTATAGTTTATATTGCCAGCTGGATGAATCAAATATTTATTATGTTGATAATTAACACTCTGAGTTGGGAGGAATAGATTGTAACTCACAGAAACTCTGGGCTTTCTGGAGACTGTATCCTTAATTAATTAATGTCACTAGTCTAAGAAATTATCTCAAACTGCACAGCGATTTTCCCTATAAGCAAGTTAAGTTACGCAGGTCTTTTGATGCCTGGAAAGTGGGTCATTGAATAGAGGAACAAAGAGATGCGTTATGGGAAACTAAGGGATTTCAATTAGTAGGATATAAGGTTGACAATCTAATTAGAATGGACAGAAGCTAGGAGATTTCTCTTGAAGCATGCTGGGTGTTTTTTTGTTGACTTGTTTGCTTTTCCTTTTTTTTTAAGTTTTTTTTTAAAGAAATTGTAGGTTTGCAGAACAATCTTGCATAAAATACAGGTTCCCCATACACTGCCCCAGTACCAACACCTTGCATTGGTGTGGAACATTTGTTACACTTGGTGATAGCACTTTGTACTATGTTTTTTAACAGTAGTTACTTTTGTTACAATTGATGAAAGATTAAAATAGTACTGTTAACTATTATTCATAGTTTACATTAAGTGTATTTTTCCCATAATCTACCCTATATTAACAATTTCTATTTGTGTCGTACCTTTGTTATAATTCATGAAAGAACATCCTTATACTTGTACTATTAACTGTAGTCCAGCATCTATATTAGAGTTCACCATGTTATACAGTTCTATGTCTTACATTTTAATTTTTAATCTACTAGCATATATGACCTAAAGTTTTAAACCGCATTCAGTGCTGTTAATTACACTCACAATAATGTGCTACCATTACCACTATCCATTTCCAAACTTTTACAATCAACCTAAATAGAAATTCTGTACAAATTAAGCATCAGCTCCCCATTCTCTACCTTCAAGCTATCCTCCTAACCTATATTCTAGATTCTAAATCTGTGAATTTGCTTATTATAATTAGTTCACATCAATGAGATCATATGATATTTGTCCTTTTGTGTCTGGCTTATTTCATTCAGCATTATGTCCTCAAGGTTCATCCATGTGGTCAAATACATCAGGACTTCATTCCTTTTTAGAGCTGAATAATATTTCATTGCATGTATATACCACCTTTTGTTTATCCATTCATTGGTTGATATGGACACTTGGGTTACTGCCATCTCTTGACAATATTGAATAATGCTGCTATGAACATGGGTGTGCAAATACCTGTGCCAGACCCTGCATTCAGTTCTTCTGAAACTGGGTACTTACTTAATAGCAGGATTACCAGATCATATGGTAATTCTAAACTTAGCTTCCTGAGGAGCTGCCAATAGCCACAGTGGCTATTTTAGTTTGCTAAAGGCTGCCAAAGGAATATACCAGAAATAGGTTGGCTTGTACAATGGGTATTTATTAATTTAGAATTTTACACTTCTGAGGCTATGAAAGTGTACAAATCAAGGCATCATCAGAAGATCCTTTCTCCCTGAGCTGCAGATGTGGGCGATCAGGCACATGGCAGCATCTGCTCATCTCTCCCCTCTCCTCTGGGACTCATTGCTTTCAGCCTCTGGCTAAAGTAGCTTCCTTGCAGCTTCTGTGTTCCATTGATTTCAGCTTCTGGCTCCCAGGGCCTTCTCTCCTAGCTCCTGGGTCCTCTCTGTCTCTGCAGCTTTTTTCTGTATCTGCAGCTTTTTATTCCTCCATTTATAAAGGACTCCAGTAAAAGGATTAGGACCTACCCTGGGTCACATAATCTAATCAAAGGCCCTTAACTAAAGTAATCTAATCATGATGTCCCACCTATAGTAGGTTTACATGCACGGGAATGGATTAACCCTAAAGATATGATTTTCAGAGGTCCACAAAAGCTTCTAACTGCCACAGCGGCTGCACCATTTTATATTCCCACCAGCAATGAATGAGTGTCCTATTTCTTCACAACCTCTCCAACAAATGTAGTTTTCTGATTTTTTAATAGTGGCCATTCTGGTAGGTGTGAAATGGTATCTCATTGTGGATTTGCTTTACATTTCCCTAATAGCTAGTGATGTTGAGCATCTTTTCATGTGCTTTTTAGCCATTTGTATTTCCTCTTTGGAGAAATGTCTGTTCAAGACTTTTTCCCATTTTTTAATTGGGTTGCTTTTCTTTTTATGCTTGAGTGGTAGGATTTCTTTATATATTCTGGATATTAAATAAACCCTTATCAGATATATGGTTTCCAAATATTTTCTCTCATTGAGTAGGCTGTCTTTTCACTTTTGTGATAAAGTCTTTTGAGGCTCAAAAGATTTTATCTACTTTTTCTTTCATTGCTTGCTTTAGATTTAAAGTCCAAGAAACTTTGTCAGGCACAAGATCCTGAAGATGCTTCCCTACATTTTTCTTGCAGGAGCTTTATAGTCCAGGTTCTTACATTTAGGTCTTATATTTAGATCCATTTGAGTTAAGTTTTGTATATGGTGTGAGATGGAGGTCCTCTTTCATTCTTTTGCATATGGCTATCCAATTCTCACAGCACCATTTGTTGAAGAGATTGTTCTTTCCCAATTGAGTGGACTTGGCAGTATTGTCAAAAATCAATTGGCCATAGATGTGAGGGTATATTTCTGAACTCTCAGTTTGATTCCATTGGTCAATATAGTTATGCTTATGCCAGTACCATGCTGTTGTGACCACTGTAGCTTTGTAATAAGCCTTAAATTCAGGAACTATGAGTTTTTCAACTTTGCTCTTCTTTCTCAAGATGTTTTTGGCTATTCTGGACCCCTTATCCTTCCAAATAAATTTGATAATTGGCTTTTCCATTTCTGCAGTTAGGCTGTTGGAATTCTTTTTGCAATGAATCTGTACATTATTTTGAGTAGAATTGACATCTTAAAGATATTTAGTCTTCCAAGCTGTGAACATGATCTATTCTTCCTTTTATTTAGGTCTTTGATTTCTTTTAGCAATGCTTTGTAGTTTTCTGTATGTAAGCCCTTTACTTCTTTGGTTAAATTTATTCTTAGATATTTGATTCTTTTAGTTGCTATTGGAAATGGAATTTTTATCTTGATTTCCTCTTCAACTTGCTCATTACTAGTGCATAGAAACAGTATTGGT
>JAKSZT010054334.1:32674732-32898252 GCA_026826555.1 Tolypeutes matacus
TTTCCTCTTCAACTTGCTCATTACTAGTGCATAGAAACAGTATTGGTTTCTGAGTGTTGATCTTGTACCCCACCACATTGCTGAACTCATTTATTAGCTCTAGCAGCTTTGTTATAGATTTTTCAGGATTTTCTGTATGTAAAATCATATCATCTGCCCAACTGCTCTAGCTAGAATTTCCAGTACAGTGTTGAATAACAGTGGTGACAGTGGGCATCCTTGTCTTGTTCCAGATCTTAGAGGGAAAGATCTTTCATCATTGAGTATGATGTTAGCTGTGGGTTTTTCATATATGCCCTTTATCATGTTCAAGAAGTTTCCCTTTATTACTATTTTTCTAAATGTTTTTAACAAGAAAGGATGCTGGATTTTGTCAAGTGCCTTTTCTGCATCAATAGAAATGATCATGTGGTTTCCTTTTGTTTTGTTAATGGGGTCTATTACATTAATTGATGTTCTAGTGTTGAACCACCCTTGTGTTCTGGGATAAAACCCACTTAAGCATGGTGTTTAATTCTTTTAATTTGCTGTTGGATTTGATTTGCAAGTATTTTGTTGAGGATTTTTTCTCATCTATATTTATAAGAGAAATTGGTCTATAATTTTATTTTCTTATAGGATCTTTATCTGGCTTTGGTATTAAGGTAATGTTGGCCTCATAGAATGAGGTAGATAGTATTCCCTCCTCTTCAATTTTCTGAAAGAATTTGAGTAGGATTGTTATTAATTTTTTGTGGAATGATTGGTAGAATTTCCCTGTGAAGCCAGCTAGTCCTGGTCTTTTCTTTGTTGGGAGGTTTTTGATGACTGATTGAATCTCTTTACTTGTAATTAGTCAGTTGAAGTCTTCTATTTCTTCTAGAAGCCAGTGTAGATTGTTACTGTGTTTCTAGGAATTTGTCCATTTCTTCTAGGTTTTCTAAATATTTGTTGGCATACACTTGTTCATAGTATCCTCATATGGATCTTTTGTATTTCTGTGGGATTAGTAATAATGTCCCCTCTCATTTCTCACTTCATTTGTGTCTTCTCTCATTTTTTCTTTGTCGGTCTAAGAGTTTGTCACTTTTATTGATCTTTTCAAAGAACCAGCTTTTGGTTTTCTTAATTCTCTGGGGATGTTTTTGTTGTTTTTATTCTCAATTTCATTTAATTCTAATCTAATCTTTGTTTCTTTCCTTTTGCTGGCTTTGGGATTTGTTTGCTGTTCTTTTACTAATTCCTCCAGGTGTGCAGTTAGGTCTTTGATTTTAGTTCTTCTGTTTTTAATTTTAAATTTTTCTTTTTTAATAAAATTTCATTGAAATATATCATTCATACATGAAAATACATATAAGTGTATTGTAAGTTGTGAACTTACAAAACAAACATACGTATCATCAGACAGGGCTCCTATACCTCATCCCACCACCAATACCTTGCATTGTAGTGAAACTTTTGTTACAAACTGTGAAAGAGCATCATGAAAATATTACTACTGCCTATAGCCCATAACTTACATTTGGTGTATTTTTCCCCCAAACCACCTGATTAACACCCTGTATTAGTATTATACATTTGTAATAATTTATGAGAGAACATTCTCATATTTGTCCTGTTAACCACAGTCCATCTTCCACCACTATATTCCCAGTGTTATACATACCCATGCTTTGTATAGTTCATTCAAAGTGTATACTCAGTGTCTCTCATTTTCATCACAGAGCTGTGCTGTCATCATCTCAGTCAATTTTAGAACATTTTCATTAATCCAAAAGGAAAATCCCATATCCCCTTGTATCCCCTGCTGTTGTCTCTTAGAATTGATGTATTTTAAATTTCTTTTAGTATTGTTGCAAAAATATTACAATTTTACTATTGTCCCTAAGTTACATTAATTGTAACTTTCCTGTGTATCGCTGTATTCTTAACACTTTGTAAAAGAAGAACATTCTTATATTTATACTACTAACCACAATCTTCATCCACCACAAAATCACTGTTATACATACTCGATTATTCTCTAGTTTCCTTTCAATTAACATTTACATCCACAGACTACCCCTTTCAGCCACCATCTCATTTATAAATCATCAGTGTTAGTTATACTCACTATAATGTGTTATCATCAACTCTATTCATTTCCATAGTTTTATAATAAACCTTTTAAAAAATTTTTACATATATTGAGCATCAGCTCCCATTCTAAACCCTCATTCTATTTCCTAGTAACCTGTGCTGTAGAGTATACCTCCATGAATTTACTCATCATATTTAGTTCATATTAGTGAGACCATACAATATTTGTCCTTTGGTGTTTGGCTTATTTCACTCGACATAATATCCTCAAGATTCATCAGTATCATCATACACACCCCAATTTCATTTCTTCTTACAACTGAATAGTATTCCCTTGTATATATATATATATATATACCACATTTTGTTTAGCCATTCATCAGTTGATGGACACGGACTGGTTCCATATTTTAGCAATTGTGAATAATATTGCTGTGAACATCTGTGTGCAAATGTCCATTATGTCCTTGCTTTCAGTTCTTCGGAATATAATCCTAGTAACAGGATTGCTGGATCACATGGCAGTTGTACATTGAACTTCTCGAGGTACAACAAAACTCTTCCACAGACGCTGCACCATTCTACATTCCCACCACCAATGAAGGAGTGTTCCTATTTCTCCACATCCTCTCCAGCACTTGTGGTGTTTTGGGTTTTTTTGATGATGGTGATTCTATAAGGTGTGGAATGCTATCTTATTGTAGTTTTTATATACATTTCCCTAATAGCTAGTGTTATTGAATGTTTTTCATGCTTTTTGGCCATTTGTATTTCCTCTTTGGAAAAATGTCTATTCAAGTCTTTTGCCCATTTTTAAATTGGACTGTTTGTCTTTTCATCATTAAGTTATATCATCTCTTCATAAAGCATGGATATCAAACCCTTGTCAGTTATGTGGTTTCCAAATATTTTCTCACATTGAGTAGGCTGCCTTTTTCCTTTATTGAGAAAGTCTTTTGAATAACAAAAGTGTTTAATTTTGAGAAGGTCCTATTTGTTTATTTTTTTCTGTCATTGCTCGTGCTTTGGGTGTTTTGTATTTAGGTTGTTAATCCATTTTTAGTTAATTTTTGTATAAGGTGTAAGATAGGGATCCTCTTTATTTTTTGTGTGTGTATGGAGAATGAGTTCTCCTAGCACCATTTGTTAAATACACTGTTCTACCCCAGCTAGGTAGGCTTGGACAGCCTTTTCAAATATCAATTGACCGTAGATATAAGGGTCTGTTTCTGAACCATCAATTCTCTTCCATTGGTCTTTGTGTCTATCTTTATGCCAGTATCACGCTGTTTTTACCACTGTAGGTAAGTAATATGATTTAAAGTCAGGAGGTGAGAGTCCTCCAACTTCATTCTTCATTTTTAAGACATTTTTGGCTATTGAGGACCCCTTACCCTTCCAAATAAATTTGATAATGGGCTTTTCCATTTCTGGAAGGAAAAAAAAAAGGCTGTTGGGATTTTTATTGGAATTCTATTGAATCTGTAAATCAGTTTGGGAAGAATTGATATCTTAATGATAATCCATGAACATAGACTGTCATTCCATTTATTTAAGTCTTCTTTAGCTTCTTTTAGCAATGTTTTATAGTTTTCTGAATACAGGTTTTTTATGTCCTTGGTTAAGTTTATTCTAAGTGTTTGATTCTTTTAGTTGCTATTATAAATGGAATTTTTTTTTCTGGTTTCCTCCTCAGATTGCTTATCAGTAGTATATAGAAATGCTGCTGATTTTGTGTATTAACCTTATATCCCACCACTCTGCTGAACTCGTCTATTAGTTCTAGTAGCTTTGTTGTGGATTTTTCAGGATTTTTCTAGATATAGGGTTATATCATCTGTGAAGAGCAACAGTTTTACTTCTTCCTTTCCTGTTTGGGTACCTTTTATTTCTTTATCTAGCCTAATTGCTCTATTGCCTAATTGCTCTTGCTTGGACTAATAGCCCAATATTGAATAACAGTGGTAACAGTGGGCATCCTTGTCTTGTTCTCAATCTCAGTGGAAAAGCTTGGTCTTCACCATTAAGTACAATGCTAATTGTGAGTTTTTTATATGTGCACTTTACCATGTTGAAAAAGCTTCCTTCTATTTCTATCTTTTGGAGTGTTTTTTTTTTTTTAATCAGGAAAGGATGCTGTATTTTGGTCAAATACCTTTTCTGGGTCAATCAAACGGATCATGTGATTTTTCATCTTCAATTTATTAAATGTGGTTTATTACACGAATTGATTTTCTTGTGTTGAACCACCCATGCATACCTGGGCTACAACCCACTTGATTGTGGTGTATAATTCTTTTAATGTGCTTTTGGATTTGGTTTGCAAGTATTTTGTTGAGGATATTTGCATCTATATTCATTAGAGAAACTGGACTGTAATTTTCTTTTTTCATAGTATCTTTATCTGGTTTTGGTATTAGGGTGATGTTGGCTTCAAAGAATGAGTTTGGTAGCATTTTTTCCTCTTCAAATTTTTTTTTTTTTTTTTTTTAAAGAGCTTGAGCAAGGTTGGTATTAGATCATCTTTGAATGATTAGTAGAATTCACCTGTGAAGCCATCTAGTCCTGGGCTTTTCATTTTTGGGAGATTTTTGATGACTCTTTCAATATCTCCTTACTTGTGATTGGTTTGTTGAGGTCTTCTGTTTCTTCTAGGGTCAGTGTAGGTTGTTCGTGTGTTTTCTAGGAATTTGTCCATCTTGTCTATATAGTCTGGGGTTTTGGTGTACAGTTGTCCATAGTATCTTCTTATGATCTCTTATTTCTGCAGAGCTAGTGGTACTGTTCCCCCTCTCATTTCTGATTTTATTTATCTACATCTTCTTTTTTTCTTCCTCAGTTTTTCATAAAAAGGCTTTGTTGATTATGTTGATCCTCTCGAAGAACCAAACTTTGGTTTTGTTATTTCATTTGTTTCTGCTTGGATCTTTATTGTTTCTTTGTTTCGGCTTGGTTTTTGATTAGTTTGTTCTTTTTCTGGTTCCTCCTGGTGTGCAGTTAGGTCTTATGGTTTTTTTGCTCTTTCTTCTTTTTTTAATGTAAGTATTTAGGGCTATAAATTTCACCCTCAGGACTGCCTTTGTTACGTCCTATAAGTTTTGATATGTTGATTTCCCATTTTCATTCATCTCAAGATATTTACTGATTTCCCTTGCATTATTTCTTTTAGCCACTGATTGTTTAAGAGTGTTATTTAATTTCTATATATTTGTGGATTTTCTGGTTCTCCACCTGTTACTGATTTCCAGTTTCATTCCATATGGTCAGAAGATGCTTTGTATAATTTCCATCTTTTTAAATTTATTGAGATTTGTTTTGGGGTGTACTTTTCTGTACATGACTGCTAGGTCTAGTTCATTGATCCTATTATTAAAGTTCTCTGTTTCCTTACTGATCTTTGTTCTAAGTGTTCTTTCTGTTAATGAATTGAATGATATATTTAATTCTCCAACTATTCTTGTAGAGGTGTTTATTTCTCCTTTCAGTTTTGCTGGTGTTTGCCTTATGTACATTGGAGCATCATGGTTAAATGAATGAATGTTTGATTGCTATTTCTACTTGATGGATTGTCCCTTTTATTATATAGTGTTCTTCTTTGCTCTTATAACAGCTTTTGACTTAAAAGCCTATTTTGTCCAATATTAGCATAGTAACTTCAGCTCTGTTTTGGCTACTATTTGCATGGAATATCTTTTTCCAACCTTAGCTTTCAACCTATTTTTGTCTTTGGATCTAAGATGAGTCTCTTGTAAACAACATATAGGTTAGATAATGCTTTTTTAATCCATTCTGCCAATCTGTTCTTTTAATTGGGAAATTTAACCATTAATATTCAGTGTTATTACTATAAAGGCATTTTTCCTTTCATTTTTATGTGTCACATATTTTTTTTATCTCTTTTCTTTATTGCAACTTCCTTTTCTGTTTAGTTTACCTTTTGTGGTGTATCTGACTGATCCCTTTCTCACTTCTGATTCTGTATATTTTTAAAATCCTTTCTATGTGGTTACCTTGGGGTTTATATTGCACAACTTAAATCTATAACCTACTAATTTGAAAAGATAGCAACTTAGCTTCAATAGTATACATATTCTCGGAATCTTCATTTCCTCACACTACTCCAAGTCAATCTTTTATGTCTTTTCCTTTCAACCTGCAGAACTCCCTTTAGTAATTCTTGCAAGGCAGACTTTTTGTTGAGAAACTCAGTTTCTATTTATCCATGAATTTTTTAAACTCCTCTTCATTTTTGAAGGGCACTTTTGCCAGATAAAGAATTTGGGGCTGGCAGCTTTTTCTCTTAGTACCTTAAATATATCATACCACTGACTTCTCTCACCTCCATGCTTTCTGATGAGAAATGAGCACTTGGGCTTATTGCACATCCCCTAAATGTGATGCCTCGCTTTTCTCTTGCTATTTTCAGAATTCTCTCTCTCTTTTTTTTTTTTTTTTTTTTTTTTGGCATTTGACATTCTGATTAGTATATGTCTCAGAGTAGGTCTATTAGGGTTTATTTTGTTTGGAGTATGTTGTGCTTTTGGACATGTATATTTACCTCTTCCATAAAAGTTGGGGCATTTTTGGTCATTGTTTCCTCAAATATTCTCTCTGCCCCTTTTCCCTTCTCTTTTCTGGCACACTCATGACATGTATGTTTGTGTGCTTCCTGCTGTCACTCAAATCCCTGAGACACTGCTCAATTTTTTCTGTTCTTCTGTCTGTTCTTCTGACTGTAATTTCAGAATGTATGATTTCAGTGTGATCTGTTCTGACTGTATGATTTCAATTGCCCCGTCTTCTAGTTCACCGATTTTTTTTCTTCTGCATATTAAAATCTGCTGTTGTATACCTGCAATTTTTTTTTTTTTTTTTAGAGATTTTATTTATTTATTTATCCCCCCTTGCTGCTTGTGCTCGCTGTGTCCATTTGCTATGCGTTTTTCTGTGTCTGCTTGTCTCCCTTTGTTGGGTCATCCTGCTGTGTCAGCTCACTGTGCCACGCAGGCCAGCTTGCCTTCACCAGGAGGCCCCGGGAATTGAACCCGGGGCCTCCCATATGGTAAACAGGAGCCCCATCGATTGAGCCACATCCACCTCCCTGCAATGTATTTTTGATCTTTTTTATGCTTTCATGGTGTCTTCTTCTTCTTTATTGTTTTTATATACCATAATCTAGTGGAATGAATGTGTTTCCTGATCTTGTGACAAGGCCCTCAACCCCCACTCCCACCAAGTTTAACCCACCACAGAAGAGATGGGACAGGGCCCCACAAGCGAAATATCTTTTGGTCTAACCCAGGCTGGACCTGCAGATTAATCAGGCTGGGTGGGGGCAGGAAATGAGAATGGGGTGAGCAAGTGGTACCAAGGCTCTTTATACCCCCAGGCACTGCTGGAAAGGGAGCATTTAACTCAGCAGAAAATGATCTTGGGGAAGGTACACAGTGTCTTCTTAATATCCTTTATCTCTTTACGAATATTTTCCTTCATCTTCTTATATTGATTTAGGAGATCTGTTTGAACTTCTTTGATTAATTGTTCCAAATTCTGTGTCTCCTCTGAATTTTTAATTTGTTCCTTTGACTGGGCTATATCTTCCTTTATCTTAGTATGGCTTATAATTTTTTGCTGATTATCTTGATAAGTTAACGCTGAAGTTCATTTTCTTCCTTTTGTTTAGAGTTTTATTGTTGATTGGCTTTGTGTTAAGGTTCTTCTTTGATTAAAGGCCCATCTTATTCTGGACCTTTAGAATAGCCCAAGTTTAACTGATCAGTTTTTCTCAGCTCTTCATCTGATTCTTGCCCTGGCCATGCAGTACATTTTTAAAATTGTACTTTCTATATAATTGTTTGACCTCCGGGAAAAAGCTTCTTTTCCTCTGTTCCTTCTCTGGGGGTCTTGATCTGTTTGTTTTTATGCCAGATTTTCTTCCCAGCTCCTGTGATTAAAATTCTTTCCCTTACTCAGTGCCCTGTTTTCTTTACACTTTTCCGTTCTGGGTCCCTCCAGTCTTACAGCAGTTCAGTTTAACCCCTAACTTTTTTCTCTCTCTGTGAGGCTTTTCTGCCTCTGGTTTCTTCACTATTAGATTCTCTCGCCCCAGGGGGCAAAATGGGGTCAATCCAGAAAGGTGGTTCACTCCAGAAAAGACCGTTTTGCATTTAGGGTGTCCTGTCAACAGTAACTGGATTGAGCGAGTGCCACAAGTTGTTTCCCGCTGTTCTGCAAGGGTTTCTCCCCTCTCTTCCCCACCCTTCCAGGGGTCCTTATATCTGCAGCACTCCTCAGCACCTTGTGTTCCTTGTATTCCTTCTTCCCTGGGTCTCTGCGGGCTTGGGTCCCTGCACCTGGATATGTATGGGGTTCTAACTCACTGCTCTGAGTTCCCCTGTAGACTGTGTCCCCAGTGGGAGGGACCTGGGCCACTGCCTCTGGAGGCTTCTCCAGCTTTTTGCAGGACAGAATTAGGGGGTTGGTGAAGAGGACCAGGAGACTGGGATGAACATTTCCTACCTGAAATTGTTCTCTTTCTTCAATTTAGCATTTGTGGAGTCCTTTTCTAATCAACTGCTTAGAGTTTTAAGCAGGTGGAATTTGCCCCCTTATATGTGCTGGATCTCTGAGGAGGTTTTTCAGGACTTGACTTTTATCTCCATGTTGATGATGTCACTTCTTGAATCATGCTGTTTTGTTTTTACTTTGGGATAGCTCTGGGAAGGGAGTAGCTGATAGAGTTTTAGAGTCACACATGGACAGCAGCACTAAGACAGTGGTGAAACTTCTAGTTAGGTTTAAAAAAATCTCAGTGTATAAAGGACAAAGACAAGTAATTTGCCACAGTATTCAAAATCTTTACCTGCTCTTCTTGTTCATCTTATCTCTCACTGTTTTAGTTCCCTTAGCCTCAGTTTTCTCATGTTAAATTGGGGAAATAATATCTATCTCATAGAGTTGTTCTGAAAATTAAGTGCTAAACAGCAGCTAATATTCCTCCCCACCACCCCCCTCCTCCATGCCTCCACAGGTAAACTCTAAATGTCAGGTAGTCTGCTTTTACCCACTGTTGGCCAAATACCTCTCATCCATTTTTGTCCATACAAGGCCCCAACGACTCACCGGGTCTGGCTCATGACGCTCTCCACATTTCTCCACACCTCCCTTATCTAATTCCTACTCAACAGTCAGGGCCTAGCTCCACTCCTGTTTCCTCCAGCATGACTTCCCAACTACCACAGCACCTCTGGATAGATCCCTTCTCTGAATTCCTCAAATAACAGTTGATGGTAATGGTAGCACCAGCTCTGTCTTTGGTGTTTTCAGGTGCCTTTCAAATTATGTGTATGATATATACCTTGCCACGCTAACGAAACAGCATGGTCCTCAAGACAGACTTTGTGGGTTAGAATCCTCTGGGGCCTCCGAATTGCTGAGTATTATTCTTGGAGCATGGATGGTGGAATAAGCAATAAACTTTTGTGTCAGGCTGTGCCTGCCTGGAATTCCTGGCAGGCCACTAACTGGTCATGTGATCTTGGGCAGTTTGTCTCTCCTGAGCCTTAGTTTTCTCATAAAGTGCAAATACCTTGAAGAAACTTGGTGAAAATTAGAAATAATATGTGTTTAGCACCTAGTGCTTGGGCCCAAGTAGATGTTTAGTAATATTACTCTTACTAAGTATCTATTTATGTTTAAACTGATGAATAGATAGTAGCAGAATCTCTTCCAAAAAGAAAGGACATTTAAATTTCAAGAGCCAAAAAGTCTTTGCTCATCTCTGATGAAAATAACAAAACAAGTAGATTAAGATTCCATACCTTAAAAATCCCACATTATAAACATTTAACTAAGCATTCCTTCAATAATTAGTACCTACTATTTGCATGGCACTTTTCAGGTATGTGGGATACAAAAGTGATAAGAAAAATTCCCTACTCCTATTGAACTTAGTTCTGATGAGGAGGATAGGTGATGAACAAAAAGATACCAAGTAATGTTAGGAGGGTAAGGACTATGAAAGAAAATAAAGCTAACATCAAATAAAGTGAGAGGGTATGGGTACAAGAGGATGGAAGAGGCTTTTAAGACTGGGTGCTGGAATGTCCTCTCTGAGGAGTGACACTTGAACAGAGATCCTAATTAAGTGAGGCTGAAAGCCATGTGATAATGGTGAAAACTTGTTCCAGGCAGAAGGAATAACAAAAGCAAAGGCCCAGAGTTAAAGCGTGTTTGACATGTACAAGGAACAGTTTAGAAGTCTGGTGTGGCTGGAGCAGAGGGAGATGAGGGCTGAGTGTTCCTATTTGGCCTTGTAAATGCTAAGAGGGACTTTGATCTTTGTTCTCAGTGAAATGGGAAGCCATTGGCATTTTGATGGGACTTTTATTTAAATAAAGGCTGTAGGGATGTAAGGATGTGGAAGCAGGGATTCCAGTTAGAGGCTCCTGGCAAAGTCCACATAAGAGATGAATATGGCTGTGAAGATAGTGAGAAGTTTTCAAATTTGGGATGTATTTTGAAAGTTGAGCAAATAGGTCTTGTCGATAGATTGTAGGTGGTAGAAGACATTAATCATAAATCAAGCCTGTTCTGTTCTGAGCAACCAAGAGAATAGTGGTCATTTCCTGAGAGAGAAAACTGGGAAGGGAGTGAATTTGGGGGAGGGGGATCACAAGTTCAGCTCTTGACCTGTCAGGTTAAAGATCTTAAGTTAGAAATGTCTGGCACTCTGGGGAGAGAGGCTATAGACATAAAACTGGACCACATGTAAAAATATGGTATAAGAAGCACACCAAAGAAGCATGGGAATATATGACATCACCCAGAGAAAGAGAAGTGGCCAGAGGACCAAGCCAGGAACCTTCCAACGTTCAGAGGTCAAGACAGGATGCTTTCTAGTAAACGTCAGTGAATATTTGTTTAGCCCCTCTTCTGCTAGCTATTCTCCTAGGTATTTGGGATATAACAATTACTGAAAAGGGAGCCACCTACTTTTTAATATCTGTGTAATCTTGGGCATGCTACTTAACATCACTGTACCTGAACTCCATCTGAAAGATGGAATTAATCATTGAGGTTAGCACAAATATGAAATAACAGTAACGTAAATCATTGGCTGAATATCCAAATTATTCACACAAGATGTTTTATTTTCATAAACTTTAATCCTTTTTATAACCCCACAAGGTAGGTATTACTGTTATATGACAAAGAAGCCAAAACTTAGGAAAGCCAGTAAATTTTTCTAATTAGCAAGTTTCTTACCCTGGCAGTTCTGGACTCCCATCTTTCAGTCCATTCACTGTTTCAAGTTATTCTAATATGTAGAATACTCAACAAGGTGCCGAAGGAAGTGCTTCAGTCCATGTGTTTTTCATTCCTGTATTCTCCCCTCCACTTGGTCTTGAGAAACAAACTCCTATAACTAAAATCAATCAATAAAGCAATCACTTTGGTTATGAAGTATGTAAACTGCCAACTATAAACTTGGTAGGATGCCTAAAAGACCAAATAAATAAAAACCATGCATTTTTAGTCTAATTTTCCCTACAAAGTACCTGGCCTTTAGAATTACATATTGGACAACATTTAATGAAATTCCATTACCATTAAATTTAATTTATTTTATGAGCCTTCTTTTGTAAAAATCCTTTCAATTTATCCACAAAAATACTTACTATATTAGCTAGTTTCTACTACCATTTTAAACTATTGCTTGTTTAGCAAGCAGGAAGAAAGCTTCATTCTGTGGTTTTTAAACATAAATCTGTTCATAAATACATTCATGTTAGTCCTCACTTTCTCCTATCTTGCCATTTCTCCTGTGTACTCCAGATTGCATAAGGATTTTATAATTATCCTAGTCACCCAGGCTAACCACTGAGGTCACCTTTTATTCCTCCTTCTCCCTTACCTCTCATTCCCCCAGTCAGTTACCAGGAACTGACAGTTCTACATCCGAAATGCCTTGGAAGTGGTCCCCTCTGATTCAGATTTAAAGACACCACTTTCAGACAGAATCCACTTGCTTAGATGATGGCAATAAATAGCCCACTAATTGATTAAGGCTTTGACTTTAATCACTTCCTTATCAGTGAATCCTTCTTTTATAGGCCAGAATTTTCCTCTTAAAACTCATAAGTCAAACAAGGGGACGTTTGAAGTCCAATGTACCTGGCCGAGGTCACCCTGTCTGCTCTCTGTCCTCTTCTACCCACCCACCTGTTGGGAAAACTACACTCCAGACAACCTGGTATTAAGATTAATTGGGTAATTTTTTACATCCTCAATCCTCCTTCTCCTCTGCTTTCTCTTTATCACCCATGCATGCACTTATGACTAGTCTAAAAGATCTACTTCTTGGTGCCCTCCATTAAGCTTGCCCTCTTCTTCCCAAACAAAATTAGAATATTCCCCCCCTCACTTCCACAGCAATTTATTATGCCTCTCTTTATCACATGTCATTTTTATGGCTTGTATAATTATGATTTGTATACATAATAGGTTGGAGGAAAAATTATCATCATAACAGCACAGAAATCTTCTGACACAGAAATTCCTCCAGAACAAACTCTCTTAGTGGGGAAAATGTGCCTACAGTAATGCTTGAGGATAGACCATAAGCTAAACCCTATTCCCCATATCCCAGCCCAAAGGTGTGGAGACAACCGTACCTCCAGGGCTATTGGTGAGGCGAAACTGCTCTGCATGTGCCAAGGGGAAGAATTTGTCTTGCTCCAGAATGAAGTTGGGATTGGGGTGGGGGGGGGTGGGGAGAGAAGCCAGCAAGATGAAGAGGGCCTGGGGCTGAGTGAGACCAGACCAGTGAGCTCCACAGAGGTAGCCAAAAAGCATGTTAGGAGTAAAGGAACACCAGGTAGCGCTGAAGCTCCTCCACAGCCCCTTCAACATCCCTCAGGAAAGGGCCACTAAACACTCAGATGGGTTTGCATGGTTTTAGCATCAGGAGTGTTGCTAGAGGCCAAGATAGCTCTGAGAATATAAACTTCCAGGGAATTTACATACATCTTCAGGACAGCTTAAATTTCCACACATCATAAAATTGACAAAGATTTGAGTCATTTTTGTTCCTGAACCTGAGGTAAATATATACCATTTCCTACACCTCACCAGATTATGAACTCCCTGAGGACGCCCTTGCATGCCCACTTGATTTCCTATGGTAAACTCACCAAAAACATTTGTTGTTTTATTTTATTGCGTCAGTAGTGTTAAGATGAAAAATACCTATATAACTGACTACTAGTAATTTAAACTCTCATCTTACTGGTTTTCTCAGCAGGGAAAAGCCCGGTAAGAAGTACCAATAGTGCAAATAATATTTAATCATCAATAAATATGGTGAAAGATTTAATATTATCATCTTGATTTATTATATATTTTCCATCTTTACATAAGAAAGACGTGCTATAGAAGGGAGAAGTGTAGACTAGAGAGAGCTCTTAAGTTTATCATTTTCCAAGTACTTAACCATTGTGAGCTACTCTTATCTCAGCTATCTCTCAGCTATAAGACTGCCAGTAACAATATGTGCCCTGTCTACTTCTATATAGTTTTTGTGATAATCAATTAAGTTTCTGTGTGGTGATAAATAAGCCAGTATTATGCCACCTGAAGTATTTTAATACAACACTACTCTGATCCTGAGGATTGTGGACATGATTTTGCCAATAAAGAAGAAATTAGGAAAGTAAATAATATTTGTATAATGCTTTAAAGTTTGCAAGCTTCTTATCTCACCCTTCCTCTTAGATGAATAGGGACAGCTAGGACTACATTTGGTGGGCAGCAGAGTCCCGAGGCTTTAGCAATGTGGGAAGTTCTAGGTGAGAGAAGGGCTAATAGCAGAGATGTCAGACAAGTCCAGAGACACAGGCTGAGAATAAAACTGAGTTTGGGAGCAAAGGGTAAATTTCAGCAAGTGGGAACAATCAACATAGTAAGGAATGGTCCTTAGTGTAGATATGGCATCATGGAGTCCAAAGCCAAGGACACCAGAACACTTCCCAACTTATTCTATGAAGCTGGTATTACTCTGATACCAAAACCAGCCAGAGAAGCACAAGGACAGAAAACTGCACACCAAAATCCCTTATGATATAGATTCAAAAATCCTCAACCAAAGTTCTCACAAACCAAATATCGCAACAGATAAAAAGGATTGTACACACCATGGCCCAGTGGGATTTAACCCAGGGATGCAAGATTGGTTTAATAAATGAAAAATCAATGTTAATACACTATATTTGTAGGCTAAAAAACAAAATCACATGATCACCTCAGTAGATGCAGAAAAAGCATTTGATGGAATCACAAACCCTTCTATGATTTTTTGTTTTTAAAGCACTCAACAAACCAAGAGTAGAATGGATCTCCCTTATCCCAATAAAGAACATCTACAAAAACCCCACCCATATCTAATATCATACTTGATGATGAAACACTGAATGGGGTCATGAAAATGCCCTAAAATTAGAGAGTGGTGATGGTTGTTGCACAACTTTGGATATATTAAAAACCACTGAAATGTTCACTTTAAAAGGGTGACTTTTATGATATGTAAATGATATCTAAATAAAGCTGTTATTAACAAAAAAAGGAGGAGCTCAAGGTTTACAAGTGTTGGGGTTCTATCGTACATTGAGTAATTCTTCATGACAGCTCTATTCAATGGCCATTACTCAAATACTCATTTGAAATACAAGAATCTGAAAATCAAAGAGATTAAATATCTAAGATACTGTACCTAGTAAGTGTAGGAGCTATAATGCATATCTGGATTTTTCAGAGTACAAGTCTGCTTTTTCTACAGAAACAGCAACAAAAACCATATTCTTGCTTTTTTTTTTTTCTTTGAAGATATTAATATAAGCTTATTGATCACAAAACTTTAATTTAGAAATCTTCAAATTAAAACCTAGATTCAGATTTCACATGTTTTTCTCCATTTTTAAAAGCAGCATGTTGTGGTTTTTGTTTCCCCAGTCATCATTAATACTTTATCTAGTTCAGAAGGGATTTCATGAGATAGTACATTTTTAAAACTACCATATAAAATTAAAACTGTATATTTTAGTTTGGGGAGCATATAGTTAGAGTGGAGAATAAACACACCAAATTCTAGGCTGTATAGTATAGCCTTTTTTGGCAGCCAAAGCAAAAATGTAAATCGGATGGGTTTTGTAGTTTTAATTATCTGTTGGAAAAAATATATATATACAAAATTTCCAAGGCAGCTTTTCCTCTATACTAAACAGTCTTTCTCCCCCATCACGGGAGAGTAGAAAAGTCCTAACTGTAGAGGTCAAGAAGCATGGTTTCTAGCCTCATCTCTGCCACTATTGA
Source organism: Tolypeutes matacus (assembly GCA_026826555.1). NCBI lineage: Eukaryota > Metazoa > Chordata > Mammalia > Cingulata > Chlamyphoridae > Tolypeutes > Tolypeutes matacus. The sequence continues at coordinate 32,690,159 of JAKSZT010054334.1, forward strand.
GCTGTGCAGCCTTGCAACAGTAATTAATATAATCCTTCTGAGGATTCCTCATCTTCTAAATGTCTTCCAAATATGAACTTGTGTCAAAATAATATACCTCCTTCCTTTTCCAATATTAATTTGGCAGAGTAGTCAAATATTAAGGAAAGTTTTCAGGAAGGGAAATTAAAAAGCTGGCAAAATATTTCCTCCCTCAGAAGGGAGGGTTTTTAAATTTTTCCCCAAAATTCAAACGCATGAATATTTTTGGGTAGGAGAAATGCCTATTTGTGGCACCCAGACAGCCATTTTAGCCAACAAAAACGGAAGTGGAACACTACCAGTCAGTTCTACTTGGTCTTGTTATTTATATATCCCTATACTTGCAATAAAAACTGTTTCAATAATTTATGTAAGCTTAAGTACCAGATAGTTAACTGATATAATTTCTGTGCTCTTTAATAAAAATCTCTAGTGTAACATAGACCTTGCTAATGATCAGCATAAAATAGATGGATACCTATTTTGATGGTCACTTCAAAAGTTTATTATTTAGTTGCCTTACAGTATCTATATTTGGAACATTTTGTGTATCTTTTAATACTTAAAATATGGACTCTCATTATACCCTGTCCTTCTTTGAGATATAGCTATTGGACTACCTTATTGGTGAATATGCCTTATTATAATAAAGATCCTTCTGCTATTGAAAAAAATCAACCTCCTTGCATCAAATCCTGCTCAGGAGCAGTGCTGTGGTGAGGCTTTAGAAGTTGCTGATGGGGTACACTATGCACCCCCAACTCCTTTTTCCCTTCCTTCCCCTTCCTACTTCAAGCATCTATTGATATGTCAGTTTCTAGAGAGGGACGTGTAAGACAATGTCTGTCTTCTCCAGGAGTTTAAAGTTTACTTTTAATCAAATTAGGAGAACTTATTTCTAACTTAGCCTGATTTTAGAGGGTCTCAAAATCAGGTGTGTTCAAGGGCCACAGGGAAAGATTAATGTCAGGTGTCACTGTGATAAGGTATTAGGGAGTGGTGGGCCCATGCCAAACTGAGCAGGAAAGGGCTTGTCTTAAAGGCATTCAGATTAAAAACATTAATCCTACTCTGACCTAAATAGTTTTTCTAAGGTTCAGATGATCCACCAAGTTAAAACTCTTGGCATAAAACATAATTTAAACCCCAGTGTTTTCTGAAGAAATTCCAGTGAAGAAATTCACTTGAATATTTAAGTAAGTTGTCTTCCATTCAACAGATGTATCCAGTGTTATTCAGAAAACCGTACTTCTTTCAGAGCCTTTGTTAGGTCCTACAGTATGACTTAATTTGGGGGACTGGGGTTTAGTTTTTACAGTGTATACAGTGTTCCCCAAAAAGTAATTATCTTGAATAGATTCTGTATCTCAAGGTAGAGCTTTTTTGTTAGCAAAAAGTCCTCTCTCTGCTTGTCTAAATCATCATAACAGTTTGCTAATAAAACCATTCATAGCTAATGTCCTTAATGATGCATTTTCTTCTGTTTTGATTATCTTTAAACCTTTGGCTTAATATAGTTTATGATCTAACTCGCTAAAATATGATGAATCAAAAAATAAAAGCAAAAATATAAGCCTTTAATAGTTTTTTTTTTTAATGGTCTAGAAAGTAATGTGGAAAAATACTTATGGCTGATGTTATATTTAAGTAAAAGCATAATGTACTGTGAAGCTATCCACAGACTCCATCACCCCATCACCCCACAGGAAAAAATTTCACTTGTAAATCCATTGTCTCAATTAGTTTTGCAGACCATTTTGGTTACTAAAATAAAGCAATGATTTAAAAAAATACATTTTGGACTTATTTTATTCATATAAAAAAATAGTGCCAGATTCAATTTTGGATATACACTAAGTCTGTGCTTTCTGACATATTTTAGCAAATGTGTTGCTCTTAATTTATACATTTTCAGAAAACATTTTTATTGAATCCAAATTTGAACATCAAGTGGTGTGTATAATGGCTTAGTCACAGCTTCTGGAAGGTTGGCAACTGCTAATATTAAAATTTCAATCTGCTCAAAAGTAGTTTTCGGAAGGACACTACCGACAGGAAAGGAAGAGGAGTTCTTGCCGGTAAATCTGCGCAACCTGGGATGGTGGCTGCTGGGTATTATTAGGTAGGGAGTAGATCCAAATAGCACCTTTTCCCCAATTAATATCTTGGAAAAGACATTGATGGGTTTGATAAGAGCCTAGTGTCTGTTGTAGTGTGGAAGTAAATGTAAAGATTCCTGCATCCGAGAGCCATCTGCTGGCTAAGAGAAAGCCTGCAAAATAATGCACTTAGCAGCTAGTCCATGTGAATATAATTTCTTACTGAGACGTATGTAAATCCTGGTTAGCTGAAAGTCTCCTCAACTTACTTTTGGCTGGTGTTTAATTTGCTGTTAAGTATGTTTCTCTCCTTACATGTAATCTGTGGCAGAAGCTTCATATGCTCTTCAAAAGGATTTTAAAATGAACTTTGGAAAACAGTACAAAATATGCTTTTAAATTGACACACTATCGTGCAACACTTGCAAATGCTTTTTGGAACAATTGTAAATAAACTGGAATAGCAGGGAAGGTAAACTATAATTTCTGTGGCAGTTATGGTCAAAGAAGATACTGCATACTACTGCCAAACCAAGCCTTCTAAAAACATCTCCCTGGAAATAAATACATATTTTAAAACAACTTTAAGAAAATATTTTCTTAGGTCAATGTTAAGTAATTATACTGGGTACTTCTCTGTCATTATTCATAAATCTGGTTACCTTAAAATTCTCCAGAGAAAATTATATGCCTTATAATTTTAGGCTATGCTTAAGAACTTTAAACTACATTTAAGAATGCTTATTTTTTTTTAATGTGCTCTTGTTTTATATAATTGAGTTAGAGGGAATATTTAAACTACGTATTATATCGTAGCTTTTTCATAATTTTATATGTCAACTTTGTACTACCTTTTATCTTTGCATGAATCAGTATAAAATAATAGTGCAGATTGGGGTCTGGAGTCAACCACTTGGGTTCAAGTCCTGGTTTGATCACCCAATTTCTTTTGGCCTTGGCCTCAACCTCTCCGTGGCTCAGTTTCCTCATCTGTAAAATGGGGTACTAACAGTTATCTACATCAGAGGGTTACTTTGAAGTTTAAACCGTTTAGAGCAGTGCCTGGCAATGTAGATAAATGTCAGCTGTCATTATTATCCTCAGCCTAGCTCTTTGGACATTGCATGTGTGAATTGCCTAAATCTTTTATTCCACTGTTTTTCTGCTCTTGTTTTTAGACTTGGAATTTGTGTGTCCTCTTTCCAGCCTTGAAAGAATGTCCTAGCTTTTTTTTTTTTTTTAACCTCCTATAAAAACTCCAATTCCAGTGAAGGGCATCTCATCATACTAAGGTCACACGTGACAAATGGTCTTTTATTAGCAGCTGATTACAGTTAACCCTAATTTCTTTCATACCAGTCGTGCAGTGCCTTCTATTTAAATAGAGCTGTTCCTAGATGTGACTTTTTGAGCCTCTCTGGATTTAATTCTAATTTAACTTGCCTTTCCAATTGGGACCCTTGTGCAACGGAAGTCCTGATTCACTCATTTGTTCTCCTAAATCTAATTATTAAAACACGGTGCCTATGAGGCCCCCTTAGGCATTCATTCACTACTCTAAATGTTCTAACTTTCTGGGGAAGGGAGTGAGCCTCAGCTATCACTCTTTTGAACTGTGCCAATGTGTGTAGTATAGTATTTAGAATATACTCACAACTGTTTTATCTCAGCCTCTTCATCATTGCAAGTTCATTACTACAAATCAGGAGGGACAGGAAAATAGAGGACAGGCAGAAACAATTTGGGAGGGGTGAAGTTCTAAGGTATAGGTCACCAGGGGACAGCTGGACACCACACAGACAAGAAAGAGGCACAGGAAAAGAACCTCAGCATTAAAACTGTGAGTAGACTGTAGCTGCCCGTCCTATCACCACCCCTACAAGGAGAAACCATTGAATTCACCTCCCAGGGAGCCACCTCCCCAGGGAATTGGGAGAGAGAGGGACACAGCCTAAGGCTACGTTTGGTCTGCTGTGTCCTAGAAGCCCTTCCAGGCTGGGTGGGGCCACACCATTGTCTGCCTTGGAAGCCAGCATAGGACTAAAGAGATCTGACTCTCTCAAACACCCTCCCAACTGACGGTGACTGGTTGTTGAGGACACAGAGGGGAGTGGGATTATTTCCTATTCTGGAAAAGAGAGGGGGGCTGCCAGCAAGGATTGGAGAACTGTCTCAGAGAAAGTTGGATTTGCAAGGCTCTTAGCCTCCAGGCAGGATCCTCTGTTACATTGATCCAGTCTGTGTTGCAACAAACTCCAACCAGGTACTGAACTGAGAGGCCTGCCGAAGAGCGCTATCTGCTGGGCAACCAAGGAAATGTAGGTGAGGAAATTAAAAGTAAATAAGAAAGAGCGGCTTTTATGGCCTTTACAGCCTCCCTTCCCAATAGAAGCAGGTATGCAACACGTTAATGGATCCAGGGCCCAGATTTGAGCAACTAACTGGAACAATCCTAAACACAAGCAGTAACAGTCTCCCATCACTAAATCCCTACAAAAGAGAGAGAGAAATTGAGCAAGAGAGTAAATGCACCATCATAATCAGATGCCTATATATCAGCAAAAAATTACAAACCATACTAAGAAAATGGAAGAAATGGCCAAAGCAAAGGAATATATCAAAAACCCAGATGAGATACAGGATTAGAGACAACTGATCAACAAGATTCACACAAATTTCCAAAATCAAATTAATAAGTTAAAAGACAATATGGCTAAAGAGAGAAAGAGCATCAAGAAGACACTGAGCAAGCACAAAGAATTTGAAAACCTGAATAGAAAACTAACTAAGCTCATGGGAATGAAAGGCACAATAGGTGAGATAAAAAACCCATTAGATACATAGAATAGCAGACTCAAAATGGTAGAAGAAAGAGTAAGTGATACCGAAGACAGAACAGATGAAATTGAGCAAGGACTCAGAGAATTGAATGATAACATGAAGCTCAACAACATACATGTCATGGGAGTTCCAGAGGGAAAAGAAAAAGGGAAAGGGGCAAAAAGAGTATTTGAGGAAATAGTGGATGAAAATTTCCCAACACTCATGAAAGAAATGAACTTACATGTCCAAAAAGCATAGCATACCCGAATCAGAGCAAATCCAAATAGACCAACTCCAAGACACATACTATTCAGAATGTCAAACATCAAAGATAAAATTCTGAGAGCTGCAAGAGAGAAACAAGCCATCACTTCCAAAGGACACCTGGTTAAGACTTGGTGCATATTACTCATCAAACCATGGAGGTGAGAAGACAGTGGTATGATGCAATTAGGATACTGAAAGAGAAAAATTGCCAACTGGGAATTCTTTATCCAGCAAAATTGTCCTTCAAATATGAAGGTGAGTTTAAAATATTCACAAACAGAAACTAAGAGAGTTTATAAAAAAGGATCTGCCTTTACAAGGATTATTAAAAGGAGCCTTATAGCCCAAAAGAGAAAGACAGGAGAGAGAAGCTTAGAGGAGAGTATAGAAGGCAAGAATAGCAGAAAGGATAACTAAAAAAAATAAAAAGACAAAAATAAAATACAACATATGAAAACCAAAGAACAAAATGGTGGAAGTAAATAATTTATTTACAGTAATGTCACTGAATGTGAATGGATTAAATTCCCCAGTGAAAAGATATAGGGGGAAGCGGTTGTGGCTCACGCGATTGGGCTCCCATTTACCATATAGGAGGTCCATGGTTCGATTCCTCGGGCCTCCTGGTGAGGGCAAGCTGGCCCATGAGGAGTGCTGGCGCAGCAAGATGACACAACAAAAGGAGACACAGAACAGAGACAATAAGAGACGCAGCAGACCAGGGAGCTGAGGTGGTACAAGAGATTGAGTGCCTCTCTTCCACTCCAGAAGGTCCCAGGATCAGTTCCTAGTGCTGCCTAAAGAGAAGATAAGCAGCCAGAAGAACACACAGCAAATGGACACAGAGAGCAGAAAGTGAGTGCAAAAATAATGGGGTGGTGGGGGGAGAGAAATAAAATCTTTTTTTTTTTTTACCGGGAACCCGGGGGTCGAACCCGGGTTCCTCCATATGGGAGACGGACACCCAACCAGTTGAGCCACATCCAACCCCATAAAATCTTTTTTAAAATTTTAAAAATAAAGATATAGGGAGCAGATGTGGCTCAAGCAGTGGAGCACCCACTTCTCACACAGGAGGCCCCAGGTTTGGTTCCTGGTACCTCCTAAAAAAAATAACAACAACAAGCAAACAAAAAAAAAACAACTCAGGGGAGCTGATATGGCTTAGTGGTTAAGTGCCAGCTTCTGACATACGAGGTCCCCAAATCAATCCCAGGCACCTAAAAAAAAAAAAAAGATATAAGCTGACAGAATGAATGGAAACAAAATATGAGCCATCCATATGCTGCCTACAAGAGACTCACCTTAAACCCAGGGATACAAACTGACTGAAAGTGAAAGCTTGGAAAAAGATACTCCACATAAGCAGTAACCAAAAAAGAGTACAGGTAGCTATGCTAATATTGGACAAAACAGACTTTAAATGCAAAATAGTTATGACATAGAGAAGGCCATTAAATATAAATAAAGGGACAATCCACCAGGAAGAAATAAGTCATGAATTTATGTACCATGTATTTTTGGTGCCCCAAAATATATGAGACAAACTCTAGCAAAACTGAAGGGAGATATAGGCATTTCTACAATAATCATTGGAGACTTCAACACACCACTCACATAATTAGATAGAACAACTAGACATAAGATCAACAAGGAAACAGAGTACTTGAACAATATGATAAATGAACTTAGACCTAACAGACATAGAATGTTGCATCACAAATCATTGGGTTCTACATTCTTCTCAAGTGCCTATGAATCTTTCTCCAGAATAGACCATGTGTTAGGTCACAAAGCAGGTCTCAATAAATATAAAAAGATTGAAATTATACAAAGCACCTTCTCAGATCATAATGGAATGAAAGTGGAACTCAATAATAAATGGAAAATAGGGAATTTTGCAAATGTGTGGAGGCTGAACAACACAGTCTTAAACAGTGGGATAAAGAAGAAAGTGTAAGTGATATTAGTAAATATATTGAGACAAATGAAAATGAGAACACAACATATCAAAACTTATGGGATTCAGCAAAGACAGTCTAGAAAAGGAAACTTATAGCCCTAAACACCTATATTTAACAAAAAGAAGAAAGAGCTAAAATCAAATATCTAACTGAACAACTGGAAGAACTAGAAAAAGATCAGCAAATCATTCCCAAAGCAAGCAGAAGGAAAGAAAGAATAAAGATTAGAGCAGCAATAAATGGAATTGAGAACAGAAAATGAATAGAGAAAATCAACAAAACCAAAAGCAGGTTCTTGGAGAAATCAATAAAATTGGCAAACCTTTAGCTAGACTAACAGAAAAAAGAGAGAAGATGCAAATAAATACAATCAGAAATGAAAGGTGGGAAGTTACAACTGACTCCACAGAAATAAAGATCATAAGAGAATATTATGAGAAACTGTCTGCCAACAAACTAGACAACCTAGATGAAATGGACAAATTCCTAGAAATGTACAAACAACTTACAGTGATGTTACAAGAAATACAAGAATTCAACAAACCAATCACATTTAAAAAGATTGAATCAGTCATCAAAAATCTCCCAATAAAGAAAAGTCCAGGACCAGATGGCTTTACAGGTGAAGTCTACCAAGTATTTTGAAAAGAATTAACACCAATCCTGTTTAAACTCTTCCAAAAGAATTGAATAGGAAGGAAAATTATCCAACACATTTTATGAAGCAAACATCATCCTAATACCAAAGCCACATAAAGATACTACAATTAAAGAAAATTACAGACCAATGTCTCTAATAAACATAGATGGTAAAATTCTCGACAGAATACTTGCAAGTAGACTCCAACAGCATATCAAAAGAATTATATACCACTACCAAGTGGGATTTATAGCTGGTGTGCAAAGGTGGTTCACCATAAGAAAATCACTTAATGTAATGCACCACATTAACAAATTGACGGAAATAACCACATGATCATCCCAATTGATGCAGAAAAGGCATTTGACAAAATTCAGTGTCTTTTCTTGATAAAAAAAACTCTTGGAAAGATAGGAATAGAAGGGAAATTTCTCAATATGATAAAAGGCATACATGAAAAACCCACAGCCAACATCATACTCAATGGGGAAATGTTGTAAGCTTTCCCACTACAATTGAGAACAAGACAAGGATACCCACTGTCACCACTGTTTTTCAACATTGTGCTAGAAATTCTAACTAGAGCAACTAAAGAAAAATAAAAGGTATCCAAATAGGAAAAGAGGAAGTAAAACTCACACTATTCGCAGGTGACATAATCTCATATTTAGAAAATCCTGAAATGTCTATGACAAAGCTTCTTGAACTAATAAAGACGTTCAGCAAAGTGACAGTTTACTAGATCAACTTGCAAAAAGCAGTACTGTTTCTGTACACTAGTATTGAATAATCTGAGGAGGAAATCAGTGGGAAAGTTCCATTTACAAAAGTAACAAAAAGACTCTAACACCTAGGCATCAATTTAACCAAAGAAGTATGGGACCTATATTCAGAAAACTACAAAATAATGCTTTAAAAACAAAAAATCAGTGAAGACCTAAACAAATGGAAAGACATTGTGAAGATGTCAATCCTACCCAAACTGATTTATAGATTCAGTGCACTATCAATCAAACTTCCAACAGCCTACTTTATAGAAATAGAAAAGGAATTACCAAATTTATTTGGAAGGCAAAGTACACCCGAATAGCTAAAAACATTCTAAAAAAGAAGAGCAGTATGGGAGGAATTTCACTGCCTGACCTTGAAACACATAACAAAGCTACAGTGGTATTGGCATAAAGACAGATACATCCATCATTGGATTAGAATTGAGAGTCCAGAAATAAACTCTCACCTCTATAGCCAACTGGTTTTTGACAAACCTACCAAGTCCATGTTAATGGAACAAAATAGTCTCTTCAACAAATAGTGCTGGAAGAACTGGATATCCATAACCAAAAGAATGAAAGAGGACCCCTGTCTCACTTCCTACACAAGAATGAACACAAACTGGATCATAGATCAAAATATAAAAGCCAGCACCCTAAAACTACTAGAAGAAAGCATAGGGAAGCATCTTAAAGACTTTGTGGTAGGTGGTGTTTTCTTGTACCTTACGCCCAAAGCAAGAGCTACAAAAGAAAAAAATAGATACATGGGACCTCCTCAAAATTAAACACTTTTGCACCTCACAGGACTTTGTCAAAAGGATAAAAAGGCAGCTAACTCAATGGTAGAAAATATTTGGAAATCACATATCTGACAAAGGTTTAATATCCATGATATATAAAGAGATGCCACAACTCAACAATGAAAAGACAAACAACCCAATTTAAAAATGGGCAAAAGACTTGAATAGACATTTGTCCAAAGAAGAAATACAAATGGTGAAAAAACACATGGAATAATGTTCAACATCATTAGCAGTTAGGGAAATGCAAATCAAAACTACAGTGAGATATCATTTCACACCTATTAGAATGGCCACTATTAAAAAGCCAAAACTACAAGTGATGGAGAGGATGTGGAGAGATAGGAAAACTTATTATTGGTGGGAATGTAGAATGGTACAGCCATTGTGGAGGACAGTTTGGCAGTCCCTTAAAAAGCTGAATATAGATTTGCCATGTGACCTAGCAATACCACTACTGGGTATATACCCAGCAAAACTGAGAGCAGTGACATGAACAGACATCTGCACACCGATGTTCAGAGCGGCGTTAGTCATGATTGCCAAAAATGGAAACAACAACCCAGGTGTCCACCAACCAATGAATGGTTAAACAAATTGTGGTGTATTCACATGATGGAATATTGCGTAGCTGTAAGAAGAAATGATATCCTAAAACATATGACAACATGGATGAACCTGGAGGTTATTATGTTGGGTAAAGCAAGCCAGATACAAAAGGACAAATACTGTATGATTGTGCTATTATGAACTAAATATATTGTATAATATTATGGAGTTAATAACTTGAATATGGGTCACCAGAAAATAGAATGAGTTTAGAGAATGGAAAGCTGAAGGTTAACTAGAGCATAATTGCTAAAAAGGATGTGTGTTAATCTTTGGAAATGAATAGAAAAGAGGAAAGCACAACATACTGTTTTTAATTAACAGTATTATTAAATGAGTACGATAACGGTTTAAAGGGAAAATCTAAGGTCATGTATGTTATTAAAAGGAAAGCTAAAAAATGCAACATGGGACTTTATTGCATAATAAAACCTCATGTGAAATACAAATATGGGTGATATTGCATATATGACTATTTTTCTTTGAAACTGAACAAATGTATGTTAATGTTACAAGATGTTAATATCAGACAAAATTTATGCTAAGTGAAAGATACCAGGCACAGAGTACTACATATTGTATGATTCCATTTATTTAATATGTAAATATAAATCAATTTATAAAGAATCAGTAAGAATCCTATACTGGCATATGCAGTAAAGTTACTTGTAAATTTCCACTCGGCCAAACAAGGCTGGTCTTTGAGACATAAATGTCAGGTTGCTTGCATTTGAGGATACCTCAAAGTGCCTTCTAAGCAGAGAACACTGCTCTGAAAGGACTGATACCTGCAGTGTAATTACAGCTGTTCTATTATTACCCAATGCCCATGCTTATGCATAGCTCTGGAGTAAGATGGGATTGGATTAATATTGCTGGGTGAAAGGATCATTCCTTTGCCCTTTCCTGCTTACTTCTATGCTTATTAGAATCAAAGGGAAGATTTTTGCTATCATTAATCTCATTCACCAGCATCCCACATGTGTTCCAAGAGATCTCAGTAGCCTCCTACTGAAAATTTTAATTGTAAGTAGCGCTTCAGGTTGCCCTTCTCCTGAACTTAGAGGAAAGAACTGAGGCACTGGTATATACTCTGTAGAGCATTACTGTGTAAAACTGAGAAAATTGGAAGTGGGAGTCAGAAATTGAGAACCCATTATCTAAAGACTAGCAATCAAAGGATCCTAGTAAGGATTAATTAACCCATTAAGGATTAACTAAGCAACTAATCATATGAAATTAAAAATTAGGAATACCTGACTTTTAACACTCTTTCATTCATCCATTCATTTGATCTAACAAACATTTCTTGAATACTTGCAATGTGCTAGATTTTGGAAATACAAGATCTATTGTATCTTGTACTTGGTACCAGCAACTTGACTGTTGCCTTTTCTGGCCATGAACTTGGCTTAGCCAAACTCCCAATTCACAGTTGCCGTCTCCTATGGAACCAACAAGTAGGAAATCATACTTTGGGCCCCAGTACAATAGTGGCCCTCCTTAGAATTAGATTATCTTCTTACCTTCCTTCATTTTTCCCCACTTTTGGGCCCCTTTTACCTCAGCTCCACCTACCTTTCTACCACCAAAGATATCAAATAAGTAGTTCTGAAAGGTAGAGCCCAAAGGGCTCTTTGCCATCTTCAGAGAGTGTCTCTGCCATTTAAAATGGGAGAGGCAAGGAGAAGTATCTACCCACTGAATGTCACATCAAAGATAGTTTTGCTGGGTACAGCTGTTTATTGCTCCTACAGTAAGAACATCTAGGTGGTGGTTCTTCATAGTTGTCCCCAAACAGTTTCAACTTTTTATGAAAACCAGGGTATGAGGTTTTGTAGCATTAAGGTCATCCACCTAACATGTACAGTCATAACATTTAGTGAAGTAATTTCAGGCTATTCTACAGCCTTTGCATTTGTTTCTATGCCTGCAATACAGTTAAGTGGTTGATGGACTGTATAGCTACATTATTTCATTGGTCCCTTGAGGATCGTTTAGCAGTTACTTGGTTTTGATTTCAGATTTATTTTCCACTTTTCTCAGTGGAAAGATAAATATAGGAAGATAAATAGCAAAAATCAGCTGCAGGCGAAACTGTGTGTGTTTGTTCATGCATAGTTTACACTTAGGCTTCCATATATTAGGGTGTAGAAAGTATTAAAGCAAAGCGTTCTTATTATAGACTTTGTTATAGTTTGAAGAAGGAAACAAATGCCATATCATTTTATCCATTTTAAAAGATAGCAAGCATTGTACAAAACAATAGTGTCTATTTTAAGTCCCAAGTGCCAAGTTCCATATTTATTTTCATGACTAGAAATGCAAGCAATGAATTACTGTTGCTATATTGTCACATGCCCAGCCTTACCTCGTCATTTGAATCACTCCCCTGTGCCAGCATGTTCCTTGTCAGGAGTGACTAAAACTGTTTTTCAAAGGAGAAGGCCAGTCACACTATTTTGACTCTTTTCACAATAGGTTCCAATCCCTGCAACTGAGTCAATTATGTAGAAAACTGCAAATCCACATTGATTGACAAGGTCAAACAGGTACTTTAGCTACACTGTATGTTCTTTCATTCTGCTAATATAGATCTTACTTAAAACTGTTTAAGACACAGGCAGATAAATGTCATTTACATTTGATCTTACCTAATAATATAAAGCTTTGGCTGTTAAATTTATTTGTACAGGGGAAAAGATAGATTAAAACCTTAAAAGGCACATAAGCAGAAGGAGATACTCAATTCCTTTTAATAGTGAAATGCTAGAAACAAACTAAATGTCCATCTCTTGGGAAATGGATCTAAAAATTCTGGGAGGTACTCATTGAACTACTATCAAATTTCATCCAAGTCAGTGGTAGGCAAACTTCAGTTCCATGGGCCAAATACAGCTCATCCCGTTTTTGTAAAGTTTTGTTGAAACACAGCCACACTTATTTGTTTTCATAATTCTATAGCTGCTTTTGCACTACAATGACAGACTTGACTAGTTATAACAGAAACAGTACAGTTCTCAAAGTCTAAATAAAATGTTTACTATCTAACCTTTTTCAGAAAGTTTTCTGACCCCTGATCTAAGTTAACATGCTCTCTATTGTAAGATGCAACCTTATTTTATGTACTATGAATAAAGAAAAAAAATTATGCCAATTAAGCTATAACAAGCTATTAATTGTATAAAAACGATGTTAAAATATGAAAAATTACATTTTAAAATAAATGAAATGTAATATATAGCACTCCAATTAGATGAACTACAGCCATTTCTATCAACGTGGAGAGATCTAAAATGTTGAATGTTGAATGAGAAAAAAAAGGTATAGAACAATTTGCAAAATGATGCAAAGAGGATATTATCTATGTGACTCTTAAACAGAAAACAATATTATGGATTTCTATGAGTACAGATAATTGTAGGTAAATGTATTTTAAAAGAATTGACAGATCTATGGAAAACTGATAATAGATGTTTTTCTCTAGGAGGAGGAAAAAGAATCAGAATAATGGTGGAAGGAAATCGGGAATATTTATCTTTATCTGTAATGTTCGATTTTTTTTAAAGAGGTGATTTATATTAATAAATACTTTTTAAAAGCATCAAAACATGTGGAGCAGTGACCACTGGAAGTTCTGAGGGGAGGGAGAGGGAAGAATAGGTGTAATATGGGGGCATCTTCTGGACTTGGGAATTGTCCTGAATGACATTGCAATGACAGATACAGGCCATTATATATATTGTCATAACTTATAAAAATGTGTGGGAGAGAGTGTAAACTACAATGTAAACTATAACCCACACTTAGTGGCAGTGCTCCAAATTGTGTTCATCAATTGTAACAAATGTACCACACAAATAAGGAATGTTGTTACTATGGGAAAATGTTTGAAGGGTAAGGAACAGGGCATACGGCAATCCCCTATATTTTTTATGTAACATTTATATAATCTTTTAAAAACTAAACATAAATTTAAAAAGCATTAAAACATAAAAATGGAGGAAAACATGTCAGTATTAACAGTGATAAATTTAACAGTGGCATTTTGGGTAATTATTTTTTTATTGTATTTCACTGTAATTTTAAAGAACGTCACAGATAACTAAATACATCTATATATATGAGGCATATTCTTCATTTCTGTTTCAATCAAAAGAGTCTAAGTTTAGAAGTAGTACAGGTTACTCAATTACCTGACATTATAAACTAATCCTATTTTTCTACTGGGGCATTAAAAATAAACAACATAGGAGTCAGGGCCAAATTTCATAGTTAAAACTTTTTTTTTTTTGTAATGGTAGTACAGCTAATCTTTAAATGTATTTCATTTTATTCCTCAACATGAAACCCACCAGCTGGAAACTTTAAATGTCAGATACAGTTTATTGAACAGAAATAGCTTGTCATGAGTCATGTTATTGATGTTCTGATGTCATTTCTTTCAGCTTGACTTCAGTTGTTTTGAAATGTACATTGTGATTTTATACTCTTGTTGCATGCAGTTCAGACTTGCATGTTATATATTAAACACACTTATTTTGTCATTTGTCTATAGCAGCTTCCTAAAATGTCCTCTGTAAGATATTGAAAAGTTCAAAATTATGAGGTATAAATCTGACAGCCACAAGATTATCTTGGGCATTTACTTACCTACCATTGCTTTCACTTTGATTTTTTTTTGGGGGGGGGTTGTTTGTTTGTTTGTCTGTCTGTTTTCTTTTGTTCTTTTAAGTATGCCTTTCTCTCCCTGGGAGTATTCACCAGAAATTATGTCTCACTGCCTACCTTAGAGATTAAGAAATGAGATGTGTCAGAGTAAGTGGCAGCAGGACATGTAGACATTAGACATGGTGGCCTTGAGGCTTTATGAGGCTGTAGATTAAGAGACCAACTTCTCATGCCACTACAACTAAGATGGAGTCGTGTGTTTCTTACCATTTAACTCCATGTTTTCCTTTTTCAGTTCAATTTCACCATTTAGTATTGAGAGCACAAGACGCCAGAGACGTTCCGAATCCCCCGACTCCAGAAAACGGCGTATCCACAGATGTGATTTTGAGGGATGCAACAAAGTGTACACAAAAAGTTCTCACCTGAAGGCTCATCGAAGGACACATACAGGTACAGCTCCATGGGGCTTCTCACCTGAGGGGTCAGTGAGAGTCCAAAAAGGGCCAGCCATTCAACTCTCCAGGCCCTCAAATCTGCTAAATGGTGCTTTGAACTCACTCATTGTGTTTAGTCAGGGTTCTCCAGAACCCTGTGTGTATATATATATAATAATTATATATAATAAAATACATTTATATAAATATCTTAATATTTGTGTGTGTGTGATACACATACACAAATATTAAGAGATTTATTATAGGAATTGGCTCCTCTGACTAGGGGGCTGGCTAATCCAAATTCCATTAGGGCAGGCAACAAGCTGAAAACTCCAATACAGGTGAAGTTGAATTCCCCACGGGAATCTGGCTGGCTGAAGTAGCAGCAGAAATTCTTCTTTCTGACTGCTGAAATCCTCAGTTCTGACCTTTAAAGCCTCAATCTGACTGGATGAGGAGACAGCCCTTGTTACTACCCAGTGCTTGCTTGACCTCACAACCGGACACCATAACCTAGGCAAGTTGACACATGAAATAAACCATCACAGCCATCATGCAATTCATTCCTTCCTTCTGGGAAGAGTGCATTCTCTCTCTGTTGAAAAGAGCTTAAGTCTTACAAGACACACTTCATTGGTTTCTAAATTCACTACTTCTTAAGAGCTTTTAAAATGGTGTGAACAGAATGATCTAGTTTCTCTCAGTCTACGTCACCACTTAATTATGTAGTTTTTCAGGTTTAAAAATGTCCACATAGCATATCAAACAACCAGCTGAAACAAATTATTCTCTTAAAGTTAGCATTTTAACAACCTCCACCTTTAGACCACATTTTTTTTCTCCCCTCATTCCCCTCCCCACAAATTACCATACACATACACATACACACACACACACACACACATATTACATATATCTAGCACTTTGGGCTATTTTTAAATCATTTCCATACCATTTCATTTGATTCTCACTGGTACTTTTTTGTATTGGGAGAGAATTCTTTTTTTTTTTTTAGTATTCACAATTACAAAGAAGGAAATTGAGACAAGTGAATCACTGACTGTCCTACCACCCATCCATCCTTGGAGGAAATGAACTGATGATGCTTCCATTAGCCCCCTACACATCCCCATCTATCGCCTGCCTTTACCCTGCTGTAGCCTCTGAAGGCCTGGCTCCTCAGCCAGCATGACCTGGCTTCCATTGCTTCTAGATCCTGTTGGGCACCACCAGTGGGAGGCGCTGGCAAGAGACGGCAGGGTGAAGACCCCACAACTACAATATGTTTTCTAGGAAAAGCGCCTGGAGACTGGAATGAGTGAAGCTTGAAGAGACAGATAGAACAAAGAAACTCATTCACGCACATTAATGGCACCAGTGTGCCCCAAAACGAGCAAGTTCAGTGACCGTCTCAACAGGAACCAAACTTCACCCACCTCTAACTTCAAACTCCAGTTGCAACAGACTCTCATATCACTGTAAATAGTATTCCCTTCTCAAATATATTAAAGTGACCACACTATACACCCTATTTCCCAGTTTAGGTACCAAAATAAACAAACTCATCATTCTTTTCATTTATTTTGCCCAATTATTTCATCTCATTATTTCCAAAGCTGCTTTACAGAGACTCCAAACTATGAGGACAGGTATTTTTGTATGTGTGATGAAATTATGGCATAGGAAGTTTGTCTGAAGTGAGTAAAGCATTAAAGAATCGGCAGTTTACTTTTGCTCATCTAAAAGTTCATGCTTCTAATATTTCCAAGATAGTTAAGTCAGCACATTTTCAGTTTATAGTACTTTTTATGTGAACATTACTATTAAAAAATAATAATGGTCTTTCTTCAGTGAGTCCTTGCATACTTTGGGTTGTCCGGAATACATTACAGCCTCATCTTCACACAGATTACTATTCCATTTATCTTAAGTGATGAACAGTGAGAGAGAGGAAATTTTTTAATTAGATACTATTAAATGATTTAACTCCATGGCATTATAGAATTGCATCTTACAGGTTTTAACATATAATTTGAAAGTAGAAGAGACATTATTTACGTGTTATAATTCTAAACAATATACACCTTGAATGCTGATGTGGAATTAATTAGTTTGGCTTCTTAATAAGATTAAATCATAGGCTCCTAGGGCCAAAATGGACTTTGTATGTCACAGAGTCTAATTTGTTCCCTAATTAGGGCAATCCTCTGTGTGCCATCCTTCTCAGAGATCAAGTCAGTACTATGGTGTTCTCTGCACACTTAGGCATATTTTCTTTTATTTAATGCTCACAACACCCTGGTGGCTGCAGTATTATTATCTCCTTAGTACAAGTGTGACTCCGGGTCTAGTATTGTTCCCACAACAGTAATTCCTCCCCCCTCCCCATTAAACATTTCACGTCACAGAGAGCTTGTTCTTCTGCAGGGTACGTTGGGTGAGATTTGTGAGGGCAGAGTCTCGTCTCTTAGAGTGCTGAATTGTCTCTTTGGGTATTGTTTGACTTTCGGTACATTCTGCTTGAATAGGGCAGCTCTAATGATCACTGGCTGAACGTGGGGCCCTGGAGTCTCTCCCAACACTGACATCTTCATGTCTCCAAATTAGATATCCCCAGTTGTCTCAGCTATGTCTTTGTGAATACACTCCAATTTATAGCTATGTCTTTTAAAGTCTTCATACCACACATTGAGGAAAGAGATCTTGGTAATTAACTTTTCCTAATATATGCAGGGATTAAGCTAAGTCTTTTAGCAGTTGACTGTCTCTGTTAGGGCACCGAAATCAAGAAGAGCTGACAACTCGACCTTATCCATCTCCTGTACATCTTACTGATTTCCTGATTTCTTTTAAACCTAAACAGCTTCCTAGTGGGAGCTGGCCTAAGTGATGGCTTCCCTTGGGGAACAGTGCATTCCCTTCTCACTGAAAGTATTTCAGAACAGCTGGATGATCTCTGTCAGAGATGTGAACAAACAAGCAGTATTCTGAAGGTTGGCATACCCTTTCAAGTTGGAGAAATTGCTATTCTAAGCCCATCTTACTGTTTTGGACCCATTATTCTGTTAAATTGTAACCACTCTGAAACCTTTCTCTGCCTACCTTTCAGTATTTTAAGTTTCTCCTTTGCTGCTCCATTTTTGCGAGGCAAATGATGAACGTAGTGAGTCGCAGGAGCCAGAGATTTCCTTTCAGTGGTTTTAATTCTTAAACCAGTAGCTGAGAATCCACTTAACTTTCCTACCTCCAGATCATATTTATCTACCCACAGCTCTATCAAAAAGACCTTGGCAAATTCCTGCCCCAAACCAAAATATGCCAAATTCACTCATTCATTTAACAGAGAGAAATTTACTCTGTGCAAGGCATAGTCCCCTAAACTATCAATCTCTAATATACTACTTTTAAAAAGAAAGAAAGAATGAAATGCAGTTGATATGCTACAACTGGTTCAAAGTGAGCCCATGATGGCTTCTGGTTTGTAATTATATGCAAGATTTTATAACAGTGTTCAAAACGAAATTAACACTAGTTCTATAGGGATTCAGATTGGCTGGCATTGCTTTTAATAAATATCTTCTTAGCCTTACCTTTGTTTCAGGCATATTGAAGTTGTATGTACATGACCAGTAATAATTAATGTGGAGTTTGGGATTATAACAGATGACTTATGAGAGCCTTGCACAATATGGGAGTTGAAAAAGTAGCAATGAGAAACTTTTCTTTGAGAGAGTCACATTAATTTTGCCATTTAACACCTTGATCTTTTTGTGCTTTATTAATACCTGATAAGTCTTCTATTTATTTAGGACTTATGCAGTAAATTAAACATATTTGTAAGAAGGTGAGAAAAGACATTTTCTAAGTACTAGCAAAGAATTTATAGTAAACAAATGCAGAAATGTACCATTTTAAAAAATATATTCTCATGAAATTAGATGATAATATGAAGATTATTAAATACTATACTAATACATGCCTGTGGTAAATCTGTTTAGGAACCTTAAAAAAGGAGGAAAAAAACATACCTCAGCAAGCACATATACATCATTGTCAGCAGGTACATTGTTCTTACTCAGGTCTAAATTTTGTGTTTCCTCTACATGAAACAGTGTATTGTCTATTTAAGTGAATATGCAATATATTTAAATTATTGTAATCATTTAAATCTATGTACTATGAATTTCCTTCAAGAAGTTTACTGCTTATTAAATAAGTTAATCTTTAATTTTAGAATAAAATAATTTTATGGATTCAGAGTTGCTGTTTAAAATTCTCATTATTTTCTAAAATGTAATTTCTAATATGCAGTACTTGCAACAAGACGTCAATGATTCCTGCAGTCACTAGATGGTGCACTAGAACCAGATGTTGTTTAGAAGAGGGTCAGAAAAAGATTCCACTAAAACCCTCTAGTGGTATGACATGACTTAAAAATGGAAGGCGATTATCCGTGTTCTGCAGAGCCTTAAAATTTAATGATGAATAAGGAAAAGACAAGATAAACTTAACACCAGATTTTGAAAGTGATTGCAATATTTTAAAATGTTCAGTTCCAAATGAATCTGGAAATTTTCTATATTCCAAATCGATAACCTGCCCTGTAATGAATATATGAAACTCATTTAGCCAGTCTTATTCTAATATTCATTTTAATTCATATAAACACTATAAACCTCTAGATCCAAAAAAGTAGTACATTTAAGGCACTCACATTTCTTATCTATCTGGTTTTATCAAAAATAACTTATTCATTTTTGCTTGGTGAGTAAAAATTAATAATTCATAATTGAATTTGCACATAAAAGAAGTTTAAAGTATATCCTTACTTTATTAAGGAAGGTATACATTTTTTTAACCCTTTCCTTGATGATTGAAGCCTTTATAATTAATATCATGGGCTGTACTTATTAAAATCAGGTAATTACGCTCTATTTGTAGCATACATACACACACACGTGTTGATTCTAAAATGCTTGCACATCTCGTGCTTTTTCCTTTTTCCCCTTGCCTCATCACTTCTCTCTGCTGTTCCTATTATTTTTTGCTTCTAATTTGGTGTCTTAATTTATTCAATGAGATTCTGAAATGATGTAATGGTATTCCTACAAAGTAAAATCATCAACTTTGTGACACCTATGCATTTTGGTGGCCTTTTGGGTTTTCTTTCATGTACACAGGACCCCCTGTCTAGATTAATTAGATAAAGCTTAAGGCTTAGTGATGCCAAGATAACATACTGAGAGTTTTCAAGGGAAAATTTGGCCAAACTGCTTACAAATATGAGAAATACTGATAATTTGCTGATAAATAGGAAACTATTATTTTCCTAAATAGGAAAGGTACAAGCAAATAACAAAGGAAAACAATGAGAGCCACTGACTACAACCAAGGCCTTTGGGGACACCCTCCTAAGCTGGGCATATATCCACTCTAAAGTTTAACAGGAAAACCATAAGTGGTCTCTTACAGCACCCACTTGATCTTGACAGTTTAGCATCCTGGCTATAAGTATCACCCTGTGCAAGCAAGCACATTTTAGTGCTATCTCTAAAAAAGAACCCAAAAATCTACTTTGGTAACAAAATGTTATGAAAGTGTTGAAGTTATTTTCCTTAATGGGGAGGAGAGAGGGAGTTATTTTAATCTATCTTTGAGAGTTACTCTTCAGAAACATGTTGGACCTAATATTGACAATTATTTACAATTATCTGAACTTAAGTACCAATAGTGTACATATTTAACTCTTTAAGTTTTACCTTCATTTACTTTGACCTTTTTCATACATTTAGCAAAGTAAAGACTTCTAAATCAGCCTACCAATTATTAACTCATTTAAATAAATGAACTAGTAAAATTTTTCTTAATTCTGTTTGTATTAGCATATAATTTATCAGTGACAGTGGAAAGTTAAAAAATGCCACAGGATCTCATGACTGTGCCCCCCAATTTCTTTCCTTGGCTTTTGGCCTTATTTTACCTACATCTATGAAAGCTGCATGTAAAGAGGGGTGGACTAATAATATTTACAACCTTTGTACTTTCTTTTGTTCTGCTAGATATAGGACTAATGGTCATCTTATCCTGCATGGTCAAATTAATTGCTACCAATATGGAATTTTTTGTTTCAATGAATTATTAAAGATAATGATGACTTATATTTTTTATAGAAGCTATATCCTTCACCATTAAAAATATATAAAATAATGTTTATAAGGCTAAAAATAATTTGATAAAAAGTCATAATTAGGAATACAAAGAATTATGCAGTAACTATATTGCTTTAAAGATTAGAATAATGAATAGTGTTCAAGCAACAAAATAGAAGGCTCATTCATATATCATTCCCAGCACTAACAGCAAATGGCCAATATGTCTACATGACTGAAGATCGGGATGCATGTAGGGGCAAAGCAAAAGATGATGCTGAAATCCTTGGGGAGCTGATCACCAAGAAGAGATGAAGAGTTAGACTTCATCCCAAAGTAACTGGGAGCCACTGAAAGATGTTAACCAGAGAAGTGATGTGATCAGATTGTCTTTCAAATATAGTATGGACAATATATTGGAGTGGAGTACGGGGAGGGACAGGACATATGGCAGGGAAACAAAACCATTAGAAATTGATCCTGGTGAAAGGTGGCAAGAACCTAAAGGAAAGCAGACCACGATTGTGGGGATAAACCAGAGAGGACAGCGGGATGGATATTTGGAAGGCAGAACCGACAGGCATAATCATCCCAGTGGGGCAGGTAGAGAATAAGAAATATTGTGACTCGACACCTGGTAGATGAGGTTGCCTTTCCTTCCAGACAGCAAAACAGAAAGAAGCCTGCTTTGTTTAGGTGTAAGTGATGAATAAAGTCCTGGTCGTGTCGGGGTTGCTTTGGGAGACTGGCCACTGGAAAATGTCCTAGATCACCCTGGTGAACAGGAAAGAGATTGAGGTAGATGCTTAGGAATCTTTCCCTTATAAGTATAGTGGAAGCTGTGGGAGCTGAAGAGAACATATGCAGGTGGGAAGTCCAAGTCAAAATCTTGGCAAAAATTTATGTGGCAGGTAAAAAAAAAAAAAGAGTAACCAGAAACATAATAGAGTAAATGGTGTCAACTACAAGGAAATGTGAACTCAGAACAAGGTCCTTAGACCTTGAACTTTCACATTCAGTAAAGTACTCTTTTATTATTATTATTATTATGATATTTGAATTTGTATTTGCTTTGTAGATGAGCGGGGCTAGGCTTTATATTAACATGTTGCTGTCTGTCCTGTAAGTAGTAATTGGTTTCACATTCAGTCTGCTTGCCTGGTTCTGACTAGGTATCCTGGTTTATTAAAGCAGTGTTTTAAAATGTTGAAAGAAAGTGTAGAGAAAATGGTTAAGATCATGAACTTTGGCATTAGACACAGTGGGTTCAATCCCTCCTCTACCACATATTAACTGAATGACTTCTGTCTAAGTGGAAACAGTTATTAAAACCGCTTCATTAGGAAGTTGTGGGAGTGAAATAAGTTAATATCCATATAGTGCTTAAAGCAAAATGTGGTGCATAGAAAGTGCTATGTGCTTTAACACATAATATTTTTATCAAAGATATCTATTATAGAATTGCATGGGAGAAGAACAGTCACACTTGATCTTGTTTACACATAATGAGAGAGACAGTCAATTAATTTGGTCCAGACAATTCATTGGGGCAGAGACTAGCATACTGATTACTTGTCTGATTGAACTGACAAGACCAAATAGATCCAACATGCTATCAAATAGATTGGTCTACTTAGCCGTCTTGAGAAAGTCAGGATTGGCATCCAGTTACTTTTGAAAACCTTTTCATTCACTAAAAATTGCAAACAGGAATCCATTGTTAAGTTCATATTATTTATAGTGTTAAAAGCAGAAAAATCTTGCATTTCATAACTATAAAATTAAATATCCTTTATTGAGCATCCTATTATTGGCCAGACATTTGGCATGTGGAATTTCCAAGTTTCTCAGGAGTACTACAGGGGTCGATACTATTCCCATTTCACAGGTAGGGAAACTGCTTCAGAAGGCTTAACTCTCTAGTCTAAGTCCAATTGCAAATCGGTTGACTGAGCTTGCAGTTACCTTGTGATGGGCCTGATTTCAAAGCCTGTGGATTTTTGCTACCTTGACACAATGAAGAGGGCAGGCAGCCTCGTCTCTTACTGGGTAAGTCAGGAGGGCTTGTAACCTCAGCTTTTTCTAGGTCTCTAGGTTTCCAATTCCTCATCTTAAAGTACCTAGTTTCCTTCCAGATCTAAAATTCTATGAACTTCTATGAACTAATGTAACAGAAACCAAAAGACAAGATAGGAATCTTGATGCTGTTTTTTTTTCCCTCATATGCAAATACCATTCCTCAAGTGAAACAGGTTGTCACAGCAAATATGTTGAGCCTTGAATGTAATGACGCTCATTTGTCAGTGTCTGGGAGCCTGTAACTTTATAAAAGTTAAACAGGGACACATTTCAGAAATGCACTTCTGAACCTAAGCAAATGCCTATGTTTCCTGTTGCAGTAGGTGTTCCTTTTCAGTTGCTTGAGAAAATAATAGAGAGAAGCTGATGAGAACATGGGTGTTTGGTTTAACACAGGCTTTTTCAGTTGCTTGAGAAAATAATAGAGAGAAGCTGATGAGAACACGGGTGTTTGGTTTAACACAGGCTTTTTCAAACTGCACATTCCTCTTGTGTGTATTGCTCCTATGTCATTTTAACATGAAAGGGCACCTGGCTTTTGTCTCAGTACACATTTACCTTTCCGCATTTCTCTTGGTGACATGGGAGGCACCTGAAAAAGTTATTTTTTGTTTAGTGGGTTTTGGGAATCCATTCAATACCTGGTGTTTTCTTTAGACTTTATTATGCCTTCTGCTGGGTAAATGTCATGGACATACATTTAGAAACTCTTAATCCTTTTCTTTAATCAAAGTTGAAAGAGACAGGAGTTCTCAAACTAAATCAATCTGTTGACTGTTTCAAGGAAAAACCCTGATGTAAATTTTCATTTTCCCGAGATACAATTAGAATTCTATTTAAACAGTGCCTGTGAATGCATATATGTGTGTCTGTGTGTGAGTACGTGTATGTTTCCCTAAGTTGGCTACATAAGCATATGAAGTGTTTTACATGAACCCTAAATGTGGAGTTTAAAATAGAAAATATTTATTTAGTTTTGGTTGTTCTGTTCCTTTTTCAGAAATTTTCATGTTTAGTCCAGGTTTTTTACAGAACTGGAGGAGTACAGATTGTACTGAAAAAAAGGTCGGATTCTTTTTTTAAAATGTAAAAGGTACAAATGGTTTAGGGATTTGTCATGGGGTGTAGAGACCTTCACTTCAAAACTGAAAACTCAGAAGTTAATAAAGTACATGCCAAGGCATGGTAGTAAGCTGCTAATCACCAAGACGCTGCCCTTTCATTGTTCTTATCTGTTAAAAACTTAATGTCTCAGTTTTTAAAATAATTCACTTACAGAGACTTATTTGCAAAGAAATATACCATATCATTTCCCATAATTTCACCATTTCACATGTTTCATATAAGAAAAAGAATAAAGATGATCTAGTGGTAGAGTCAAAACTTCAGATTCTGGGATTGGATGTGGCTCAAGCAGTTGAACTCCCACCTCCCACATGGGAGGTCCGGGGTTTGATTCCTAGTACCTCCTAAAGAAAAAAAAACAACAACCAAAAAAAGCAGACAACAAGCGCAAACAATGAGCAAAAACAATGAGCAAACAGACGAGGGAGCCATTGGGGTAGGGGAGGGGGATGGAAAAAAACAAACAACTTCAGATTATTTCAAAGAATATTAAATACATTATCAAAAATTTTGCCGTTATGGATTATATGCATACTTATGGGTTAGGCAAAAGGGAAAAAGAAGGTAGGCATGCTATTTTTTTTTTTTTAACTTGTTTCTCAGGAGAAATAGTTTTGATAAGACATTTGCTGAATTCTAATTCAAGAAAATTCTGTATTCCTGAAGAAATTAATGGAAATTGTTTTTGATGGCCATTGCTCAGCCTACTGCAAAGCAGCTTTGTGCATTAGAAGCACAGTTCCTTTTTATTATCCACTCCAGCCCTTTCCAAATGAAACTTTTCGTAGAAAATTTGCCTACCCCTCAGTCCCTATAACTGGCTTTTAAAAACTAAATATATCTTACAAACTTATTTATCATTTTAATCAGTATTTTTACTCACATCATGAAATTAGTTTGTTACCTTAATTTATGATTGCACCTTTAAATTGCTTCAAAGCACAAGTGTAAAATATAACACAATACAGTAGCTACTAAAATTTTTATTTGTATCCATTTACAAATCTTGATTAGCCTCAAAAGAGCATTTATTGATTATTTTTTTAATGAAATGCTAGATACTGGGTGAGTATAATCAAAACCTCGGCCTCTCTTGAGTGATGGGCCTGAGCCAGTCTCAGCCTCATCAGAATAGCAACCTCCCATCCAAATAGTTCAGCCTCTAATTTTGAAGAGAGATTTAAAGGTCTTTTTTTTTTTTTTTGTAAGTGCATGGAGAATGAATAGTCAAAACTCTAGTTTTATTAGTTAGGCAATGGGTGTAAGCAACATTATATATAAGATTTTCTCCTATATTAAAAAGCTTACATTTTTATAAGGAAAATTTCGAGGAAAACTTATTAATCACTGATAATTAAATTTACTGTTTCTATATACTTCCTCCTTCCCCCCCCCCCAGTGGTGAAAGTTTGCTTTCTATATTCTGTCTTCATTAATCACTTAGCCCCTACTAGCTTATACGCCTATCTATGGTTTTCATGGTTTTCATGCATGAAGTAGGTAAGTTTGTGCCTCTTGTATTTTGCATGCTCTAGTTCCTTGCTTTCATGATCACTTAGTGCACATGATCACACCTCTCAGAATGCTTTTCAAATTTTGCACTGTTTCCCTTTCTCTCGTGTGGGCTTACACAAATCCTTGCTGCCAGTTGTTGCTTTCACTGTCCTGTTTTACCTTCTAATATCCATCTTAGAAATGGTTCCAAATGTTTAAGTGCCTACTTCCTGATCCTTCCCATGGTGTATTCATGCTATAGAATACAGGAACTCATGGTACTTCACAGTGCCCTTTTTAACCCAACTCTGTTTAAACCGGTGGTGGGAGGGGCCTCTGTTAGGGTGGTAAATCTTTGCTTTCTGGTTGCCAGGTGAAGTATGATAGAGACGTTACTAACCCTGACCATCCTGACCTTCTCGCCCTCATAAGCAAAGACCTTATTCATTATTGCTTTTTGTTTTGGTTTTGTTTGTTTGTTTTTAAACGACCAAAAAGATCCTAAAGATACTTTTTTAAGTCTGATAGAATTGCATGAACCTTGAGTCACACATTTTCTGTGGCCCAGAACTCTGAATTTAAAAGTATTTGACATGAAATATCATGTGTGTTTATTACTTAGCAGACTGTTAGGATTTTAAGTGAGGCTTCTAAGCTGAGAGTAGATGATTATACTGTAGCCAAAAGATCCCCTCATGCACCCACACAGCCTGCAACTAACTGTAAAATCTAACCCAATTCATTAGGTTAACATATTCAAGAATCATACAATAAGCAGAGGTGCCTATCCTTTATATCAGGGGTCAGCAAACTTTTTCTATAAAGGGCCAGAGAGTAACCATCTTTGGCTTTGTGGGCCATGTAATCTCTCTTTAACTATTCAACTATTTAACCATCACTGAAAAGCACCCATAGACGATATGCAAACAAATGAGCGTTGCTGTTTTTTAATAAAAACTTATCTGAAAATTTGAATTTAAAATAATTTTCACACCACAAAACAGTATTCTTCTTTTGAGTTTTCCCATTTAAAAATATAAAAACCATTCTTAGCTCACATACTGCACAAAAACCAGGCTACCAGCTGGATTCAGCCTGTGGCAAGGGGCATAAATATTTTCATTATTAAGGAACCCAAACTAAAGTAAAAGTATGACAATTATAATTTTGAAGGTGAAATTAGGTCGCTTTAAATGCCTCAACTGTATGTACAAAGGAAGTCTAGAGCGCGCATCCGAGACAAACTGGGAATTCCCACCTCCAACATCCTTCCTGATGAGATCAGAAGCTCTCTGCCCCCCACTGCTTGCCCCTGCCAACACTCCAAGCTCCTCCCAGTTATGGAGCCCCTTCCTTTCACTCTCTCTGCAGTGGAAAGCTCAGGGTCCAGCAGCTTTTCTGATCCCAGGGCGTGTGTCATGAAGAGAGAAACACACATCCTCCTTCTATGCAGCTGAGAAGTGTTTTCCCCAATAAAGAAAACCCTTTATTTTTTTCCTTTTTAAACCTTACACTCTCTGTAGCTAGTTCCATAGTAACAAGGACTTTTCCTAGGGAGATGCTGGTCTATCAGTCTCTGACAAACAGCCAACTAGCTAAAAGTTCGGCACACCAAAGATAGATGTATTGTTGGAGAGAGAATTTGTAGCAAGCTCAGCTTATTAGAACCCATGTTCATGATGTACATTCAAAAATATATAGTGATGACATAAATAAAAGCATGTTGACAATTGCCATTAATATAATTCTATATAGTAAACCCCTAGTCTTGTTTTGTTTTGTTTTTTTTCCCGAGTTAGGGATTTTGTTGATTTCTATATTTAAAAAATTTCTGTTGAACTCTTGGTCAGTGGACACCCCCAAATGCAAATTTTGCATCCACAGGACATGCAATAGGAGTCAGAAGTTGAGGTGTTGGGTCAATCCAGTCAGTAGGCTCCTATGGGAAAGAATTCTTTCAGAGTTACCTGGGCCCTCCTATGGGCCACAGGTAGTGCATACATATATTTAGATTTAACCTCTCTGTACCATTTGTTCACTTCTGAAAGAGCCACTTGACCCTAAACAGATCCATATAGACAGTGTCGATTTACCAGCTGAATGGAATTCAGTCTGGTTCTGCCATGTAGGAAATACTTGGACATCTGGTTTACAGGGCTTAGTCGTTTGTCGTGTGTGTGTGTGTGTGTGTGTGTGTGTGTGTGTGTTACAGTTTTATTCATTCATGCAAGCACTTGCTTGGCACCGACTCTAGGCCCCAGGGATACTGAAATAAGTAGAGGCATGGTCCCTGCTCAGTTATTGAAGAAACTGGTAGGAGAGAGAGGCATCTCCACAAATCTTCATGATATACTGTAATAACTTATTTAATAGAAATATGAAATGAGCAATTCAGAAGTACCTAAGAAAGTGAAACTGTCAGAGGATATAACAAAGTTTATATGGGAAAGAATTATCCATTCCACTGTAGCATAGTGGAAAAACACTGCATTTGGAGACAATCACAACTTTTTACTGACCTTGGGCAAGTAACTGCACTACATTGAGCTTCACTTTGTTCATCTGTAAAGCAGAGTTAACAATCTTAACTTTGCAGTTCTTTATAAAGGGATCAGCAAATAGCCCCCTTCAAAGCACTCTGCTGGCTACTGGGTGGAAGGGGCAGAAAGGAGACAACAGTTTTTGTGGGGTTACCTGAGGACAGGGCTTCAATTCCAAATGAGAGCCAGGAAAATAGCACACCTGGGTCAACTATTGTCGCGTTCCCCCCTGGGAGCTCGTTTGGACAGTTGATAGTGTATCTTTTCTCAGCAAACCCTTTGCATATTTTAGTGTCCTTACAAGTCGACTGAGGACCCTGGTCAAATTACATCCTTCTTCAGGCTGCTTTACACCGTGAGTTTCAATCTCAGACCAACTTGATTCCTCAGGGGTCACCCTAAATCTTAAGGCACTGAAAAATGCATTTCACTTTTACACTATTAATTTAGCTAGGAGTCTTTTCCCAATGGACAGGCAAAATGTAGGTGTTTATGAATAATGATGTACTTAGTAGTAAGTTCAGGGGGTAAGGACTACTCCATCTTTCCATGAAATTTTGTGTATATTTTATTGACTGATTGCTAGATGGATATTGTGTCCTAAAAGGCATCTAAGTAACAAACAGTGTTTGGGGCATATTGAAACGAAGCGTTATAACTACTCCTTATGTTTTGTGACTTTCAGCCTTAGAGCCGATCAAACAAGGTAGAGAATGTAATATTCCTTTTACATCCAAGTGTGGTAAGTGATTCCATTCTGTAGCAATCATTCTACGTCTTTTCATATTTTAACTGCAAAGTGAATTACCCATAAATTAAGGATGCAGTTGTTTAACTTGTCTGTCAGAGGTCACAGCAGGGGAGATGAGATTGAAACCCCCACTGGCCTAGCCCCAAATCCTCTAGTGAGCTGGTACAGTTTCCTGGCAAAGGCTTACGAAATAGAAAATGCATCGAGGACATCAGTTACCCCAAAGAGAGTGCTGGCTTGAGGGTTATGGAAAAGTTATGGACCACCAAAACCGTGTCCCTTTGTTTCTTCTAGGAGAGAAACCCTACAAGTGTACCTGGGAAGGCTGCACCTGGAAGTTTGCGCGTTCGGATGAACTGACAAGGCATTACCGCAAACACACGGGAGTGAAGCCATTCAAGTGTGCGGACTGCGATCGAAGCTTTTCCCGGTCAGATCACTTGGCACTGCACCGCCGGAGGCATATGCTGGTGTGAGGAATGCTGCCCGTCCAGCTGAGCGTAAGAGCTGGATCTCTTAGCGGCACCCCATTCAGCAGGGCTGAATCCCCTTCACAGTGTTAACGCAAAAGGGCATCACCATCCCACGATGTCTGAAACCAGAGCAGGAGGAAGGAGGAGCTCGTCTCCTGTTTGGTCTGAAGGTATCCCCCATCATGACTACACGAGAAACGTCTTCATGCTGCCCTGGGAGATCGGTGACATAAGTGCTGAAGAGACAGGCATTGTTTCCCATGCTGTGTACTCTGCCGTTTAAAGATGTTTGTAGTTTGTACACTTTCCGAGCTGTCAGACGTTTTGTTATTGATACTCTAAAGGTCGGCTGCCACAAATTGATGGCTAGAGTGAGACCTTCTAAATTTGGATTCTTCTCCCACCATCCCACCCCTTAACCCCTTTAGACAAAAATTTCAGTTACTATCTAAGTAAGATAGAACACGCGTCCAATCTGTTACCAGCAAGCAGCATGAAAGTAGACAAGGAGAAGCTGTTGGAGAGGTTCCATTACCTGCAAATAAAGGGGCTCTCAAGCAGCCCTTTGCAATAGTGATGGTGGAAATCAGATATCACCCGCAACGTGTCATTATGCCATGCCCTGAAGAGAACCAACATTGAATCTTTCATTTGTTTGTCGTTGATTGTTTTTGTTTTGTTTTTTATTCTGTTTTGTTCATCTGTTCAAGCAGAGGGGCAGTGACATTTCAGTCGAAGTCTGGTCCTGGTGCCTGCCCTGGCATGGACTGGCACGGAGATGTTCTGTAGTTGAATAGGAAGAGCCTGTCTAAAAAACTACTGCCCCACTTCAAATTGCAGTGTTCTGTCACCTAGGCATCATCTCTTCCAGCCCCTAGTATTTGATTACAAGGAATTGGGGGCGGGGAAAAACTTTCTTAGACACACTGGCACCAAGGTAAGAGGTGGGGCTGCCCAGGAAAGTCAGTGAACATGAAAAATCAGACAAAGCAGAGATGGAAATAATGCGCCTCTTGAGGAGAAAAGCAATAACGAATAAAAGGACTTTCCTACAATAACTTCACTGAGGACTCACATTACCAATTTTCATACTTACTAAAGGGATTGTAAAAAAACACCCCAGCATTTTAGATGTCTTGGTTACATTTACAGCATCGAGGTAATCGTTCTGCTGTTTGTTGTCCTGCTTGGTTGAGTACCACAATTAAAGATTATGCTCCCCTTCTCTTGTTTGAAAACAGTTATTTGGTGACTAGAAAGGCAAGGGAGACATAGCAGGGCATTAACTCATGGGCTAATGGGTCAGTTCTGCTTGGAATTGAGTCCGTGGAAAGGAAATGCTCCCTGGGGAAGACTGACATGGTGCTAGTTTCCTCCCTTGGAGAGCCAAGGAAAAGTGACTCTCCAATAGGTACCTCTATACAGATTCCATTTTCTAAACTGTATTAGGACCCATTGGTCCTCTGCTGGCATCTGCAGGGATGTTGAACCCACTCATCCTGTGCTGAGGATGAAAGGAAATTATGGTCCCACCAACCCCCTAAAATTATGAGCCTTCTTGCAACTAGCAAAGTATACAGCAAACAAAGCAATACGTCACCAACAAGCATTCTTTCAGAAAAGTAGTCATATTTTCTCCCACTGAAAGCTGTTTTATTTCCCAGCTTTATGTGGCTACGGGGCTTGGTGAGGTTTGTTGTTGTTGTTGTTGTTGTTAAGATTTTTTATAGCTTAGAAATAAGAGGTCTCTACCAAAGGCCTTTGCAATATATTTTCATTACAAACACTTGGTTTCGGGAATTGCACAAATTAACCTCACAGTACTAGTTCACTTTTAAATGTTTGAACATTCTGAAATAATTTCTGGTTACAGATTTATCCTTTTTAGGATTATCTTCTAATTCAAATCATCTTATTCTGATGAAGCAAGAACTATGAACATTGAAACAAGGAAGATGGGTGTTGGATGGCATTAAAAGGAATTTTACATACGGTTCAAGCAATGGTATAATCATTTTCAGGTCAAATTATGTCTTAAAAAATAAGTATGCTACATTTTCTGCGAGGTCTGAAAAATCCATCAGGCAATTCCCCTACAATAAGGGCTGCGGTTCTGTTGAAATAAGTAGCTTCTTTAGCTACACCATCTACTACCCACCAAGCACTGGTTTGTTTTTTGTTTGTTTTTTACCAACTGGAAAGTTTTTTATCCGTACTGTATGCAACTCCTACTTTTCATTGCCCATGACCACTCAGAATAGTAGTAAAAGACTTCTTGATGTCCGACGGTGTGGACTGGTCAGCAGCAAAGAAGCCAGAGGGTGTTGGACACAGCCCTGGACCTCTCTCTGCCAATCCTGGGACCTAGTTGGTAGGTAGTAGGTGAATCACTCAGGTCAAGTGTAGATTTGACTTAATCCTGCCTGCCCTTAAAAGGTGGGTCGCTCCATTTTTCTGCTGAGAGATGTCTTGGGAGGGTTACAAGTTGAAATGGTTTTTAGAATTCATAGAACTGACAGGCAGTGGGAGCCTCCTGAGTTACTGCTTGATTAAAATTTAGCACAGAACTAAATGATCTGCTCCTCTCTAATAACAGGAAATGAGCTTTTCTCCTCACTCTCTAAAAGTGGAAACCAGACTGATGCAGTAAATTAAAGGATAAAAATCTGTCAACCATTTCCCCCTTATTACATATCAGTACTCCTAAGGAGAGATCCAAGCACAAGTAAGTGAATGAGCCATTGAGCTGATATAGCAGAGATATTTAAATTAGACCCGAGGAACTGAAACTTATTTGGGGCTTGTCTTGGGACATAGAAAATTGTCCTCAGTGAGTTTTCAGAAAACTGTTTCCCCATGGAAAGGAAAATGGTTTTGGACAGAAGGAAATGAGTTTTTTAAGGAGGTATTTCTTCAGGCATGGAAAAGCTTCCATTTCATCTTCTGTCCATTTCTATCCTCTTTTAAAAAGCACAGTACATAATGAACAATGGAAAAGGGACAGAATCCTAAAGGACTTGTCAGTCCTTTTCTAACTAGGAGCCTTCTTTGGTTTTAAATTTGAAGCTATTCAATTTGAGCTGGAGTATGTGTATGTTTGTAAACTTACACATGTATTGTTGTAATGGCTTAAGAAGCTGCATTCTTGACTATCTCTTTGCATTGTAGAGCTTGATTTCAAGGGAGGTACGTTATTGAAAAACTGATGGGTTTGAGACTTTGAGGTTTTAATAGATTCCCTACTCACATTCTGATCTAAAGTTGTTTGGAATAAAGGGTCACCTTTCCCCAGCCCACCTCCAGCCTATCCCATCATTGTGCATAGACTCTGGGAATCCTGCTTGATAAGTTTTCTTAAGTTCTGTTAAGAAATTCAAACTAAAATTCCAAATGGCTTTGCCATAAAGATTGTACTACTGCCTGACATTACTTTTAGAAAACACTATAGGACATTTATTTT
The DNA here is from genome assembly GCA_026826555.1 of Tolypeutes matacus. Lineage (NCBI taxonomy): Eukaryota > Metazoa > Chordata > Mammalia > Cingulata > Chlamyphoridae > Tolypeutes > Tolypeutes matacus. Next base: position 32,723,337 of record JAKSZT010054334.1, read on the forward strand.
CAAAAGCAATGGAATAACAGTAATGTAAACCACCTTTATTTTTAAATGTGGGCACTTTTTATTCTCTTTAAAGTTTAAATAGTAAATGGCAAGCTTAATATCAGGTGGAAAAAGACTTAAAAAAATACTATAGTGATTAGAAGGATAATTTTCATTATGATTGACACTTGGAATAGCTTATGCAAAGATTGTGTTCTGTTTTATACAACTTTTTTAACTTCAAATGGTCATTTGTGTTTCAAACATAAGTATAATTCTGCACTTTGAAATCAGTTCATTTGAATGATAACTCGTATATGGATAAAGATGCAGTATTCCTTATACTGTACTTTATTACACTTACCAAAGCTGCAGTTGAATAAATCTGGTGAGGTGAGACCTTCAAATGTATTGATAAACCTTTGTTGTTATGACTGCTTAGAAAAGCAGCCATGGCTTCATTATAAAGGTATCTTCACGTTTATAGTAAGGATTGTCAGAATTTAAGCAGTGTTAAGCATACGACACCACGTTACATTGAGAGTTCCAGTCTATGTAGAAGGGACTAAAGGTGATATAATTCTTATGAATCATAATAGGCCAAGGAAGCCTTAATATTCATAGTCCATAATCCAAATTCAGATTTTGCTCTTTACTAATTCTTGCAAATTTAGCAGGTAACATGTATTCTATTACAACTTCATTGATCTAATCTCTTCCTTTAGATTTCCTGAGGTAGTACATTCCCATGAAAAAGTATCTTTTCTATTTAATTTGTTTTTGTTTAGAAGAAGGGTTAGGTACGTCATGCGTTCCATATTATATTTCTGTTTATCCCCATACTGCCTTCCACTTATCTACACACACACACCCTAATCGTGCACATCTGTATACACAACTGCATATGCAGCCAGTTGGCTATACACAGCTAATAAATATCAACAAAGATTTTTTTAAAAGAAAGAATTTGTAATCCATGCTGTCTAGAAATGTAAATTATTTACTTTATTAGGGAATCAGCTTATAATACTATATATGACTTTGCCTGCATTTTATAGTTAAGAAATGTACATAAAAATTTTTAAATGCTATATTTTCAGAGTTTCATTAGAGTAATGTCTGTTTAGCAACCCATGCCCATTGGTACTTCATGCTAAATACTGCAATAGGAATTCAGATTTTCATATGAAAATGAAACAGGAGGATACTGTATCTTTAAAAGACAGATTGAAGATATTTTACTGTATTCGTAACATATGTGATAGTGGAAAAATATTTTCAAACTCACATTTTACAGAGGTTGTAAATAGTTTGATGAAGTATGTTGGGAAAAAGAGCTTCTAGTTTTCATCACAATAAAAAAAAAAAAAAAAAACTTGTTCAGATATGCCTTGTGTATCTTACAAACAATTAGTGATATTGCCCTGTGAATGCAATTGTTCCACTTTGTCAGAGCATGTTCCTTGTCTACAAAATGGAGTGGCCACTTGTCTTGGTTTAACCAGGATGGTTTAAAACACAGTGAAGCATTTTGAGTTGCAGACAACTGATTCCAAACTCAACATGTCTTTGTCTGAAAAGGGGAAACATCTGCACAGGATTTTATTGTGCTAGAGAGATGCATCCAGCAATTGCTCTCTTTTCTCTGTTATCTTCCTTTCTCAACAAAGCAGTTCTTGATCAAAAACCTCTACAGATGTTTATTCTTGCCTAATTCCAGAAAGAATACTTTTAAGTGTAATTATATGTTGACAAGATTAAATCCTACAAATATGGCCACTTGTTAAATGAATCTATTTTGACAATAGGAATAAGCTAATGCCCATTTTCAGAAATTAATTAAAAGCTGAAAGTGCCTGTCAATAAACATTGTGACTGATAAGATATTCCTATACTTTGACACAGCAATAATTCTTCATCAGACTGGGGTTTTTCTCCACATTTAGAAAACATACATACAAAGTAAATATATGCACATAGTAAAACAAATCTGTTCACGCACTCAGAAAAGCAATCGCTTGTGTCTTTTAAATATACCTAATCTTGTTTACAATAGCATTTCTTAATTTGATCTTTCTCACAAGCAGGATATCTGAACATTAAAATTGTCTTCAATGAGTACTATGGCATATGACAATTATAATTATCAGAGAAAAATTTTGCTCTGATTTGCCCAAAACTTATGAAGCACCATGTGGCTCATCAAGTTTTGCTCAGTTAAAAACAACAACAAAAAATTATCTAGAGCAAAACATGAGGGGTTTTGTTTGTATTTGTTTTACTTTGTTTTATCCACTAATATCAAATGCACAAATCCATTATTGCGTTTCTTCTTTTCCTTTTTCTCCAATATTTCCTGTTATCTGAGAACTGTTTTGGAATGAATACTGACAAAATCATTTCTCATGGAGTCTACTGAGGTATCACTGATAATTAGAAAGCCTAGCTTTTTATCAAGGTTTGCAGTTCTGAAAATTAACCAGATTTACATTCAGAAGTTTACAGTTTTTTCCTATAATTATTTTACTGCTAAAAGTGAAGTCATGAATAGAAATATGCAGTGAGATTATTTGAATAGACACAAACCCTGGAAATTCTCCAGCCCTACCGTCTCAGTGCACGAATTCACCCAAACAAGCTATTGAGGATATCAGTAAAATTATACTCTTTCAGAGCCAAATATTTTGTAAGAGCAATTTAAAAAGCATAACTGTGATTAAACACCCAGGCTTTAGACTGTGAAGATTGCCACCATGGACAGTGTTCTCCCAAACCAGACCACGTGCCTAGGAAACCATCTACTATTTCCTTCTCCATGTTTCAGATAGGAAGAAAGAGGGAAGGAAATTTGCCAGGAGGGAGGGAGGAAAATAACCAATGTAAGTGTCAGAGGAAAGGTGCTGGGTTCCTTAATCTCACTGAAGTCATCTTCTGCCAGGGCTTTTTTGCACATTGTCTGATATTGCTAAAATATCTTGAAGAGTCAAAAATTCATCAAACCATGAAAATAATGGCTATCCGTTACTGGACACTCATTACATACCAAGCCCTGTGCTAGGCTGCCACTAATCTTGCAACATTTCTATATTGATGAATGGAAAACCAAGGCATGGAAAGAATGGCTACGTTGGCCACAAACACAGAAAGAGTAAACTGCCCATTAGGAATGTGAAATCACCAACTTCTGCATTGAGAGCCTGTGTCCTTTCCACTGTACCACACTTCATTGTGTTCCCAGCAGCCAACTCTACGTATTTCTAAGTTTTATTATGGACTTCATGCAAATATAGCCCCATTTTCCAAGTAAAATATTGGAACCTGATATAACACACGTTTTGATCATGGTACAGAATATTTGAAATCAGAACTCTTCTGATAAGTCAGGCATGAGAGATCACTATAAAACAAACAGCCACAACCATGTTTCCCTGAACTTGTCATTTTCCTCCTATATGTTTGTTTTGCAGCTCCCAAATCAATCAAAACTCTTCCCTAAATAGTAGCATTTTAGTCTGACTAGGTTTTCTCATTTCTACATATTTCTTTGAATGTGTAGTAAAAGCCATTCCACTAATATAGATCTGGTAGCGACTGCTTAAAGTACATTTGAAAATTTCACCTCCATGGAGCAAATAATATCAGAAGCTATTCGTGCAGTTGTTAATGGGATGCTTATCACAGATGTATTTGTATGATGAACAGAGAATTCTTTTTCAAATTTCTCATCTGACAGCACCATCTTAGAAGGTTTAAATAGTCTTATAAATAATCTGTTTGTAGTATTGTTGTTAGCTTAATTAAATTTTATGTAAGCAGCAGCCCAACATCAGAGAAATGAAATTCCCTCCCCATTTCCCCTGTTTTCTGTAGAACAAGGTCTATGACAGTATTGATTCATGGGAGTACTAATGGACTTAGAAAACGTTTAAGACAGTGTCATTTCTCAAAGTGTTTCTGTTTTTTAAAGTGAATCTCCTGAATTATGATATTGCTCCCTGTTTCTTGGCTGGGAAAAGAGATAAAACCTGTATAAACAAATTCCCTTCCATACTGAACCCAAGAGTTCTGGAGGACAGGCTCTTTGCAGTTAATTGGGTTTCACAAGCAATAATTTCTCAACAACAAAACCACAACTTTAAGTAAGTTGAAAAGAGATGAAGAGTAGAAATAGTTATATCGGTACTTTTTCTTTCTGAATTTCATCTCTAGAAATTTAAAGTGCTTGAGACTCTTTGTGCAAAGAAAGAACCAATGACTTCTTGTGGGAATTATTCTATCTTCTTTTTCCAAAGCATGTTAAATGAGACTATCACAGAGATTCATTTTTGTTGAGAGATGAGAGTGAATTGGGGGGTAGAATTTGGGTGCAAGTCTAGTAGTAAAAGTGCCCAAGCAATCAAATGTAAGATATTCTAGGGACATACCAACAGCTTCCCTTTCTGCTAATTTCATCCTCCAAAAATACAGCATAAAACATTATGGAAAAACACCTTTGCCTGACTTGTATTTCCAGTTTTCCCATAGAGGAATTTTGTAATTACATCTGGACTAAGTATATATTTTGTTCCTCCAACTTTATTACATTGGATGGGTATTGTTGAACTGGGGCACTGGTGCCTGTATTCACGGCTCTTTCCTATCAACTTGTCTGTCCACACTTTGTTGTGTTTAAAGAGTCATTAAAAAAAAAAAAAAAATCACTGTCCCCCTCGGGATGGTAGTTGTCCTGTTTTGTTCATGTCTTTGTGGGACACATTGCATCACATGGCTAGCCAACTCTATGTGGATGGGAGATAACTACGTACAAAACCAGCTTGAAAACATTGTCTCATGTATTATGTCACCCTGCATTGTAAAGCGATTATGTGTATCATAACATGCTCACTAAAAAAAGAGAAACCAGCAAATCCATGTTTGTCCATAGAAGAATGTCCTCAGCTTTCTGTGTTGTGAAACGATGAGAACAGACCACCTTTAAGATACCCACCTGCCACTTAAGATGACTTAGTTATAATTAGTTGTAGTCTAGACGTTGCTCTTGGTGTGTGGGGGTCAATTCAAATGTCATATTCTTTTGAATAATTCTCTCAGTTGTATTTGAAAAAATACAGGAGGATAAAGAAAAACATCATCTTTGGCCAAATCAAGCAGGCATCATTTTACTTTTCCTTGATATTTAGCTCATTATACGTGGTTATTGGATCACAAGATCTTTCTGTGTAAAAATACAAAAACATCCCTTGGTTTACAAAACAGTTATTCTAGGCTTGAAGCCTCTGAACTGCAAATTGAATAGATGTACTGCATCTGATTCACTTCACGGATGTCATTTTAGAGGAAAAAAAAAAACTCTTCTTCTCTGACCCCAGAGAGTTAGAGTGCCCAGAAGAGGTCCTGCGTGTCAAAGGAGAAACCCCCAATGATGCTGGCAAGCAAGTGTGTTAATCTTTTCAATCTTCATTTTGTTTTCTGTTCAGAGTTTTAATTGCAAATGAATTTATTTCTCCAGCTTATCTAAAGATCTAATTTCCCAATAGTTTCCTCTGCATTTATATACTCTGTAGTGTTTAGGCAACCCTGTTATAAGTTTATTAATATTATGTAAGTGTTGTTCTTGTATTTATGTATAGTGTACGTATTGTAAATATACTCAGAGCTTTTTTCCTTTTACTGTAAAATGGTGATTTTTTTGCCCTATGATAATGTAAAGGGAGACCCTCCTAATGAGATTTTCTCAGAGGATGATTATTCCAGTCTATTCTCAGAGATTTAAATGAACAAGTGTTATCGTTTTTAATGGTGTCTCAGACATATTCTGTTGGTGCATTGCTTTTCTGTATTCAACTTTCCTATAAATTGAGCTGTGAACCGAAATAGAGTTTAAACCTTTAACTGTATGCATTTGTATAATTATCTGAATGAAGGCATGAAGGTTAAATAAAGCATTTTGTATGGAACAAAACTCCCTAATTATTACTAAGGCTGACTCAGACACTTTGGAAATCATAGTTATTAACCATTATAATTAAACCCTTGTTATGAAAAGTTTTACCATTCGTGTATAGTAATTTAGCAAACACAGAGCAAGATAGCAGCTATACAAAAAAATGAACTGGGTTTTTATTTCATAACAACCAGCATCCAAAGGGGGATTCCCAAGCTAATTTAATTTTAATAAATATAAAAGTAAAACTGTGTCCAGAAATATAAAGTGATCTTGAAAAACACATCTTTCAAAACCTCGAAATATATTCCTATGAATTAAAATTTTTTGGACTTTGTGCATCACTGAAAGTGAAGAATGATCCATCTAGCACATGCCAAAGCTAGCTGATTTCTGTAGATTTTTTAAGAAAATTGTATTTTGAAGCTTTTGAAAATAACGACTGTCGGTGAGTAGAATACATTTAAAAATAATTGCTAAACACTTGAAAAATTTGTTTAAGTATCTTATTATTCAGTTAAAGATCTGTTAGAAAAATCTATTCCACCAAAGGAACTAATGGTAGTAAATATTACTAATAATTATATAGAATGGAAATGGGGATAGAAAATAATTATGAAAATACCTAATACTTGAGAGAGGGCTTACTAGAGGCCAAGCTAGGTTCTTCTGCTCTCCTAATTTTACAGATGAGAAAGGGAGACACTGAGTTTGGGCAGCTTTCCCAGTCAGTCTGATTCCAAGATTGGCATCCTTAGCCACTAAAGGGATATGGAGTAAGGGGACGGAGAAAGTAATGGGAGGTGGGTGGTGGGTGGAGAGGTGGGAAGTGAGTTCATGGCAATAGTATCATAGAAACATTTAACAAGTGCCTTTTGATTATGTGTGCTCAAATAAAATACAAATAAGCCCAGCAAAATAGTATCCTTCATTTCATACTCGATCAACCAGTGTAGTGTAACTCATAAAAATCAGAGACTGAAACTGACATTGGCTCATTTCATTACTGACTCAAATCCATTCCCAAATGGGTATTGAGTTCTGTGAAATCGTAAAGGGAAGTGTGCACAGAGTGCCATGGGGGCTGCAGGTCACACTCCATTCCTATCAAAGCACATTCTCTACCCATTGGTTGGGAGGCTGAATGCACTGTTGCTTTAAGTTTCCCAAACACCAGTGGACTTTTGAGCCCTAAGAAGAGAACGGGGCGGCCAGCTCCTCTCCCATTGAGGCTTTCATGGTGATTACACCACCAACCTTATAAAAGAAATCACTCATTAAACAATTGTAAGGCTTTTTTAAAATTGAGGTAATAGACCATAAGCACATTTTACTACATAGCTTTTAAAGACTTTAATTGTGTCAATTGAGAAATAGTTAAGGCAAGGGCCAATAAATTAGAAAAGTCCTACTTGTTCTAAACTATGATGAAACATAGTAGTAACTTGTTTAATCCGCTCAATTGCTTCTTTATTTTGGATATGGATGGCATTAGGTTTAAAATGACTCTGGCCCGATTTTTCTGAGTGGTCTCTACACAATCAGCCAAATCAGCTCTCTGACTCTTTGGTAGTGTTTTGTTTGTGTTTCAGTTCACTTCAGGAGTCTTTGTCATAAGGGTAGACCAATGAGATAAATGGCATGGAATAGACCACGATGTCGTTTCACTTTCAAGATAACTTGTCAAATTTTCTTCTACCAGTTGATTACTGGACACTTCAACAATAGGTGAAATTATATGGGTACTAGATAATTCAGGTGTTTCCGCATGGCTATGATTTCTCATCTAAACATGGATGGTTTCTTAGATTCTTATTCTCTCCAAGTTACTACCTATAATACAACAGCATGAAATAGTTAAAAGTACAGAAACAGCAATGTGCTTTAGATTAGAATACCTTGGGGCTTTATTTAAAAAAATTTATATATATATATATATATATTCCAGTGTTAGAACAAAATCATACTCCCTAAAAACTATTTTAGTCCCAAGTGGCTACTGATAGTTTTAATACCATGTAATACATTGTCTTCCCACTAAAGTTGTATGGTTTCCTTACACAATGAGCTCTTTGTACTTTGTCCATGTGCTGTCTGGATTTAATATATTTCTCTCCCAGTGGTGTAATAAGTTTAATTTACATCACTTCCTGTTTAGTCTAAATTCACCAGTGAACGCCTACACAACCCATATGCTTGAGTGATTGTCTATTTCTGAAATACACTGCATTTTCCTTTTGCATGAATAACTTCACATTATCTTTTTCTTTTGTAGTTTTACTGTGTTAAATTCATGTGTGTGTGTGCACGCACGTGTTCAAAACCTACTTTTATGAGGCCATGATGACCTTAGCAACATCAGACTTAAGCTGGAGTGCTAAAAACAGGTTCATTCAGGAAAGCCCCCAAATTGCTCAAAGACAAATACAGCCATTATGATGCTCATTTTCCTCTTTCTTCTTGCCGCTCCAGTTTACATGTACTTATTTTAATCCATTGTCATGAAGAGGAATGCAAAGCCCCATAAGTCTGTGCCATGAGCTCCTGTGATACCCAGGGCCCTTAGAGTTTTGGGTCTGTACCAGGGCTACAGGTCAGTTTCAGCATCTAAAGCAGGGCTTCTTAACCTTTTTTGTTCAATGGACCCCTTTGCCAGTCAGGTGGAAACCATGGACCCCTTACTAAGTCCACAGTATACTTTCTATTATTTAATAAATACATCACACCCACACCAACACGTCCCCACAAGAATGTTTTTTTTTTTGTTGTTGTTGTTTGTTTTTTTTTTCAATTCAAGCTCACAGACCCTTTGTTAAGAATCCCTGGTCTGAAAGGTAGGCCCTGACACTGCCCCCAGATTCCTGTGCAGTCAAAAACATGACCACAGACCAGGTCACAAACCTCATGAGGTCAGTGTGGCTGTGAAGGAGTTAAACATTATTTATCAGCCTCAAGCCCTTAGAAGCTTCCATTAGTGTGGCCAGTGCATCCCCTTGCATTACTTTTCACTGTTGATTTCAAGCCATTGCTTTGCACTGTTCAGCATGAATCTATATAATTATTTGGTTATTGATGTTGACTCTTTTCTTTTGTAATATATGTATCAATGTTATATATCTCAAGGGAGGCATTTAAATTACATTTACTATGTCTAAAACATGGGCAAATGTTTAGAAAATATCAAGTTTGCCTATTCAACTGCTCGTTACAAATGGTTACTAATAACAATTTTTATATGTATAAGATAAGGAAAGGCACATTTTTAAGTTATTATTGTGTATTATTTGATTTGAGGCATAACTCATTATACCTATTACACAATCCTCAACCTGAAGTTACAATCTATTAGTATAGCTTAATACATGATTCCTGTAAGAATAAAATATAAATGGATAAGCACCACCAGAACTGGCTAAAGTGTTACGGATGTTTAAAGGTAGTGAAAATAGCTTCTGTCGTACAGTCACCTGGGCCTCCATATCCCTGGAGAGGTACAAGGCATGTAGGCTGGCTCATATCCCTAACTCCATGTCCAGCTCTCTCCAAGATTTCTGTGAACTGCCAAGTTTGAGGGTTTGTGCAGCACTGGGAAGGAAGGGAGGTAGGAGCAATTAAATTAGTGCAAGTACCTCACTCTCTTGGTTTACGGATCCTTCTCTGGTCTAAACTGTGCTATCTCTGGTCTCTATCCCGTCAGCCTCTTCCTTGATTTACCAAACGTGCAGGCACACATACATATGCAGAGACACAAACTGTGTGTTCATTGTTTGCAAACTGCAGTTTTGTGACTTTTAATGGCAGTGAAATCCATTTAATGGATCAAGACCAGCATTTTAACAAATGAAATAAAGAATGGAATAGAGTAATATAGGATAGGATGGAATGGAATGCAGTCGATTGGAATGGAAGAGAGAAGAAAAAGGAAAGGAAGAGCAAACAAAGTGAAAAGTAACGTTTGTTTCAGTCATATAGCCACGAGCATGTGTGTGACACACACAATGTAAAAAAGTAAAGTTTGAAAACCTCTAGTTGACTGCTCTGTCTCTCCTCTTCCCCTGCCCACCTTTTCCCAGGGCAAATCCAGATGCACTTGTTTCTCACATTGTGGAGTATATCCACGTACTTGGTGGCTCAGGCTACTGTCTCTCTCTCTCTGACCTCAGAATATTACCTTCTTTCCTACATGACCAATTAAATTATTGTTCTAAACAAAGGTATTTCCTTCCTCATGATGAATTCTGGTGCCAGATACAGTTTGGAATGGAAATATAAAGGTGAGCTGCATGTGGGCATTGGCACTGGAGTGTGAATGCAGATTGAATTGGAGGCTTTTATCAGATGATGTGTTTGGCTGCAAGTACTTAGACTGGTTTAACAATAAGGGAATCGACTGACTCCCAAAGGTCTCATAGTCTTTTCAGGATTGGCTCCATCCAATGGTTCCTACTCCACTGCCTTGAATCTTCTGGCACTCCTTTTCCTTCTGGCAGCTTCCTGCTCAGGCTGGAAGTGAGATGGCTGCAAAATTTCCAGGCTTCCCACCCTTGTTCAACCATGAATAGAGGAAGAGAGAGACTTGCTTCAGGAAGCTCTCCCAGAAGCTCAAGCAGGAAGGAAAACCCTTGGCAATCTCACTTCAACTTTCATTGGCCAAAACGTGGAAACAAGCACATTCCTGAGCAAGGAAACCCTAAACCAGGTCAGTTCCCTTGTGCTGGAGGTTTGGGTCAACTTCTGAGACAGACAATTTTTGTAAGGAAGCAAAAATTGGGGTTCAATATGAATTGAAATAATAAACTGTATTTTCAGAGCAATCTTAAGAGTTGCAGAAAAATTGCACAGAAAGTACAGAGTTCCCAAATACACCTCCCACACAGTTCCCCTCTTATGAACATCTTGCATTAATGTGGTACATTTGTTACACTTGATAAACCAATATTAATACATTCCTAGTAACTAAAGTCTATAGTTTACAATAGGGTTCACTCTTTGTGTTGTACAGTTCTATAGGTTTTGAGAAATGCATAATGCTGTGTACAATATTACTGTTCTCACTACCCTAAAAATATCTTGTGCTCCAATAATTCATCTCCTCCCATATCCACCCTGAACCTAGGCAACCACTCATCTTTTAACTTTCTCTATAGTTTAGTCTTTTCCAGAATGTCATGTCGTTGGGACCATAAAGCATGAAGACTTTTCAGGCTGGTTTCTTTCACATAACAACATGCGTTAAAGTTCCTCCGTGTCTTTTCGTGACTTGATAGCTCATTTCTTTTTGTTACTGAATAATGTTTCAATATTCCAGTGTTTATCCACTAACCTATTGAAGGACATTTTGGTTACTTCCACTTTGGAACAATCATGAATAAGCTGCTATGACATTCATGTGCCAGGTTTTTGTGTAGTCATAAATTTTCATCTCCTTTGTGTAAATACCAAGGAGCACAATTGCTGGGTCATATGGTAAGTCTATGTTTAGCTTTGTAAGAAACTGCCTTCCAAAGTGGCTGTACCATTTTCCTTTCCCACCAACAATGAATGGGTTCCTGTTGCCTATAATTTTATTTTAAAATTTTAAAAAATAAAATATAAAAAAAAAAAAAAAAAATTTTAAATCTACAGAAAATTTGCAAAAATAGCACAATATACATCCATATACCCTCCAATTTGACTTATAATGCACTATACACTGTTCAAGTGAAAATTGTGGACCTCTTTTTATTTCATTCCTAGATATTTCAGCACATGGCATCCAAGAATTGGAACATTTTCCCATCAAACTTGCAAAATGTCCCCAAAATTTTCTTTAGAGACTTTTATATTTTAGATCTAGACCCCATCAAGGATCACACATGTGCTAGCTTTTTTCTCTAATTTTTTCTTTGTTTTGTTTCTGATAATGATTTTTCATGATATTGACAGTTTTAAAGAATTTCTGCTAGTTGTTATGAAAGTGTTCCTCAGTTTGGATTTGTATATATCCTCAGGATTAGATTCAGGTTAAACATTTTAAGCAGGATATAACATAAGTGATATTGTACCTTCATTAGTACATGGCGCCAGGTGGAGCTTGATGCCCATTTGTACCATTATTGGCAAAGTTACGTTGGAGCACCCTCGTAAAGGTGCCTGAGTCTTCAACACAGGCTTTATGTTCTTGAGGTTTTGTTATATCCTTAGTCAGAAAATATTTTGCAGAAGTTATTTGTTTTAAAAAGAAATACATAATTACTTAAGTAAAAAGTCAAAAGCTTAGTTCTTCCTTAAACTTTTATTTTAATTTATTAGCAGTATTATATGTCTAGCAAGTTTTGTGTTTATAGGGGGCTCACAACAATTAAATTCCCTTACACATAAAAACCATATTTATAAATATTTGCTTTCTCTTTTAAGAAATTTAATAGACTAATAATAAATTGTCCCAAGAATTCAATACTTTTGTAAATCTATTAATCTTTAAACTTTAAATATGGTGATTCTTAGTACTCCTAAATGTTCCACTTTTGCACATACATTTTGTAAGATTTCCAACTTCAAATTTTTAAAAATTCAAACCAGTTACTTAAATTACATATTTTAAATTAGATTCACAAGGCTAGTATCTAAGAGACCAAGTCCTCTTAGTTATTACAAGTGTAAATCATAATAAATATGTACAAATTCCTTACACAAAAATATTAATAGTATGGTTTTGATTCTCAAAAAGTTCTATATGTAATTATAAATTATCATGGGACCAAAAGGAAAAATATTATTAAATCTCAAATAGTTTGGGGATTACCTTCTCAGATGGTTGAAGACCAGAGATCTCATTTGAGACACTGATGTGTTATTGTCAACACTGGTAGAAAATCTATAGCCTCTTAAGCAAGGAACTATAACTTAAGTAAAGGTGGTCAAGTACTCCACAGTCCTGGGTAAAAATTGTTTTATGACCTAATTCTTCTATATTCTCAGGGAAATCTGCACATACCCATATATATTCACATATACTCCCAGCATAGGCTGCTAATCTATTAGACTTGATTTGTATTTAGGTGGCTCTTAATATATTTATCAGTATTCTGAATAGTTCAAAAAACTTCTGAACTTGATGGATTTGTGAACATTTTTCCCCCTTATAACTCTTCTTATCTAGTAGGGCCTTATAACTCTTAGCAATATTAAAGTAACTATGTGACCACATAGTTCTAAGTCAGTGGATCTTGACTAGAGGTAATTTTTCCAAGAGACATTTGGCAATGACTGAAGACATTTCTGATTGTCATAATTAGGAAGGGAGGAGATGCCAGGGATGCAACTAAACATCCTACAATGCACAGGACAGGCTCCCACTACAAAGAATTATTTGGCCCAAAATGTCACTAGTGTCAAGGTTGAGAAACCCTGGTCTAAGTTCAAATCAAATACATTGGGTTCCCAAAAGCAACCAACATTACCCATTCTGATCTACAGAAATGGCAGAACAAGCCACGAGCAAGAGAATTAATGAAGGGACTATACCTGGGAGATGGTGAATCCCCGTGGTCTGTATTGCAGCAATGACTAAGCTGTATTTGAACAAACCCACATTCCTGTCTCAGGCTTTTGTGCCCATGCCCATGCTTTTCCTTTGCCTAGAACACCCTTTTCCTGCAGGTATCCCTGGTGAATTCTAATTTATTCTTTGCCTCTCCTGTGAAATCTTCCCTGAAGCCATTACCCCATATGACCAGATAGTGGTCAGTACTTGCTCTTGTGCCTTAAACTTTCCTCAAATATTGTGCTTACAATACTCTAAATAGATGGTTACATATCTTTTTTGCTAAACTGTGAGCTGCTTGACAGCAGAAGTTGTGTCTTGTCTTTGATTCCACAGATAGTAAGCACTCAATAAATATTTGATGGCTACATGAACAATCCAATATATAGGCAGGATTTAATAAGGAAAATAGAAACAGTAAAGTTGAAATTGTACTTTTGAACCAAATCACGTAGGACATAAAACTAGATTCTGGAATTTGGGCTTAGTTATTTAGGCAATGGGAATTTAGTAATATTTTTATTTCTACAAATGTATGTTCTAGCACATTTTTAGTCCTTTATTAAAAAATTAGAAAATGGACTTTTTAATCAATATGTCTAAATACTTTATGGAAAAAGAATGTTGTGAAAAACCTCAAAAATTATTTTGGCCATACTGATTATCATAGAACTAACTTTTCATGATTTTAATCCATAAAGTCCTATGCCAAAAAATATTCTGTGACTTCAATACTTTTTCATCTTTCAGAAGAAAGTCTTTAAGGCAATTCACATTTGGAAAACCTCAAATTGATACCACACCTCATCTATAACTCTCTATTTAGAAATGGCTTTCATTTGATCATATGATTATGGCTTGATTTTTAAAACATTATATGGCAAAGAATTTTGAAACTTGGAATGGCAGCTGGTATACAGAATTCACTGCAATCAGAAAATAAATTGTTTTATTCAAGTGAAAAGAAAACTGTTGACTATAGCTCTTGCTGAGTAGGTAGAATTGTAGATGAGAACAATTTTCTAGTCAGAAGTGTTGCTTTCCCTCAAGAAGGAGTGCTCACGTGGCCCAGGAGCTTGCCTCTCTGACATGAGGCATGGAAGAAGCAAGAAGGCACAAGTCCACACAATACTTCCTGACAGCCAGGGCAAGTAGAAACAGGCCACCCCCTCATATTGCAATTGAGGTTTCCTTTCTGCTTCTAATATTAATGTCTTTTATTCTAACATTGTCATTTCCTGTCTTTTGTGAAGGATTCTGTAATATTAGAATCACTCAGCCCAGATGGGGGCCTAAAAAGGAATTTTGCATTTCCTTTAAAGAATTATTTACTTATTTTTTGCTTCTTCTACACTGATGTGGTTGACTTTATTCACATGAAACCAAAACAAAGGTGTCTCTTTCTAAAGAAGTAACTGAGATGTATTTATTCACCAATGCAAAATTTAAGGGCCTCAATCTCATCCCAAGCAATATATGTGCAATTACATTTTTATATGTGCAATGAACTGCTAATCATAGGCTATTTTTTTTTCACCATAACCCTGGGGAACTGCCACTTTGACATTTTCTTGGCCCTTATCTCCTTATCTTTGGGCTGTGATCTATGAAATGCTTGTCACCCATGGTATATGTGTTGGGGGTAGGGGTACAGCGGGCATTTTCTGTATATATGTAACCAGTGGAAGGTGTATCCCTTCATTAAACTTTCAAGACATCAAAGATGACAAAGGAAACCTTTTGACTCCTTTTCACTCTTTAATCACTTAACTTTCTACTTACATGAAGACTGTCACTGGACAGAAACCAGCAATAAAGTCCAGAAGTAGATAAAAGCACAAATGGTTAAACCAAAGTATTTGTAAAGCTCTACAAATCTGTTAAGCAGAAGTTGCAGTTTAATCTTTACATACAGGAAGTCTCAAGGTTTACTACTCTATAAAAGCCCCATAGAGGCGCTGGTGTTCAGCATCTCTTCACTTCCTTATCAACTGAAGGGCTCCCCATCATATTTCTTATATTCCTCATTCTTCTGATGTATTATTGATGTATTATTGATGGGAGATTACTCTGCTTTAGATTTAGGAAAATGCCATTGGCATCAGTTCGCCAATGTGACATGTTTGATGTATATGCAAAGAGAATTGAGAGTGGCCTCAGTCATTTGTTGATAAATGGTGAGATCGTGGCATGTTTTACTCCATGATTTAAAAAAAGATTTTCCACCAGAATTGGAAATTTTTTTTTTTTTTTTCTCCATCTGTGCCCAGTTAGCTAGGTAGAACATTGTAACTATCAGTGTTTTTAGGACAGAGAGGTTAAGAAAGAAACTTCTGGGAAAATAATAGCGTTAAAGCTACAGCTTTGGTGGAAGTCGGATATTGGAAATGTTAGCTAAGGGGAAAGTAAATTTGCATTAAAGCCAGATAGAAGAGGTTTTAGATATTGGTCGTTTGGTTTACTAGTACAGTGATCCATGCAAGTTCCTTGCTTGAGGAACGCTGGGGGTAAAAACGCTGCCTTCCCAGGGTGATGTGCAGTGTCAATGAGATAATGCATCTGAAGTGCACAGTGCAGAGCTGGGCACAAAGCTGGCCTTTGGGAAGGGCTTTGAGGTTATTCCTGGCGCCTCAAGTTCAAGGGAATTTCCACATTACTCCTCAGAAGGGAATGTTAAGGAGGATCAGTTCCTGCCACACTCTAAGTCCTTCCATAGTTCTTCCATGCGGGAGGAAGAGTAATTTGAGAGAAGGAGCAAGCACACAGTGGCTCCTTCCCTCTACCTCTCTCCGAGCATCCTGTCCTTAGGACTTGCATGTTCTCAATCAGATCTAAAGCAAAGATTCTTTTATCAGCATCATTGACTTATAAGGGATTTGGGGCCAATTTCCCCTGTGATCTCCTATTGAATGAAGGTGATGTTATTGCTTGTGAGTCTAGGCTTCAGATATTGGGACAAAAGATATCATGCCTACTTTAAGTATAAGCATACACAGACTATTAGCTACTTTATTTTGTGGTCAGTTAAAAATATCCCCTTGAGTCCCCTTCCCCAGTAAATATATTCCTATTTGTTTTCTAGCCTTGGAAATTACACATTAGACTTCGTTTATTTGCTTAAGGTTTCTTATGACTTACTAAGTAGCATGGAAGGGCAACATGGTAGTATTATCAGCAGTCATGCTAGCAACGTTTTTATAAATGTATTTAAAAGAGTAGGTTTGGATTTAGAAGAGAATCAAGATAATACAGACTACCAGTCGCTCATTAAAGTGCTGTTTTTTTGTGGTGGTGGTGGTGGTTGGTTGCTGTGGGTAGGAGTTACAGAAGTGGTAGGGGTAGAGGGAGAAGTGTTCATAAAGGAGAGATAAGAGCTCTGGAAAGTAAACTTTACCTAACTTATGACTTTTCTCAGGGAAATTCTGCCAAAGGTGTAGAGGGCATATTACTCAATGAGGAATCCACAATTAAGTACAATGAACTGTCAAAACACATACTCATGCACCAGAGCCCACACACTCTAAATCTCAGATGAACGATTCCATCTAATACACAGACAGAAAAGTGTTTAGAAAAGGTTTCCTACAAATTGCTTTACTGTAGGCCCATCTCTTATTTAAGGATTCTGGGCTACTCAGTCCTATTTCGTTCTCACCATAAAAGTCTGCTGTTAGAATGCAAACTGCTACCAAGTGCCAATCTTTAAAAAATTATGAGCAAATGGGAAGAAGACTAGAAATGCAAAATCAAGGACTGGGGGAATTGTAGAGGGTTTTTTTTTTTTTTTCGCCCTATGAATGTCTTTTGTTTCTTCTTCTTCTTCTAGGAGAATTGAACCTCCCTGTGAGGTGTGATGAGAACTAGTCAAGGCAGGAGAAGGATAAATTTTTTTTTTGAAATTTGGTAATGCTTTGACAGTAATATTGACCTTAGAAATGTTATATCACAAGATATATTTCATATATATATGTGTGTGTGTATGTATGTGAGTATATATGTATATCTATATTTATATCTGAATTAATAAATCATTTTATATTTGAATAACTTGACTCAGTATCCTTTGTAGCTTCCTAATCCACTTGGTGTCTGCCATTTGGAGAGACATACATTTGTGGAGACACATCTTGTGTAAGAATATTAATGAGCCAAAATTCAGTTGGATGAATTTTTGCACTATAGAAATTCCACAGATGATGATTTTTTTTTCAAGTACGTAAAATACACATTTTTTTTATATGCAAAAGCCGGTCCCCTCAATGTCTCTTCTCCGTATTAAGCAAAAACCCTAAGCCACATCTAAAAGAAAGTTCCTTCCACTTTCTGGCCAATTTCCTTGAGGACAATAATCATGTCTTTTACTCTTTGTATCCTCTACAAAGCCCTGAACACAGAAGGCACTTACAAACAACAGTTAACACGTCTTAGGCATCTGTTAAATACCAAGCACCTTGCTTAGGACCTTACATTATTGTTGTGTGTGTGTGTTTTTTTTAATGTGCTCAACAATCTAGCTACTAATATTATTTCATTTTACAGATAAGAAAACTTATGCTCACAAAGTTTAAGAAATTTGCCAAAAGTCCCATGACTAGTAGACAGATCTAGAACTCAAACCCACATTTTAACCACTACATGCTAAGACTAAGGGTCTTATCCACCATCAGCGTTGAGCTGTAAGATAAATAAAGAACTCTCTCACACACGCACATTTTTTTTTTCTTGAAGAAAGAAAAAGTATTCATATTGTTGAGGAAAGCCCAAGATTCTATTAGTCTGATAAATGCAGAATGGGTAGCCAGCCCTGTGACTTACTAGTTATGTGGATCTTAGACAAATAAATCAACCTTGCTGATCCTCAGATTCATCATCTGTTAAATGGGGATAATGCATAGTAACTACTTCATAGGAGACTAGGTCATTAAATAAAACATAATATCTGAAGTTGTGGATTCTGCTTATTTGTGAGTACCATGTCCACACAATGGTACCTCTCTGTGGCCTAATGAAAACAGAAAGCACCATTTGGGGGGATGTTGTTTTTGTTGTGATGGTGGTTTTCCTAATTGAAATATCTAGCCTTATATTTGCAATGTGAGAAGGCATTATTTTGAAGAAAATAGTGAAATTAATTAATTAATACACATTTGGCAAAACTTGCCACGTGTCCCGTGTTTTAGATGTTCCTGATTTTTACCAATGACCTTTTATTCAAAAGAAGAGTGAATAAACCCTGGACTTTCCCAGATTAAAAATACACATGAACCTGGAAGCAGCTACCACAAAATATCACTGGGTAAACATGATAAAATGCAGAAGTAGATCATTTACATTCAATGAGTAACAAGGTATTTGTAGGAATTAGCTGTCCTTGACCAGCCCAATTCTGTTCATACAGCTTATGCTTTCACTTTATTGATGCCTATAAATAAACATTTCACATCTTCAGGTGACCTGTTCAGCATTCAGCACACAAAGGGCTATATTTTATAGCTGTGGGCTATAACTCACCCTCCAGGGAAACTGTGTGATTCCTTTCTTTTGCGACTTGCCTCTACTGTAGTGGCCTCATCCCTTGAATGTTCAATTCGAATCAATAATTTGTTGCTGGTGGACCAATTATCCACAAATCAGCTCTCTCATCCTTCAGTTCCTTCTGCCTCTTTTGGGGGTTTTCATTACTCTTTGAAAAGCAGCTATTTTTCTAGTGAAACTAATATGTAAAAGAGCATAAGTTTATGTGGGTGGCAAGGACAAAACAGGTGTGGAGACAGTTTCTGGTTTAGCCTCTGGACAACTGGGAGTTAAATATAAAATGCAAAGACTCTGAAGAGACCAAGGTTGTATTTTTAAAATAATTTGATCTGCAAAGATGACAGCAAACTTTACTCACAAGTCTAAATGGAATTTGTAAATACCCTAATAGCTCTTAGCACCCACACTTTGGTTGTTTACTATGTACCAGGTATTGTGCTGTGTGCCTGATAAATATCATCTCATTTAATCCTTACATATCCCTGCGAGGCAGACATAGCTACCCGATCTCAGAGGTAAGGCGCCAAGGCTTGAAGAGAAGCAGCTGCCAAGACACACATAATGAGTAAGCAGCAAAGCTGGAACTGTCTGCCCCCAAAACCAGGCTCTTAGTCCCGTCTATGCTATATATAGTCATCATGGTAATACAGCCTTAATCAGAATCCACATCCTGGCTTCAGTGAAAAATAGCACAACTTACACAGCGTGCGGCCCTTATTCCAGCCGTAAACAGATGGCATTAATCACGTTTACCTAGTTTTATTTTTCCCCAATTTTTCTACATCTAGTTTTTTTTACTCCCAGAGGAATGGGGCCCGGGGCGGGGGGAGCTAAATTTAAAAGAATTTCTTTAAGAAGCAGTAGTGAAAAGTTTGATATGTATTTCTGAGAAACTATCAGACACTATGACAATCACCCAGGATGTATGACACGATTTCTGCCGTAATGCATTTATTCAACAGGTATTTAGTGAGCACCCATCTCTGTGCCAGGCCTGGTTGAGATACAAACCAGGAAAGAGTGCATACGACTGATTTACCACTCTCAAGAAGACTGTAATTCAGTGAGGAAGACAGGGAAGGAGAAACAGAGTGGGGTATAGTGTGTTCACTGCTCTTGGCACTTCATCCCAGCTTGTACAACAGGGAAAACTTCCGGCAAGTGTTGACACCTGAACTGACTTGTAAAAGGTGAACAGAAGGTAAAGGAAGGAAAGGTGAGAGGGAAAAAACAAGTGAGCTGGTCTAGTAACAGAGAGCGAAAGCTTTGTGGTTTGGGGAAAACAGTACATTGCTCAGTATGGCTGAAAATGAGAATCATCTGGGGAGTTTTGAAAATTCCCAATGCTCAGGTTACACCCATATCTCTTAAGTCAGAATTCTCTGGAGATGGGATACAGACATCAGTAGTCTTTAAAGCTTTTGGGGTGATTTCAATGTGCAGCCAAGTTTAGGAAGCCATGGTGTAGAACAGTGGTTCTCAAAGTGTAGTCACTGAACCAGTGGTATCAGCATTACCAAAAAATACAAATCCTATGCATGGCATTGGAGAAGTGACAGAGCTATCAAAACATAGACTGCTGAGACCCACCCCCAGAGTTTCTGATTTACCAAATCTGGGGTGGGCCTGAGAATTTGCATTCTTAAGAAGGTCCTAGATCATGCTGATGCAGCTAATCTGGGTATCATACTTTGAGAACCACTTATCAAAAGCAGTGCTTCTAAAACTCTGATGTACATATATCACCTGGGGATCTTATTAAAATGCCAATTCTGCTTCAGTAGGGCTGGAGTGGGATTTGAGGTTCAGTATTTCTAACCAGCTCCCTGCCATATCAATGCTGCTAATCCATAGATTACACTTTGAGTGTAAAAGGACAAATGAGGAAAGATAAGGCTGAAAAAGTAATTAGGGACTAGGTCATGAGGAACCTAATAATATTTAGGATGATTTCAAATCAGCTTAAAAATAAATTAAGTTTTAGCAGGTTACAGATTTGGTTGGTTCCTTCCATCATTCTGCTTTGCCATCCATGGCATCAATTTCAGCCTAAGATAGCAGCCAAGAGGAATCAAGGCTACATTCTTTTTGGCTCAATTTAGGTCACCACATCCACAGCTCCATCAATAAATGTCACCAGGAAAATGCCAAGCACTGATTGACTTAGCCCTGGGTTCCAAATCAATCATTGACAAGGGGGATGGGGTCAACACTATTGTTAAGACCAAGCAAGAGGCAGTTCCTAAAACTACCTCACTGCTGTGTAGCAGGAGGACAGGAGTGGAAAGGGATGCTGAGAGAGCAATTTTTAAAAAACTAAAATTAATTTATTGAAAACAAAATGTTTAACACATGATCTGCATTCAGAATCCAAAATGAGATTTACAAGCTCTTGCATGGTCAGCATCACTATACATACTATGCTGGAAATACACGTCTATGTAGGCACAGAACAAAAACAGTACTGTCAGGCTTTCAAGACCTGCTGTATGATCATTTTTCTTATTCATTTTATTCATACATCCGTTGACATATTTGATTTTACTGTTCACTAAAAGACAACAGCTTCCCAAGCATCATTCTCATTTACACAAAAGAACATGTTTACAATAGGCACCCTCTACCCCCACTTTCCATGCCCCTTACACTGGTAACTTCATATGTATGCCCTCTGGCCAGGTAACGAATGGGAAGGAACATAACAGACTGCTGCAGTCAGAGCAAACAGCCTTGCAATCAGCAGGACTACAATACAAACCAAGAATGTCATGTGCAAGAGTATTTTCTTTTCCTGAGGACTTTCAGCAATCACTGACGGATTTTAAGTGGAAAGGTGGCAAAATCAGATGTGTCTTTGAACAAGAACGCTTGGGTTTGGTGTGGTGGGACGAGAAAGCCAATGAGGAAGATATTGCATCTATCACAGAATTAGTGGGGGCTTCATCTTTGGCCGTGGCAATGCAAATGAAAGCACCTATGAAACTAGGTGACAATTGGAAGTGGGCTTAGGGAAAGGGAGGGGCTGGAAGATCATTCACATGTTTCTGATTTTGATAAGGAATATAGAAGGGAAAGAAAGTTTTGGCCAGGAGTGGTGGAAAAGGGTAGGGATAGAGTGAGGGAGTGGGATGGGTGGAAGGAGAATGGGTTCAGTTTTAAGCATGGAAAATATGAAGTGCCAAATGGACCTAAAAGAGTTTGAACTAATTGTATACGTCTGGACCTGAATGGAAAGAACAGGGCTGAAGACTTAGGGTAAGAAGTCTCTACTTTAAAGATGGTAGTGTAGAGCATGTAGACAGCAAAGGTAGGGTCCTGGAGAAGCCCAGGGTTCAGGGTGAGATCAGAGAAAGGGACACTCATAAAGGAGACTGAGAAGGAGCCAAAAGACAATCAGATAGAACACAGTGGTGTGAGCTGTTGCTGACGCCACCAGAAGAGAAGTTCATGAAAAACACAGAAGTTCATGCTATAGAATGCTACCGAGAGTACAATAAGTATATTGCAAATTTAGCCTCTGCCACCTAACTAGATAATATATATTGGCGTGGATGGACTTACATTAGAGGTAAAGAGTGAATGATTTGAGGCAGTGGAGTCAGGAGATATAGACAATCCTTCCATGAAGGTCAGTGGTGATGGGCTGTAAGTAAAGGGGGACGTGCGGTTTCTTATAATTTTTTTTTTTTTACAGAAAAGAAATTTAAACTTATAACAATAATACTTTTTGCAGTAGTGTGCAGGAGTCATCTCATACAAATTCACGAGAAAGGATTGAGTTTGTCTCTTCCCAACTGTGTGTTAAGAAGCATCACATTGGTAGCTAGAAATTAGCCAACATGGGAGTATTTGCACCACAGAAATTGGCAAATGCTATAAATCGGGGCTTTTATTTTATCTCTCAGGGTACCAGTTGTTAAACATTTATGAGCACATTGCCAATTAGTAATATTTTCGAAGCTGCAGCAGATATTTCTCATGTTTTTGGCTGCCCAGTGTTTGAACTCCCCTTCCTGTTTGGGGACTTCCTGATTTCAAAAGACCCAATGAGGGAAAGAGCACATCTCCCACTTTCAAAGTTGAAAATGGCAGTGCCCCCGGCAGCCTGGATTAGGACTCACGCTGCTCCTGTGTGGGACTTTGTTAGAGAGGCAGCAGCGAGGCAAGCGGCGCTGTGCTCTGCAGTGGCAAGGTCCCCACCGCATGCTTCCTGTGGCTTCAGTTTGTCTGTGATCCTGCCAAACCCCCTTTTATTTTTTCTGCTTTTCGAATCCTAAGTCTCTGGCTTTCCCTGTCATTTCTGAGCTGCCCAATATCCCTCCAATACATTCCTTCCTTTGTCAGTGTATGTGACGCACTCGCGAATAAAGCAGATGAACATCCTGACATTTACGGAGTTTACATTCCACCTCAACAACTCAGACATGTTTTCTGTTGTTTGTAACCCCAAACTGTGAATGCTTTAGGGATAATGAAGTATTCCCTGTAAATCTCAAAGATGCCCCAAATCATTATGATGCAGGTTGGATACCCTGGGAAGCAGACTCTGGAGTTTAGTGTACAGGAAGAATATTAAGAAGTACCCTTGGCATCAACACCAATGAGAGTGTAGGAAGAAAGCAGGGTTGGACAGAGGGAAGAAATGAACTGTGAAATAGGCCCAGTAATGGCATGGCCAACCCCAGGGGAGCTATGGAGCTCAAAGGGCCTTTCAGACTTGCTTCAAGTTAGTCAAAGTCAATCATCATTAGACTTGGGCCACCTGGAAAAGGTATGACCTTGGACAAGATGGCTCTCTGCAGCAGAAGCAATCCCTGAGGGACTCCCAGCTGATGGCTGCCTGCTCCCAGTGCTCCCAGAGGTGGGGCACCACATCCACCCTTGAAGGGGATTGGGTGACACATCACAGTGTCCTTACATGCTGCTGCTATTCAATATGGCAAACAGACAACAAACAAACAAAAACAGCAAAAGTAAGAGATATAAAGATTAGAAACGAAAAAGTAAAAACGAAAAGTATTATTTACAGGCGATAAGATTGTATACATAAAAACCCAAGATA
Organism: Tolypeutes matacus; assembly: GCA_026826555.1. Classification (NCBI taxonomy): domain Eukaryota; kingdom Metazoa; phylum Chordata; class Mammalia; order Cingulata; family Chlamyphoridae; genus Tolypeutes; species Tolypeutes matacus. The sequence continues at coordinate 32,747,382 of JAKSZT010054334.1, forward strand.
ATCTAGAGGTAATAAGACTTTATAAGACTACCTGATAAATATCAACATATAAAAATCAATAGCATTCTTGAACATCAGTAATAACCAAGTAGAAATCATAATAGAAAGATAAATCCTATTTACAATAGCAATAAAAACTACAAATAGATATCAAGGAATAAATTTTAAAATGATCTTGAGGTAATTTGAAGGATCATCATGAAGAAGTTCAAAAATACAATTGAAGGATGTAGAAAGAAGACCTTGATAAATGGAGAGAGACTGTATTTTCAAGAAAAGGAAGAATCAATATCTTAAAGATGTAAATTAATCTACAAATTCAATGCAATTACAAACAGAATCCCAACAATATTTTCATGGGACTTCAAAAAGAAGTACTCAAATCCATATGAAAGAGAAAAAAAAAAATCTGAGGCTAGCCAATTGCAGTTCCAAGAAAGAAAAACAATTTGCTATCTCAAATATCAATATTATAAAATTATCTTAATGAAAACAATGGGTATCAAATAAATTAATGAAACAGGACAGAAATCACCCCTAAAATACCCACACATATATGGTGGGAACATGCATTGTGACCGTATTAGTCAGCCAAAGGGGTGCTGATGCAAACTACCAGAAAGCTGTTGGCTTTTATTTGGGGGTAAAAGCTTACACTTACAAGGCCCTAAAGAGTCCAACTCAAGGCTGCTTTCTCACCAAAGTCACTTGCCACGTGTTGAAGCAGGTTGATTGCTGGTCTCTGCCTGGTCTCTCCTTTCCCTCTGGGCTTCCTTCATAATTCTCTGGCATTGGGCTTGTTTCTTTTTGGGCCTTCTCAGCAGCTCAGCCACTCTGTTCTCTTCAGCTGCAAACTATCAGGCAAATGACTCATCTCTTCCCAGAACCTTAGCTGTTTGAGACTTCTCCTTTCTGTCACATGGCAAAGCTCTTTCCTTTTTCTCCTATGTCTTCTTGAGTGAGTTTCCATTTATATCAGCCCACTAAGGGGACGGGGACTCACCCTAAGTCACACTTTACTGACATGGTTGAATCAAAGCCCTAATCTAACAGGTAATTTAATCAAGGGCCCCTCAACTGAATCCAATATAATCAAAGGGTATCACACCCAGAGTAGATTAGTTTACAAACATAATCTTCCTCTTTTTGGGATTCACAAATAATCTCAAACTGCCACAGCATTAGAGGTGGTATCACAACTCAGAGAGGGAAAATATGATACTAATAAAAGATCAGAATATATCACTATCCATATGGTAGAAAAGCAAATTAAATTCATATCTTGATTTTAAAACTTCCTATGAAAATTGAGACAATCAAACAGAAAAGAATATAGGAAAATATTTTTATGACATCAGGGAGAGAACTCCTTTTAAAAGACAAAAAACTACAGATTACAAACAAAGATGAATATATTTACTACATCAAAAATAAAATTCTATATGAGAAACATACTGTAAACACACAATAATAGTTAACATTTACTGAGTACTAACTATGAACCATGTACTATTCTAAGTCCATCCCAAGTAATAACTTATTTAATCAATACAACCACCCTGTGAGTTAGGTAGTATTGATATACCCATTTTAAAGATGAGGAAACTGAAGGCAAAGAGAGGTCAAGGAATCTGCCTAAGGTTACACAACTCACAAGTGGCAGAGCTGAAAACTGGGTCCAAGTAGTTTCTCTCAAGAACCCACAAATTTAAAGACTAGCAACAGAATGGAAGAAGTTACTTTGTACACATAGAACAAAAGATTATTATACAGAATATATATTTAAAACCACTTATAAATCAATAAGAAAAAGCCAAACACACCAACAGAAAAATGCACAAGAGATGTGACCAGGCAATTTATAGAAAGAAAACCTAGATGGAAAAATATATGAAAAAAATGTTCCACCTCACAAGTAATTGCAGTAAAAAAAAAAAAAAAAAGACAATTTTATACATTTTATAGAAAAATGAGAAAGTCTGACAATGCCAAGTGATATCAAGGAAGAAGAAAACAAAATCCTTCTTACCATGCTGATTGGCAAAAAATAAAAAAAAAAAAAAAAAAAAAAATAGGAACAACTATTTTGGGGAGTAATTGTACAATATCCAATAACTTTAAAATGTGCATACCCTCTAACCCAGATTTTCTACTTCTCATTTACTCTAGACCTATAGTTTTCAACTGAGGCTGCTCCTTAGAATTATCTGTATAGCTTTAAAGAAACAGCCCTAGAGATTTTATTTTAATAGGTCTGGGATAGACCCCTTGAGTACCAGCATCCAGAGAAGCTGTCACACCTGTGTGCAAGGAGACAGGAACGAATTTATAAGAATAAACATGGAAACAAACCAAATAGCTTTCGACAAGGGAATATCTAAATAAATTGTGACATACATGTAATGATATATGTACATATATATGTGTGTATACAGAAATCTTAGAGAAAAGAGAGCTGATGCCTGTTTACTTGTGAACGGGAAAATGGAAACAGCCAGGAAAGGTGGAAGCTTTAAGAGAGAAAGAAGTTATAAGAGAGCCAGGTCCCTGTTGATGGATGGTCCAAGAACTGCTTTGGAGGATGGAGCTAAAGCACAAGTTGAGGACGTGGTCTTCAGAAGAATTAGTTAAGAGAAAGAGGTTCTCTTCTCTTTGACAGGAGTATAATAATAAGAGAGTTAAAGAGGGGTATCTTCACTCATCTATCCATTCCTCTTCTAAGAGACATTTATGGAGCACCTGAAGGTAAGTGTGTGGTGGAGTTTGAGAAGTGAAACGAGTGACTTCAAAAAAGTTGAGGAGATTCTGCCTGGGGTTGTCTATTTTCTGTGAGGGGAAGAGGAATAAGGCAGTTAACAACAGTGCTTCTTGAACTCAGAGGTGTTTTGAATTATTTTGATTTGTGTTTAATTACGCAGTTCAATAGGAGTGTTTTAAATTTAAAATTAGCCTCCTGTTTTAAATTTTTTTCAAGTCCAGAGCCAAGTTTGTCTCTATCACTCGAGCAGCTGGCATTTTGTAAACTATTGATGGGCTGATCCATTTGCAAAGGAAACTGCTTCTGCCTTGTGGCTCGTAATATAAGACACAGAAGCACCTTTGAATAATGTTACTCCACTAGACTTCGGAGTTCCTAATACAAGGACCTCAAAATTACTCGTGGACAAAAATAAGTTTATGTTAGGAACACTATTGGCATTTAAAAGTTGAACCAAAGCAATTAAACATGTCAGAGGCAGAGCTGAGATGAGAAACGGCACTTCCTGACTCACACTGAGCTTCAGCCATTTGGCCACACATCTGTTCCCAGGGGCAGTCACAAAGTTTTGAGTTCTCTGTAGTCATCAGCATATGGATTCACTGTATTAAACAAAAGACCCAATAACAAGCTGCAGTTTTTGAAAACCCAAAAAAAAAGAGCGATTGAACTAATTTTGACTTCAGCAACTTTACAAGAAAAGAAACCATGAGAAAAGGGAGATCCAAAAATGTTCTTTCACTGGAGACCTATTATCAATTGCACATACAGTTGCTCTTACACTCTACACCTGCAGCATTGTGCGAGGTAATTATTGTATTCTTTGCTCATTAGAACAAACAGACCTCCCAGAGAGTAATGTGCTTTCTCTGGGTTTTTAAATGCATTTATGGACTCAGAGTATTGAATACCAAACTTTCTGTGGGTTACTGAAAAGGCACTGAGGGATTCTAGAAGAGATTGGTTGTCAGAGTCCAGGCGCTTTGTATCCAAGGAAATGGACTTAATTTAATCCAGGTGACTGGCTACTCAACAAAATCTTTTCTTAATTAGTGGTACCTTGACCTCTTCTTGTGGAGTCTCTTTCATGATCTACATTTCTCGCAACTAACTAGTCTTATTTTCCCACATGACTTCCCACAGTTTCATTATGATAGATTAAAAGAAAAAAAAAAAAAAAAAAAAAAAAAAACAATGTTCCTTCAATTTGAAGTATATCCAAGAAGCCAAGAAGACACAACCATTCCCTGCAGTAGTTCTGTAAAGGTAATTTTCCCTCCAAAATGAAGATTGTGAAAGGCAATTCTTGCATCCTCGAGAATCTCACAGCAACACTAGTAGCAACAAAAAATAGGGGAATGTCTCTATTTTAGTCTTAGGCAGAATTCTAAGAAGACCCCCAAGGTTTTTGACCCTGGGCACCTAAATAACATCCCAATTATCCAATCGAACAATAATGTAGGTGCTGCTGTGAAGGAATCTTTCAGATATAATTGAAATCCCTAATCAGTTGACTTTAAGTTCAGGAGATTATCCTGGCTTAGGTGAGTCCCTACAAGAAGTCAGAGAGATTCTCCTGTTAGCCCTGAAGAAGCAAATTGCCACATTGTGGAGAGAGCCACAAGACAGAATGACAGCAGTCTCTAGTTGCTAAGGGTCTCAGTCCTATGGCTGCAAGCAACTCAGTTTTGCCAATAAGCTTTGAGCTTGGGAGAGCACTGCAAAGCTCAGATAAGTTCACATTCCTGGCTATCACCTTGATTTCAGCCTGGGAGACCCTGAGTAGAGGACTCTGCTTACCCATACCCAGATTCCTGACAATGTGTGATAATAAATTTGAGTTGTTGTAAGGCCCTAAATTTGTGGTAATTTGCTACATAGTAATAGCCAACTAAGCCCTAAGAGAGTTCCGGTCTAGCTTCTTGGGCCGACTGTAGAATGTTAACTCTTTACATGGTTTCCTAGTTCCCAGAGCATGTGGATACACTCTCAGAGCAAAATACCCTTTTTAGAGAGAGCAACTTCCAATGGATATCGCATAGTCCTGTCAAATGCCTGAATGAGAGAAACGATACAGAGGTTCATTGAAGACAGAAGTGCTCAGCTTTTCTTCTACTCTGATGCACATGATTAATGAGCCTCACTTTCATGATACTCTCCCATGACAGTATCCACTGCAATTCTCACTCCCAGACTGTAACTACACCCCTTTCCTGCCAACTTAAAGCAAATGATTAAAAGCAACATTATAATAGGGATAATCTTGAATCCACTCTGATTTATTTTTTAAAAAGTAATTTTTCAAATTTTGGAACTTCAGCTACTATTAGTAACGATACACTTGTGACAGACCTCACAACTAGTATTTCCCCATCAAAGCTAAAATCTTCTAGTTCAGGAATTATACTTTCCTTCCTTCTTTTCTTTCTTCCTTTCTTTTCTTCCTTTTATCCCTTCCTTTTTTCCTTCCTTCCTTTTATCCATCCAGCCATCTATCCACCCATCCATCTATCCATCCATGTTCTAAAGTCTAATTTTTAAAATTTATTAAGGTGAAATTCAAAAATAAAATGAAACATTTTAAGGAGAACAATTCAGTACCTTTAAAACAATTTAATACATTCACAATGTTTTGCAACCACTACCTCTCTCTTGTTCCAAAACATGTCCATTGCTCCAAAATAAAACCTGTACCCATTAAGTTTTCCCCTCTCCCCTGGCCCTGGCAACCACCAATCTATATTTTGTTTCTATGGATTTACCTATTCTGGATATGTCATATCAGTGGAATCACACAATTTGTGGTCTTTTGTGTCTGACTTTTTTCACTTAGCACAATGTGTTTGAAGTTAATCCACCATTGTAGTATGGATCAGTACTTTATTCCTTTTTGTGACCGAATAACATTCCATTGAATGTATATTCTGCAATTTGTTTTTCCATTCATCTGTAATAGACATTTGGGCTGTTTCTACATTTTGGCTATTGTGAATAATAATACTAGGAATATGTGTGTACATGTATCTGGGTGAGTACCTGTTTTCAGTTCTTTGGGGTATTTACCTAAGAGTGGAATTGCTGGGTCCATTGGTAATTTTATATTTAACTTTTTTGAGGAACTGCCAAATAACAGCTATTCTTATTGTATTTGATCTTGAAAGTCTACCCATTTGAAACAATAAGGTCACTTCCATATTTAATGTAATCTGGTCCAGAGTTACAGAGGAATTGAAGTTATTCAATCAGCTATATGGGAATTTTCTGCATTTGTTGGAAATACTTTTGCTGAAGACAATTGTTGTCTCTTTCAATATTTATTGAATGACTCTCTGTGCCAGGCACAAGGGTAAGTGCTAGTAGCAAACTGATGAATCTCTCCAAGAAAGTATGATGGATATATGTCATGAGTTTTAACAGAGACACAGCCAGGGTACTATGGGTGGCCTAATTTATCCTGGGTACTTCAGAGATGCTTGAGCTGTTTTGAGAACTCTAGGAAGATTTGTGTGGGTGTGGGCAGTGAGAAATGTTGTAGGGAACTGGGAATGCAGAGCATGAAGACATAAAAGATGGTGGCTACTCAGGGACTGGCAAGCAGGTCAGTATGGCTAGAGAAGGGAGAAGCCTAACAGTGAATGGTAGGAAATGAGGTTGCAGACATGGATAGAAGTCTGTGATCTTGAATATAATGTGGAGACATTGAAAGATTTTATTGAGGAGCTTGATATAATCATATTTGAATTCTAGAATGGTCAATCCTGCAAAAGTGTAAAGATAGATAGGAAGGGGCAAGACTAGACTTAGTGAAACTTGTTCAGAGGCAAGCCCAACAGTTTATACAGGAAATGATGAGAACCTAAACTAAAACAGTAGTGAATGGTATGAATAGAGATCTAGAGGTCCGTAGTATCCTTCCTTATCTTATACAGGAAGTTCCAGAAAATAGCTTGTCTTCTCTCATTGGAAAGATAATGGGTTTGAGAGTCAGATAGTCCTGGTTTTAATTTTTAGGTCCCCACATGTTAGCTGAATAGAGAAACATCTAGAGTCTTCTGTTTCCTTATCCACAAAATGAGAATAATAATATCTAATTCACAAGGATGTAAAAAATTAGCAGCAATATGTGTAAAGGTGCTTAGCATAGTACCTGAAAGTTTGTGTTTGACCTATATTATGTAATTCACATAATTCAACTGTTTTTTGTTTAGAAATTCAGGAAGTTTAGAATTCAAGGCAATACCTATCAACAGAAATCATATTAGACCTCATGACCGGCATATATGTTTTCTCTTTTAGTAGTTCTATTATATTAACTTATTGGTAATTCAGTTCTTTGTTGTAAACAACCTCATTTCCTTTTGGTAAAAAAAAGGGAATTAAGAAATACAGATGGAAGGATGGATGTCAGTAAAAGGGGCTGAAAACAACAACCCCTTTTTAGCTCACAATTCAGTGGACCAGCAATTTGTGCTGGGCGTCTTAGGACAGCGCATCTCCGTGCTGTGTGTTACTGACTGGACTCAATCATACTAAGCTGGCAACCAATGTCCTCACATTTTTGGTGGCTGGTTGGCTGTTAGCACGAACAAAGAAGGTAACTGGGCTAGCCTTCGCTCTTTCACGTGGTAGTTGTTGCAGGATTCCCAAGAGCAAGGAGAGAGGGTTATTCCCACTGTGTAAGCACTTTTCAAGTCTCTTCATCACGTTTGCAAATGTGCTGCTGGCCAGAGTAAGTAACAGCCAATTCCAAATTCGAAGTGTGAACAAAGTCTATTCAACGTTTGATGGCAGGAGCTGCAAAGCCATATTGCAAATAGATGGGAAGAATGTGTGGCCATTTTTACCATCTACCACCCTCTAGGCTAGCTGGGGCTCTTTCACATGAGAGTTGTCACAAAGTTCCCTAGACTAGTGCTCCTGACTGTTATTTAATAACCCTTCACCACTCATACTGTTGCTATTTGAGGAACTTCAAATCTTGCCAAGTATCCCCTCCCAGAGTGTGTTGCATTGTTCTGAGGTGCCTACTACCTGAGGATATTTTTTCTTTTGCATTAGCCTCCTTTCCCCTCATTGGGTATGCCCAGGTCTGCCAGATGCCGTTCTCCTCATGAGTTTGGTTTTTTTCTTTTTCTTTTATAAGAAGCTTTAGATTACATAAATGCTACATAAAAAATATAGGGGACTCGCATATTCCCTCCCACACTTTGCCATATGAACAACATCTTTCATTAGTGTGGTACATTTGTTACAATTGATGAACAGTTTATGAAGCGTTGCTTCTAACCATGGACTACAGTTTATATTATAGTTTACGCTCTGTCCCACACAATTTTATAGGTTATGACAAAATGTATAATAGCCTGTATCTGCCATAGCAATGTCACGCAGGACAATTCTAATGTCCCCAAAATGCCCCCAAGTTACACCTATTCTTTCTCATGAGTTTTTAATCTTCCTAACACCAGCTCCTTTCCCACTCATGCAAGAGTCTTAGAGGCACTAACCCTACCCAGTATGCTGTGTCAAGGTTGGGAGAAAGCCACTCTTGCCTTTTTACATTGCTCTCAGTGGAATACTAGTACTGTTCATGCCTCATTGTCCCACAGTGTTTTGAAGACACACTATCTTTCAGATTGTACATAAAGTGAAACTCCCACCAACCAAAGGCTCACTGGGTATAGATGAAGAGTTGTGAGGGACACTGAATCTCCTAGATAAATCCAAATTGCAAAGACTAACTCATCTCAAGATCTCCCATCCAGTAATCAAGTCTTGCCCACCTGACACATTACTTGATTATGAGGTTTTTTTTTCTTCCTATAGATTACTCTTGATAACATCATCAACTCACTGAACATAGTCCAAAATGTCTGAATCCTAGGAAAGAAAAGGCAGATCCAGCTGTACCCTTTCCATCATCAGTTTTACAAATTGTACTACCACTATTGCTGTTGTTACTAGTACTAATAGCTGAGATCGCAGTCTCCCCACAACCCTAGGAGATATGTGCTATTATTATCATCCCCATTTTAGAGATAAGGGAACTGAGGCTTAGAAGGAATTTAGAAAATTGCCCTAGGTCTAATTGTACATGGCACAACTGGGATTTGGACCCAGGCATTCCGAATTCAAAGCTTATTTACTTACCAATATAATCTGTTCCCTAAATACAAATCATTCCACAAAGCACAGTATTTCAGATTTTTTGCTTTAAAATTTAGGTACTACACTATGTTGAAGAGCCATTAATTCTTTCTGCTAAAAGAGGAAAACTGAATCCAACCTAAAGTAAAGAAAGGAAAGTTTAAAAGGTAAGGTTCAGAGGAAACTATTATAATAAAATGGTAACTGTTTGGTTTTGTGGCTCTGTACTTTCACAGAGTATGGCACATTACTTTTGAGTGTGCTACTCCATGTTGACATGGATCTAATGGCACTGACAGAGAAGGGAGGAAAGAAAAAGGAACTGTGATGGCCAACTACTTGGGGTCACCCTGCAAATTTCAGAAGTGTTACGTGGTACGATGAAAAGAACAAGAGACATGGATTCCGATTTTCCTGGGTCCAAAAACTGATTTGCTCATTACTAGCTGTGATATGAGCAAGTCAGTTAAAACTTCAGTTTTCTCTACTGAAAAAGAGAGGTTATACTAGATAAAGGGTTGTAAAAAACCCCCTATCCCTTAAGAGTCACCTCTCAATCCTTCTATCCTTCCCCTGCCATATATAACCACTAATCTAATTCTGTCTCTATAAATTTATTTATATTTATATTTTATTTAAATGGAGTCAAACAATATGTAGTACTTTGCATCTGGTTTCTTTCACTTAGCATAATGGCTTTTTTGTTTCCTTTCTTACTTGTTTGCTTTATTACTATGCACTATAGTCCGTAGTTTGCTTTAGGTGTATTTTTTTTTTTTAAAGATTTTATTTATTTACTGTATCCATTTTAAACCCCCCCTTCCCCATTTGCTGTTTTTGTGTCCATTTGCTGGGCAATTCTCTGTGTGTGTTTCCTGCCATCTCTTCTCATCCTCCTCCTCCAGTCTTCACCAGGATTCGATCCTGGAGACCTCCGATGTAGGAGAGAGGTATTCTGCTGCCTGCGCCACCTCAGCTCCTGGCTTCTGGAGCTTTCGGAGCATCTCGTCTTGTCTTTCCTCTGTTACGTCATCATCCTGCTGCATGGCTCCCGGGGCCCGACAGCTCAGCGGCACACAGAGCCTGGCAGCCCATGCGCCTTCTATATATATATTTTTTATTTTACCAGGAGGTCCCGGGGATCGAACCCAGGTCCCTCCATATGGCAGACCGACGCCCAACCATTTGAGCCACATCCGCCCCCCTTTAGGTGTATTTTTGCACATATACCACCCTATTATTAACACCTTGTAATAGTAAGGTACATTTCTTCTAATTCACGGAAGAACATTCTTATATTTGTAATGTTGACCACACTAATCGTCCACAGCAGGGTTCACTATGCTATACGGTTCCACGTTTCATCCTCTAGTTTTCCTTCTAGTGACATACACAACCCTAAACTTCCCCTTTTAACTACAATCACATCCACATATCACCACTGTTAATTTCATTCACTGTAATGTGCTACTATCACCTCTAGCCATTTCCAAACATTTATAATCAACCTTATTATAAATTCTGCACAAATTAAGCATCAGCTCCCCATTCTCTACCCTCATTCTGTCTTATGTTGACCTGTATTCTAAGAATTAACTCTATGAGTTTGCTCATTGTATTTAATTCATATTAGTGAGATCATACAATATTTGTCCTTTTGTGTGTCTTATTTCACTCAACATAATGTCTGCAAATTTCATCCATGTTGTCATATGCATCAAGACTTCATTTCTTCTTATAGCCGAATAATATTCTGTCGAACGTTTATAGCACATTTTGTTTATCCATTCATTCATTGGTTGATGGACACTTGGGTTGTCCCCATCTTTTGGCAATTGTGAATAATGCTGCTCTGAACATTGGAGTGCAAAGGTCTGTTTGTGTCCCTGCTTTCAGTTCTTCTGAGTATATACCTAGTAGCAGAATTGCCAGATCATATGGTAGTTCTATATTTAGCTTCTTGAGGAAATGCCAAACTGTCTCCCACAGTGGCTTTACCATTCTACATTCCTATCAACGGTGCATAAGTGTTCCTATTTCTCCACATCCTCTCCGTCACTTGTAGTTTTCTGTTTTTTAAATAGTGGCCATTCTGATAGGTGTGAAATGATATCTCATTGTAGTTTTGATCTGCATTGCCCTAATAGCTAGTGATGTTTAACATCTTTTCATGTGTTTTTTAGCCATTCGTATTTCCTCTTTGGAAAAATGTCTATTCAAGTCTTTTGCCCATTTTTAATTGGGTTGTCTTTTGATTGTTGAGTTGTAGGATTTCTTTTTATATCCTGGATATTAAGCCCTTATTGGATATGTGATTTCCAAATATTTTCTCCCAATGAGTAAGTGCCTTTTCATCTTCTTGACAAAATCTTTTGAAACACAAAAGTATTCAACTTTGAGGAGGTCCCATTTATCTATTTTTTCTTTCATTGCTTTGGGTGTAAGGTCTAAGAAACCACCTCCTACCACAAGATCTTGAATCTGCTTCCCTATGTTTTCTTCTAGGAGTTTTATATTGAGGTAATGAAAATGCTCTAAAATTGATTGCAGTGATGAATGCACAACTCTGTGACTATACTAAAAGTCATGGCTTGTTGCTTGTACACTTTGGATAGATTGTATGGTATGTGAACATATCTCAATAAAACTGCTTTATAAAAAATATATTAGCCTTTGTAATTTGATGAATCTGTCCAACAGCTATCTAAAACTGTGGTATTAATTTACATTTCCAATAGCAATACCTACTTTTTCAACAAAGTTGGATATTGTTTGCTTTCAAAATTTAAAAAAAAAAAAATGACTTCATTTTATAATGTGCACTATATTAAAAGTGAATATGGGAATGGATGTGGCTCAAATGGTTGGGCGTCCATCTCCCATATGGAGGGACCTGGGTTCGATCCCCAGTACCTCCCGGTTAAAAAAAAAAAAAAAAAAAGTGAATATGAGCTTCTTTATCACATATTTATCGACCATTTATACAAATATTTATAAATATAAATCTACATCAATGATAATGATCACTGCATCAATGATAATCACTGATAATACAGCATTCACCTTGTTAGTAAAATAACTTTTTTAACTGAGGTATAATTTAAATACAAAAACCCACAAATCGATGAGTTTTGACAAATATACATGGTTCTGTAAACACCATCACAATTATAATATAGATCATTTTCCTCACCACAAAAAGTTCCTCTTGTCCTTTTATGGCCAATTCAAACTAACTCTTTTACTCTTTTTTTCTAATTATTAAAAACTTAAAACATAGATTCACACAGATTTTATATGTATATTTAAATAGAGATATTTAAAATCCGACTTTAGGAGAATTCAAAATAGAAAAGGCACTATGCATTGTCCCATAGTGCTTATAAATCAACCCTCAAAAAAAAAAAAAAACCCTTAGATTTTTGCCCTATGGCTGGGAGGAAATTGAGGAGAGAATGTATCATTCTGATTTTGCTTCCCCCCCCCCCCACTCCCCATGATTCACACAGGTATATAAAGTATAACCAAAAATTTTGATCTGAGACTTGAACTTTATACATTGAGTTATTATGGATTTTCAATTGTATAATGTCAATGATACAGATACAAATGTGCTTATAAGTAGTAACTAGCTTTGAGGATACCTGCGGTAAAATACTAATAGCAATAGAGAATGGTTACCAAGTCATGCCCAAAGCTAAAGAGTAATTGTATTAACACATAATTGACACAGCTTTTCTATCCCAAGGGTCTTAACTTCTAACTTTTGGTTGCTGTTTCCTTAATGTCTTTTACTTTTGTTGGAAAAAATGTTAACTTTCATTTTGAGATGTTCCCAAAGTTAGGTAACTGCACTCTCTGTCATTTTATTTTTACAAGAGTAGAGCTTATTGAAATAAATAATAAACACATTAAATTTTAACAAGAAAAAAATAAAGGCTATGAAGATTTAATAAGTTAATGCATGTAAAACATTTTAGTTCAGAATAAGTTCTGCTCAAGAAACTGAAGTTCTTATTTTCAACCTTAAACCCTTTGGAAACAAGGTGGAAAAAATAAGTAATTATTCCAATACTAAATAAAACTAAAAACTTTCCAGGCAACGAACAATATTTTCTTTTAATATCGTAAAAGCCTGTTTCCTATTTTCTTATTTTCTGTATATATGTTTTTCCAGTCCTCACTCCATCCTTCCATGGATTAGTTCTCTCTCAGTCATTTACCCGAAGATCAGTAGACTTACTCTGTGTTCCCCTCCTTTCTGCCAATAAACCCTCCTTTTTGTGATGACATTGTGCTGGTTCTAGAAGAATGCCAATAGGTAGAGGATGCACAAAGATCTCAATATTTGTGATATTTGCAGAGAATAGTGTGTCTGGAACACAGGATATTACTGGGGGAATTTTTTGTAAAGGTAATTAGTGGCATGCTGATAAGGGATGATGAATTCCACACTAAGAAATGCAGATTTTACTGTAGACAGTGGAGCCTTTGAAGGATTCTGAAGAAACAAATGATTTAACAGATGTGTACAATGGGAAGGTATCTTTGGCATCAGTGTAAAAATTAGAGTAAATAATGGATTTGAGTCCGGGGAAACTGGAAATGTGGAGACCATTTAGGAACATGGAAATGTGGAGACCATTTAGGAATGTGCCAATTTTCCTGGCAAGATATGGAGATGATGGGAGCCAAGGCAGAGCAGTGAGAATGAAAAGGACAGAACAGATCTAAGAAGTATATTGGCAAAGTTGAATTGTCATTTATTCCTTCAACAAATTTTTATTGTATCCACTTCATACCACTAAATGTTCTAGGTACTAGCAACACGAAGTGAACACAGTTGCCAAAGTTCCTGTCACGGGATAGATATCCGTGGTGAAGAATGCACTGGAGAATAATTCAGCTGGGAAGGAGGGGAGGGAGCCTGGGGTGGGTGTTGCTTTTATAGAGAGGGTCTTCCAAGTGGGCTTCTCTGATGTGGTGATGTTCAGAAGAGAAGGCGAGGGGGTAGGCCATGGGGACACAGCAGGGAGATGGTAGCAGGAAGGAGACCTAGTAGGTGCCATGCCAGGAGCTTCCGTGTGAATTCCTGGCCTGGAAAAATGGTTAGACTCTGGAACAGGGAATGGAGGGCAAGAACAGTAGGAGACAAGATAGGAGGGGCTCCAAGGCTCTAGTTCTAGTAGAGCCTTGCAGGTCATTTGAGGGATTTGGGGACTTTTATTCTGAAGGAGATAGAAGCTGTTTTGCATGTCTTGAAATTCATTTGTCACTAACTAGCTTAGCTGTACTTAGGCATGCAATCTATACCTTTGTCTTTGTGAGTCTCATCTTTAAAATGGGTATAAAACTATATACCTCACAAGTCTGTTTTGAGTATTAAATGACTGGTGAAAAACACATTGGTGTTGACTGGTGTGAAGATTGAAAAGTTGGCAGGCTTTGTGTGTGTTTGTGTGTGTGTGTGTGGCAGTTTCTGTGTTTCTGGCTCATACAACTAGGCAATGACGATGTTTTCTGGGAGGAAGCAGAGGAAGAGATCCAGACTGGCAAACCTGAAAGGGAAATCATTAGATGGCATTGGATTCCAAGGTGCTGTGTGACAGCCAGGTGCAAGTCTCTGGTAGAAGCTGGTTCTGTGGGTGTGGTCTCAGGAAAGAGGTATTGCCTGAAGACATGGATTTCAGGAATTGAAAGGTGGAGATGTGGGGCTCTCCTAATATTTTTACATTGATGACTCTTAATGCATTCAAAAACTGTTTTCTACTTTTGCTACACAATTATCCTGGTCTTAAAGGAGAGAGTTTCATTAAATCAACTGTTCATTAAAACAATTCCATATTTATCAATCCTAATCCTCCTTCCCCCAATGCAAAGGCACTAACCTCCTTCTGACTGTTGCCTCTTGCTCCAGAGGGCCATGGAACAGGGGTCCTGGCAGAGACCTGACAGCAGAAAGAGCTTGATGGACTTTGCCCTCTTTTTGTAGATAACTTCCAAGTCCCGTCACTATTAGGTTCTTTCCCATTTGCTTATTTCTATTTCCCCATTGTCTTTGTGTCTTCTTCCTCTCTAAAGTGTATACTCAGGAATTATTCACTCTTCCATTCTTTCGCTTGTGATATTATCCTTCATTTTTGTGGATTGGTCTTGGGTTTGACTGATTCCTGATGTCAGGTTTCACTGTCATTTAAATACACATCCGTATTTATTTAAACATCACTATAAGAATGATGACACTTGTTTTCATTCCCTAACTGCTAAAACAGATACCATACAATGGGTTGGCTTCAACAATAAGAATTTATGGGCTCACAATTTTGAGACTAGGAAAGTCCAAAATTGCATCAACAAGGCAGTGCTTTCTCCCAGAAGACTGGCATTCTCGGGCTGGCTACTGTGCCTTTCTTGGTCCTTGGTTCTTGCCTTTTCTGTCACATAGCAATGCACATGGCAACTCTTATCCTTTCCTTTTGGGGTTCCATCGGACTTCTGGCTGTTACCTGTGGCTTCCCTCGCTGTTTGACTTTCATTCTGCTTGCCAAGGACTCCAGTAATCCAGATTAAAGTGCAACCTGGTTCAGTTGGGCCATACCTTATTTGAAGTAACATCTTGAAGAGATTTTATTTCTAATGGGTCCACACTCATCAGCTGTGAACCGAGACCAAGAAAATGTTCAAACTGAGGTACACAATTCAATCCACCACACCTGTCAAAAATACAAGGGACAGTGTCCACAGAAAAGTTCCCTTTCCTCAACTTTCCCAAGCAGAGGCCGTATAATGATTTGGGGGAGGAGCCACAGAGGGGAGATGAGTAGGCAAACATGCATAAACTCCTGTTTGTCCAACCCCGAGATTAGAGCTGCCACACTCATTGTGAGTATGTAGCATCCCCCATACTCCTGCCATTTTACCCTCTATGCAGAAAGTCTTCATTTGTCCAGCAAAGGCATTTTCTTACTTGTACCACAATAAATATCTACCATAGCTCTCTTATTTTGGTCAGTTCCATGATTTCTCTTAAAGCTCCATCCCTTGAAGTTACATGCCATATTCCCCAGGAATTTTATAAAAATCTGTTTCTACTATCTTCCTTCTCTCTTTTTCAAATGCTCATCCCTGTCAGCACCCCTTGTGTCACAAGAATGGCCATGCCATCTTTCTCCCATTTGCCACTGAAAAGAGCAGGGGAAGGGGCAGGCAGGCAGCAGAACATCAGGAGGAATTCAGCTATGTGGTAAGCAAACCCAGGAGACCGGCTCCCCGATAAAACGTCTGCTCTCTAGTCATTTGCTTCCTGTTCACTACATGCCTCATCACCTGGGCGAATACTGTGACTGGCTTCCCTCCACCTCTAGCCTACTCTACTCACCCTCTTCTTTGGAGGGTTCTCTCTTCTTTGTCCTCATTCGGTTTTGTAGGCTCTGGGAAGCCTTGGCTGATAAGACCAATATCATTTCTCCCCAAAGCTGGGATAGGGGTTTCTTCTTGTGAACTTAGATCATCCTCTTTCTACCCTTTTTACTAGCCTGATATTGTAATGGCATTTTCTGTGGACTTGTCTCCCTTCCCAACTGGATCATGACACCCCACCCCCACCCCCACCCCAGGGAGCTTCAGTCTCCTCAGCACTGACCCCACTGCTGTGCCTGAGTAGATGTTCAATTCATGGTTATTAGCTGCATATTTCTTCTTCATCCTTTAATAACCATGCTAACGTTAAATAAGATATTGTATATTAAAATTTTTACCCATATAGGAACTTTACTTATATCTTTTCTTTCTAGGTCTTTTCTTCCTCCTAAAATCATTTCATAAAGGAATTCTCTACTATGTGAAGTTTTTTTTCCAGTGCCTCATAATTTCTCTATCTTTATTTCTTAAAACCATCATCACCTTTGTTCTATTTTTTTCCTTGCACATTTTGAAATATTTTAAGGTATACCTTTATTCATTCCTGATATCTTAATCATCTTACCAGCCTGAAATCAGGGTTGCAAGTTGTCTCAAAATTATTTCTGAAGCTTTTGACAAACTATATATCCTCTTCAAGAAATCTGAGAGCCATTTGAGAATTCCCACCCCTTCTCCTACCCAACCTTTATTTTAGAACTAGCCACCATTTCAGATGAAATGTGTTCTATTTGTCAGGTATGTTGGGACTAAAAAAAATTAAAGGTTGAGAACTATTAGTTATTATATAAACATCTCTCATTTGCTCTTTAATTTCCCCAGTTATTATAAATCTTAAACCACAAACACAAATGTGCATGAAGTAAAATTTTTTTTCTTCTTTAATTCTAATGCAAGTTCCTATTCATCATGAATAATGGAACTCAACTGCAACAATCTGGGGTTCTACCCTCTTTTCTCTGGAATTTGGAAAAGGAGGACTCTGACATCATTCATTCAAGAAGTATTTATTGAGCATTTACTATGTGGCAAGCATTATTTCAGACTCTGGAATATAGCAGTGAACAAAACAAAGTTTCTGCTTTCTTAGCAACAAATACACACATACATATACATATATAACTAAATAGATATGTACTACATATATAAGTAAACATATGTAAATAGGAAATCTCTCTCCCTGATACAGTGAGCCATGGGAGTAGGAAATTATGGAGTAAGTGTAGATATGCCATACAAAAGAGAAGGAAAGGATGATAAGAGTGAGTCCTGGGGCTCTCAGATAGCGTAGAGGAGAAGGCTAATAAAAGGAAAACTGAGAAAAAGAGACCAGGGAATTAGGATGAGAACCAGAAAACATAGAGGGCTAGAAAACGTAGAGAAAGTACCTCAAGAAGAAGGAAATGACAAACTGTACTCAATGCTGCTGGTAGTTTGAGTAAGACAAGGATTGAGAATTGGCCATCTGTTGAAGGTTATGCTCCCTGAGGTATCAGTATGGGGTACCTGTAACCTTTCATTGCCTTGTCTGCCATTTCTCTGTCATCATCAGAGAGGATCTGCATGGAGGCTGACTAGACCAACTGGGTATTTTGTATGGCCATAATACCTAATAAGAGCATCCAAAATAAACCCCAACCTATTAGGAACAAACTGCTTTATATCTCTTGTACATAAACCTATATATCTTAACTCTCACTACTTAAAAGAGAAGTGAGCATAACTGCAGTTTGAACATTTTCTTTTTATATATTTTATTTCATCTTATTTTAATAAGATTTTTCTTATCTTTCTAAATCTGTCAAATCTCAGTGTTAAAAATAAATGGCTACTTGATGGTGATTCTAGCAATGGAAGAAATTATAACAATGAAGTGGAGCCAGTGGCCACTTGACACTTTTGGGGCAGGGAGGGGAAGAGCAGTTGAAATACAGGGGCTTCTTTGGGATTTGGAGGTTGTCCTGAGTACCGTTGTGGCAACGGATGTAGGCCATTTTAAATCAGCACACACCACTCAGAACTGTGTGGGAGAGAGTGTGGTCTACGATGTGAACTGTGGTCGATGGTTGATGGCAAGGCCCCAGGATGTGTAAGTCCATTGAGGGTGGTGGGCCACACTTGTGGGAGATGTTTGTGTGGGATGTGGTGGGAGGTGTGGGAGGTGGGCAACATGGGAATTCCAGTGGGTTCCGTGTAATATTTTCGGTAATATAAGCACCTCTTAAAATATATTTATATATATATAAATAACATTTTTGTAAGCAAATGCACATATATGCATATATATTTATATATCATTTTACAAATATTGGTATGTATTGTGAAAATTTTGATTTTTACCCACAATAAAAAATAAATAAATTTATTAAAAATAAATAAATAAATAAATGGCTACAATTTGTTTCCTTGGAAAGTTCAGTCTTTAGTACTTGATATTCTATATAATTTTGATTTTTCCTTGTCCCTAAATCTTTCCAACACTCCTGGACCTCTTTTCCCATTAGCAGGTAGATTCCTGGCCATTAGCATATATGAAGTGTGTGGGGGAGGGTTTGAACTCATGTTGTCATATTGTTGCCGATTTCAGACATGTCTGGTTGCATGTGACCAACTGGTGAACAAATCCACACAAGAAAGATATCTGTTTACATGGGAGCACTAGGTACCTCTGGAGACAGACATTGGCCATGCGCTTGGTCCAGTAAGACTGCCTCTGGTGCCACAGGCATGGTCATGCTTCTGGGCATGACCAGTGCAGGGTACAGGAGCAGTCCCTGTGGAGTTTGCAGCTCTGAGACCACCAGGTGATCAGCTCTGCTTCCCCAGGGCACATAGGTAGAAATAGAAACTTGAATCAAATTCAAGCAATGCTGCTAGTGGTGCTGAGTGAAAAGCCCAGCTCCGGCACAAGCAGCTGATATTGCCAGGAGCAGGAAAGGAAGAAAATGTGGATACCATATGGTAGCTGAGAAGAATCACTGGTGAGTCCACATGAGACACCCTTAGAGACTCCTTAACATAATTGGAGGTGGCCTTGAGGGAGCCAATAATAGTATTTGATTACAAAAGTCAGAGAGAAAATTATTACTGTCAGTATGGCCTCCCATACTGATGCTCTTGCGAAACACTGATTAGTTTTAAAAACAAAAGAAAAGAATTAATGCCTCCTTATATATAGCAATCAAACCTACTTTTTAAAATTCATAGGCTACAATTTGATTACTTCCAACCAGGAACCTAATCATATTCCCAAAAGGACCATCGATAAGAACAATAGCTCAAATAACTGGGGAGATCCATTCTTACTCAAGAGTTCCCAATGCAGCCTGAGGACGTAGTATATAGATTCCTAGAATTCCCTGTTCTCCTTTCTCCCTTCCACCATTCCAAGAGGCAGTATCTAATGGGGGGAGGGGAAGCGGGAGGAAGCAACAATAAAACAGAATCAGAGAGAACTGGCAAGTTCTGCTCCTAACAGCCATGATCTTGCACACGTTATTTAACATTTCCGAACTTCAGTCTCCTCATCTATAAAATAGAGGAGATAATACCACCTCCCCCACAGATGTTTTTTTTTTTTTGAAGATTCAACTGAATTAGTGTCTATTAAGTGAAAAGCCAAATGCCTTACATTGTAGACACTGGATCAATGTTAGTTCCCTAATCTTCCTCAGTATGTGGGCTGGGTCCCTGGAAGAGACCACCCTGGATGGTGTTGAAAAGGCAAGTCCCAGAGGAGAACTCTCAGAGGAAGCACATGGAAGCCTGTCTCCTTTAGCACAACTTTTCTTTGGGAACTCTGTTGCTGTTGTCTATGACCACAAACTGTTTGCTGCCTTCCCTGCTGCTGCTTTTTCTCACTATCAGTCATGCCCCTGATGGCCAAATGCTCCATTTAACCTGACTTCCTCTGCCCTCTATTATAGGGGAGATCTCCCCAGCCCCACACATCCAGTTCCTATCTAGTCACTCCCACCTCTGCTTCATTCTTTTTGACGTGATACTCTGACCTGGTAGGTCCCAGCCTCCCTTCCACTCCTAATTTCTCACTAGTGACATTTCCTGGCCCAATGTTGAAAACTGAGAGGAGAGCATCAACATCTGACATCTTTCCTTCTCTTCTTACATATTCTTCCTTTAACCTCCCTCCCCTCCTATATCCTGCCACAACTTACTCCTTTCTTCCATTTTCTAAGTTCTCTTTTGAGGTTGATGAGGGAGAAAAGAAATCTCAAGAAACAATGGATACCATTGTCTAACTTTTTTCCAGAAATGACTGTTTAGTATCAACTCTGCCAAACTGAAAATAATCACTTTTGTTGGCAGGCAATCACCAAAGTTTATGTAGACAACACTAAACAATTTGGCTCTTGCATGAGAAAAGATCCAAAGATAATTCCTAAGGGAAATTCTGACCTGTACTGCAGGCATCCCATCACCCATCTTCCTGCACTCTTCATCTGAATACTGAGTCCAGTCAGCTGTATGAACTTGCTCACACGTGCCCTTATTATATAGCTGGGACCCAAAAGCTAAGGGGTCTACCTTCAGACAGGAACTTGGCATGGAATCTTTACCAGGTAATGATTAAAAGCTGAGCTCTGGCACCAGACTACAGAGACTCAAAGCGCTAGCTGATTGACCATGGGAAAATTGAATAAAATCATGGTTTTCTAAGATATACATTTGGCAGAAAAATGGTATTTACCTCATAAGCACATTGTATGAGACTTAGTTGTTAGAATCAATGCCTGGAACATGGTGAGTACTCAAAAAAGCATTAGCTATTAGTATTTCTGTTGTTGATGTAATTGTTATTATCTAAGCTGAAGCTCGAGGACTTAGCTTTGGACTGTGTTCACCTAAGCTCATAGACCTAAAACGTACAAAAGATAGTCTGAGACAGTGGTTCTCAAATTTTAGTGTGCAAAAGGATCACCTGTTAGAACACAAATTGCTGGCCTCAGAGCCTCTAACTCAGTAGGTCTGGATGAGGACAGAGAATCTACATTTCCAGCCAGTTCCAGACCCCACTTCTGCTGCTGCTGCTGATCTGCAGACCACTTTAAGGAGCATGAATTTATAGCATTTCTCTCCCTTTTCTCCATGTTCAGGAAACTTCATATGAGGTGTCAGATTCCTTAAGAAATACCTTTACTGTAAGTGTTTTACACTACTATAATTTTAGTGTTTATTTTGGTTGACCCAAACGTGGCCACATGTCTCTATAATTGTTTTCTAAGAACGAGAGTTAAGCTGTCGCTCCCCTGTTTTTAGTGCCCACTAAGAAGATTCATGTTGGGCAGATGCTTCTCTTCCAAGAAACTTCTAAATTGAGCATCTGTGATATGGTAGGCACTGTACTAGGCTCTAGAGATATAGCAGCGGGTAAGACAGGCTTTCTCTGTCCTCATGGAGCTAATGGCCTACTGGGTGATCGGCATTAAGCAAATAATTACATAAATGCAAAATTAAAAACTTTTGAGTAAAATAACTTTAATTCTCATATTAACCTGTGCGATACATAGTACAGATATCATTACCTCTATTTCAGAGCTAAGAAAAGAACAAAATCAAATAATTTTAAGGCTAATTTTGAGACTTTAAAAATCAACTTTCTCAGTATTCTTAATGCAAATGGAGTTAAAAGACTCCCTCAAAGTCACAGGAATAATTGGCATGAAATCTAAAATTAGACTCTTATTTGAATGTTTTTCACACTGTCTGAAAAGTAAAAACATGACCTTGATATTTTATGGCATATATGTCAACTATGTCAACAACAAAATAATAACAAAGCACCTGGCAGGCAACATAACTAGACTTTCTGCCGCACTGATTCTTGGCGGCCTAGAAGTCAGCCATTATCCTTTTATTATATTACTTTGGGTGTTTTTCTCTCTGAATTTTGGAATACATTGTCAAAGGAGACTTACCATGTCTCCTGGAGTTTTACTAACAGCCATTTATTTTTAAAATTGGAAACGAGTTAGGTACTCATGAGCCTTGTAAAAAAAAATTTTTCCCCATTTCTAATAATAAGGAAACTGAAAAGTTCCTATAAAGTAGATAAGAAATACTGGTGCCAAGAAGAATGCAGTAAAAGCGAGTGATGAGGGTTTATATATAGTTGAGGTCACACATTTTAAAGAACTAACCTTTTAAATTACATCAGACAGATCCAAATTTTTAGCTATGGAAACTAGACATTAGCTACAATTAAATGATTCTGAACCTTATTATAAGGGATTCTATTTCTAAGTGCTGCAAGTAGAGAAGAGGAAGGTATAAAGCAAGGTGTCCTACATTAGTTACCACGAAGAGGTTAAATAGATTATGATAGATGAATAGATATACATAGAGATAAATATTCGTACATGATCGCAACATTTTAAAGGCACCAGAACTAGATCAAACATTTCCAAATTATCAGTTAAAGCAGCACTTTTAGAGCCAAAAGTAAACATGGAAAATTGTCTCTCTTACCTCTTTATTATATGGCCCATGATCACATGGGTAAACTCCAACCTCCTGATTCGCTGTACAGTGCTCTTCTCTATTGGCAGTGGTGTAGTGTTTTGTAAATTGTACCTCATGCCCTCTCCTAGGTTGTTTCTTTAGCCCAGGCAAGATGGGAATTCCTTGTAAACAGTCTCAAGGGAAAGAAGAAATTTCAAAGTAAAAAACAAACAAATCAATCAATCCTTGGCTTTGGTGTTTCATAAGTGTAATCCTGGAATGTGGCAAAAGATTTAGAACAATGCATATGATGTAAGAGCAAGACTTTCTGTCTCAGAAAGATAAAGATTAGCTGAAATGAGGAAGGAGAAGTTCAAAAGGCTGAAGAGAGAGCTTAGGCATTGATGGTTTCTGGCAAGGGGGCCAGTACCCTGAGCCAGACCCCTAGCAAGAGGGCTCCATAGAAACCTCATGGGCAGTTGGAAGGTCCAAGAACAAAGTGGATCAGAGTCCCCATTCTTTGGAGAGGGAGCGAGACTCTGGCATCCTCAGCCTTCAGCATGGTAGGGGAGCAGATGCAATGTTGGGCAGGCAGGCCCCAGACAGCCTCTTCAAGTTCTGCATCCTATTCCTTGACACCGACAAGGGAATGACCCTATCTTCCTGAAGGGGGTGGGCACAACACAAAGTGGGGGGACAGAAGAGAACTGAGGAGGGATATAGCAGGGACCAGAGAGAAGACTTGAAGCCAGACTGAGGTAAGGATGACTCACAACTGCCATGTGGATGTCATCGCTGCCACCAGTCCTCACTCCTGCTTCAACACTGTATAAGACACCCTAAATATAGACCTAAGCCTGGGAAAAGCAGGGATTAGGTAAAGGTGGGGGAAGGGGACCCTGTATTGCCTGGGCCAAAGTGGGAATAAAAATAAACATCAAGTTCAGTTTTAACAAAATAAAGACCTTTTTTTTTTTTTTTTTGTACAGAAGAGTTAATGGATGAATTTTTGCCCACTACCAATATTACTGCTTATTTGGCATTAATATAGTTTCCCCAAATGACAAAATAGCTGCTTTTCCTGAATTCAAATTAAATAATAATTTAGTGCAATTCATTGGCATGTAAAATGGCCTTAAATAACATTTGAGGAAACGTGGCAACTCCTTTTTTAATGAAAAACTGTTGTGAAGAACAATTTGTCTTCAAACATTTTAATGTAAAACTTGTGTTGGTATTACATTTTGGATTTGAAGACCAACTCAGCCCCCATACATTCCCTCTTACATCCTGTGTTCTGAAGCTGCCAGAAACCCTACTGCAGTGACGGCCTCCAGAGAAGACCTCCCAGCTTCCTTTGGGACACCCCCCAGCTCACTGTCAGCACAGAACAATTTAATCCAAATTGTCCTTGCTACTTTCCAATCTTATTTATACACATTTTGGATGTTCTAATAATTACTTCTGAAGTGCATGCAATTAATTTTCAGATAACATTTTTACATGTCCTTGGGGGTTACCACTGGTATCCTCTCTTTTTCAAAAAGCACTGTGGGTCTTGGTCCCCTTTGGTGTGGGGGAGGTGTCAGGAGGCAGCACACCTGATGGTCAAAGCAGAGACTTTGGAGCCTTTTCACTATCACCTGCTGACACTGGGTCTTTAAGCCAGTCACTTAACCTCTCTATGCTTCAGTTTTGTTGCTTATAAAAGGAAGACAATGGCAGTTCCCTACCTCAGAGTATTGTGGGGATTAAACGAGGTAGTCCATGTAGAATACTGAGCGCAGCATCTGGCAAATGGTTAGTATTCCAGAAATGTCAGCTATGACTATTATGTGACCTGGAACCAAGGGATTTGCCACATCTGCTCCCCAATTTTCTTCCCTCCTTTGTGCTATTTTATTCGTTAATAAATGCTTGTTGAATATATACTGAATGAACCATTTGTTTTCAGTTTTCAGTTCAGTAAATTTTAATTAACCCCATGCCATGAACCAGACACCATGATAGTGAGACAAGAAAATGAATAAAAGGTGGCCTCTGTTCTTCATCTTACGGTGTAGGAGAGACTTGTTAAATAATTTCACATATGCAGAGTGAACAAGAGGCGGTGCTAGAAAGTCATTGTGGGCTTCCAGGAGGAGGCAACCTCTGACCTGAGTTTCGCAATGTGTGAAAGTTAGCCAGGGGAAGAATGATAGTGGGAAGAGCCTAGAACAGAGAGGGGAACATGAAGGAGACATGCTATGTGGGAAAACAGTGGCACTAATATTTGCAGGGATCAGGACAAGAGTACAAATGGAGGCTGTAACCTTATGACAAAACATTATAGATCAATCTAAAACATTGCTAAATAAAATACATTCTATCCTCCTACCTTAGCAAATATACCCTCATACCACCCTGGAATGCCAAGTCATACTTTGGAATTCTCAGACTAATTGGAATTCCGGGCTAAGGATGTGATGGTGAGGGGAGAGCCAGTCCGTGCGTGACCTTCCTTTCCCACCCTGGTCCTCTTGTCAACATTGTTAACATTTACCTCTTGGCCAGCCCTTCTGAGGTTTAATTGTACCCAGGGGCATGTCTACTCTCCTGAGCATGAATTCAAGGAAGAGTCCCATGTGGGCCCTGGAAGGGGCTTTGGGCCATTTATCCAGGGAATTCCAAGGTACCAGACACCAGCTGCATTGCCTGCAAGGAGGAAGCATGGACTCTGGATGAGCTATTCCCCTTAGTCATATGGAGTCCTCACCTGCATGAAAAGTATGGCCAGGGAGCATGAACAGGGTCCTCTAAAGAGCAAATCTCAGAAGAGATAACCTGCCAGCTTGGGCCTAGGGTGGCACTGAAGAGAATTAACCATTCCCTATCACAAGAGCATGAGTAGTAAGGCAGAGAATATCAGGGTAGGAGGGGTAGCCACCTGCCATGGAGGTTTCTGCATTACGAGGAGGTTGGACTTGAATCTGTTGGCTTTGTGGGAACACTGATTTTGTGCAAAGAGTTTTAGTTTCCCATCAGCTAAAACAAGTTCTTTACAATGGGTCACTTAAACAATGGGGATTTATTGACTCATGGTTTTGAGGCTGGAAGTCCAAAATCGAGGGGCCAGCAAGGCGATGCTTCTCCTCACTCCCGCCACCTGTGGTGCCCCAGGGCTGGCTGCTAGTGATTCTTGGGTCCTTGGCTTTTCTGTCACATGGCAATGCGCATGGTGGTGTCTTCTCCTTCTCTTCAGGGCTGTGTTAACTTCCACCTTCTAGATGTTCCCAGTGGCTTCTCTTTCCGTGTCCACTTTCCTTTGCTTCAGCCATCTTGGATTAAGGACCACCTTCATTCAGTTTGGGTACACCTTAGCTAATAACATCTTCAAAGCTCCTATATATAAATAGTTCACAGGACCAGGGACTGGGACCCGAACATGCCTTTTGGGGGGTAAGGGTGGGGCAACATGATTTAATCGCCAATAAACTGCCATGATTACATTTTTTTAGTAAATTATTGGCTACAGTTTGGAGGACAGATTGAGCGTTAAAGCCAGACAGGGGTAAGAAGATCAATTTTAGAATAGTCCAGATGAAGGTGAAGTAGAAGTCTGTGGAGATGAGAAGGTGGGGTCAATACATGTTCTGAAGCCAAAATTGATAGGAATAATTGATTGTTTGGAGACAGGAGTAGGGAATTGTAAGGTGTGAAGATAAGGAGGATTAGAGGACGACTCCCATGTTTTGGCTCAGTGGCTGTGTATTAGTTTTCTTTTGCTGTCTTAACAAATTACCACAAATTGAGCAGCTTAAAAACACCACCCATTTACTATGTCACAGTTCTGTAGGTCAGAAGTCTGGATACGCTGTGTCTCAGCCAAATCCCCTGCCAGAGTCTCACAAAAGACAGAAATCAAGGTGTTAGCAAGGCCAACACCTCTTCTGGAGGCTCTGGGGATGAATCTGATTCCAAGCTCATTAGATTGTTGGCTGAATTTAATTTTTGCTATTGTAGGAGTCTCTGTTTTCTTGATGGCTGTTGGCACCCGCTGACCACCATATTTGTTCCTAGAGGTTTTCCTCATTCCTTCTCATGCCTTCCAGGTGGATCCTTTCCAGCAATGGTGGGCCAAGTCCCTCTCACACTTCCAATCTCTCCGTCTTCCATTTCTGTTATGTCTCTCAGTTGTGTCTTTCTGCTTTCCTCTTCTGCCTTCTCCTTCTGTAACCAGAAGAGAATATTCTCTGCATTTAAGGACTTTTGTGATAAAATTGGGGCCACCTGGGTAATCTAGGAATATCTCTCCATCTCAGGGTCCTTATCCTTAATCACATCCATAAAGTTCTTTTTGCCGTGTAACATAATATATTCACAAATTCCAGGGATTAGGACATGGGCATCTTTAGGCGGGCATTTCTGCCTACCAGAATTATTTACTCTCATCTTCTCATTCCACAGATGTCCCTTGTCTAAAGCCTATCAGTTGCTTGGTGGCAGAAGTAGGGTGAGAATTCAGCTTTATTGTTTCCTGGTCCAGATCAACCAACACCATCTTATCTAACAGTCCCGATTACTTCCCTCAACCCCATCCAACTGGTCTTCTGTTACATCACCTTCTTTATTCCCTTCATTGAATCCATGACACCCTAAAACAGGGGTTCTTAACCAGTTGTCCATGAGCTTGAATTGAAATTCAAAAAAACATTATTCTTGTGGGGACGTATTGGTGTGGGTGTGATATATTTATTAAATAATACACAGAATGGTGTGGACTTAGTAAAGGGTCCATGGTTTTCACCTGACTGGCCAAGGGGCCTGTGGAACAAAAAAGGTTAAGAACCCCTGCCCTAAAATAATGCTATTAGTTTACTTATTTATTGGCTGTCTTCCCTTAAATTTAAGTTCTTAATTAAGCTAAAAAGGGATTTTATCTGGTTTGTTCACCACTAAATTCCCAGCACTGCAAACAGTGTTTGGTTAGCCTAGGTAAGCATCAAGAAATAGTTGTTGAATGAATAAATGGAATGATGATGATAAGCTTTGTCCTGAATATGTGAGGCTTCAGAAAAAGAATCAACATTCCAATCTGAACATCTTTCTATCTTCATGTTGTTATTTAAATACAAAGCATGTTCAGTCATCCACTAGTTCTTTTGGCAAACCCTCTTGATTCAAATTTGCATTTGCAGCATACCCTTTCAAAAGATAATGTCAACATCTAAATCAGCTGAGACTGATTATAGTTGATTTTTCCATAATCTAAATATTAAATTGTGCCTGCAAAACAGACTGTTAACCTTCTACAGTAATACATCTTCTGTGAGTGGTTGTATTAAAATAAATCAGCAATAGTAAGGCACAATTTTGTTTTATAGTTAACATATTAAGAAGTGTTACCAGAGCCAGCTGGACATTAGCATATGTTTATATTTTCTATAGTGTTTTGTTATAAATTTTACCTCTACTTAAACCTTATGTGGCTGGAAATAACTCAAGAGGTTATCTTGTTCATCTTCTCCCTTAAATCCTAAGTGTATAAAAACAATCCACAAAGACTGCTGAGAAACTATTTCTTAAATAGCCTCCAGAAGAGGAGGCTCCTTGATGGAAATACCCAAGTTTCACAAATTTAGGGAAAGAATATTCTTTCTCAGTCTTATCCTTTCTTCCTCCCACTAGTATTTAAATTGCATTGAATTCATTACCTTCTTGCACTTAGCTCAGTGAACACAGAGAATAAGATTAAAATAATTTATAGTCTTCATTCTTCATCAGGCTTCTATTGTAGATAACTATAAAGTTAGTTTTTATTTACAGGAATTTTTTCCAAAGGGACTGACTATACATTCTTTCAAGTTACATCTCATTTATGGAGTCTCAAAGTGAACGCGGGATTTTAATAAAGTCCTAATTAATTATGTGTACAGTGAGTGGATGACTTTCTCCTCCCTTTATGCTACATTCCTCGAGAATCACAAGCATTTCCTTTCTGATCTCTCACTCTTCTTGTGGCCCACTGTGGCTTATAAACTTAGGGCGCTCCTGAAGGGAGTTTGGGCTGCATTTTGGTAGGAATTAATTTAAAATTAACTCCAGAAGCATTAAAATGATCAGCATTGTCAGTTCTTCAGTAGCTTCTTAAATATCAGGTCTCTATAACCCATCCTACTCCTTACTTACATGCCAGTTTTTAACTCTCAAAATTTTAAACATGGTTTTTCTATGTTTGACATGCAACATGTTTGTGATTTCGCTTTAGTGGGTGTGTGCTCAGACACTGAAACTCATTCTATAACGGAGATGTAAATAACTTCACATAGGGTGCATCACACTGGTGAGCAGCTGCTAAGTTAGAGCAGTCATGCATAACAGTGGTGGTGTTCCCTGGAACCTCCGTGGTCTTAATGGACTTAAACCTTCTATAGCTCCAAGGACTATTTCACAAGCAGAATTTAGATTCTTTTTTATTAGCTTTTTAAAAATCAATTTCATGCTTGTCTGGGGCTATAATTCCTGGACACAACTGGACAAAAAATAAACCAAGAAGTAGAAGACTTGAACAAGATATAAACATCTGACATATAGAGCACTCCACCCAACAGCAGAGCACACATTCTTCTCAAGTGCACGTGGAACATTCCCCTGGACAGATCATGTTAGATCGTAAAACGTGTCAATAAGTTTTTAAAAATTGAAATCATGCAAAGTATTTTCTCTGACCACAATGGAATGAAATTAGAAATCAATAGAAGGAAAACTGACAAATATGTGGAAGTTAAAAAACATACTCTTAACCAATGTGTCAGGAGAAGTTAGTAAATGCTTGCAGGTGAATGGAAATGAAAACAAAACATACCAAAACTAATAGGATAAAGCAAAATCAGCACTCAGAGGGAAATTTACAGCTATGCCTACATTAAAGAAGATCACAAATCAATAACCTACCTTTACATCTTAATGAACTAGAAAAAGTGGAACAAACCCAAAGCTAACAGAAAGAAGAAAAAGTTTAGAGTGGAGATAACTGAAATAGGAAAACAATAGAATCAATGAAACCAAAAGTTTGGTTCTTTGAAAAGATCAACAAAATTGACAAACTTTCAGCTAGACTGAACAAGAACAAAAGAAAACTCAAATTACTAAAATCAACAATAATGTACAAACATTACCATCCCACCACCGGGATTAAAGGAATAAAAGAGGATTATAAGAGAATACTATGAACAATTACAGGCCAACAAATTAGATAAGCTAGATGAAACGGATACATGCCTAGAAACAAACTGCCAAAACTGACCCAAAAAGAATTAGAAAACCTGAATAGGCCTGTAACAGAAATAGAATCAGTAATAAAAAATCTTCCAACAACAAAAATGTTCAAGATCATATGGCTTCACTAGTGAATCTGTCAAACACTTATAAAACATGTCTTTCTCAAACTCTGCCAAAAAAAAAAAAAAAAAGGGCAAGAATGCTTCCTAACTTGTTCTATGAGGCCCATATTACCCTAATACCAAAGACAGCACAAGAAAGGAAAAGTATAGACCAGTATTCCTAACAAATATACATACAAAAATCCTCACCAGAGTGCTAGTAAACTGAATCTAGCAGCATATTAAAAGGATTATTGTATACAATGACTAAGTAATTCTAATCTGAAGTATATACCTAGGAGAATTGAAAACAAAAAAAGTCATATATAATGTTTATAGCAGCATTTTTCACAATAGCCCAAAAGTAGAAATAAGCAAAATGTCCATTAACTAATGAATGAACAAAATATAGCGTATCCATACAAAGAGATATTATTCAGCCATTAATAGGAATGACTTACTGATACATGCTACAACATGGAACCTTGAAAACATATTATGTGAAAGAAATTAGATACAAAAGATCACATGTTGTAGGATTCCATTTACATGAACTGCCAAAAACAGGCAAATCCATAGACACTAAAAACAGGTTAGTAGTTGCCAGGGGATGGGGAAAGGGGTAATGGGGCATGACTGCCTGATGGGAATGGGGATCCTTTTGGGGATGATGAAAATGTTCTCTAGTTAGATAGCGGTGATGGTTATACAACACTGAGAATGTGCTGGAAGTCACTGAATTATACACTTTGAAAAAAAAAAAAAGCAGTTTCTCAAGCTTGTCTGGGGCTATAGTTCCTGGACACAATTCTTTTTCCTCCTTGCTCCAAAAAAATTTTTTTCTTAGTCTCTAATTCTATAGATGTGCTTTGTTGCTATGTGCCATTAAAGATGGCACTAAAAAGCAAACAATGGTAGGCATGCCACAATAAGGAAATAGTTCACAAATCAATTATATTATAACCTGGTTATGGAATAGTGTGCAGAGGAAAAGGGAGATTAGTATCCTAATAGTCACAACACACATCTGCAACCTTAAGATCCTATCATAAAATTGTTTTTTTACTGCTATCTTTTCAGATGTCCCCTTCATGTGGATTGCAATCACAATACAAACAGATATAATTTTTGCTTGATTCTCACTTTTCAAATGTAATTAGTTCAGACTTCATCAGACTTCACAATACTTGAAATATAAAATTTTATGATTACTTCAACACCTATTTTGATCATTTAAGTGACAAGATGCACTGAATATCATTATATAATAACGAGGGCATTATTTGACCCAAAACTTAAACAAATTTATGGATAAAAAAATTTTCCTTGTCTTGTGTAAATATCCTGGATTAGCTATACTCTATTTCAATAGAAATTTCTGATTCAAAAGGCATTCAAAGATTATATTAATTCATATTACTATACTTTTTTCCTAAGCCCTTAAATATTCCCTTCTGGAAAGTTAGTGAAGATTTTTCTACATTTTGAATAGTTTTGAAAAATTACTACTTGGAAGTTTTACTTTTGTTCAATATTTACAGCTCATCTCAATTCATGCCAAGACTGAATTTCTTTTTATGCCTCTTCAGGGCTACATGCCCAGATCTGGAGTTGTGCTTGTTATCAAAATATTCATAGGGAAATTTAATACATGGTTTTTTGTAAATAATATCATGTTCTTTAAAATAATGTACCTTTTCCATTAGTTATATAAAATAAATGAGGAAATGCATGAGCATTTTTTTTCACCCACAATGGGTTAGTTTCCTTAATGCATAATAAATCATAGTATCTAACCTCCCCAAAATGTATGTCAAAAGACAAGATGGATAAAACATATTATAGACACAGAAACATATCACAGAAACTCCATGAAACACAATTTAGCATATTCCTGGTTATATGTCACATAACTATTTCTCCTTGCTATGCTTTTTTCTAGACCACATGGCTTTCTCATACTCTCATCCCTTATCAGCAAGTCTGGAAAAAATTAGACTAGATAGAAAAAGCAATCAAAAGCAGGAGAATTGGGTAAATAGAGTAAAATATTTTTTTACCCTGTTGATAAAAGTATTGTGAACAATATACCTCTTTCTGAATCAATCCCTGTTCCTGGAGTGTTTTCAAAAATCTAAAACATGAAATAGTTAAACTCTCATTAGGAAGAGATCCTGTACAGTTACAGGAATCATTTTCTAAGGAAACAAAATATGTGTTGATATGCATTGTATAAACAAGAGAAATGCTGATTTTACATAATTGCATTAAAATAAACAACTGAAAGAATCAAACCTGCATCCTTTGCTCTCCTGGAATTCTGAAAAGTTAGACTTGAAAATGAGCTGCTTTAAATGTGGACAGGCCTGAAAGACAAGAGTTGGGCTTGATCTTGGCAAATAGGAGTTTGATGGGCTAAATCTTCTGGCAATTGCTGACAGCTGGGGCCAGTCCAGAGCTGAGGATGAGAGTAATATGGACACTGACACCTGGTTGTTTAGGTCCTGTGGTCTTCATTATTTCGTCTGTGAACACTTCCCCTCCAAATCTCAAACTATTTCTACCCTTCTGAAGGCATTTAGCATGCGTCATGTGTCAAGATGCATAAAGCAAAGAACCAGATGGCATACCACATTGGCAACAACCTAGGGATGGGAGGTCAAGAGCAGTGAGATTGTGGTGTGTCAACATGCCCAACTACTGTCTGTGTATCTCATGTCAATGTTGTTGTTGGGTTGTATCCTGACATCGATTTTCATTTGGGACACACAAGGGTAAAGCCTCACCTCTCTGAGTCAGGAGTGGATCCCAGATAAAAGGTAAGACTATTTTCCCTGGTCCTCACTAGGAAGAGACGGATCTCCAGCTGGAGCACCTGAATGGAGAAAGTGAACATCAGATAAATGGAAGTGACCCGACTTTGGGGAAGTTGGGAATCTCTGGCTGTCTTCTCCCTAAAGGAAGTCCCCTACCTTTATTAACTATGGCTCCTTGGGTCCTGGAATAAAAATAAAAAAGAGATTCTCCTTGATTGTAGACTCTCAGGAGATTTTATTGACTCAGTATTACCTGTATGCCTCCTAGGAGAAGGCCATGAATGTCTCAAAAATATTTCTGAAAGCTACCCTTCCTCTTGCTTTCTCTGTTACTCTTGCTTTTTCTCTCTCTCTTACACGTGGGCATGGATGTGTGTGTGCCAAAAAAAATAACCCTTTCTCTGTTTTACCATTTCACAATTCACTCTCAGTTCCTCACTTGCCCCAGCATGATCACAGCTTACTTCCTATAATAAGCAGCACGTGTGTTATCAGTAGAGCTACAAGGAGCCATTTACCACCAATTTGGCCTCAGAGATCTTTCTTATCTTTTTTCTTGTGACCTCTTAGAATCTTATTACATAGAACACCAGTCTTTGACCACTGAAAACAGACCCTGATAAATCTCCTCCTGAATAGCTTTGTACCAAAGGTGTCTCCTGGATTCTGCCTAGTATTCCACATGAGTAGATCAGATGAATATCAAAATACATTTATCTTACATGTCCACTAGGCAAAAGGGGAAGGCAAAACATTCATGAAAAGAGGGAGTGCAGCCTCGCACTGCTAGAAAGATAAGGACAAGCAGGATGGAAATCTAGTAGTTGCAGTGCAGGATCTGAAGAATAAGAGGGAAGGAAACCAATTCATAACCTCCTGCTTAAGAAGCAGGCTCAGCAGAGCTCTCATTGCGATAGAAGCCCACCCTCAGCTCTCCACCATTGTGTGGAAGGAGGCTGGCCCCTGTGTCAATGGGCCTAGAAGCTGGCGGGAAGGAGACCTTCTTCCTTTTGTGGCCTCTTGCCCATGGGGGATGCAGCATTCCTTTCCAGTAGGAGAGAAATTCAATATTACAAATTGTAATATCTAGAGTCATGGTGGCACTTTCTGTGCTTCTTTCCATTGTTTCATTCCCTAGCCAAGCCTGAACATGCCAAGCGAGATGCTTTCTATACATCCAGAGGCCAATTACATACTCTTTTCTGAAAAGTCTGAGATTAAATTCCATTTAAGCTTTATCTCTAGCCAATAGGGTCCAAACTGAGGAGGGATTTGTGATCATAAAGAAATCAGAAACAACTCCTGGATCCCCACATCCATTCAGGAACTTTTTCCTTCTCCTTGTGTGTAAAGTGAAATTACACAAAGGGCACTGGGAAGAAGGGGTGGTGCTAAGGTGGGTGTGGCAGTTTGATTTAATTATGAATTCCAAAAATATAATTGAATCATGCTTGTAAACTGATCTGTTAATCTGGGCATGATTAGGTTAGGATTAGGGTGTTGAGCCCCACCCCTTGGTGGGGGGGAATCGAATATAAAAGGCAAGGCAAAGGATAGTTGAAGCAGTCTTTTGAGAAGCAGTTTTGATGTTGGAAAGAAGGCCCCAGGAGAAGAGAAGCAAGCTGTTTGCCTGATCATCTACAGCTGACCTTGTGGAGGCAACAGGAGCTAAGCCCGGAGAGAAACTCAGCCACGGGAAGAGAGGAACCCCAGAAGCCTGAACCCTGGCAAACGCCGGCAGCTGTCTTGCCCTAACATGTGGCAATGGACTGTGGTGAGAGAAGAAACTTACGCTTTATGGCCTGGTATCTGTGGACTTCTACCCAAAATAAATACCCTTTATAACGACCAACCCATTTTTGGTATTTCACATTAGCACCCCTTTGGCTAACTAATACAGTGGGATAGTAGATCCCTTGGTGATCTTGAATAGGCAGGTTCTGAAGAGTCCTGGGTTTCTCTCCTGTTACTTTCATTTTAAGTATATTTGGGAAAGGATTTGGTTTCTTGGAACTTTAGTCTTCCCTCCTAAAATTCCTCCCTCTAGGTATTCTTTTGATTTAAATTAAGCAATGTGTGAAATGTGCCTAGCATATAGGAGTAACTCAATACATGTTAGTTCCATTTCCCTTCTATTCTACCTTTCCCATTGACAAAATTCAATAAGCTCTCAAAACATAAGTGCCTAGATGAGACGCAAACTCCTCATCTATAAATGAGGATAACAGTGCTTCAATTTTGTGGGATGGTTGGCAAGAAGTGATGAGTGATTACATGTAAAGCATGTAGCACCAAGAAAAGCATATTGGAGCATCAAAGACTATTAGCTAATATTATTTCTGGCCTGGCCACAGAATCATTAGCTCCCAGTGGGAAAAGCAGTTATCATTTAACTGCACAAACCATAAGGCTAAGAATAAAAATCTCCTAATAAATGGAGCAACTTAATGGTTATTACTCTAGTTGGTTTTAGCCTTTACCGAGTCATTCAAAGATCTTTGTTTTTCTGTGTCAGTCATGGAGTTCAGCACAGGATGCCTGTTCAAGATCAAGGAGAGCTCTTAGCAGACCCCCAGGGCCCTTTGTGCAATTTCACTTTACACATAAGGGGAAAGACAAAAGTCCCTGGTGTAAAGGATGTGGGGATCCACTAGTGCTCCCTTCTATGGAAATAAACTGGGCTTATGATCACAAATTTCCCCTTGTGTTGACACCAAGTGGGTTACAGAGATAAAGCTTAAATGGAATTTAATGCATCTTGAGAGTCTAGCACCAGGACCTAAAACAAGACCCTAAAAATTGGATCTCAATTTAGATTTCAGGTAGTTCTTTTAGAAAGTAAATAAATGTAAACATCTATCAAATGCCAAAAACTGCTGGGTAAAATATTTTTCTTCTTGATGCTTTCCTTTTAAACAACGAGGTTAAGAAATGGTCAAATGATTATATAATTTCTCTTATAAAATTGAAGTGGACAAAATGAAAAAAATCAACCTTGAATAAAAATGAAGCAAGGAACAGAAGCTTCAACAACTTTAATCTCAAGTATAACTACAAATACAAAGTTACATGGCTCTGAGGAATTTCTCTTGAAAAATTGAAGAAAAGCCTCACTTTTGAATCAAACAATCTAAATACTAACCACAAGGATCAGATAATTAACTGAATTTTCTATTTATGTTTTATAAACTGTGTAAAGACAGTTTATATTTAGGTAGGCATCGATGCAATAGAAAAAAATCTCCTAGGTAAAGGAAAACATGCTGCCCACACAATCATGAATGAGCATCATTGCCAAGGGATGAAAATCCCCCATGAGCAGTGTTATATAAGTCGCTCTATTGCCATGGGGACGTCAGAATGGAGAACAGTGGGCATCTTGTAAGATAGCTCACGTGAGGGAATGAAACTTGATGGCGCCTCACCTTGACGGTGCCTCTGCATAGGAAAACATTTAGCATTCTACTTGCACAGGTCAATCTTGGATACAACAGAGGTTTTTTTTTTCTTTCTTTCTTTCTTTCTTTTTTTTTAATGTCTGCAGGCAGTTTCTATGTTTGAGATCTTCCATACATCACTCAGTAACTTCAGCATAAACTCTATTTCCTCATGGAAACTTCTCCTCAGGTTACAAAGTACACGAAAAGAAGAAGGAGGGAGGCAAGGGGGAAATTCCACTCTATAGTTGGTTCGCTTGTATAATTTTAACAACAGTGACATTGATCAGATTTACTCCTATGGGAAAGTTACAGGAGGTGGAATTATTGCCCAGTGGTAGGGGTTGACTTCCACATCTCTATTTTGGGAATAAATACTCTTTAAGAAATCCTTGAGGTGAATGATTAACGCACATGGAGAGCCAAACAACAAGTGAGATTTTTAGACCTGGGCAGAGGGGCTGTGCCACTTCCTTCTCTGAGCTATGTTAAGTGGGGCAGCAGTGTTCTCTGAGTCCCAGTATGCATAATTTCCCAGAGCTCCAGACTGAAGCACTTCTGGTTGACCTGAGTCTTCTATTAGTAATTTAAAGAGAAATAATACTTGACTGTTTGGATTTGTCTGTGATTTTTAAAAGGGTGATTTTGTTCCAGCTAAGAGAGCATTTACCAGCATATCTAACCAAAATGGGGCTACGCTGAATATAAAAGTCCAGAGAGATCGCATCTTATATAATGGTACTGTGTGAGCTTCTTTAGCAGACCCCCAGGGCCCTTTGTGCAATTTCACTTTACACATAAGGGGAAAGACAAAAGTGCAATATTTTCTTTAACTTTAACAAGACTTTTTTTCTGTAAATGCACAGGCGCTAAGGAACCAAATGTGAAAGAAACTAAACTGAATCTAGAAAAAATATAATTCGACCCAAAGATGCCAATTTAAAACCAATATTTAAAATAAGACTAAGTCACTAGAGGATCCCCTTCAGGACTTCCTATGTAGCCATCATACTCTGAATCCTTCCAGTGGCACGAGGGGGCTGGGCTTCACAGGCTTTGGAGGCAGATAGCTGGAGTTGGAAACTCAGCTCTGTTACTCTAGGTGTGTGACATTGTATAGGTTATTTAATCTCTCAGGGCATCAGTTTCTTCAACTGTAAAATGGGGCTAACAAAAACACCTCCAACCTAGAGTTATTGAAAGTATTAAATGAGATGATGTCCGGACAGAAGTCAGTGTAGTGTCTGGTATATAGGAAGTACTAAAAAAATGTCAACTAGTATTATTCAAAAATATAGGAAATAAGTCTATTGGGAAAGTTTTTGGCTATCTAATAGAAACATGAACTGTAACTAACCTTGAGGGTTAGTGACACTATCCACTACCATGTGTGCACTTAGGAGTCAGCAACTCTGGACATGTCTGCAGGATAACAGAGGTGAGCCCTTTCAGGCTAAGTGAAGGACCAAGGGAGAATCCTCTGGAAAGTCTAATCCTAAGCGATAGAGAATGGCTCAAGGAACCAGGATTGATGTTGGAGAGGGAGAAAAAATCGTGTCTGCCACTCAAATATTTGGCCCTCCTCCTAAAAAATCCTTGGCCAAAAGCCATGGTTTGGCAATAAAAGTGACAAAAAAAAAAAAAAAAAAATAGGGAGAATTGACCAAAAATGGCCTGGAATATTAACAGTGCCAAGCACCAGCACTGGTCTAGCAGTGTTGGCAGTGATGAAAGACATTACTGGGATCTCTGAAGATTTCAGAGAAATCAGTGCCCTGGACACTAGGAGCTGTGGGACAGACATTTCAGCAACAGCTACAGTGTGGGTGTCATCAGCAAGCACTGGCAAGGGACCCTTCAGCATCAAAGGATATCTCAACAAGGACCAGGAGCAGGAAAGAGGGGAATAATAGATATCATATGGCAAAAAAAAAAAAAAAAAAAGGAATGACTGAGTACACGTGAAACCACCCTGAGTACTCGAAATTCTCTGTATTTTTCGCTCCCGGGAGAGGCACATTACCATCCAGGCAGGTATCCCTGATATTGGCATCTGAGGCTTATCCAGCAGAATGTTTGGATGTCTGCTCCCACTGGGATTACCCAACCTGCACAACTTGGAAGGAGTCCAAAGGTTGGACCAGCCCTGGAAACCTGGAGGATCCTGCAGTGGAAATCAGATTCAATTTAACATGGTCTCAGGGTCCTTCTCTGTCTTCTGGGTAGGGCTATTAACTGACAGCCTTTCAGTTTGCTTAGACTCACCTAAGATGCTTATGACTTTCAGGTTCAGGTATTTGGCTTCTAGGACCCAGGAGAATAGATGGGGTGTGTAGGAACAGGGCAGCTAGGCAAGAAATGCTGGAGATGTCATGAGCAGAAAAGAAAAGTATCCTTTATTTTAACACTGATGAATTAGCATTCAAGGTGAAACAGTATGGTATCATGGAAGAAGATCAGGCTCAGGAACTACATGGATCCATGCTCATACCTCAGCAATGACACTTAGTAGCTTGGGCTTTACCTCTCTGGGTCTTTGTTTTCTCTTTTCTGAAATGAGAATAATATTATCTGTCTTGCTGAGTGTTTGGGAGGGTTAAATAAGGTAACACATATGATGCAAAGTACCTGGCTGAGAATAGGAATTCAAAGAAAGTTAGACTTGTGAGTGGACTTGTTCTCCAGCTTGACACTCTATGTACAGAAACATTAGAATTATCCCTTTCCTTGGAAAATTCTCCTTAAATAGGATTCAGCCAAGTTGGCAAGACTTCTCAGTGGCCCTGGCTCTTCATACTCACTGGGTCAGAGGGGAGAGGAGATGGACCCAAGTGCACTCACTCTTCTCAAAGCACTTGGGACCTGTCCTACTTCACCAGATCTTTGGTCGTTCTTGGACTGGACCTGAGCCCTGAGGTCTGCCAGGAACCTCTGGATCTCCTGCTATGCTGTGGGCCAGCCTGGGTTTCCAAGGTAGCCTTGCCAGTAGTTAATGCCATTTTCTCCTTTGAAAAATCACTTCTGAGGCATTATTTCTGACCTAGGTAAAGCAGAATGCCATTGTGAGAGAGAGCCCACAGGATATTAAAGATATTAAAGAGCAGAACCGAGACAAGGAAACACAAGGGAGCAGAGCAGTGACGAGTGCACCTCAGGATGCTTTCCCTTCAGTGTATGAAGACAAAGGGGCCCCCTTTACAGGAAGGGAGGCGGTTATGGTGGGTGGGAAAACTTAGTTCAAGACTTAATTCTGCATGTTGCCAACCTGCGTAACCTCAGGCAACCCTTGGCCCTCTGAACCTCAGTTTCTTAAAATAATAACAAAAACTCCCGGCTATCACAAGAAACAAAAGAAAAAACAGATAAATGGGACCTCCTTAAAATTAAACACGTTTGTGCTTCAAATGGTCAAGAAGGTAAAAAGGCAGCCTACTCAATGGGAGAAAATATTTGGAAACCACATATCCTATAAAGGTGTGATTTCTATGTTAAATAAAGAGATCATACAACTCAGTAATAAAAAGACAAGCAGCCTAGTCAAAAAATGGGCAAAAGACTGGAATAGACAATTTTCCAAAGAGGAAATACAAATGGCCAAAAAGCACATAAAAAGATGTTCAAAATTACTAGTTATTAGGGAAAAGAAAGGAATCAGACCATATGTAGTATTTTGTGTCTAGTTTCTTTCACTTAGCATAAGGGTTTTTTAATTATTGTAATTTTTAAAAATTAGAGTTTGTAGGTTTACATAAAAGCCATGTAAAAAACACAGCATTCGCATATACACCCTGATTTGCTGCTGTTTTTGAAAAGAGATGGATTCCTCCCCAGCCTTTATAAACTCACCTGTTTCCACCTGATAGAGCCCACCCCCACCCCATCCCCTGCACCCCGTGTAATATGTGCTGTACTTCAGAGAACTGGTATTAGAAACATTTACATTTTTACAAGAGGCAATACTTAATATAAATGTAAAGCTTCTCATAATGCTAAAAGAGAACCTTTCGTTTAGAACTAAAAACAGTTGTGGCTTTCACCTCAATGGGCCCCAACCTTCCTGTGAAAAAAGTAGGAAGCACATATTTTTGTCTCAATTTCACATATGGAAATACCCTACAAAAAGAAGTGGGTTATTCAAAGCCATTAAACTGAACAGTCTAATATCTGGGGTTGAACTGCAAAATACCTTTTGTTTGAATACACAGTTAATATGAAAATTTGATGGCTTTATTTAACATAAGCTTTGATGCCTAACGCCTAAAATTTTAAAACAAAAAATTATATTTAAAACAAAGTTGACGCTTAAGAGTAGTCTTCTTTTTCCTCTCCTGTTTTTCAGAGTTATGAATCCTAGTGTTTCCTTGTTTAAAAGCCTCTCCCCACACCCTTCTTCACCCTCATGCTCCAGCCCTGGTTTCTATTCTCATCACGTTGTGCTTGGCTCTTTTAGAAACATACTCTTGGTCAAATTCCCTCTGGGACCTCTCCTGTCCAGTTCTTTTATACTGCAATCTTTATGACAACAAGAATGCTGGTTTCTGCTGTAACCCTGAGTATTGGAACAACATGTAGCACATAGGCGCTCACTAAATATTTGTCCAAGAAATGAAGGAATCAACGGATTTTTCTGGAGAAACCAAACATCCCACAAATGCCACTTTCTGCATGATCTCATTAAGAAAAGAAATGAGACTAACTGAGAATCTAATTGGTTCTTATTAAATCCAGCACTTTGCACTGCTGCCCCTAGAATCTCCCAACAAAGTGTGAACATGCCGGCCTGATAAAGAATGAACATCCCTCTCCATCTGCAACCTTGTGTCCAGCAACTTCGCAACCACTTCTCACCAGCTTCAATGCTACTATGCTGGTCAGAACCATTTTCATCTCTCCTCTGAATTACGGTGACAGCTTCCCAACAGGTCCCCCCTTGCCACCCCTCTCCCCAAGTCTATTCTGAAAACAACCAGAGTGATCCTTTTAAAATCGAAGTCAGTTCCTGTCACTGTACTCAATGGAAAAGGCCAAGTTCTTCCAATAGCCCACAGGACACTATCTGATCTTCCTTCCCCATCCCTTAGCTCTCTGACCTTGTCTCCTTACTATCTTTCCCTCCCTCTGTTCCTTAGCTTCTCTACAAAAAACAGCAACCCCCGTCCCTTTCTCTTCTCTTACTCTGCTTTGATTTTCTTCAGCACTCACCACCATCTGACACAACATACATTTAACCGTTTTCTCAATCACAATTGCATAGTGATTTACATTACTAAAATATAAGTCCATGAAAACAGGGATACTTCCTGTCTCTCCTACCCTCAACTGTCATCATTTCCAGTACCTAGAATACAGCATCATGGGAAGGAGAAGGATGTTTGGTTCTTACCTTTGAAAAGCTTACAGCGAGCAAAATTTAACAGTCATGAACAAGTTAAAGAACAGTTAAATTCTAGAACACATGATACTGATCTTAGGCACAAAAAGGGTTCAAATAAAGGAGGGACGTGATGTTTTCAGCCCATAAAGAGTTGGGGGTATTATTCAAAGAGGACATTAAGACGTAAAGGATGGTGGGTATTTAGATGGGTGGATATCTAAAATTGAGAAAATTGAGCCTTAAAGGTTAAGTAATTTGCCCAAGTTCTTATATAAATAGCTTACAAGTGGGTAACTTTATGTCTGGAACCTAGGTCTCTGAGAGTTCACGGTCAAAATCTTAAACAATAGAGTGGGGAGCAAAGCAACGAAAGGAGCCTTTCTGGTGAAGGGAATGTCTTTCTGGTAATGGGGCATTTGAGTAGAGACCTGAAGGAAAAGAGGAAGCTATTTCTATGGCTATGTGGGGAATGAGTGAACAATGGGAACAGCTATTGCAAAAACTCTGAGGCTCACAGGTCTCTTCAGTGTGCCTGATAAGCAGCAAGAAGGCAAGGGCGACTAAAGTGAGTAGGCAAGGGAGAGTAGAAGGAGATGGATAAGAGAGGGAACCTGATCATGTAAGGCCCTGTAGGAATGGTATGGGCTTGGGTTTTATTCTGAATGAGATAGGATTCCATTGGATGGTTTGGAACAAAAGAATGGTGTTTCAAGGGACTACTTGGCCACTGTGAGCACAAGAATCTCTAGGGAGCAAGAGTGGAAGCAGTTAAGAAATTGTTGCACTGATCCACAGGAATAATAATGGTAGTGCACACTAGAGTAGAGGTAGTGATAAGTGGTCAGAATCTGGATGTATTTTGAAGGCAGAGACAAGTAGACTTTCTGGTGGTTTGGATGTGGTGTGGAAGATAAAAAGGAAATCAAGATTGATACCTAAGCAACTGTGAAAGTAGATTTGCCATATATTGCAATAGGGAAGACTAGGAGAGAATCAGGTTAGAAAGGGTGGATTCAAGAGTTCAGTTTTGGACATATTAAATTTGAGATGCCCACCAGACGTTAAGTGGGAATATTGAGTAGGCAGTTTGAAATACAAGTAAGGAATTCTATGAGGAAGTCTACACTATTGATGTAAATTTGGGAGTAATTATCATGCAATGATATTTAAAATCATGAGACTGGATGAGATCACCTGGTGAGTGAATAGATAGAAGAGAAGATGATGGAGGAATCAGGCTTAAGCACAGCAATGTTTAAAAGTCAGGAAGGTTAGCAGGTCCCAGCAATGGAGACTGAGAACAAGGAGTAGTGAGGAAGGAGAGAAGAAAGTGAGAGGGTGGTATTTTGAAGGAAAACTTAAAGTATTTAAGGGTGGGTGGATGTGGCTCAAATGGTTGGGTGTCCATCTCCCACCTCCCAGTAAAAGTAAAGGAAAATATAGAGGGTGTGTGGGCTGCCAGGCCCTGTGTGCGGGTGAGCCCCCCGGGCCCCACAAGCGGGTACGCCATCAGACCCTATCGAGCCATGCAGCAGGATGGTGATGTGACAGGACGGTGACATGAGGGTGACACGGGAGGGGGGTAGGGACGGGACAAAACGCACTGAGAGAACAGGAGCTGAGGTGGTGCAGGTGGTA
Organism: Tolypeutes matacus; assembly: GCA_026826555.1. NCBI lineage: Eukaryota > Metazoa > Chordata > Mammalia > Cingulata > Chlamyphoridae > Tolypeutes > Tolypeutes matacus. The sequence goes on from JAKSZT010054334.1 coordinate 32,790,791, forward strand.
GGACGCCTCCCACTTCGGAGGTTCCCGGAACAAATCCTGGTGAGGTCAGGAAGAGAATGATGAGAGGAGAGGGCGGGGAACGAACACAGGGAATTGCCCAGCAAATGGACCTGGGAGTGGTGAAAACGGGGCGGGGGAGGAGGTGGGAGGGTAAAAATGGATTAAAAATAAATAAATAGATAAATCTTAAAAAAGAAAGAAAGAAAGAAAGAAAGTATTTAAGGGTATGTCTGAGACTCTTGCGTCCTTTTCACCAGCTAGATTATATTTCCAAATCTTCCTTTCAGGTAGGTGTGGTCAAATGACTAAATTCTGGTCAATAGAATGTGGGTAGAAGTGATATACATGTGATGATCACTAGCCCTGGCCCATAAAACCTCCAGTGAGATTCTCCATGCTCCTTTCCTTTCCTCCATCTTAAGGTTGAATACAAAGTACCAGTGGAGGTAAGGCAGGAACTAGGAGATGGTGGAAACACTAAATGGAAGGAGCCCAGTCCCTGGATGACTTGCATGGAGCAGACTCCCTACCACTGCCCTGGAGAAACAATTGGCTTTACTGCATTAAGCCACTGAGATTTTGGAGTGGTTATAGCATTTGGCATGTGCTGACTAAATGCAACGAGGCAGGGTATAATTGACTGAGGAAACTGCAGAGATTTCAGTGAAGACAAGAAGAACTGAGAATTGACTTTTGGAATTAGCAATGTTGGAAATTATTGGTGGCCTTCAAAAAAACAACAGTTCAGAGGAGTAATCAAGATAAAATATGATTAGAATGGGTTCAAGAGAAAATGGGAGGACAGGTCATGGAGGCAGTGTAAAATCCATGTGGGAAATTTTGCTATAAAAAGGATCAGAGAAATAGGGAGTTAGCTGAAGTTAGCTGAAGGTGAATGCCGGGTCAAAGGTGGTGTATTCATTTTTTTTTTTTTTTTTAGGAGGTACTAGGGATTGAACCCAGGACCTCATCCATGGGAAGCATGCACTCAACCACTGAACCACACCTGTTCCCCTGGTATATTAATTTATTAATTGTGATAAACTTGGTGGCTTCACAAACAAAAATTTATTTTTCTGTAAATAAATAAATAGTTTTGGCAGTCAGAAGTCCTAAAATGGGTGTTGGCGGGGGTGTGCTCCTTTTGGGACTCTAAGGAAGGATTCGTTTCCTTGCCTTTCTCAGCTTCTAGAGGCCATCCTCATTCCTTGGTTCTCGGCCCTGGATCACATAGCCTTGTGCCCCTCTGCTTCTGTCATCATGTCACCTCTTCTTTATGACTGCAACTTTACTGTCTCCCTCTTATATGGACCCTTCTGGTTACACTGCACTCATCTGAATAATCCAGGATAATCTCCCCATTTCAGGATCCTTAATTTATTCACACCTGCAAAGCCCTTTTGCCATGTGAGGTAATATATTAACAGGTTCCAGGAATTAGGCTTTGGATGTCTTTGGAGACCATTACTCAGCCTACCATGGGTGACTTAATTGGGGTTGGGGTGGTGGTGGTGGTTCTACTATATATGTACAATTGATATTTATTTCATTCACTCCCAATACTTAATCCTTATAAAACTTTCTTGTATGTGCTTGGAGGAAACATTTCTATTGAGAAAATTAAACCACTCTGTGTTATAAACTATTTCTGATACATACAACATTTGCCTTATGAGGATATTTATTTGGGGGATAAGCCAATTTTTAAATGTCAGTAATCCATGAAGAAAATATTCAGATAAATGGAAAAGAAAAAGCAATCTTATCTATGGTCCTTTGTTTTGGCCCTTCTCATAGCACTGTCTCCCATGTCCCGGCTGGGAGCATCATTTTATGATCTTAGAGAACATTAAGAAGGGAACATGCCAACGACAGACATGTCCAGTGCATAATGGAGGGAATTATTGTAAATTCAGAGACCCAACCAGAGATACTGCCTTCTGCTTGATCACTACAAAAAATATTATCACTATGCTTAAGTTTTATCTTCTTGAGTATGATTCCTTTCTGTATACAGTATAGTAGCAAAAAACAACGACTAAGGAATAAGATTCTATTCCCACCTCCTCCATCAGAATCAGTCTATACGCCCATCAGAATCAGTCTCTACTCTTGAAGAAATCACACAACAACTTTCTCACAAATAAGTTAGTAATTCCTGTCTGGCCTTTCTCAAAAGGTTGTTGTGCACCTCAGATTAGATTATGAAAGTAAATATTTTTGAAAATAATGAATTATTACATAAATGCAGTATCATCGTTTTTTTTTAAACTATTGAATGGTTCTTGGGCTAAAGTGAGGATAAATGGACTTTGACAGAATGAAAATGTTAGGTTGTGAACATTGGAAGAGATTTTAGAGCTGTTTTAACCTCAAAGCAGGCCCAGACACATTACAATCAAACTGCTGAAAATTAAAGACAAATTGAAAATCTTAAAGGCAGCCAGAGAAAAGAAGCACATTGCTTTAGACTATGTGAAACAAAAAACTGACAGAACTGAAAGGAGAAATAAGCAAAAGCACAATTATAGTTGGAACTTCAACACTCCTTCTCAATAATTTATAGGACAAGCAGACAGAAAAATCAAGAAGGATATAAAACAACTAAATAGCAACTGCAACCAAATAGACTTCATTGACATTTATAGGACACTGTAACCAAGACCATACACAGTCTTTTCAAGTGCACATGGAACATTCACCAAAATAGATGACATTGTGGCCGTAAAACAAACCTTAATAAATTTAAAAGAGCTGAAATTATACAAAGCATGTTTTCTGACCATATGGGATTTACACTAGAAATTAATAACATAAGATAAAAATTTCCAAACACTTGGAAATTAAGGACTCCTATATTTGTCAAAGAGGAAGTATCAATAGAAATGGAAAATATATTGAACTGGATGAAAATGAAAGTACAACATATCAAAATTTGTGGGGTGTACCTAAAGCAGTGCTTAGAAGAAAATTTTAGTACTGAATGCTAATATTATAAAATAAGGCCAGTCTCTCAAATCAAAAACCCAAGTTCCCACCTTAAGAAAAAAGAGCCAAAATATCCCAAGCAAGCAGGAGAAAGGACATAATAAAGGTAAGAGCAGGAATCACTGAAATGGAACACAGAAAAGTAATAGAGAAAATTAATTTTATTGATGAACACATCAATAAAATTGATAAATCTCTAGCAAGATTGATAAAACAAAAGAGAGAAGATATAAATTACCAATATCTGGAATGAAAGAAGGGATATTGCTCCAGACTCTACAGACATTAAAAGAATAAAGCAATATTATGAATAAATCTACACACATATCCTAGACAATTTTGTTGAAATGGATGAATTCCTAAAATCCATAAACTACTCAAACTCACACAAGATAAAATAGATAACCTGGGTAGCCCTAAAACTTTTGAATTTAGTGTTAGGGACACTGGTGAATTTTACCAAACAATTCAAGAACAAATACCACCAATTCTAAACAATCTTTTCCAGAAAACAGAAAAGGAGGTTAACACTTACAAGAAAACAAAACAATACACCCATATCCCTCAAGAACCATAGACACAAAAACTTCAACAAAATATTAGCAAATGCAATCCAGCAGTGTATCAAAACAATACAGCACCACGACTAAGTGAGATTTATCCCAGGACTGCAAAGTTGGATCAATATTCAAAAATCATTCAACGTGATCCACCAGAATTAACAGTCTAAAAAAGGAAAAAAACTACATAATCATATCAATCGATATAGAAAAAGTTGACAAAATTTACTGCCCATTCAGCAAACAAAGACGGGAACTTTCTCAACATAAAAACAAAAAAACTAAAGCTAACATCATATTAATTGTGAAAGACTGAATGCCCTTCCCACTAAGATCAGGAACAAGACAAGGATATCCATTCTCACCTTAACCACATATTCAACATCATACTGGAAGTCCTAGCCAGTGCAAGAAGTTTATTGTTTTTGTTTTTTTTTTTCTTTTTTTCTTTTAAAGTCCTGGTGATTTGAAAAGAAGAAATAAAAACCATCCCTATTCGAAGATGACGTAACTCCCACCTCAGGGAATTTACAGAAAACCTCCTAGAACAAATTAGAGAGTTATGCAAGATTCCAAGATTAATATCAACACACAAAAATCAGCTGTTTTTCCACATTCTAGCAACATAAACCTGAAAATCTGAACTTAAAAACACTGTATATAAAAGAGCTATAAGGAAAGAGGTGTAAATCTAATAAAACATGTACAGAATCCATTTGATTAAAACCACAAAATACTGATAAAAGCAATAAAAAAAGCTATTATTGGACAAACATATCATGTTTATGGATTGGAAGATGCAACAAAGTAAAGATGTGAATTTTCACCAAATTTATCTATTGGATTTAATACAGTTCTTATTAAAATCAAAGGACTTGAATGGGGGGAGGGGCACTTGGGACAGGGCACACCTGGGACAGTCTTCTAGAGAATGTGCAAGTGATCATTTTGTCATAGTGTGCTGTATCAGTGGGGGGAGACCCACATAATGAATGGGAAGGAGTTGGACTCCCATGCTGGGGAGGCCCAATATGTTCTCAAACAGAGGCAGGGCTTGTGTCTCTCAAGAGCATGGGCAGTTCCTAATAGGAGAGGACAGACTAATGTGTCCAGCCCTCAGCGTTGTTGCAAGTATCTAAGAATCTTGTCTTTCAAGGAGTGAAACCTGGTGGTCTCTGTGGGCCCTGAGGGGAGGGGGAGGGAGGAATAGAAGAGATTGAAGAGAGGGTATTTGGGGACAATGGAAGTGTTCTGCATGATCATGTAATGATGTATACAGGCTATGTTAAATTTCATCAAAAAATTATAAAAGCGTATGGTCTAAAATGTAAACCATAATGTAAACCATTGACCATGGTTGGTAGCTATGTTTCAATATTTATACATCGGTTGTAACAAATGTACCATCCACATGTAAAAAGATTATTAATAGGGAAGGGGAAAAAGGGGGAGGATGTTGGGTATATGGGAGTCCCCTATATTCTGTATGTGACCTTACTGTGACCTAAAACTTCTTTGGAGACAATATATATATTAAAAAAGGAGAATGCTGGGGAATAAATGGAAGAAAATGCCACTTAAATACAGGACAACTGATATTACAGGGATGAAAGGAAAAATGTCAAAAAATAATTTATTTTATTTTATTTTTTAAATGTTTTTCATTTTTAAAATGCCCCAATCTTTTTTACTTTATTTTAGTTTTACTTTCTCTAAATTATATGTATTTTATTTCTTATGTTTAAACCTATCATTATTATTTCATTTTCCTATTAATCAAATTTGGCAATATTCTTAGCTTCATTTTTGAAGAGGTTTTGTATCACAGAAGGATTACAACTATAGCAGGGGAAGATCAATGGGGTGGAGTGTCAGTGATGGGGGATACATGGGAGGAAGTTCACCTGGGCATACATATAAGGTATATAAATTTCCAGTCTGATCACAATTGCATGTTGCCCTGGGGACCCAGATTCATGTCTTGAAGCCAGCTGCCTTCATTCCGCCTTCAGAAAAATCTAAGCAGCTGGATGTTAGTTCCCTTCTTGTTCTCCCTCCCTCCCCTAAATTCCTGTTTTCATGTAAAAGACAAATAAATGACTCTTCCCCCTAAAAAAAAAAAATATGTTCAAATGTTCATGGAGCATTGTCATGGTGAGTGGAGATTCACACAACAACCACAACAACCGAAAGATTATTAAATTCCCATTCTGGGGAGCTCTGCCACATTCTCTAATGACAGCAACAATCCCCCAAGTGCAGGGGCAATGACTAGTGAAGAAGGACGGCCCATTGATGGGCCCTTGATATTGACGACTATGCTTGTGAGGCTTTTGCTCTTGAATTTGCAACTTATCCTAGTGTTGGAGAGTGCCTAAAAGTTGCCTCCTGAGAGCTTCCTTGTTGCTCAAATGTGGCCTCTCTCTAAGCCAAACTCAGTATATAAATGCATTACCTTCCCCCCAGCGTGGGGCATGACTCCCAGGGATGAGCCTCCCTGGCACTGAGGGATTACTACCAAGCACCAGCTGGTGATACAATTGGAAAAAGACCTTGAATAAAAGGGGGAAAAGGTAAACACAAATGAGTGTATATAGCTAAGAGTCTTCAAAGTGAGACAGGAGGTCATCAGAGAGGTAACACTTATGAATGTCTCAGCAGGATCTCATAGACAGCCAAGGTAGATACTACCCCAAATAGTGGGGATCCTGAGGGCTCTGGAGACATCCAGGACCTACGGTCATGGCAGATAGCTCCAGAGTTTGGTGCCTTGTCAGTGGCCCTACTTTGGAGTTTGTGCTCCGGAGTGTGATAGAGTCGGACTCAGATGTGACTTCTCTAGACATGTCTCTTCTGTTCCTCTTATTTGAACCTATAGTTGGTGCTGGAGGTGGTAGGTGTATGTCCAAGAGACTTTAATCTCTGGGCTGTCCATGTGCCAGCTGGGCCCTGAAATTCAACAGAGTTGCAATACCTACTCTCCAGTTCATTGAACTCCCCAGGACAACTAACAAGGAGATGATGATGGACAATGACCATCCCAAGGAACCGAGAGAGTCTACAACTACAAGCAAGAGAGTCCTGCCTATCTGACCCATGGGATCAAAGCCTCCTATCAATTAGAGGGGGAGTGGACACCACCATCCCAGAATCCTCAGGATTGGGGAATGAACTTAGCCTTACTGGTTTTCTACTATAGACTTATAGTGAGTCTAGCAAAGGAAGTCTATCATTCATGTGGAGGCAGTGGCCACTAGAGGTTCTGAGAGCAGGGAAAGAGAAATACAGGTGAAATATGGGGGCATTTTGGGGACTTGGGAATTTTCCTGAATGACATTACAATGACAGATATGGACCATTACATATCTTGCCATAACCTACAAAATTGTGTGGGAGAGAGTGTAAACTACAATGTAAACTATCATCCATGCTTGGTGGCAAGGCTCTAAAATGTATTCATCAATTGTAACGAATATACCACAATAATGAAAGATGTTGTTTATGTGGGAAACTGTGGGAGGTTTAGGAAGTGGGGCATATGGGAATCTCCTATATTTTTATGTAACATTTATATAATCTAACTACCTTTTAAAAATAAAAAATAAAAAGAAAATTTAATTAATTAATTAATCCTCTTTGCATACAAAATAAATAAATAAATAAATAAATAATCAAAGGACTTTTTTGAAAATATAGGTGAGTTGATTCTAAAATTTATTTGAAGGACAAAAGAACTAGAAAAGCCAAAACAATTTTGAAAAAAAGAGGAATAAAGTTGAAAGAATCATACTACCTGATTTCGAGACTTTATTATAAAGCTACACTAAACAAAAAAAGTATAGTATTAGAAATAATTGAAGAAATAGATAAATAAAACGGGATAGTGAGTCCAAAAATAGACACACACAACTACGGCCAATTGACTTTTGACAAAGATGCAAAGCAATTCAATGGGAAAAGGATACTCTTTTTTAAAAATGAGGTTGGAACAACTGGATATTCATATGCAAAAAAATAAACGAACCCTGACCTAAACCTAATACTTATAAAAAATTAACTCAAAGTGGATCATAGATCTAAATGTAATATGTAAAATGATAAAAAATTTTAGTAGGAAAAAATCTTCAATGACCTGGTGTGGTGGTTTGAAGCTGTATGTACCTCAAAAAAAAAACATGATCTTAAATCTAATCCGTTCCTGTGGGTGTGAACCTGTTGTAAGTAGGTCTTTTGATGAGGCTACTTCAGTTAAGGTGTGACCCACCTCATTCAGGATGGGTCTTAATCCTATTACTGAAGTCCTTTATAAATGGAGAGAGAGAGAGAGAGAGAGAGAGAGAGAGAGAGAGAGAGAGAGGAGAGAAAGCCAAAGCCATAGTAGCAAGAAGCCGAAAGCAATGAAACCCAGAAGAGAAGGGAGAAACCAGCAGATGCTGCCATGTGCCTTGCCTTATGGCAGAAGAGCCAAGGATGGCTAGCAGCTGGTCTTTGGGAAGAAAGCATCGCCTTGATGATGGCTTGATTTAGACATTTTCCTGGCCTCAAACTGAAAAGATAATAAATTCCCATCTTTTAAGCCAACCCATTTCATGACATCTGCTTTGAGCAACCTAGGAAACTAAAATACCTGGGCTTAAGCAAAGTTCTTAGACATGACACCAAAAATATGATCCATAAGAGAAAAATTTGATAAATTGGACTTCATCAGAATTAAAAACTTTTGTTTTATGAAGAATACTATTAAAAGAATGAAAAGACAAACTACACACTGAAAAAATATTTGCAAATCATTTATCTGACAAGAAACTGGTATCTAGAATATATAAAGAACTATCAATATTCACCATTAAGAAAACAAACAATCCAATTTTTTAAATGGGAAATAGTCTTTAATAGACACTTCACCAAAAAGTATAAAAAGATGGCAAATAAGCATATGAAGATACTACAATTCTATAAGGGTTGCCCACATTTCTGTACTTCTTGCAAACAGAGGTACTGGCTGCCTTTGTTTTGAACAATCTTTTCCAGAATATTTGTGTAGCAAAACAGCCTTGGAAGATAGAGATGGTGTCTCCCTCCACAAAAGGGCAGGCATGCTTATTGCCTGTGGCAGTTTGAAGCTACATAGCCCAGAAAAACATGTTCTTAAACTTAAATCAATTCTTGTGGGTGTGAACCCATTGCAGGTAGGACATTTTGATGAGGTTACTTCAGTTAAAGTTTAACCCAACTCAATCAGGATGAATTTTAGTCCTATTACTGGAATCCTTTATAAAGCAGAATGAAATTCAGACAAAGATCACTGACAGCCAGCCCTGGAGTTCCTGTCTTTGGGAAGAAAGCATTGCCTCAATGAGGCCTTGATTTGAACTTCTCCTAGCCTCAAAATCATGAGCCATAATTCCCATTGTTTAAGCCAACCTATTGCATGTTATTTGCTTGAGCAACCAAGGACATTAAAACATTGCCCATTATAGAAGATTTGGGTTCCCTAAGCCCCAAATTCATCTCTTGTTCCTCAATCCTCTACATGTGCAGGAGTGACTTGACTCTCTCACAATACTCTGTGGAAATGAGTCTTAAGGGATGGATGCAAATGATCATATTCCAGCTAATACTAAGTTTATTTTAGCCAATCAAAAATGGATTGGAGTCAAGAAAAAATAATTAAACACCTTAAGAAGAACACAAATGAATGGATTACCAAACTGTCACACAGCTATACAATGGAATATTATTCAGTGGCAAAAAGTAATCAGTTATCAAGCTATAAAGAAATATGGAGGAAACTTAACTGCACATTGCCAAGGGAAACAAGCCAGTTTGAAAAAGCTACATATGTATGACCCAACCATATGATATGCAAGAAGAGGCAAAACTATAGAAATATAAAAAGATCAGCAGATGCCAAGGTGTTGGGTGGGGGTGGGTGAGAGAGATGAAGAGGTAGAGTACAGGGCATTTTAGGGCAGTGAAACTATTCTGTATGATATTGTCATAGTGGATACATGACATCATGCATTTGTGAAAACACATAGAACTATACTACACAGACAGTGAACCCTAATGTAACATGGATTTTAGTTAATAAAAATATATCAATATTGGTTCATCAATTTTAATAAATGTGTCACATTAAGGCAAGATAATAATAGTAAAAACTGGATACTCTGAATAATTTTTCTATAAATATAAAACTGCTCTAAAAATTAAATCTATAAAAAAGAACATGAGTGGTATATAATAAATTTTATTCAAAGACAATGAGAACTAAATAGGAACCCATTCAAAAAGCACAACTGTTTTAAAATTCTTTCACATTTCTTGAATTTCTGAATTTCTTGTCTAGTGACAAGACCAAACCTGTTCTTTAACTGGTCAAGCAGGTAAAAATATGATGGATACCATAAAGAGAGAATGTAACCCCAGCAATTCTGGCCCTGAGAATGACCATGCTTCTTGGATAACAGGCAGGGCATCTCTTTGATCAATGGCTTAACACTTCTTAACGTCCAGTTTAGCGCTTTCTGAAGTCTAGCACTAACCTGAGCAGTTAACCTATTGGCCTGTTCTTCCTTCTCCTTTCCAGATGCATAATGGGCTGAAAAATGAGTGTCTCAAGAATAACTGCTGGCAGGCATTTCCAAAGGTACATCCTCTCCTTAGTCTCCTAGGAATGTAATGTAATTTGGAGCCTCTTCTGGCTTCCTACTTTTAATTTATTACCAAAATAGTTTATTGTGCATATAAAATGGAACACTCCAACATCAGAATAACCCTTGTTCAGTCACATTTGTAAAGGGTGCAGCTTTCCTGTTCTGCCACTTCACTCACCAGAACCCTGATGGCAGTTGTTAGGTGAATATGATTTAACAGTCCTTTATTTCAGGATTTTATAAATAGAACAAAATCAATCAGTTCAACTGAGTGATGTATCCCCTATGTAGTGGGTTGAATCATGGCCCCCCAAAAGATATGTCCACGTCCAAATCCAAATCCTTGGCATCTGTGAATGTGACCTTATTTGGAAAATGGGTCTTTGGGATGTAATTAAGTTAAGGATCTTGAGATGGATCATCCTGGATTATCCAGATGTCCCTAAATTCAACAACAAGGGTCCTGAAAAGGGACAAAAGAGGAGCAGACAGAGGAAAGACACACAGAGGAGGAAAAGTCTATGTAAAGACAAGGCAGAGATTAGAGTTTTGCTGCCATAAGCCAAGGAAAGCCAGAAGCTGGAAGGGGCAAGGACAAGTTCTCCCCTAGAACCTTCTGAGGAGTGCAGTCCTGTGGACACCTTGATTTTGGACTTCTGGTCTCCACAGCTATGAGACAATAAATTTCTGTTTTTTTATGCCACCAAGTTTGTGGTCATTTGTTAGGGCAGACCTAGGAAACTAATACACTATGGGATCAACTCTGTGGTACACTAAGCTGTTAGCCTAAGGGTTAGAATATTTAAAACAAATTACAAAATGCATACGGGGTTGTTCTTGTTTTAACTCTAAGTCTCTTTATAAAGGAATTGGTGCAAAAGATATTTAAACAGGAATGGCAAAGAGAAAAGCCTTTGTTGTAATCATGTCCAGATCCTCTTTGTTTTCAGCCATGCTGGCTTTATGACATCCATTAATCATCTTCTGGGGCCTGTATTGTTTAAGTTGCCATAGACAACTTGATCAGGATTTCCTCCTAATGGCAGTGTCTCGGACTCTTTGACGGCACATACTCAAGATTCAAACTTCAGAATCTCTACTCACTGGTTGTGTGGCCATGGGAAAGACACCCTCTCCATGTCTCAGTTTTCTCATCAGTAAAATGGACATAATATCTGCCAATAGATTTATTGAGAAGATTAAATGAGTTGACATTTGTAACCAATTATAACAGAACCTGGCACAGGCTGGGTACTACATAGATATTAGATATTATGTATTTACCAAATTATGAACCACATAAAACCTATTGATAACCTGAGGTATGGATCGGATCGCAGGAACACATGGAGGAAAAATATAATGGAAATAAAGGGAAAATGTATTGAATAGAACTCTATGGCTCACATGTTTACTGTGGTATTTCTTTTCTGTGCATAAATTCTTCTGTGGATGGCAAGATGTTTCTAGACTCTCTAATTTCAAAAATGAATGAGACTTTGAACTAGCTGAAGGCAGCAGAGGGTCATATCTTTGTATTTTTAGTGCCTAGAATAAGGTTTACTATATAATAATTAGATGTTCAATTGTTGTTTCCTGAATGAATGTTTCTTACAGTAAGAGTGGGATGCAGGCCACAGGGACAATTATCCTAATCTTAGGTCAAGTCCTAATTTCTTTGTATAATCCAGGGAATATTAAACTCAATGGAAGGGATTAAACTGGAAGTTTGGAGAACACTTTTTGAACAGTCTTGGAGTGGCAGGAGCCTGCAGGTAGAGATATAATTCCAACAAGTTGCGAATGAGAATGCCACAAGAAGCAATCAACGCAGGACCCAGCTTGAGAGGCTGTTGACATTCTGTGTAATTACTCCAAGTGCACCCTGGGTAGTCCACATTATTGTAAACTGCATTTCCAACATTGTGTGGCATTAAAAAAAAAAAAAAAACAAAGCAATGAAGTTATAGCCATTAGCAAAGCTGAATTGGAACTCCTAGAAAATGTCAAGGAGATCTTAATTGTACTTTATATAATGGTCTCCTAGGCTAATAAGATATGATCTAAAACCATTAGGTATGAGAAGGTAAACATTTTAAGAGCACTTTTTTTGCCAAAAGGCTCTTCATCTCTATTTGACAACTCTCGCTTGGCCTTGAGGTAAAGCATTGCAGTGTTCTGAAATCACAGATATTGTTTGTGACAGACTCCGTGAGGCCCTGTGGTGGAGGAGAGTATTCAAAGATAACGTATATGGATCAAGGATGTCTATAAATCTGGTTCTTAAGTCACACATCATAGCCCTGGCGCCCGAACCCCTGGTAGAGGGGTGGGCAGGTATGCTCTAAAAGTTATTTCTCTGTCACGTAGCATTCAATTCCGAAATGCTGGGAAACACCCATTATTCTGACAAGCTTCAGAGCACATAAATCTATTTAACCTTATAAATGACTGAGATTCATTCTCTCAAGGTCAGAATCTTGCCAGCAGAGAGTCATATATTCATGTCTTGTTTCTTCATAGAGCTTCTGAACTAAGAAAGTAGATCCTTGAAGGCCCAAATTTTACAGAGTTCCTGTTCTCAATTATTGATGGAAGTCATCAGCAATCAAATATATTAGCCAGTGGTACTGTGTTCCATGAGCACCAAGTCTTTTCCTCTATTTTCTAGTTAAAGGAGTACACATTTTACCTTATTTCTTCTTATTTTGGATTGATTTATTGTTAAAACAAGATGAAGAAATATCTATTCTTCAAAAAGATGTTATGTCTAAATGAGAGGTAAGAAGCCCTTTTGTCCTCTTCATCACTCAGTTAACAAGAGAGAGACTGCTAACTACCCTGAAAGAGGCAAATATGTGAAAAAAGGTACCAAAAATTCATAAATGTTTGAATTTTACAAGTGTGCTCAATTAAAATCCATGAAACAGAAACACAATTTTCAAGGCAAAACTTAACTAGACACTCCAGTTAGAAAGGGTAAGTGGCTATAATTTGCAGTTTGGCTCTGTTTATGAACACAGCTTAGAAAACATTGTTAGGACATGTGGGCTTTGGTTCCAGTTTTGTCTCTCTGTGGTGTGTACTCTGGCAAGCAACCTAATGCTTCCTTGTACCTTTGTTTCTCTATTTGTACAGAGGGGAACATTACCATTAAATGAAATTTGTATAGTGCTTTAGGACACCTGCACAAATTGTGCTGTTTCTAACAGATATTAAGAAGGTATTTGTTTAATCTACTGCAAAGTCAGAATAATACCTTCCTTAAAACTGGCTGGGTAGTGTTTACCAAAGTGTGTTTGTTTCACTAAAACATTGACTCTTCAGGATTAGATGTTACATGAAACGGCCTACTTTTGTCAAATAAATTTATGAAACCCTAGGGTAAACGAAGTTAAACAAAGTCCTTTGCTACAGGACTTTTCAGAGCCTTCAATATGTTAATAAGCATCATGAATTTCCAAGATGGCCATGGTATGTGGTGTTTCCCAGACTTATTTAACCATATAGCACTTTTTATTTTTATTTTTTTGGAATTTCTGTGTGTGAAATGCTTGGCAGAAGCAAGTGCCATTAATAAGTACAGTCCAAAAAATCTTCATGAGTAAGCACAGTATTGAAAAGTAGCTCTGTTTTTTTTTTTTAATCTGTTCTTTTAATGTTATAATAGAAGCTGCCTTTGATGACGTGCACTTAACTAACTCACCAGACTTGCTTTTCATCACTTCTCTGAAACCTGCTGGTTGAACCATATGAAATTGCTTGTTTTGTAGGTAAAAAAAAAAGATAGAATACCAGCATTTTTATATGTTTTTACCTAATCCCAATGCCTCTGTTGGACTGAACACTTGCATCTAGTAGACTAAATCCTAGCATTTCTGCTAACTTCTACTCCTTCCAGTTGAACTGTATATTTACCAAGATTGGTTGTATTTGTTCCCAAACATTGTGTAATAGTTGTGTTACTCTTATAATTACGTAATTTAATTAGATATTATGTAAACCCATGAAAGAGAATGAAAAGAAAGTTGTTGATTCATGAAAACTAAGCTGAATGCTTTGTCAAGACTTGGTGAGATTTAAAAATCGCTGTTAAATGAGGTGGGTTATAAGAGTAAGTGAGTATCTCTAAAAGATTGGGGGGGATCTTAAAAATGAATAAGTCTGTATTCTCACTGCTTTGTAAGTGATTTCTAATTCTCTCTGCATACTAACAAAACAAACCAGGAATTAAGGATAATGTGTTATGGAAGCTGTTTAGGGAGGAGAGCTTCAGAATTCCTATCAGAGTACCCAGATGCAAAGAAATTACCTAGCTCTTACGTCAAGAGGTTGATGAATACACAGGAGTTAAAACAAATAATTAAATAACTGGTATGGCTTTGACACTGACTAACCAGAAAAATGCCTGTCCCATCAGAAAGCAGCTCAAACTTAAACACGTGTGTAGCCATGCCAGTACATGCCGACTGAACATCAGCTCTGCCCAGAAATGTTTTAGGTTAAATTACAACATTTTGATATGTCTGCATCATTTTTAAATGCTTCATTGTTTTAAGCAAATCTTTTGGTTATTTGACCACAGTTACCCCTGACTTCCTCAGTGCAGGAGGCTGCTCTTGAATTACTATGAACAAGAGGACCTGGCAACAATACGGTTCACAAAGTACTTTGCACATAGGTTACCGTCTTTAATGATCAGGAACAGGAGAAAGGAAGGTAGGCTCCTGCAAGCAAATGTCCTGGGAGAAGCCCCTTGGAAGCTGCCACAGAAGGAGGTAGGGGTAATAGAAATCGGAATTTTAATTACATAAACTGTGTCTTTGTTGACTTATCATTTGGATGAAAGGAAAATGTCACCAAGAAGGAAGAAAAGGGAAAAAGAAAAAAAAAAGATTTGGAACCTGGATTCCAGGTTTGGGCAGAACAAACAATATCTGCTGCCAGGAGGCAGTTTCCCACCAAGTACTTCAGTGGGGAAGCTGGAGGGTAATTGTCCTAGCATGTGCCTGCCTGATCTGATCTTGTTTACATTCTAATTATTGTTAACCCCAGGGGTATATATATTAGGCTTTCCAGCTGTATCTCTGAATCACAAGTCAGCAGCTTAGCCAGTACGATAAAAGACTCAGAATAGTATATCCAGAGACAAAGGACAAAAATGTCACAATAAATTCTGACTCCCAAGTGACAAAAAATAAGGCCTATTTACAACTGACAATTTTTAATTGGCTGGAAATATAGTTAAGAGTAAGTCAAGTTTTCTTTGAGGCAGATAAAAGCATACTAGTGTAAAATAATGTTTTCATCAACATTATTGTACCAATTATTGTACCATTATTGTACCAAGGCTTTATTTTTCTTAAACTTTACATCTTCAAAGTCATTTCATCCTTTTGTGGTATCAGTTACTGTTATCAATGCCAGGAGAAAGTCTTTTAGTTAGAAATTACCCCTGCCACCTGGAAGAAGCTACTAGCATTGTAGCCCTAGTACTCGGTTGTACATTGGAATCACCTGAGGAGCCCTAGAAAAGTACTGATGCCTGGATGCCGTCCCCATAGATTCTGAATTAACTGGGTGCTTCCTGGGCACCTGGATTTTTTTTTTTTTTTTAAGTTTTAGTCACACACCATACATTCCATTCAAAGTGTGCAATCAGTGGCTCTGGGTATGATCACAGCATTGTGCATTCATCACCACAATCAATTTGAGAACATTCTCATTGCTCCAGAAAGAAAAATCCCATACCCCTTATACCTCCCTATTATCAACACTTGGCATTGGTATGGAACCTTTGTTACAATTGATGAAAGAACATTATAATATTATTGTTAACTATAGTCCCTAGTTTGCATTAGTTGTGTTTTTCCCATATACTACCCTATTACTAACACCTTGTAATAGTGACGTACATTTGCTCTAGTTTGTTTAAGCACCTGGACTTTATTTTTTTTTTAAAAGATATTTAGATTACATAAATGTTACATAAAAAATATAGGGGATTCCCATATGCCCTACTCCCCACACTGCCCACATTTACCCACATTAGTGTGGTATATTCATTGTAATTGATGAACAAATTTTGGATCATTACCACTAAGCATGGATTAAAGTTTACATTGTAGTTTACACTCTCTCCCATACAATTCTGGAGGTTATGGCAAGATATATAACGGCCTGTATATGTCGTTGCAATGTCATTCAAGCACCTGGACTTTAAAACTCCCTACTTCTAGTGTAGTCAGCAGACCCGCAGTATCTGCTTCTCTTGGGAACCTGTTAGAAATTCCAGAATCTTCATTGTAACAAGATTCCCAGGTAAATTGTAGGCACTTTAAAGTTTGAAAATTAGAGAACTTTCTAAATGGGTTGACAGACAACCTACATTAGAATCGCCTGAAGTGTTTTTGTTTGTTTTAAAAAATGTAAACCTCTTTGGCTCCAATGAGAATCTGGAAAGACAGAGTTGGAAACAAGCCTGAGGAATCAACCTTTTTAACAAGCATCCAGGTGAATCTTAGGAGCATTTCAGTGGAGAACCACTGTTCTAGAAAATAGGTCTTGACTATTGCTGATCTGGCTAGGGATCTGGACCTGAAAACCTGGGGAAGGGGTTGTGAGCAGAGAAGAGTATTAACATAGTTAACTCAGTCATGATGCTTCCTAAGCCAAATTAATATCAACTTTCAAATTAATGCTAACTTTCAAAGAAGATGCTTAGACCATCTGTTCTGGAACAATTCAAGTTCATTTTTTTTTAGAAAGCAAGTTAGAGTTAAGGGTAGAATCTGAGCAGGTCACTGACCTTTCCTCAAGTGCTAAAAGTTAAGTGAGCTCGGAACCAGTTCCCATGTTTTTTCTCCTCATCAGAACTTAGAATATACATTCTCAAAAATAAAGTTCATTGATCAGGTCCTAAGAACCTCTCATAGAAATGACTGACACAAACTTATCTAAATATTTTTTTCTACTTATACTCTGATTGAGAAAGTATGGGCTATGTTTCTAAATACGGGAAGAGCATCCTTCTACAACAGCTGGATATCATTATACAACCATGGAGATAGCATAAATCAAACCATAGTCTTGGCAGAGAACAATTCTATACAGTACAAGTCTTAGCTTATTTGGCTTCTCACTGAGCCACCATCTCTACCTACTTCTATTTCTAATGGTGGGGTGGGGCGGGGTGGGGGGGATGTTCTTGTAACATTTATTTCATGAAGGACTACTATTTGCTTCTAACTATAAATTTGGACCACCTATGTTAAGACCTTATTTCACATTCGGTATCATCTTAGAATTTATTATCAAAGGGGAAGCGATTCAATGTTTTATTCACTTGGGCCTTTTGTCTCCCCACCTAATTCTTTTAAGAACTCCTTAATATTCAATCTCTTGTGAAGAACCTGATTTGCACTTTATAATGTTTAAAGAAAACCATAACTCTAATATTGAATCTCTTAAATTCAGTGTATGTAAACAGCTTATAGTATGTATTGTCTAAATTTTAAAAAAAAGTGTCCCCAAATCCCAGAATAAAAAAGGATCTCACGGTGGCCTTTATTAATCCTAGTAAGTCAAGTGCATATTCATCAGTTCATGGCCATTATCCTAGGTCTACATAGAACTTCTTTTATTTTATTATTTCATAATGTATTGTCTCCGCCACCCCCTATTCTCTTCCATTCTTATTGATGGCAACCTTAATAATAGTTAACATATGTCATTCTGTTCTACTTATCTTTGTTTAGATAAATGTACATTCCTTAAAATGCAGTGCTGTTTTAATGTTTATGTAAATGGTGTTTTTTGTTGTTGTGTGTGTATGTGTGCTTTTTTGTTGTTGTTGTTGTTTGTAGGAGGTACTGAGGTTTGAACCTGTGACCTCATACATGGAAAGTAGGCACTCAACCACTTGAACTCCATCTGCTCTCAAATGGTGTTTTAAATAGACATAAATGGTGTTGTGCTATAGCCTTCTTCTGTTTCATATTTATTTCACTCAATATTTTACTTCTGTGATCCTCAATTGTTGGTATGTGTACATTTAGTTGATTTCTTCTCACTGCCACATAAGTAGCAAATACCACATTCCAGGTATTTATGCTCCTAGTTACGGATACTTAGGTAACTTCTAACTCTGCTACCACAAACCACCATATTGCAATCGTCAATCTCATCCACATCTCCTCTGGACTTGTGCAGAATTCTCTGGGACATATATGGGAAGTAGAATTCCCCTGCTATACCATAGGGTATCAATATATTTATTTTCCCTGGGTTTTGACAGATTGCTGTGCAAAATGGTAGCACCAACCCACATCTCACTAGCAGCAGCTGAGAATTTCCATTTACCCATTATATTAGTCAGGGTTCTCTAGGGAAACAGAACTGACAGGAGATGTCTGTAAATAGTATAAGATTTTATAAAATTGCTTCATGTGACTGTGGGGATACATGCATCCAAATTCCATAGGGCAGGCAGCAAGCAGGGAACTCTGATGAAGGTTTTCAATGAATTCCCCAGGAGAAGCTGGCTGGTTGAAGTACAGATGGAAATTTTCTCTTCTGGCTGCTTCTTCAAGCCTTCAGCTGATTGGATGAGATGTCTCTCATTGCTGAAAGCAATCTCTTCAGTTGATTGTAGATATAATCAGCCATAGATGCAACTCACTGATGATTTAAGTCCATGAAGTGTACTCACAGTAATAATCAGGCCAGTATTTCTTGACCAAACAACTGGGCACCATTACCTGACCAAGCTGACACATGAACCTAACCATACCCATATATGTACAACATCTGATATTCTCCAACTTTCTAAATTGTGCCCATCTAATTATGAAGAGGGGTATCCCATGGTTGTTTCAATTTATAATTTTCCAGTTACTAGTGAGGTTAAAGCCATTTGGTGTTCTCTTTCTCTGAATTGCCCATTGTTGTTGTTGTTGTTGTTGTTTCCTGAATTTCTCTTGTGAATTTTCATGAGCTCCTTATATATTCTAGATACAATTCCTTGTTTTTGACATGGTAACTGCCTTCTCTGGTCCCCATTCATTAGTTTTGCCCATGGGGTCTTTGAACAGAGCTCTTTATTTTGATGTAATCAAATCTACTAGTTTGTTTCATTTTGGTTTGGTCTTTTGAAATCTTAAGAACATCCTCCCGCCGACCCGCATCTCTACCACCTCATCACTGATATCATGACCATATTCCCATACATTAGTATTTTTGAGTTTGAGTTTTCCATTCACATTTATATCTTTATATTTACTCTAGATTTAAATGACATAAAACTCTTCAAGGACTTTCTTATTGCTCAAAAAAAAAGAGTTTTCAAAATCCTTATCATAGTGTATAATGTTCTTCCTGAAAATTCCCCAGCTGAATCTTCAAGCTTATCTCTCAACACTTTCCATCTTTTCAGATCTTAAGTTTCTGAATGTCTTACATTTTCCTAAGATGGCCATACATTTTCTAATCCCCGAGACTTTGAGGATGTTCCTCCCTTTGCTTGGCATACTGTCTACCCAGCTTTACCTGGCTGATTTCCACTAGTCCTTCAGGGTGGGCTTAAACATCACCTCCTCTGGGAAGTCTTCCTGGACCCCAGGACTGGATTAGTTCGTCTGTGTGCCATACTGATCCTGGTCATATTACAGCTCTTATATATCACATTATCTTTTCTACCACTAAAATCATATGCTCTTTGAGGTAAGTGACTGGGCCTTATTCACCATTTGGTTACTAGTGCCTAACCCCATTGCCTGGCAAATAGACAGAATCAATATGTAATTAGAGAAGAATGAATGAATAATTGTCTGAGTCAGAAAATTTGACTCATATTTCCTCTATGGGTAGAACTGTGTTATCACTTTAGTATGTTTAGGAAATTTACTCTAATTTCCTAGTATAATAAAGATAATATTTTAGGGCTCTTAAACAATTCTCTTTTTACCCCCTATTTCCTAGTTGTATTGCCCATATATCAAGAATTATGTAGTTACTGCTATAATGTGGGGAAGTTTTTCTTCCTACCTGTGGTAAGTTAGCCATGAGGCTCACTGCCCTGGGAAAAAAAGTTTTGGAATGAAAAGAGTTCTGAGCAATTAGGAAAAGGAAGTTGGAAACTCACATATACCCTCTCTCATAGGAGTAAATGAGAAAAAAGTGGTAGAGGTAGGAGAAGTAAACAGTTATTTACCATTGCTTCCCTCTCAGAGCCAAAATCTTGGACGTTGCATTGGTTATCTACATCTGTGTAACAAATTACCCCAAAATTTAGTGACTAAAAACAACCAACTTTTTTTTAGTTAATTTTTTTAAAAAGAAGCTTTAGATTACATAAATGTTACTTCAAAAATATAGGGAATTCCCATATACCGCCTCCCTCTTCCCCCATTAACATCTTTCATTAGCGTGGTACATTTGTTACAGTTTGATGAATACATATTGAATCTTTGCTACTAACCATGACTATAGTTTACATTATAGTTTACACTTTACACTGCACAATTTTATAGGTTTTGACAAAATGTATAATGGCCTGTATCTGTCATTGCAATGTTGTGCAGGACAATTCCAATGTCCCTAACATACTACATGTTCCACCTATTCTTCCCTTTCCCTCCCTTCAGAACCTGTGGTGGCTACTGCCTTTATATCAATGTTACAAGTTCTTCCATTGATAGAATAATCATAAGTTTATGTAAGTCCATAGCTGCATTGCCCCCTTATATTTGTTCATTCTTCATTCTTGAGGATTTTGGGACGGTGATGTTCACTCTGTTTCTGATTGAGAGGGGGCTTAGATCCCATGGGGCAGATGGATGGAACTGTCTTGCTTGCAGTTGTAGATACTCTGTTTTTTTGGATGTGTGTTGTTCATCATCATCCTTTTATTAGTTGTCCTGAGTGAGTCAAGTGAACTGGAGAGTAGGTATTGGCTGCAAATATAAGACTCTGGGACATATACTTATTGAGTATAGTGCTAACTATAGAGTCATATGTAGGAAAATTGTAAATGAGCCTAACTCTGTTACATTGGGGGCATATATTCCAAAGTAAGGCCCACTGACAGGGTGCCAAATTCCTGAGATTGTTTGCCCTGCCTATAGTGTCTAAATATCTCTAGAGCTCTCAGGAGCTCCACTGTTTGAGGCACTGTTTACTGTCACAGTCAATGAGATCCTGCTGGGATGTGGATAAGTGTAACCTGAATGACCTCCCAACTCACTTTGAAATCTTTTAGCCATAAAAACGCATTTGTATTTAATATTTCCCCTTTTGTCAAGGTCTTTTCCAAATGCATCACTAGTTGGTGCTTGGTAATAATCCCTTGGTGCCAGGGAGGCTCATCCCCAGGAGTCATGTCCCACACTGCAGGGAAGGTAGTGCATTTATACACTGAGTTTGGCTTAGAGAGAGGCCACATTTGAGCAACAAGGAGGCTTTCAGGAGGTAACTCTTAGGCAATATATAATACTAGCCTGTTTCAATTTCTTGAGAAAATGTTCATAAGTACAACCATCAATATCAAGGGCCTAGCATAATGGTCTGTCCTCCTTCACTAGGCACAGCCCATGTACTTGGGGGATTCCTGCTGCTCTATTAGAGAATGTAGCAGTACTTCCCAGGATGGGAATTCAATATTCTTTGGTTATTGTGTGGGTCTCCATCCACTGAGACAATGCCCCAGACAACTTGAACATATTCATATGCCACAGAAGCATGCCCCAGGTGCACCCCTCCTCACACATACCCCTATCACCAACACCCCATACCAGTGATTCTCCCCTGTCACAGTTGTGACCATTCAGTGAGCCACAATCTCCCCCAAAACAAAGCTAAAAAATAAACAAATAATAATAATAAATAAAATACAAAAATAAGAATAAAAAATAAAGGTAAAAATTAAAAAGTAAAAAAATTAAGTACAATAAAATTTTTTCAATATTTCTTTCATCACCATAAGATCTGTTATCTTTTATGTATAGTCACAATTTCTTCTGTATGTTCCCCCAGTGTCTTATTTTTTTTACTCTATCTTCAAAGAAGCTTTAGGTTACATAAAAGTCACATAGAAAATATAGAAGATTACCATATACTCATCCCACTCTCCCTCTCCCCCTCTTTCCTGTTAATAACATTTTACATGTGTATGGTACATTTGTTACAATTGATGTACAAATACTGAAGCCTTGCTATTAACCATGGTCAGTGGTTTACATTATGGTTTATATTTTGCACCGTATACTTTTACAGGTTTTGACAAAATTTAAAATGGCCTGTATCTGTCATTGTAAAATCATGTGATAACAATTCCAATGTCCTATGTTTCATCTATTCTATTCTTCCCTGCCCCTCCCCTCAGAACATATGGTAACCACTAAGTTTCAATTTTTAAAGAATAAGGTTCATAGTTACAAGCAAAAATATTGAGGGCTTGACATATTGGTCTGTTTTCTTTTATTAGGCATTGACTATGTTCTTGAGAGTCTTGTCCCTCTAATTGAGAACATAGCAGGACTCCCCAGGATGGGAGTTTAATATTTTTGTGTTTATTGTGTTGGTCTCCACCCACTGAGATAACACACTATGACAAGATGAACACTTTCATATTCATAGAAGCATGCCCCAGGTGTGCTCTATCCACATATCCTCCCCACCCCCGATGCCCTGCACCAGAAACCCTCCCCTGCCATATGTGCCAGAAGAACATTCCCACCATTGTAGTTTTAGTCACAGACCTACAAATCCCCAGAGTTCACCTGCTCCTTCATTCAGCCCTCCCCCCAGTTCCATGGATAGTCCAACCCAACCTCCCACCCTACTCTCCCTAACATTCCAGCACCATTGAACCCAATCACATCACTGCATCACTATCATCCCCATCCACTGCCCAACCACCCGCTTCCACCTTATCATAGATTTTGCCCATATTGGTCATCAGCTCACCATCCTCTACTCCCTTTCTGTCTCCTAATATCCTATCTTCCAGACTTTAGCTCTGTGAGTCTGCTCAATTTGCTTGAGACATGGCAGTGAGGTCATGTAATATTTGTCCTTCAGTGATTGGCTTACTTCATTCAACATAAGGTCTTCAAGATTCATCCATGTTGTCCCATGTGTTAATACTGTAATCCTTCTTACAGCTGAGTATTATTCCACTGTATACATATATTATATTTTGCTTATCCATTCGTCTGTTGAGGGACACTTGGGTTGCTTCCAGCTTTTGGCAATAGTGAATAATGCTGCTATGAACATTGGTGTGCATATATCTGTTCATGTCCCTGCTTTCAATTCTTCTGAGTATCTACCCAGAAGTGGGATTGTTGGATCATATGGCAGTTCTATAGTTAGCTTCCTGAGGAACCACTAAACCATCCTCCACAATGGCTATAACATTCTACATTGTCACCTTGTTCTCTTTCCTCCACATCCTCTCCAAAACTTGTAGTTCTCTGTTTTTTTTTAATAGCCACCAGTCTAATAGGTGTAAGATGATATCTCATTGTAGTTTTGATTTGCATTTCCCTAATAGCTAGCGATGATAAGCATCTTTTCATGTGCTTTTTAGCCATTTGCATTTCCTCTTTGGAAAAGTGTCTATTCAAGTCTCTGGCCCATTTTTCAAATGGGTTGTCTTTTTATTTTCGAGGTGTAGGAATTCTTTACATATGCTGGATATTAGGCCCTTATTGGATAAATGGTTACCAAATATGTTCTCCATTGATTAGGCTGCCTTTTCACTTTCTTGAAAATCTCCTTTGAAGCACAAAAGTCTTTAATTTTTAGGAGGTCCCATTTATCTATTTTTTCTTTCGTTGCTTGTGCTTTGGGTATAAAGTTTATGAAACTATTTCCTACTACAAGATCTTGTAGATGCTTCCCTACTTTATCTTCTAGGAACTTTATGGTCTTGGCTCTTATATTTAGGTCTTTGATTCTTCTTGAGTTAATTTTTGTATAGGAAGTGAGATGGTGATCCTCTCTCCTTCTTTTGGATACAGATAGCCAGTTCTCCAAGCACCCATTTGTTGAAGAGGTCATTCTCTCCCAGTTGAGTGGGTTTGGTGACCTTGTTGAATATCAGTGACCACATATGTGAGGATCTATATCAGAACTCTCAATTCAGTTCCTTTAGTCAGTATGTCTATCCTTGTGCCAATGCCATGTAGTTTTTTTTTTTTTTTTTTTTTTATTTTTTTTATTATGGGTAAAAATCAAAATTCTCGCAATACATACAAACATTTGCAAAATGATATATAAATATATATGCATATAAGTGTATTTGCTTACAAAAATGTTGTTTTTATATATATATATATATATACATATATTTTAAGAGGTGCTTAGATTACCAATGCCATGTAGTTTTGACCACTGCAGCTTTGTAGTATGATTTAAAGTCAGGTAGGATGATTACTCCAATTTCAGTTTCTTTTTCCCTTCCAAATAAATTTCATAATTAGATTTCCCAATTCAGTAAAAAATGCTGTTGTAATTTTTATTAGGATTGCATTAAATCTGTAAATCAATTTGGCTATGAAAGATATCTTAATGATGTTTAGTCTTCTAATCCATGAACATGGAATATTCTTCCACTTATTTAGGTCTTCTTTGATTTCATTTAACAATGCTGTGTAATTTTCTGTGTACAAGTCCTTTACATCTTTAGTTGAGTTTATTCCTAGGCATTTGATTCTTTTAGTTGCTATTGTAAATGGAATTTCATTATTGGTGTACAGAAATACTACTTATTTTTGTGTGTTGATCTTATATCCTGTCACTTTATTGAACTTGTTCATCAGTTCTAGAAGCTTTGAACAACAAACTTTTATTTCTGTGTGTTAGTAATCTGAGCATTTCTTAGCTGGGTCCTCTGGCTCAAGGTCTCTCACAATGTTGCCATCAAGATAACAGCCAAGGCTTCAGTCTCAGGTGAAGGCTCAACTAAGGGAGGATCCACTTCCATGCTCACTTACTTGGTTGATGTCAGAATCTAGTTCCTCCTGGACAGCCTCTGTTCCTTGCTGGCTGTGGACCAGAAGCTGTCTTCTATTCCTTGCCACTTGAGCCCATATGGTGGTTCAAAACATGACAACTAGCTTCCATCAGTGTGAACAAGAAAGAGAGCAAGACAGAGCCACAGTCATTTTGTAAACCTCATCTCAGAAGTGACATTCTATTACATTTGGTATATTCTGTTCATTAGAATAGAGTAACGATGTCCACTCAAGGGGAGAGGATTACACAAGAGTGTGGTTACCAAGAGGTGGCAATCATTGGGGTCACCTTATAAGCTGCCTGACACAATGGTTTTTGTTAGATTGAGAAAACCAAACGCCACGTGGTGTTTGCCTTGCTACCTTGCTGGAATTCTGGAATCAGTTGGTTTCAGAGCAGACTCCCTTTCCCATCCATCTATGTGGAGTGGCCATCTGAGAGCAAAAACAATGATGTGATAGAGTTTGGCAGAGAGAGGAGTTAGCTGCTGGGTGGAGAGGCATGGATGGACCTACAGATTTCTGCATTGTCAGCAGCTTGCCGAAAGACCTCAAGGGCAAGGGGAAAAGTGGCCCCTATTTCTCTGACATCATTGTGCTGACAGTCTATCTAGAGGTCAGAAGGAGAATATGGGTGAGATTCATATGGATGGACCCAATCATGGAGAATCAATATGGGGGCCACATGAGTAAGGGACCAGACCCTGATCAAGCCAGGTGGACAGACCCTAAGTTTCTCATACAAAGATTTCAGCCTCAGATATCAGCAGAGCATCCAGTGGTCAGGCATGACACAATGCCACCCAGGCGAAAGAACCCAAAAGCTACCACAAACATCTGTGTGCTCAGAGCCAAGACTCCTATCCTCAGCTGCCAAGAGGTCTCCCACCATTCAGCCAAAATTGCCTTGAGAAAGAGCAGATGGAGATAGAAGACATCTGGAAGATTAAACCAAGTTGCCCACGATAGACTACATCAGAAGAGACTAAATTAGTTCTCAAATTTAAGCTTCTCTCTGACGCCCAGCAGACGGAGAAAATTAGACTAGTTGTAGGTCATAAATATGCTACATTTTCTCAGTGCATTCAAGTGGTAGCTTCTATGTTTGCAACCACTACTATATAAAAGACTAGGATTTTTCCATGTAGAATCTGTTATAAAATTAGTATTATTATATGCTTGATAATTATTTCTATCTATACAATAGGTGTAGTGGAAACAATTCTCAACTTTTAAAAAACAGGTTTTGACAATACAGATTTTCTTTTTGTAAAATTTTCTAGTTTTTTTCTTCCTTCTATCTTCAGCCATTCACTGCTCATTTTCCCTCTTCCCAAAGGCACTGAGAATGTAGTACACACTCAACAAATATAAACTTACTGAATTGAGGGATAAAATTTTAAACTCAATCAGTTCTGACACTTGTGAGTTTTATTAAAGATTCAATGAGGCAAGAGATTAAAAATAATAATAAGTGAGTGTAAAGTTCCCTTAACAACTAATGACTTAATTTATCCTGCCCCAAAGTAGCCATAGTTAAGGGTTAATGATGTCATCATCTATAATAATGGCTCTATTTGTATATCCCTTTCAACTTTGTAAAGCATGTGTATTTTAAGGCCTAAAATTAAAGTGCTGCTTTGGCATCTTTGAGCCTCACAGGGCCCCAAAGGCCTAGCCATTAGCTCCCTGCTGTTTCTAGATATGCCCCCTACCAGGCAGGAACGCCTCCCACCCAACTAGAGCTCCTATCAGCCAGGCCAGCTGGCCCTCAACCTAATAGGTTTCAGTCCCCTGTCAGCCCCCAGAATTATTCAAACAAGCCAATTACATCCATCCAGGGGAACCAAAGGGCACCCCTAACCCCTTGTCTGCCTCTCAGAGCCCCTGCTGCTGGTTCCATCTGTTCCTGTATGCAACCGCCGTGATGTGTGGTGTCTTCTTCCCCTGGTTGTGCATATATGTGACTAATAAAATTCTGTCAATCTCATCTGCATTTGACCATCTCATACTATTTAGGGTGGGGCTCCATCCTTCATCAGCAGGGTAAATCAGAGGTGATCAGAACAGCATGCTACATTTGCATCTCACTTTGTATCCTTCCAACAACCACAAGAGGACACTAAGGCAGCCATTATGTCCATTTTATGGATTAGGAAACTGGAACCCATGTTCCAGTTTAACAAAGTTAAACAGGCTGCCTAAGGTCCTCCAATCCTGATGGTGACTATGAACTTTTTTTTTTTAGACGGTACCGGGGATTGAACCTGGGACCTCGTACATGGAAAGCAGGCGCTCAACCACTGAGCTACATCTGCTCCCCTGATGGTGACTCTGGAAACCACATGTCCTAAGCCCCTGTCCTATGCTTTTCCCCCACTAGAACATAAAGACTATAAAAAGAGCTCATATTTCCAAGCAAGAAAATAAAGCCTACTTTTTGATCTTTAACAGGGAGAAATTCAACTTAGCCATAATAATATAATAAGAGCACAGTTTTCAAAAACAATCTCAGCCACATGAGTGCATGTCTATGAGCTAGGCTGCATGTGAGTGGAGATGAATCTTTGCTGTACACAGGGAGTCTGTACAAGGCTCAGCAAAGTTTTTCTTTAAGTGGCCTGATACTAAATGTTTTGGGCTTTGCAGGCTTTGCGGGCTTTGCATGCTCTTCTTTATTTTTTTTTCCCAATCACTTAAAAATGAAAAAAACCATGTTTAGCTCCCAGGCTGCTCAATAATAAGATGATGGGCTGGCATGCCCCATAGGCCAGAGTTTACCTGTCCCTGATTTAGGACCCCATTTGCCCTCAAGAAGGGGACCTAGCAACTCTCACACATGTGATTATGCTGCAGCATAAACTTGTTCCTGACTTTCTGGAGGCATTTGCCCTGCCTTGGGTGATGCTTCTCTTTAATGTCACAAATTACCCGTTTTCAGATGAAATGTGCTACCTTTTGTCTCTGTATTTCTTTGCCTCACCAGTTGATGTGCAATCTCTCCCTTCTGGTGTACTTCTGGATTTGTAACTTGGTTTTGTGGAATTTTGGAGCTCCCTTTGCAATTGGGAGCTGTGGGGTGTGAAGCTCCAATTAGTCTCTGGAGAACTGAACTTCTTGCCTTTTTTGCTCATCTTGGGCTTCTCCACGGTGCCCTTCTCCCCTTCTGTATTCACATGTCCCTTTTTGTCTATCTTCTTCACTCTTTCGTTTCGAAGCCTATAAGGATAGAAGTTGGGTTATGGATGTAGGAGATTAGTCCAGGGCATTGGATATAATGCAGGTGGTGCTCAATAGCCAGAAAGCCTCCCATGCCTCATTTATTTCTCCCCTCCTGGAGTCCTGGCTGTCAGAGTGGGCAAGAGCAGGAACTTTAGGAGGCAGGCCTCTTGTAGATGCAGGAACTCTACTGAAACACTCAAATGCTCTGCAGTGTAAATCAATCTTACTGATTTTTAACAGTTTTTAATTTAGGCAAACACAATTTTTTTAAGCAGAACATGTTTTGTTACATTTGAAGATCATTCATCCTTGAACAGATATTTACAAATCTGCCAGAAGTCAAACACTGTGTCAGCTTCTCGGGTAAAAAGGAATCAGTTTGCAGTGCCTCCTTAGAAGACTACATCTTTGAAGGCGATAGATGTGTGCATGGGCTTTTAAAATACAGAATGCTAAGTGTAAATATTGAGCTTTGCACAGGGTGCCACAGGAACATGGATGAGATTCCTAATACTTCAGGTGGAGGAAATGGTTAGGAAAGATGTCAGAAAGGGAATGATGTCTGAGCTGAGGAGAAGAGAGAATGAGAAAAATGGTCAAGGCAGTGGGGATGACATGTGTACAGAGATGTGATAGAGTACGACATGATAAGGAACACCTCTGGACTTGGAACTATCTTTTGAAATAATTCATCCATTTTTAATTTCCATATCTCAGTGATAATAAGATCATAAATTAAAAAATCAATAGATTCATAACGTGGATGAATCTTGAAGACTTTATGTTGAGTGAAGCAAGCCAGGCACTGAAGGATGAACAGTATATTACCTCACTGATCTGAACTGAGGAAAGTGAGCAGTCTCTGAGAACCATTGTCTGAAAGATAGGTTAACAGGGAGAGTAAGAGAAGAGCAGGCTTTGAGCCATCACCCATATGGACATAATTGATGGTAAAGGGATAGAGTGTGGTTGCATGTTGGGGGATGGGGCAGATGGGTGTTGGTGTTCCTGGGTTTGGTGGTGCAGCACTGGTGGGTGGGTGGATTAGGAAGGGCAGGTTCAAATTCCCAGGGCATGTAACTGTGAATGTTGACGTTCCATGGGTAGGGATAGGGTGGTATCATGGGCCCTGGGAGGCTAGGGGGAAGGGAACAGTCAAGATCTAATGGGGTGTTTGGTGGTCATGGGGAAGGTTTTTCATTACCTTACAGTAATGGACACAGGACATGGTAAATATCATCAAAATTATTAAACTATCATCTAAATTGTAAACTATACTGTAAATCATAGACAATGTTTAGTTGCTATATTTTGCTTTCTGTATAACAGTTATAACAATACTAACATCCAAAAAAAGGGGGGTGGGTTAATATGGGGTGGGGAAGGGGGGGTGGTTTGGTATCTGGGAGTCTCCGGCACTCCATGTGTGACTTTGCTGTGACCTAAAACTTCTTTGAAAATTAAATGAAAAATTGGAAGACAATGGAAATTGAGAGGGGGAAGATGTCAAGGCACACTGGAAATCCGATAACACAGTGATAAAAGGAAGGCAAAAAATAAATAGAGAAAGGGAGAAAAAAAATAATATATATATATATATGTATTTTTTTAAAGGTATTTCCTTTGCTTTTTTTGCCCATTTTTTGAATGTCCCAATCCGCTAATTATATTTTGTTTTGTTTTTTTTGTTCGTTTGATTATTTGTTTTTGTTTTTGTTTTCCTTCTCTCTTTTTTTTTTTTTTTTCCGAGTTTCCTTATGTTTGTCTCTTGCATGTAAGCTTATCATAGTTGTTTCTTTTTCCTAGTAAATGTATTTAATTATTTTATGGACTACATGTTAATGGAGGATTTGGATCACAGAAGGGTTACAATGAGTACTGCAGGGGATTATTGGTGGGGGGGTGTCTGGGAGGGGGGATTCATGGGAATTAGTTCATCTGAATATACATGAAGATATACAAAATCGTTCTAAAGATCAAAAGATGGGGCATGGTCACGATGGGTGGACAATCACACAATAAATGAGGGAATCTGAATTCCTAGCCTGGAGAGCTCTGCCACAGTCTCCAAGGGAGCAGCAATAGTCCTCTGAGCACAGGGACAGTGTCCATCAAAAGAGGATGACCCACTGATGTGTTCTTTTTATTGATGACTACCCTTTTGAGTCTTTGCTCTTGTAACTGAGACTTAGCCTGCAGTTGTGGGGTGCCTAAGGGTTGCCACCTGAGAGCCTCCTTGTTGCTCAAATATGGCCTCTCTCTAAGCCAAACTCAGCATATGATTGCACTACCTTCCCCTCAATGTGGGACATGACTCCCGGGGATGAGCCTCCCTGGCAACGAGGGATTAATACCAAGTGCCAACTGGCAACACAACTGGAAAAAGACCTTGAATAAAAGGGGGAAAAGGTAAAGACAAATGAGTTCAAGTGGCTAAGAGACTTCAAAGAGAGTCGGGAGGTCATCCCAGAGGTAACTCTTATGCACATCTCAGTAGGAGCTCATAGAACATCTAAGTGCCTATCACCCCACACAGAGGGGTTCCTGAGAGCTCTGGAGACACCCAGGTCCTATATAATTGGGGATAGCCCCAGAGACTGATGCCTTATCAGTGGGCTCTACTTTGGAATCTGTGCTCCTGAGAGTGACAGAATTGGACTCAAATAAGTCCTCCCTGCACAGGGTTCATCAGTCCCTTCTATTCAAACCTATATGTGATGCAGAAGTTTTTAGGTATACTTCCAGAGACTGGAGCCTCTGGCCTACCTATGTGCCAGGTGTGCGTGGAATCTCGGTGGAGCTGCAACTCCTACCCTATAGCTCAATGGACTCATCCAAGTCACCTGGTGAGGAGACAACGATGGGCAACGGCCATCCCAGGGAATGGAGAGGGCCTGTATCTGCAGGCAGGATCATCCCACCCACCATATCCATGGGATATAAGCCCTCTCTCACTTGGAGGTGGAGTGGACATCACCATCCCAGTCCCCTCAGGATTGGGGGGAGAACTATGGGCTAGAGTGGACTTGATGGTATTCTGTTGTACACATATGGTGATTCTAGCAATGGAAGAAATTATAACAATGAGATGGAGCCAGTGGCCACTTGACACTTTTGGGGGAGGGCGGGGATGAGCAGTTGAAATACAGGGGCTTCTTTGGGATTTGGTGGTTGTCCTGAGTACCGTTGTGGCAACGGATGTAGGCCATTTTAAATCAGCATACACCACTCAGAACTGTGTGGGAGAGAGTGTGGTCTAGGGTTGGTGGCAAGGCCCCAGGATGTGTAAGTCCATTGATGGTAGTGGGCCACAGTTGTGGGAGATGGTTGTGTGGGATGTGGCAGGAGGTGTGGGAGGTGGGCAACATGGGAATCCCAGGGGGTTCTGTGTAGTATTTTCGGTAATCTAAGCACCTCTTAAAATATATTTATATATATATAAATTAAAAAAAAAAAAAAAAAAAGAAGTGGAAACAGAGAGATGGAGAGGTGAGGAATTTTCTTGCTTATTGTTTGTCATTTTTTGTTTACTATTATTGTTGAAATAATGAAAATACTCTAATAATAATTGAAATGATGAATGCACAACTATGAGATTATACCAAATACTATTATTGTACACATTGAATGAATTGTATGCTTTGTTAATATGTACCAATAAAATAAATTTGTTTAAAAAAAAAAAAAAGTCAATAGGCTTTTGAAGTTATCAAATCTAAAAAAAAAAAAAAAAAACAATAGATTCATAATAGAATCGAGAACAACTCCTTATCCACAGCACAAATCCCCTCTACAACTCTGTCCTCTGCAGGGAATTCATTACCTTGAAAGGTCTCATGTTGGAACCCTAATGCATTATTGGTGGGAAGGTAAAATGGTGCAGCTGTTCTGGAAACAGTTTGGTGGTTCTCAAAAACTTAAACATAGAATTACCATATGACCCAGGAAGCCCATAAAAGATGATATACACAAAAGAATTGAAAGCAGGGTCTCAGATATTTGTAGACCCATGTTCATAGCAACATTATTCACAATAGTCAAAATGTAGAAGCAACCCAGGTGTCCATCAATAGAGGAATGGCTAAACCAAATATACATACAATGGAACATTATTCAGCCATAAAAAGAAATGAAGTTCTGATACAA
Organism: Tolypeutes matacus; assembly: GCA_026826555.1. NCBI lineage: Eukaryota > Metazoa > Chordata > Mammalia > Cingulata > Chlamyphoridae > Tolypeutes > Tolypeutes matacus. Next base: position 32,823,383 of record JAKSZT010054334.1, read on the forward strand.
GCCACAACATGGATGAACCTTGAAAACATTATGCTAAGTTAAATAAGCCAGATTTAAAAAAAAAAAAAAAAAAGTACTGCATGATTCCACTATTAGATATGAAATATCTAGAATAAACATATTCATTGAGACAGAAAGTAGCTTACAGGTTACCAAGGCCTGGGGGAACAGCGGAATGGGAAATTATTGCAGAATGGATACAAAGTTTCTCTTTTGGGTGACAGAAAGGTTTTGGTAACAGATGGTGTTGATGGCACCACAATATTGTAAATGTAATTAATGTCACTGAATTGTACACTTAAAAGTGGTTGAAAATGGCAATATTTATATTATATACATGTTATGACAATTAAAAATAAACTGAAAAATAGACTCTTGTCCATTGACTGAATAACCCTAGTTATTAGAGGCCCTTTCAGACCTTTTTGTCTTTATGCCTTGGGGCCTCTTCCTATCCCCAGACAGTTCATGGACCTTCCTTTGTTGCAGATAGACCTCAGATACTTGGCATCTGTCACCAGTCACTCGTTCCTGGGATCTGTCCCTTAACCCTGTCCCCAAGTTTAAGGAAGAAGGAACCATACCTTAGGCTCTCCTTTACTTGCTTTTTTCAGTTTATCACGTAGACCCTCTGTGTTCAAGAGCTTGGGGAGTCTTCCTGCTAATGGCTACAGCGAAATGAAACAGATTTTAAAGATGTAACAAACATGGGAAAATTTTAAACTTCAGAAGTCTTAGAGTTAAGATCCTTGGTTCATAATTATGAGCCCGTGAGTGACGTGGTAAGTGGTCCTACCCTTCTATGCCTACACTGGGGCTTGCCATATCACCTTCTGTATCTCTTCCTTCTGACCCATGTTCTCATAATCTTGACGATTCTTCTGCCTGGATAGCTCAAAGAAGATCTCAAGACCTCAAGGTCTTCCTTTGTAATGCCTATGAGAACCCATAGACTAAATGACTCCAATTCTATTGGCCTCAGTCCTTAAAGGAATGTTCAGTTTTGTGCATCACCTCAAAGTTATTCCTTACGTAGAGCTGAAATGTGATTCCTAATTCTGAAATACAAAAGCATGCCATTCTGCCCAGTGTGATCTCATTTTTATGAATGTGGTAATCTTGTTATTTATGTTCTTATGTAAGTCATTGTTTTAAATATAGAATAGACTCGGACCAAGAAAAGAGTCCTATGGCATGAAACTGTAGACCATGTTTCCATGCATAGTCATCCCACTGGCAAATGTTCTTTAGGAAGAGACATTCAATTAGTATGGACATACTTAATTGTTGTATAATTCACTTCCCATGATATCATTTATTTTCATGAAAATATAAGAATTTTACTTGCTGAAATTCAGATATTCAATGATGAGATGCAATGATTAGGAGCTTGGGTTCTGCATTCAGGTATCTGGAGCTGGTTTTGAATCCTGGCTCTGCAAGTTACTAGCTTTGAGACCTTATGAAAGTTACTTAACTGCTCTATGCCTCAGATTCCTCATCTATAAAATGGGGATAATATTAATATCTCATAGAGTTTTCTCATGGAGTGTTCATGAGAGTTAGATGAAGTAATCTACATAAAGCACTTAGAACAGTGCTTGATAAATAATGTTCAATAAATGTTAGCTTTTAGCATTTATAGTGAAAGCTCTCAGCTGGGACAGGGAGGGATATTGAATAATCAGAATCTCCATGCAGAGGGTGGGGGCAGAGATAAAATTTGGAAAAATGCTTTGGTTGAGTCTAATAAACTATTCTTCCACTTTGGTTGAGAACCAGCAGTTTTTATTTTTCCTCTGTTTAGTTGTATCATTTTTAAAAATGAAAAGAAATCTGAATTTATCTAATTGAAACATTGATTCCACTCTGTGAGTAGGGTATTTTTAAGGATTTATAAGCTATTTCTTTGTTAATCCTGTCTAGAATTGTGTCTGGAATCAAAGTAAACCTGGTTTATGGTATGTGGTTTGTAAGACCTATTTTCTTCACCCCTTTAAAGAGTGGGTATGTACACATACTCAACTTTTCATCCCCTATTTTTAATTCCATAGATCATTAACACAAAATCTTTCTGAACCCTAGGATGTAATCTGTATGGGTCATGAAATTGGGGAAATTATGTGTTTTCTTTTTATCCCCTAACCAATCTTAGGCTTCAATTGCCTCCTTCCAGTGTTCTCTCTTTCTAGCCAATAAAGTGACAGAGATGGTAAAAGCAAATGAGTGTGGGCAAGTCCTTCTTTCTGTCCTCTTTCACCAGCAGTGGACTTATGAAATTCTTGTTCTTGTTCTGAGTATATTTAAATTTGTGGTCTTTAGAATTTCTGTTAAATTTTCTCTAGTTGTAAAACAGAGCTAAAAAATACCCCATCTTGCAAGGGAAGGCCTTAAAGAATTTTGGCTGAATTACCTAATATATGCAAAAGCACTTTGTAAATTATATTTTTCAGATAAAGGCAAAACTTTCTTACTGTTATTACTATTATTATTGGTCATATCCTTTTAGTTCTCAGTTTAAGAGATATTTATGAAACCATGTCAGTCTCTTCATTTAGGTTTTTATTTATTTTCAAACAAATTCACATTTTACAAAATTCAAAACATAAAAAGGGGTAAATAATAAAAAGTCTACTTCCTACGTCTAAATCTACTAATACTCAGTGCCTCTCTTAGACTGCAACTAATATTTGCTTGTGGATGCTTCTAGAAATATTCTATGCATATTCAAATATAACCTTTCTCTCTCTTCTCTTTTTTTTTTTTTTTTTTTTTTTACCGGGAGGTCCTGGGGATCGAACCTGGGTCCCTCCATATGGGAGACAGACGCCCAACCAGTTGAGCCACATCCAACCCCACTCTCTTCTCTTATATTAACCAAGTAGTAGCCTCTTATCAGTTCCTTTCTATACTGTCACCTTTCCTTCCTCATGCTGCCAGTTTCTTTACTGGGAATTCTCCCCCCCACTCCCCCCAATGAGTCAGCTCCCCATTTAAATTCTCTGGTTATGGGATCAGAAGTTTCTTTTCTCTGTTTTTAAAATCTGTTCACTGACAGTCTACAGTGCATATCTAACTTTGCAAAATGTGGTGGCAAATTGCTTTCCCCTCTAACCTTCAATGCAAGAGAAGAAAACACCACCTTTGACAGCAAGAAACATCATTCTCTTCTTGTGGACCAAATGTAAGGTCAGGTTTTGTATAGTGATTGTTTTTTAATGTTTTCATAAAAGGCATCATGGCACAGTGGAAAGAGGTCATGCTTTGGAGTCAGCCAAATTTGAGTCCTGGCTCTGTAGCTCTTAGGCTGTTTGGCTCTGGCCAATTTCCAGAACTGAATCACATGAACCTCCATTTCCACATTTGAAAAGTGGAACTAATTAATAACCATCCAAGAATTAAATTAGATAATGTATAAATAGTGCCTGGTGTGTCATACATGCCTAATAAATACTGTTTCTCATTATTTTACATGTATTATATTCATATTTTTCCCACATCTTCTTTAAAATGCATATTAAGCAAACTCTAGCATCCCCATGATAATCAATAAACATTTCTTGTTTATCTACTGAGTTTAGGGAACTGAGCTAGATGGCAAAAATACAAAGAGGGAAAGATATGTCCCCTTTCTGCAAGGGGATAACAATCTAATTGGAGAGGCAAAACATATTTTTAAAAAACCAATAAATTGCAAAATATGGCCACACTTAGAATAGGGATGAAACAATTCAGAGATAAAAATAGAAAAACTTTTACATGAACGATTGAGAAATAAAATTAAGCTAAACAAAAACACTGCAGTACAATATCTAGAGCTGCTATTCCAAAACTCTGACTAGTTCATTATTTAGAGAAGGCAAGGAATGACAAATAAATGCAATGAAACAGTAATTTATGCATATTTTCTTCCATTTTTCTTAAATGAGAAATATGCTCTGAAGACATGCCAACCTGGAACAAAATTAATTTCCTTTCAAGGAGAATTTAATCTATTCCATTTTATTCTACTATACAGAATGCAGAAAGGCTATTCAAGAAACAGCTTAATTTTGAATTCCTCTTATTTGAACTCCATGTAATAAACACAAGACACAACTGGACTAGCAGTCAATGGAAACTCATTTCTTGTTGACACAGCTACATTTCTGTAAACTCTTTCTCATTATTGAAGTCCAGGATCTTTAGAAAACAAAAAACAAAAAAACCTCATGAGTAAGACAGTACTTACTAAAACACGATCCAAATAAACCTTTTGCCTTGATCACATTCATAAAACAATTCAATTGAACTCTACTGCATGAAACGTGGACCACAATAGTCCACATCTCTGAATGTAGAGGGATAATCAGGGTGGGGAATTTATTGTGGGGGCGATTAAAAATTGCATCAGAAAAATAATGATCTGTCCTTTAATTACTTGCCTTTGTAGTGAGCTTAGATCAATATCAACTGTTTGTTTTATTCAAGCTCTTTTATTTTTCCTTTTTAAAGAAGACATTGCATGACTATGCAAGTACAAGAACTGAAAGATGCTTAGAAGCACTTGGCAGGTATGGCAGAAGGCATGGTAAAGTGACAAACATTTGATCTTTCTAAAGGAAGGTTTGTGCTGTGGCAAAAACCCAGCAGAGCCCCAGAATGAGAGTCAGAAACTTTTGTCTAGTTTTTCTGCAGTATGATGAAATTGTGATAAATATATGAAAATGGAAAAGTTTGAGATTATGTACTAACTGATGCTTTTAAGTGAATTTTCTGAGTGTCCCCTTGAATGCAGCTATCCACCAGAGTGACTTAATTAATTGTCACTTTCAATTTTTCTCTGGGTTCTCATTGTTGTGCCAAGTGTTCTTACTATTATTCTTGTTTTATTTTTCGCCAAGGAAAATGAGGAAATGATTATTAGCTTTTTAAAAACAAAGGGTGCTTCAAGAGTAAACCCAAAGTGCCCATCTCATGCCAAGTTGGAAATAACATATGGAAGTGAAAGAAAACATCCTTTGAGGGTGGCCTGTGTTGAGGGCACATCTTGTGATCTGCTAGGGAAATTTCACCTGGTTCCCAATACTGGTGCCACAGACAATAAAACTGCATACTTCAGTTGGGTGTGGTGTCATCTGAGACAGAGCTCCTTTAAATTAGATTGCTTTGAATGGAAACTTTTATGTATGATTTGGAAGATAATCCAGAAACAATCTAGTTATTAATGCCACGATGTATATAGTTCTTCCCTAGGATGGCTGGAAAAGTGCAGCAGACATTCTTGAAGGAATGCCTTTCTGCCAAGAGGGAGCCACTCTGTCACCCACAGTCTTACGTTAGCTTTGAAAAGAGTTATGCTTCCATTTGCTGGGTCACATTATCCTGCCTCATCACAGCCAACAATAAACTTACACAGGGGATTTCTCTTGTGGTTTTGTGGGCTCATATTTTTTAACCCATTGGTAAGTAGGGTAGTAGAGATAAAAACGTGGGCTCTGGAGGAAGGCAGCTTGGGTTTCAGTTGTGGCTTTGCCACTTACTGACTGTGTGACTTAACCATTCTGTGCCTCAGTTTCCTCATCACTACTTGTCTCATTATGTCATTGTGAAGATTAAATATGATAATACATATAAAGTGGTAGAACACTAACTGGCACATAGAAGTGCTCAGTAAATATAGGTATTATTATTATTAATGGTATATTATAAATATTATAATATTCATATTCAGTTGAAATACTCAAAGTGAGTTATTTTGTAAATGACCAAAAATTAAATGGAATGCTATTGTTAAAATCCTTGTAAATATTGTTCCAATTTTTGTTAAAATGTACTTATGACATTTCCTGAGACTAGCATAGTAAATATATTATAACTTCTGATGATAACCTTGTAACACCTCAGGAAATCCTCTGACCATGACTGCTACAGAGAACTGAAAATGTATGGGAATTTATAATCAATACTACCGACCCAAGTAGTCCCCTTGAAGAATTTTTTTAAATTTTGATATATATATAAATTTGCCTTTAAAAACAGAACACAACACACAAATCCAATTATATAGTTCCAATTTTTGGTTATAACTCATTGAAATTTCACTGTACTTCCCAATTGTTCACACTTTCTTGCATATTCACATCCTTTGAATATGGGCATTAGATACAGTTTTCAAAAACTGATACTCAATGTTTTTCTCTTTTTGCTTGTAAATTCCTATATAAAAGATGGATACTTATAGGGTGAAGCCAAGATATATATATATATATTCAGAAAGTTAAATGCCTTATTAGGTAAATAAGAAAGAATAAACTTAAGTGAATTAAACTTTCAACTCAAGAAGCTAGAAAAATAGCAATAAAATAAACCAAAATTAAAGCAGAAGGAAGGCATTCATGAATGTAAAAATAGAAAATAGCAGATTAGAAAATGGATATAAGTAGGATTTATAAATAATCTAGGAGCAGTTTCAGTGGAAAGTATAGACAAAATCTGGCTGCTTTAATCAAGAAAAACTTAGTAAAAATTTAAATATACAATATTATAAATAAGAAAGATGATATATTTGCAGACCCATAGGAAATTAAAGATTATAAGAGAATACTATGCACAAATCTTCACTAATTCTCTGGAAAATTTGAAGAAGTATATAATTTTTCCAGGAAAATAGGTAAATTTTTAAAATGGACACAGAAAGATGTTAAAAAAAAAAAAGTAATAAATAACCACAAAAAAAATCAACAAAGTTGTCAAATAATTACTCCCTTCCTACCACCTCTCTATAGGTTTTATAATAAATTTCTTGAAAATAACTTTGGAATAGATTATGCTTTTCCTAATGAAACTATTACAAAGTACATAAAACTATAGACACTGTAGTTCATCCATTACATGTGGCTAGCATAACCTATTACTTAAACCTGATACTGGTAGCAAATATAGATTATAGAATACAAAATCATAATAAGACAGCACATTTCATCAGGATATCAAAAGGAATACTAAGTTTTGAAAAAGAACATTTGTTTTAGTAATGCAGTGACAGTTCAACACTAGGAAACCCATTAATATTATTTACCACATTGATAGGACAAACGAGGGAAAAACATTTATTTCAATATATGTTAAAAATGCCTTTGATAAAATTAAATAGTCCTTCCTTATAAGGAGAAATAAACTCTCAGTAAACTAGAAACAGATACTTCTACACCATGACAAAACAAAGAAATTTACAATAGAGCCATCCTTTCTATTTTTCAATATTATTCTGGAGACCCACCCAATTAAAAAAAAGGAAATGAGACATATTCTTATTAAATGTACTAGTTAGCATTACTACAGAGTATAAGATTGGCTACCTGGAAAACCCAAGAGAATCAATTAAAAACTACTAGATCTAATAACCAAACTCGGGAAGGAGGTCAGATAAAAGAATTGAGGGAAAAAAAAAAAAAAAAAAAAGGAATGCTCTGTGCCAGTAATAATCAGTGAGTAGTCAACAAAACTTAGTGGAGGCCTAAGATTTGCTAGATGCAGGGGCACTTGAACAGCCAAATAGAGTATGAAAAAAATAACCATCCATTTTATTAATCAAAGAAATATAAATTGAAATGATAACTAAATAGTGAAGATAAATATCTGTACTGGTGAATGCAACAAAACAAGCACTCTCATATATCATTTGTAGGAATGTAAATAAAAACAACTTTAGTGGAGGGTAATTCTGAAATAGTTTTCAAAATCCTTAAAATTGGGCATATTTTGACATAGAGATACAACTTGTCCTAAGGAAATAACCAGAACAGGGTCAAGGAATGTTTCTAATTGTCCATCAGTAAAGGCTTGGTTACATAAATTACAGTAAACACATTACTATTCAATCATTAAAATGTGTGTTGTAAAAGAGTATTTGGTGACTTGAAAAGATGTTCATGATACTGTGAATAAAAAGATGTAGATGATAAAATATTGTATTGTTTAATCTCCATATTTGTAAAACTACATGACCCTCCCCACCACCACATACAAACATATTCTGTACCTTGGTGATTCCACCTCCTTCCCTCCACCTTCTTTAGTGGCTTTCATTGGTATGTGTGAGAACTTTGAACACCGAGACATAGGAGCAGATTAGTACACAGATATCTGAAAGGTGAGAATAAAAGGAGTAGAAATGGCAGCATCTGGCCCTTTCCTAACTCCTTTGGGCTGTCCTTGAGCCCAGTGGAGAGAAGGGTAGAGCTAGATTTTAAAGGAGCTGGTTTCTTGAGAAGCTTTATGAGCATGGATGCTACCACTGCGAATCAAGGCCTAAGTAACCAGGTAAAGAGCAAGTATTGGGTTATGACCATTTTCCCCCTCTTGCAGAGAATGGGATGCCTCCCGGGAGAAAAGAGAGGGGCCTACTGGCAGCAGAAGCAGTATGAGCACTAGAATCAAAAGTCTGATTGACACTGGACATTATGGAAAAAAAGAATGGAGAAAGACGTGCCAGAACACAAATCAACCACCTTGCAGTCGTCCACAGATATTCGGATAGCACCCTTTGCAGTAGATTAGAATTACTATGACAGCAGTTATAGGGCAATGTAGTTTAACTATTAATGTGACATCAGCTTAGTTCATCTGAAACTATCTTTATTTCACCTTTGTTATTTTAAAAGAATATTTTCCCTGGGATAGAATTCTAAGTTGGCAATTATCTGTGGCAGTTTCAACACAGATGTTATTTCATTGAGTTCTGGTTTCTATCATTTCTATTGAAACAATGAGGCATCATTTTATTGTTTTAAAGAAGCTTCTTTATAGTTAATATTTCCTTTTTCTCTGACTATTTTACAATGTTTTCTTGGTTTTACTATGTTGGGACTAAGTGTAATTTTATTTATTCTGTTTGCAGTTCATAGTATGTCTTTAATTAGTGGTTGAAGTTTTTTGTTAGCTTTAGAAAATTTAACACCATTATGTCTTCAAAGATTGTTTCTTCCCAAATCTTTCTTTCTTCTCCTTCTAGGAGTCCAGTTACACACAGGTTAAATCTTTTGACCATATACCCTCTGTGTTTTCCCTCTCTGTGTGCTTCAGCAGGATATTTTTCACTGATCTGTCTTCCAGTTCACTAACCTCTCTTCATCTGTTTATAATCTTCTGTTAAATCCATCTTTTAAGTTCTTTATTTAGGTTCCTGTATTTTTCAATTTTCAAATTTCCATTTGATTTTTTAAATAGATTTTAGTCCTCTATTGGAATTTCCATTCTTTCGTCTATTTTCTTGAACATCTTAATAGGTTAAAGTCTGCATATGATAAATTTAATCTTGATCACCTGTAGGTCTATGTCTATAGTCTATTTTTTCTTGGTCATGTCCTTTAGTAGACTTGGCAGCTTTTGACTGAATCATAGGCATTATTTATGAGAAGTTGTAGAGGTTCTGCATGATATATGGAGGATGTATTTCAGCTTCTTGTGGGTAGTTAGATCAGGATCATATCACCCTAACCTGGTCTGAGATCAAGATGATTCACAGGTGAGTTGTAATCTTTGTGAAGACTAATCTATTTCAGCTTTTCTCATACTCTGAGGGTATAGGTTCCTAGTACAAGTCTGGGATGCTTAATCAAGGTCTCTCATCCTTTGCAAGCCCTGAACTTCAAATTTTGCTTATCCATACTGTGAGACTATTGAAAGCATTGTTTAATCTCTTAGTCTCTTATTTTTTTTCCTGCTCAGCTTTTTGGAAGCACCTTTTTGTTTGGCTCCCCCCCCTCCACTTTTAGCACTTTTCTTATGTCTAGGATCTTATTCCCTCTAGTCTTGGCTGCCTTTGTAGCTTTGGACTCCATTTCATAAAATTTTATCTCTCTGGACCTTGAATTACTGAAAACTCTGTTCAGCTTCTTTGCCAGTTAGCCTCATATTTTTGCCTTGTTTCTCAGCTCTCAGACATGCCCTAATTCTAAACCAGCAAACGACTCAAAGGGAAAAATAGCACGTTACATTGGCCTCACCTTCATGTGTTTCCCTTCTCTACTCTATCTTAGATCCTCAAGTCCTGGCTGCCTTGGCAGCTTTCTGCTTCCTTCAAACCACAGAATCTGCTTTTTATTCAGTTTCTTAATTGTTCCTTGTTGAGAGACCTTCTCTGATAAAAGCTACTGATTTATAGTTGGAAGGGGAAGTCCTCCTCGGAGACTTTTTGGCTCCTGTCTCTTACATACCCCACTGCTAATCATTGCTAATCACTGCAAATCCTGTTGGTGCTACCTTCAAAATATATTCAGACTCTCCTCCCTTCTCATCTTCTCCACTGTTGCCACCCTAGTCCAATCCACCTTAACATCTCACCCTGTTACAGCAAGAGCCTCTTTAGTTTGCTCTGTATTAGCTGTTGCCCACTGCAGTTTTTATTCAGTAGAGAAATGTGAATGATCTATTGAAAACCTAAGTCACTCCTCTGCTCACAACATTACGGTGGCTGCTTGTTTTACTTAGAGTACATTCCAAAGCCCTTATTATGCTGTGGCAGATTGCATTTTCCTAACATGGCCACCTTTCCATGTTCAGCCTGCCAGTTTCCAAAGTTCAGACTGCATCCACTAAGCCTAAGAAATGACCAGGGCCTTTCTTTAATCTCACTTTGTATTAACCCTCTTTTCTTCACTGATGTGACCCTTTCTCCTTCCTTGCCAATCCAGCCCTGTGGGAGCTTCATTCCCTGCCTTTTATGAAGACATAGATTGCTAACTGGCTCTTGTCTATTAGCCTACTTTCCACCTAAAATCAGTCTCTAAAATTGCCAGAGTGAAGGAATACTTAAATCCTCTCCTTATTGTTCTCCATATTCTCTCCCCCTATTTTTCCATTTATTTTACGTTTCCTTTCTGTGCCAGTGTCTCTTTCTGTTTCCAATGGATCCTAAAAGAGCCTTTCTATTTAAAACTTGCCCTTTTCTATATTACAAACATATGATATAGTCTTGCTACCATATATAATCAGAATAGATGAGTAATAGTCTCAATTTCTCCCTTGAATCTTGAGAGTAAAAAATCAATAGAACTCATTTGATTGTATCAAGCACGCTTCCATTCTACACAAAATTCATGCATAGGGATGCAAAGGAAAAAAATAAAAGGGATTTTGCATGAAAATGGCCGAAACTGCTTACTTGCTCTTTTCTAAAGGAACCCTTCTAAAGAACATCTCTCTTAGGAGTCAAGCTGTGACAATCACTGTCTTTGAGACATAATAGGCAATATAATCACAGAATTGAACCACTCAACAAATCCTAGCATCATAGTCCAAAAGAGCTGCTGTTTCCTGTTTCTTTATTTTTTATAAAGATATAGACAGCAGTTTATTTATTTTTTCATATATATTTTAAAAGATGCTTAGATTACATAATGTTACACAAAAATTACAGGGATTCCCATGATCTCCACCTCCCATACCTCCCATAACATCTTTTTTTTTTTTAACTTTATTTTGTACATTTAATAATTGAAAACATAAGCAATTAAAAACTAAAAAGTAAACACAGATGAATAAATATATACATTTCTCAATTAAATGTAATGGATACATGTAAATTTTTTGTTGTTTTGTTTTTTGTTTGTTTTTTTTGTTTTTTTTGTGTGTGTGAATCAAACAATATATTACACAATGACCTCCCATAACATCTTACATAAACATCTTTCATTAGTGTGGCACATCACCTGCCCTTCCCCTCCCCACCCCGAAAGCATCTAGTGGCCACTGGCTTCATCTCACTGTTATAATTTCTTCTATTGCTTGAATCCCAATATGTCTACAACATAATACCATTAAGTCCACTCTAGTACATAGCTCTTCCCCCAATCCTGAGGGGACTGGAATGGTGATGTCCACCCCATCTCCAAGTGAGAGGGGGCTTATATCCCATGGATATGGTGGATGGGATTATCCTGCCTGCAGCTGCAGGCTCTCTCCATTCCCTGGGATGGCCGTTGTCCATCATCGTCGTCTCCTCACCAGGTGACTTGGGTGAGTCCATTGAGCTGTAGAGTAGGAGTGACAGCAGTTTATTTTACTAAAGTATTTCTGAAATAGAAATAAAGAAATCTGCCAGATCTGACTCTTTGCTTACTCTATGATGAAGGGACTCTGAAGAGATTTTGCTATTGTACAGATTTTTTTAAGTCAAGTTGTCATTCTAAAACTAATCTAATGGGCAAAAAAACATGAAAGACAAAACAAACAAATATTGTCAGAGATGTGCCAGGCAGCCAGACAGTGGCAAAAGTGTGACTGTCCTTAGTAGGAACATGCCATCTTCTTAGATAATTATAAGTGAAGTTAGCAACTGAAAAACATATCTGTTGAATGAATTTTGGGCTTGACTAACTTAACATTTAAAATGTGCAAGGGTCAAAATAGCAAATGGATAAATTGAAAGGTTATGATTATACCTAAAAGCACAGATTGGGATACAGAGAATATTTCTGGCAGATGAATTTCATACCTTTTTAACCATAGAAGCCAAATAAGAAAGAGGGAGCAGGTGTAACTCAGTGGCTGAGCACCAGCTTCCCACATACCAAGTCCTGGGTTCAATGGCCCTGGTACCTAAAAAAAAAAAAGTCAATACCCAACAGATTAATTGAAGACTCCTCACATATATGCAGGTCTCAGGTCTCTTTTTTTCATCACTTCTGGGGCTCCTTAAAAAAATGGGGAGCCTGCTGCTCTTCAACATTGACTCAGGACTGATGTTTAAAAAAATTCCTTCTTAGATGCCAGCATTTTGTTCAAAATAAGCCCTTAAATTGTATAAGTTTTCTAGTTTGTACCTCAGATGGAGAAGAAAAGGACTGTTAACTGAAGTTCTGTTGATTGGAATATAAGTTTACACAAGCAATCATTTCCCATTAAGTACATTCTATTTATGTAGCACTCTTTCTTAAGTCCATTCTCAAGGCTAAGAAGCTGTGGGCAGAGTCTGTGTGTTGACATAAATGCTAACTTGAAGTTTCTGAGCTTACAACTCGATTAATTTTTGGAAAGGAAACTTTGCTTGTTTTCCCTGTACAGTGTTAAGTAAAAATGTGGATTGACTTCCTTCTTCCCTAAGAATAACTTACCTTGAAAGAGCGCTACAGGGAAGAAGTTCTCTCTAGCCCAACCCCTTTCTATGGTTCCCACTAATAGCTCCCTTTGGCTCCTTCTTATGACTCCTGTAGCAGCTGCTGCCCTCTGTTTGGGCCCCATTGAGTAGTGGTTGATAATGACCCTCCCCAGTGGTCCCAATCTCCTGGAGGGTGCCCACTGTTTCTCATATCCTCAAGCCACCAAAAATTGCCAGATCCCTCTGGGGATATGACAGCACCACCTGAACAGACCCTTCCTTACTCTGTTGAGTCCACCAGGATGACATAACTCTTAGAAAGAATGTTCACAGTCATATAAACTTACCTTGGGGAAGCAAGTCTTCATGGCACTGCAAGATACCTATCGCACTTTCAACAGGTATTTAATACGTATTACTCTCAGAGGCAGATCATAGATTCCTCAACTGTCTTTTAGCTCAGGGTGAGCATTTCTGCTTCCCAAGGCTACCCCTCCAAGGGCAAAGCAGTCTAGAGCCCTTCACTTCCTCCTAGGAGGGGTGGACCTCAGGTGACTAGAGTATTTGGCAAACAAGCCACATTCCTCTTCAGACATTCCTCCATATAGGGCACAGGAACAACAAGTACCTTAAACCTAAAAGAAAAAATCTCCAGGAAACCTACAGCTCCACAGGAAAGGTATGCAAAATAAATCCCTTATGTACTATGTCACAACTTTGTACACAGGTATACATGACCCTGCAATGCTGGGTGTGTGAGCGCGTAAATACATAGAAAACGTTTACTGTTCAGATCTATGCGACTTTGTGCGTATGTGTTGTGAAATACTCTTTGAAAACACTATTTATCATTCTCTCCCTCTTCCATGCCAGTTATATCTAGAGCCAAAACTAAGTATAAGGTTTACATCTGAGGTCAAAGGCACAAGAAGCAGGATATAGAATACATGGACAGGAGGCAGCAGAGTCTAAAGAAAAAGGACTATCCTGAGCTTTAAAAGAAGTTTAGGTTTTGCTGTGTCATGGATACAATTCTGACTTTGATTATTTGGATTACTTATCTATAAAATAGAAATGATTATATATATATCCAGTGGTGTCACAAATGCACTCAAACTATACTCCAATGTTTGAGAAAATGTGCACGCTTTGTTTTTCCTACAACTGATCTGACTTCCTTCATAAGTCCCCACAATGCTAGGAAGTGGCAGGGGGTGGCATTATGTTGCAGACCAATTCAGTAAATGCTGTCCAATTCAATAATTTACACAGTCTCTTTAAATAAAGTCTCAGTCTAATTTGCATAAAATGTATAGACTTGTATTTTTCTGACTTTCTTTCCTCTGTTCCTCTCTAGGATGGTGTTTGGCCACATAGCGTGGTATGATTCAAGTGACCTCATGGTGGCAGAGGAGATACTGGCTCCTCAGTTATTCTTGATTACCCTTGGACTGAAGACACATGTTGCCTGACCAACCCTGTCCTTGTGTTCCTGTGTAGTATGCTGGTATCTGCTGTTGGCATCTGCTACTCGTGTAACATATGGTCTGGCCTCTCAGTTTGACAGGGCCTGGTCATACTTTCCAAATGCATGACCCCTGCCATCTCCTTTATGGTATGACTATGATTCCCGCATTGTCCCTGTCAATTCTGCAACTATTAGTTTGATACCACTTTTTCCCACCTGGGAAAGTCTAACCAAAGTTCCCCATCTTAACTCTCAGCTAACTACCTCCCACTCCCACTCTAAGGGCATGTGTGAACTTTGGGGTTCTGTATATTCCATTTGGGACATGATGATGTTTTGAGTGCATGCAAGCCTGCTCCCTGCATAACCATACTATTCTGTGCTCCAGGTTGCAAATACCACTTGTGTCTTAGTTTGCTAGGACTGCTATAACAAATACCACAGACTAGTTGGCTTTTTGGAGGCTAGAAGTCCAGAATCAAGGGATCAGCAGGCCATGCTTTCTCCAAAGTCTGTAACATTCTAGTGGTGGCTTGCCAGCAACCATAGCTCACTATCTGCTACAGTCTCAAGGCCATCTGTTTCCTTCTGTCTTCTCCTCTCTACAAATATCCTCTGCTTATAAGGACTCTAGTTATATTGGACTAAGGCCCAGCCTGATGTAGTTTGACCTCATCTTAATAGAATCTTCAAAGATTCTTTTTATAAATGAGTCCACATCCATAGAACCAAGGGTTTGGATTTTTGTGGAGGGCATGATTCAATCCATAACAACCTGCAAGGAGATTTCCTCTCACAATCCTAGGTGAGAAGCTAGGAAGAAGCCCTACTGTCCTAAGTGTTTTCCTCAGTATCTCAAGTGCTTTCCTTCACCTCTTGACTTTCTGTCTAGAGGGAGAGATCAGTACAGTTTGCCTCTCATGCTGTCTTTTCTTGCCTTTTCCACTTTTTTCTTCTCATATTACCTGGAATAGAAAAGGAAGGTATATCTCTCTCTCTTCCTGAAATAAAAATTAAATCTAAAGATGTAATGGCTCAAAATAATAGAAGCTTGACTCCTAGTTGACCAAGGTGATGACATAAGACATTCCAGGGTTCTGTTCCTCCACAGAATCTTTGAAAAACTAACAAAAACTGGCAGAGCCTCCTCCTCGAAACTCCAAAAAAAAGAGTTAAAGGGATGCAATAACTAGGCAAGTGTCAAATCAAGAAAACATAACTTTGAAAAGGTTGGAGAAGCTCATAGTACATTTGTTGGAACTCCCCTCATGACCTCTACTATTCAGTGTGGAGCCAGCCTGTGCTCCCATTGTAAGTCCCTGGCCTTATTCTGAAGGGAGCAATGTACCTCCTATGCAAATACTGCATTTTGTGTAGGTTAGTGACAGTCTATCAGGTGGCAGTATGAAAGACTGAACCAGCATACCCATCTCTGGCTTACCCTCCCAGAATTTTCCCTACAGGCAGAAGCAGCTTGCTCATAGCTAAAGCACTTAAGAAACAATACAAACAAAGTGGGCTGGGAGGAGGATTACTGGCTTTAAGAGGTACAATAGAGCACCCAGGAGGGTAGAAAGTCTATTTCATAGGAAGTAGAGGGGGCACTGGGATTCCTGTAAATGAGGGAAATTCCTGAGGCCAGGAGTAAGCTCAAGCCCAGGATAAGACATAGGTGCCTGCATGTATTCTCTTCGGCTGATCTTCTTGATAGGATGGCTAAAATCTGAAGAAGGGTACCAGCCAACACAGAGCCAACTTTCAAAGACTATGAAAGATGTTTTTTTTTGTTGTTGTTAAATCCTGGCTCTCAAGGAAATCTCTGTCATATCACTATCTGGATACAAACTTAAGGAACAGACAGTTCAAGAATTAAATCCCAGAGGTAACATATAAAAATATTAAAATGTGTAGTGTGCAACAAAAGATTACAAGACAAAAAAAAAAAAATTAAGAATGATGACCCAACCAAAAGGAATGAGATAAAACTTGAAAAACCATCAACAAAGAAGACCAAACTTTGGACATTCCAGACAAAAACTTTTAAAGCAATGATCTATAATACTCAAAGAGATAAAGGAAAACACAGAAAAAGAATTAAAGGACATCAGGAAAATTATGAATGAACAAAATGAAATATCAACAAAGAGATAAAAATTATAAAAAGGAATGAAATAGAAATATTGAAGACTACAATAACTGATATATAATAAAATTCCTTAGAGGGTTTCAATAGCAGATTAGGGCTGGCAGAAGAAAGAATCAATGAACTCAAAGATAAGACAATTGAAATGATTTAGATTGAGGAACAGAAAGAAAAAAGAATGAAAATAAGTAAACAGAGCCTAAGAAACTTGTGGGGCACCATCAGGGGTATCAATATATGAATACTGGAGTGCCAGAGGAGAAGAAAGAGAAAAAAGAAGCAAAAGGAATAGTGAAAGAAATAGTGGCAAAAAAAACTTCCCAAAATTAACAAAGGACGTGAATATATACATTCAAGAAGCCCAATAAACCCCAAACAGGCTAAACTCAAAAAGAACCATGCTCAGACATATAGTGGTTGAACTGTCAAATGCCAAGGACAAGGAGAGAATTCTGAAAGCTGCAAGAGGAAACAGCATATTACATACAAGGGACCCTCAATAAGATTAAGGTTCAATTTCTCATTAGTAGCCATGGAAGCAAGAAGGCAGTGTGATGAAATATTAAAACTCCTGAAAATTGCCAGCCAAGAATTTTATATCCAGTCAGACTGTCTTTCAAAAATGAGGGAGAAATTAAGACATTCTCAGATAAACAAAAGCTGAGGGAGTTCATCACCACTAGACCTGCTCTACAAGCAATGCTGAAAGGAGTTCTTCAGCCAAAACAGAGAGGACAATAGATAGTAGGTCAAAGTGGCATAAAGAAATAAAGACCTCCTGCAAATGTAACCATTGGGTAAATGTAAATGCCAGTATTATTGTATCGTGTTTTTGGTATGTAACTATACTTTTTACATCTTACAGATTCTAAAATGCAAATGCATAAAAAGTATTGATATAGCTATGGTTCTTGACATACAGTGTATAATATATAATTTGTAGCAAGCACAATACAAAGGGGGGATAGAGGCAATAGCAACAGTGTGTATGCTGTTGAAGTTTAGTTGGTATCAAGTCAAATGTGATTGTTATAGATTTAGGATGTTAAATTTTAGCCCCATGGTAAACACAAAGAAATTATCTGAAATATGTATAGAGGAAAATGAGAAGGAACTCAAAAGGGTACACAACAAAATGTCACACACGGGGGGACATCCAGGAAGATGGCATCAGAGTAGGTAGACAGGGCTCAACTCTCTCACAAAAAATAATGGAGGAAGGGCAAAAAATTGTCGGAGGGAGCTGCTTTGGGGATCTGCAGACCAGAGAGTGCTGTGCATCATCCAGAAGGGTGAAGGACAGAGAGATGAAGAAGCCAAAATGAAAACTGTGAGTTACTAGCCCATGCAGCTGGGAGCAGCACCCATCTCCCACCCTCAAGGCAAACAGCATGGGTAAAACCTGTGGCTCATTGCAGCCAGCTGAGAGGGGAACACATGTCTTTCCCACTGGGAAGATGTAGGGTGTGGCAGAGGATGGAGAGTGGTTTCTCTTCAATGAATTTGGCCAGCAGAGAAGCTCTGAATCTCAGCTCTGGCCAGACTAGAATCACAGGCAAGTGGAGACTGAAAGAGATACTACTGTGGTAGAGTCACTGAAGAGCACCATCTGCTGAAGGCCAGGAACCTGCAAAGAGAAAAAAATGCTTTTTGGAGTCTCATCTGGGATCACTTGGATTGGATCTGCACCCCATACTGAGTCCCTGGCCCTATTTTGATAACCTAAACTGGACAATTTAAAAGACTTACAAAAAGTTGAACCAAAAATCAAAGAAGAGCTATGAAAAAAACCACTAGACAAGAGAGAGAAATTGACCATCAGAATAAAATCACTAACATATTCAGATGCCTAGACATCAGCAAAAAATTTAAAGCCATACTAAGAAACATGAAGAGATGGCCCAGCCAAAGGAACAAACCAAAAATCCTGACAAGACACAGGATTTAAGACAATGAATAAATGATAATCACACAAATATCCCAAATCAATTCATGGAGTTGAAGGGAAATATGACTAAATAGATAAAGGGTATTAAGAAGACATTGGGTGAGCATAAAGAACAATTTGAAAGCCTGCAAAGAAAAGTAACAGAGTTTATGGGAATGAAAGACACAACGGATGAGGTGAAAAGTACAATAGAGACATGAAACAGCAGATTTGAATTGGTGGAGGACAGAATTAGTGAATTGGAGGACCAAGCATCTGGACTTGAAAAGACAGGAGAACAGAAAGAGAAAAGAATAGGAAAAAAAATGCAACAGGGATGCAGGGAATTGAATGACAAGGCAAAATGCAGAAACCTATACATTATCAGTGTCCCAGAAGGAGAAGAGAATGAAAAAGAGGCAGAAAGACTATGTGAGGAAATAATGACTGAAACTTCCCAACCCTTATGAAAGTCAAAAAGTCAAGTACAGGATTCCCATACACCACAACTTCTCTAATAAAGAAAAAAAGTCAAATAAATATGTAAGTAGGCATTACCAGAAGAATTGAAGAACAAAAAATGTATAAGATATACAAAGACCAGAAATCAAAATGGAAGAAGAAAGTCCTGCATTATCAATAGACACTTTAGATGTAAATGGATTAAACTCTCCAATCAAAAAGTAGATTGGTCTGCGAATATTCTCACTGTCCTGATTCTGTGATAATCAGGGTGGGCTAAACATTCGCTATATTAGAAACCATGCATGTGTCCCCAGACCTCGTTTTCCTCCCTAGGTCTGGTTTTTAGAATGCTGGTGATAAACTAAGCCTGATTTATTATATGACCATCTGTATGGGAAAAGACTGTAACTCTAGGTATCTCTGGTCAACCTTAAGAGATATAGCAGGGGACTATATCTGGTTGGCGTCCATCTCCCATATGGAGGGACCTGGGTTCAATCCCCGGGACCTCCTGGTAAAAATTTTAAAAATATATAGAAGGTGCGTGGGCCGCCAGGCCCGGTGCGCGGGTGCACCACCAGTTCCTGCAAGCCACACAGCAAGATGATGACATAATAGGAGAGTGACACAAGGGAGAGGCAAGATAAGACGCACCGAAAAACCAGCAACTAAGGTGGCGCGGGCAGGATGCCTCTCTCCTACATCAGAGATTCCAAGGATTGAATCCCAGTGAAGACAGGAGGAGAAGGATGAGAAGAGAGGGCAGAAAATGGACACAGAGTTGCCCAGCGATTGGACACAGAAACAGCAAAAACGGGGGGGGGGGGGGGGGGGGAAGGGGTGTAAAAAGGGATAAAAGTAAATAAATAAATCAATCCTTAAAAAAAAAAAAAAAAAAAGTAGATTGGCAGAATGGATTTTGAAAATGCATGACAGGGGGACGGATGTGGTTCAAATGGTTGAGTGTCTGTCTCCCATATGGAGGGACCCGGGTTCGATCCCTGGGACCTCCCGGTAAAAAATAATAATAAATAAATAAATAAATAAGTAAATGCATGACACAACTTTCTGCTGTTTACAAGAGACTCACCTTAAATTCAAAGATACAAGTGGGTTGAAAGTGAAAGTATGGGAAAAAAATATATAGTATGCAGGTAGTAACAAAAAGAGAGCTGGGGTAGCTAAACTATTATCAGATAAAATGAACTTTAAGTAAAAAAGTCTATATAAGGGACAAGGAAGAACACTATATGCTGATAAAGGGGTCAATTAAACAGAAGACATAACAATTATAAATATATATACACCTAATAGCAGAGCCCCAAAATACATGAAGCAAATATTAACAGATTTAGAAGGAGAAAGGGATGATTCTACATTAATAGTAGGACATTTCAATACAGCATTTTCAATAATGAATAGACTGTCTAGACAGAAGATCAATAAGGAAATAGAAGACTTGAATGATACTCTAAACTATCTAGACCTAAAAGAGATATATAGAACACTACAACAGCAGAATACAAATTCTTCTCTAGTGCACATGGGTCATTTTTCAGGACAGACCATATATTAGATCACAAAACTAGTCTCAAAAAATTTTTAAATATTGAAATCATACAATATATCTTCTCTGACCACTATAGAAGGAAGCTAGAAATCAATAATAGAATGAGAACTGGAAAATTCACAAATATGCAGAAATAAATTAGGAAATATTATCTGGGAGTAGGGTATTGTTTCAGTTTTTTTATTGATACAGAACAAATTACCCCCAAAACTTAGTAGCTTAAAACAACACTCATTTTACTATATATCATAATGTGGGTTCAGAATTTGGGAAGGGCTCTGTTGCACAGTTCATCTCTGCTCTACATCGTATCACCTGGGACAGCTCTACTGGGGCTAGAGGATAACAGAGCCTAAGAATAATTTATGAATATGGCTGGCAAGTTCATGCTGGTTTTTAGGGACCTCTCAACAGGGCTGCTTAGGCTTCCTCCAGAGCATTACACATTTACGGAACAAATATTAACTGAGCACCTACTATATTTTAGACACCATTTTAAGATCATGAGAATCCATAAAGAATGACCAAATCCCTTAGTTCATGGAGTCTATATTCTGGTAGCCTCACATCCCAATATTTAGCACAGTGTTTAAACTTTATAAATACCTTCAGAATGGTAAAGAATTCAATTATTATAAACCCTAAAATATGAGGTAATTTTTGGCTCTTTAGTCTTCTAGAAAAAAAGTATATGGAATCTGATAAGATGAAGCTTGTAAAAAAAAAGTGAAAACACATAGCACTTACTAATTACACTCAAAGTATTGCTACAATTAGTAGCTATTAGAAATGTGAAAATACCTCCTAACTGGATATTGTTCTTATCTATTCTCTCTCCTCTTTCTTATCGCAGCTGAATCACTTTGATACCAATTTCCTTATTTTAGTTGGATACATTACTAAAGTGTGTTTGTCATAAATTTCTATTAACTGCTAATGTGAAAGGTCTCCATTATACTTTTCCACAGAAGATACTAAATATAGTGACCAATTCCAGTTGCTCCTCCATAATAAATTATAACAGTTAATAAAAGGTAGAGTGTATCACTGAAATAAATACAAACATACTCTAGAAAAAATACTTTTAAAAATATTTTCTTTAATAAAAACAATGTAAAATATATTCTTCAATGTATTTTGGTAGTTTATATAATTTCCAGGTAAAGTCTTAATAGCTTTAAGTATTTAATTACATCTTGTGCTTGTAACTGTTTTTATAATCAAGCAATTGTTTCAATAAATACTTAAATACCAGCTAGACCTGGTGAACAACGATAGAATCAGTATATAATTCTATAGTGCACTTTTAACTCTATTCCATACATTCAAACACATTCTCTTATTTAGCCATTCAACTATTTGCAAGAAAAGTAATGCACTGTAAATAAACTCAAACTTGGATAATATTATGAGGTTTTCAGATTGAACCATGGAAAAAGTGGAAGGGGCATTGGGAATACTCAGTATTATTTCATAACTGAATTATCATCCCACCTTGAGCAGGTTCTTTAACTGTCTGCTCCTTAATCATTTACCGTCTGTTCAATGGGAAAACTTCCTCCATGGTTTTATAAAGATTAGATAATAACTATAAAGTAGATTCTGGAAAAAAAAAACTCTTGGCAGAGGTCTAGTAGAGATAGATAATAGTTTATTATTAACCAAGAAAATGGAATCAGACTATCCAAGTTATGGGAAGCAATTTAGCTGAGGAGTCCAAGGCATGAGTTTGTCCATAATAGGCAAAACCAGGCAGAATTAGGAGGAACAAAGAGAATGTGATGCATAACACTGGCCCTGAACTCTTTCATGCCACCAAGACCTACTTAAACCTCAGACATTTATAGTGCTGTGGCACTATAAAATAAGAAAACATGAAAATATGCTTTTTGAGCATGAGCGCTTAAACTTTGGGAAACATTAATTAAATGCACTGGTAGGAAAATGGAAGGTTTATTAAAGAATCGTTCCTTCTACTTGTAGCCAGTATTCCCAAGGCCAATCAACATCCGGGAAAGGAGGTGTTGAGAACAATGCACAATGGGGAATACTGTACTACAGAGCTGGAAAATTTGTTTCTGTAACAGGTAAATCTCCAGTGTGATTTTCCAAAAGCAGCCCTTTGAAGGAAGAGTATCTCCCTTGAAGGCGATGAGGTCATTAATCAGAAACAAGCTGGGGATATCTGACCTGAAAGTGAACTTAGATTAGGGTGTGAGACTATAGATTAAATCACCTTTCTGAGAGCCAACCAGGAAGTCTCCATTGGAAAAATGAAGATATGATATTACTATAGAGCTAGTATATTAATTGGCCTTAATATTTATTCCAAGAGGATCCCTATGAAAACATGGTAATATCCCAAGAAGTCAAAATCCTAGGAAGGTTGATGGCTACAGGTGCATATTATAGGTGTATTTTACAAAAGTTCCATGTGATTGTGTTTTTATTTAAAGATACAAGCTCACTTCCCTGGTAAAGGAATTGCATTGTGAATTCTTTTGTAAAAAGAAGAGACTTTTGACAAAGGGAGACTTACCAATCAATTGATGCTTTTAATTGTAGTATTTACTTAAGATGTGGTATTTACCTATAGGTAGTAAGAAGCACTCTATCTAGACAAATTCAGTCAATAAATATTTATGTGAGCACCTACCATGTGTAAGCATTGTGTTTAGTTTATAAAGTTTAAAAGAATGAATAAGACATCACCTCTCATTGAGCTCATAATTTAATGTGGAAAACAGATTATGCACTGAATTACAAATTGGATATTTTTTTTCTTTTAATATAGAATCATGAAGAGAAGATGAATGTGCTAGCTGGGTAGAATTAAAAAATATTTCATGGAGTTGGTGATATTTGAGTGGACCTTAAACACCAAATAGAATTTTTAGCAAGTGGTAGAAGGAGGGAAGAGTTTTCAAGGCAAAACAAAAAATAGCACCAGCCAGAGGAATGGCATGGTTTTAAAAGAATTAAATGGTAGTGTGGTGAATGAGGGGGGAAAAAGCAGAGATGTTGTGGACAGAGAAAATGACATACTTGTTAGGTTAATTGGATAATACACATAAAGCATCAAGTAAATTTATAAAGACCCAAACTAAAAGTAAATTGTCATTATTATTTTGGTTGAGGAAAGAGATATGAGCACCTAAACCATGGAAGTGTCAAAGGAAATAGGGAACGGCAACAATTGGAGAGACATTTTGGAGGTAACAATAACGGTAATTGTGATGGTTAGGCTAATGTGTCAACTTGGCCAGGTAATTGTGCCCAGGTGTTTGGTCCAGCAAGCACTGGGCTAATTGTAATACAAGAGCATTTATGAACTTTGGTCACCTGTGAGTTTACTGCGTGGATGGCTGATTACATCTGCATCAATCAGGGAGATTGCATCAGCAACGGGTGAAGCTTTTATCCAATCCGTTGAATGCCTTAAAAAGGGAAGTGATTTCAACATTCAGAGAGAATTTCCCAGCTCATCTTTGGACAGCCAACTTCTCCCAGAAACTCATCAAGGACTTTTCACTGGACTTTCATCGGAGCCCCTGGTTTGCAGCCTGCCTGCGGAACCTGGACTTGTGCATCCCCATGGTCGCGTGAGAGACTTATAAAATCTCATATTATTGACAGATATCTCCTGTTGATTCTGTTTCCCGAGAGAACCCTAATACAGTAATAAAACCAAACATTTATTGAGTGGATACTATATGCCAGGCACTGTTTTAAGTGCTTTGCATGTATTGCTTCATTTAATCCTTATAATCCCTTAAAAGGGGTCAACCATTTTAAAGATCTAGAAACTGAGCAAAAAGAGATTAAGTAATTTGTCCAGGTCTCACAGCTGGTAAATGGTGAAGCCAGGCAATGAATTCAGGTAGTCTAGCTCTGGAGCTTTTGCTTTAATCTAAAAAGATGGACTCTCAGATATAACTATACAAGGAGGTGACATATTTATGTAGTGGTTAGGGGATAGGAGAAGTAAAAAATGGTTTAGAGTGGCTGTTCTCAAAGTGTGTTTTGTAAACACTAGTTTTTCAGAATGTTAATAGCTGTTATGCAAAAAGGGACCCAACATCAAATAAAATACCGAGATAAACAAAACAAAACATTCTCTACTTCAGGATACCTAAGAGCCTTTGATAGTTTGGTTTTCAGTATGAACCTCCAAGAAATTTCCCAAACTTATTTGACCATAAATCTTTTTTTTTTTTTTTTTTTTTTTAATGTAAGCTTTGGGGGGTTTAGTATTTCTGGAACACAATCTGGAAAATGACCTGGGTACTAGATAGACCAGCAACAGCCTTGTGGATAAAAATGTTGTTTGGTTTGGGCACCATGACTGTCAGATGCCTCATGGGAAAAAGCATAGTAGAATGTTGCAAATTTGAATCTTGAGAGATAGGCCAGAAATAAAAATGTAGATGTGCCAGTCCCTCATGTGTGGTGACCATAAAGACTTGAGCTTAGTGGGAATGGCTGAGCTCACCAAGAGGAAGAGTGGAAGTTAAGACTGAGGGATAAATTTTTGAGTGCTGCCTACTTCCCCTGGCAGTTTGTGCATGACATGGCTGAAGTTTAGTTGATATTTAAAACTGATAATGTTTTATTAAATTATTTCTGTAATGATGAATTATCTGTTAAATTTCAACATATCTCTGTATAAGTTAACCCACAGGTAGTCTTGAAATAGCCATATATCTTCAGTACAGCTGACCAAGAAGGAGCATGAATTCCTTAATTCATAAAAACATTAACCTGGTTAATTCTTCTCTTCTTGTGAGAGACAGTCTCTAATATGAACACAGCATAACTCAACCTTAAGCGCAAAATATGAATCTATGGATAGCTTTCCAAATGTCACTTGTCCCCAAGACTGTCTTATTTAAACTGAAGGAAACACTGTTATTTCCCATATTTGAGTATAGCCTTGAGTTTTATACAAGTGATCTATTAGTTTAATCCATGGCAACAGAGATTCCCTCAAACCAAATAGTTCCAGGAGGATCTATTTTAGCAACAACATCTGTGAACCATTCTAACAGCTTGCAATAAAAAATCAAATCATATAATATCCGACCAGAAATAACAAAAGCCAAATTGGATTCCTCCCTGGAAAATAAACTTCAAATTATGTTTTAAACCTACAGACTTTTACAGAAAATTTTTAAAATCATATTTAATTCATTTAAAAACATGTAGTTTTAAAAACTATTGCATCCTAGAGCTCTGTGTAGATATGCTTCCAGTGTCAAGGCCAATGTTAACCTCAAAATAAATTATTTAAAGATAGAGAAGTTTGGCTAATTTTTTTTTTCATTCTTCCAGCCCCTACCCAATTTATTCCATACACCTTTGCTGGATGAACGTACCTAAAGCACAGCTCTTGCTCCTGTAATTCTTCTGATGCAAAACCTTAAGGGATCCCCCAGTGTAAATAAGAAGCCCAAATCCCTTAGACTGACATCAGAACTCAGGAGGCCCTGGCCCCTGTGTGGTTTTCTATTATGAACTCCTTTGCTCTACTTCCTGCCCCAGAGACTCCAGCCTCGTTTACAGCATACAACCCCTGCTTTTCCTCATTCTTTCCTTGTTCTTCCTTCTTAGATTACTTTTCTCACCTCACCTCCAGCTAGAGGGAAATTTCTTCTTCTCCTGTCTCCTGTGCTGTTTCATATAGAACTCTTAATGCACTTGCCCACTTTCCAACGTAGATTCTTGCTATACAGGAAGGCTATCTAGTGTGGCAGAAAGAGTCATACACCCTTGGGGATCAGTCGGAAGCCAGTTTGAAATATCATCTGTGTGTCTTATTAGCTAAGTGGCCTTTGGCAAGTCCCCTACGCTGGCTGAACCTCAGTTTCCTTATTTATAAAATGGAGATAAAATATCATGTAAAGTTCTTCAGCACACAGACATTAATACATATTAACCCCATTTTTCAACAGATCTTTATCCAATTTTCCTTTCTGAGTGAGTATATATTATATCCACAAAAAGACTATAAAATTGGAGAAAATTCCCTACTTCTTAAGGTTATTAAAAGAATAAAAGAGATAATGTATATAATGCACATAGTATAGTTGCTGGCACAGAGTATAATTAATGGCATCTCTAGCATCATTATTATTGTTTTAGGAATGTAAACCTCAGTAAGCAAGGGTTATGGGTTGAACCGTGTCCCTCCATTAAACATGTCCTAATCTGGAAACAGGGTCTTTGAAGACATGATTAGTTAAGAAGGGGCCAAACTGGATAAAGTGGGCCCTAATTCAACATGACTGGTGTCCTTATAAGAAGGGGAAATTTGAACACAACTGCAGACAGATATCAGAGAGAAGACTGTGTGAAGATGGAGGAGGCAGAGATTGCAGTGATGCATCTGTCTACAAGCTGGGGAACACCATGGATTGCTGGCAAACACTAGAAGCCCAAAAAGGCAAGGAAGGATTCTCCCTTACGGGTTTCAGGTGGAGCATGACCTTGCTGACACCTTGATTTCAGATTTTTAGCCCCGACAGCTGTGACACAATAAATGTCTTTTTTTTTTAAGCCACCCAGTTTATCATACTTTGTTATGGCATCCATAGAAAAATGAAGACAGAGTTTGTATGTAATTCATCTTTGCATCCTGCAGCTGCTTAGTAGATAGATGCTCAGTTAAGATGTGTGGAATGAATACTTCCATGATGTTGGGATTGAAGTCTGTAAAATAAGAAACAATGATCTGGGCAATTACAGAGAAGGGTGCATTTGGTAGATTTTACTCCTAAGAGAATTCACTTATTAAATATTTGATTAAATTTGGTACCTAAGCAACACCGAAAAACAAAAAGCACAGAGCACATGAAAAAAGATTTTAAAAAGAAAAGGAAAGAGAAGAATTATTTTATCATGAGTATCTTACCCAATGATTATCAGAACAAGTGGAAAAGCAAAGAAAAATAATAAGACATGCTGAGTTCATGAGACAGAATCCTACAGCAGTTGGGTCCTTGGCCCAGGATCTAGCTATCAATATCAAGTCCTGTCTGGGAAGCTAAAGGGTGGAACAGTGCAGCAAGTCCCCAATCAGGTTCTGGGCATCAGAACACAGAAAGGCTATGAGCAGATTTAGGGAGGTAGTAGAACTAGAGGACAGGGAGGAAATGGGGAGAACAGAGGGAGAAGGGAAGGCAATAAACTTAATTCCTGAGGGTAGGCCTGACTTTTCTGGGGCATCTCTTAAAGAGCCAACCATGGGCCTTGTGAGAATGCTGGGAGGGCCTCACAGCAGGTGCCCCAGGTGGCTGAAGGAGACAGCAGTTGAGGGACGGTCCCCATTCCCATCTTTCTACTCTGACCAATCGGTTCTTATAAGAAACAAAGCTCATAAATCTTTTCACCTGATTTAACCAGGAGAACAATATTTTTGGAGGGGTAGGATAGCAGTGTTGGGTGGGGGTGGGGGGTGGGAACCAACAGCCACATTTGTCTGGGTCCCACTTACAGTCAGATGGGCCTGCTGGGGACACTTGGTGCTTAATGAAAACAAGATTTTTAAAAAATGTCTAAACAGGGGTTCATAATCAGGAGTCTGTGAGCTTGGATTGAAATTCAAAAAACCATTATTCTTGTGGGACGTGTTGGTGCAGGTGTGGTATATTTATTAAATAATACGGTATATTGTGGACTTAATAAGGGGTCCCTGGTTTTTCAACTGACTGGCAAAGGAGTCCATGGAACAAAAAAGGTTAAGAACCCCAGGTCTAAACTAAAAAACATTACTTTTTTCCAGCTCCTCCTAGTCTTTTTATATATGACCTTTGGCAGGTCCAATCTATTGGCCTTTGGCTCCCCTTTGGATCAATTTCCTTGTAATTTTCAAGGACTGTGTGTATCTATTTGAGTCACTGAATAAAACCAGGTCTTTTTTTGCTCTTTTATAGTGACCATTTGCATGTGGATCCTCAAAATTGTTCCATGATCATATTAAAAGTTAATGCTCAGTGGTTCATATCTCTCGAGCTAGCCCCAAAGGACAAAATAAAATGAACTTTAATAAATGATTTAGCTGCTGGAAAGAAAAGAATTACTTGCCCATGAAATCCTGAAGACAACCTTCCTCCTTTGTTCACATCTAGCTTCCTTAGGCTTCCATGGTGGATTGTGTGGGCTAGGAAGACAGTAGAGGTCTAGAGGGGGATGGTAGGTTCAGAAGAAGGATGGAAAATATTTCATTCATATTGCAGTGAGTGATGAATAGACACACGTTGCCTTTTGCTCATGGAATTTACAGTATAATGTAGAATATGGAATTTATATTCTAATTGAAATAAACAAGTAAACCAGAAAAGAAAATATGGTGATACCTCATGAGAAGTTCTAGGAACGTAATAAACAGCCAAAACACAGAAAAAAGAGAGGGAGTCTTAGGAAAGAAATGCCCCAGAACAGGAAGCCAAGATTATACTAGAGTGAGCAAACATCAGTACATGATATTATATTTCAATGCACAGTTTCTGCTTTTTGTCCATAGACAGCCAATGTGATGCTTATGCTAAATAGTCTCTGGAACAAGAAAGGGGATTGGCTCAAGTCATCTTCCTGCTGTTTGACACCTCTTCTTCCTCTCTCCTTGCCTAGAGTCCTCACTTCCTTGTCCACCAGTGTCTTAGTTTCCAATTGCAGCTGTAACTAATGACCACAAATATAGTGGCTTAAAACAAAACACGTTTGTTATATTACAGTTCTGTCGGTCAGAAGTCCAACACGGGGCTTAAATCAAGATGTCATCAGGGCTGCGTCCCTTTTTGAAATCTCTCGGGGAGTATCTGTTTCCCTGCCTTTCCCAGCTTCTAGAGGCTGCTGCATTCTTTGGCTCATAGCCCCTTCCTCCATCTTCAAGGCCAGCAACATAACATCCCTCTGACCCTGCTTCTGTTGTAACATCTTTTTCTCTGACCAAAGTCAAAGAAAGCTCTGCAGTTTTAAAGATTTGTGTGATTTGTTTGTACCCACCTAGATAAAACAAGATATCTCCCCATCTCAAGGGCCATATCCTTAATCACATCTGCAAAGTCCTTTTTGCTATGTAACCTAACATACTTACAGATTCTGGGGAGCAGGATGTGGACAACTTTGGAAACCATTATTCTGACTCTCATGCCCAGGTAACCAGAGCTTCCATGTTCCTTTCAGGAGTATTAAAGCTGGTTCTCAATGGCAAAGCCATCCTTCCCTCAGCTGTTGGCTAAGGGAATTATTGGGAAATAAGTGAAATAAACAAATTCACATGAGTCTGTAATGGCTGTTAGAATCTATAGTTTCTTTTGGCGTTGGATTATGAACCTTTAAAAAATCTCTAAAAGGAAGAATTTCTACCAGTATTAAGGATAGATTAATAGTTCTTGATTTTAACCTGAGAGTTCTCTTTTCAGAATTATCTCATAATAGGGAAGGAGGAGAGGAAAACAAACTCTGGATTTTCCCTTTGGTAGTGGAGGGGGAAGAACTACTTTGCTTTCCCTTCATCATCCAGTCAATTTTCTTTAGAGCCAAGGTCCAAACAATCTTGGTAAGGTCCTGGTTTTAACATCTGAGTGACCTAAGCTAACTCACTCATAAGGGAAGGACTTTAAAATAAGGAGACTGTACATGAAATGGAAATATGTGTTTCAACTTTGCCTGGGCTAAGATCCCCCAATCTTACAGACCCTGACTGATAACAACTCATAGAAGCAGGAATATCTGGCTCTTTGGGATTTCATAAATGACCTGTCAAATGGATCAGATCAATTTCCTATTACATTCCAAATCTTTCACCTCAACTCCAGTTTCCACACCATCTTTCTCCCAACATCAGGAATAATCTGTACTCCATTCCAGTAGCTTGGTCCATTGTATGTGAATGGTAATTATTGGTTGAATAAATGAATGATTTCTTGTCTGGGTGACTGAGCAGTCATTACTGTGAGGCAGCTACCATTTATTGAACACCTACTCACTGTACTGGCTTAGCTTTGACTTAGTGTCTAGACCTTCACACATTTTACCCCTTGATCTTCCCAACAATTCTATGAGGTTGATATTAATGCCTCCATTTTAAGATCAGAGACCTTAAGAAACCTGCCCAAGAATACACAACTAATAAATAAAAGACCCAGGACTCAAAGTGAGGTCTGTCTGATACCTAAGTCCATTCATCTTCACTTCTCTGTACTGATCCCCAACCCTCAGCCACCCTGGTCCAGTGAGAAATCCATGATCAGTCCTAGCTAACAAATTTCCAGTCTCAGCCTCATCATGGATGTTTGAGTAG
This sequence comes from Tolypeutes matacus, assembly GCA_026826555.1. Taxonomy (NCBI): domain Eukaryota; kingdom Metazoa; phylum Chordata; class Mammalia; order Cingulata; family Chlamyphoridae; genus Tolypeutes; species Tolypeutes matacus. The sequence continues at coordinate 32,854,340 of JAKSZT010054334.1, forward strand.
GGGAGCTTATGGGGCAGAAATGCCATCATTCTGGATGTAATTATGAGCAAAGTTGGTTTTGGAATCCACCCGTCTCTCACACTACCTATACTTAATGCTTTTAATCGTGCTGTAATGATCCCGTATTTTATTTAATATGGGTCTGATTAATTTTTGTCAGTTTTGTTTGCTTACTTGCTTTATGGGTATTTGTTCATTTGCATGATTGCCTGCTCAAAATACACACAAAAAAGTTTAGTGAAAACTTTAAAGGGGAATCAATGGCCAAGTCTTAAACCTTAATCTTACCTGGGTGGGCCTTTTAGAGGTCCTGATGGTATCATGCTCTGCACCTCCCTTAAATGCTGCCATAGTTAATTCTGGATTTTTAAAAGATCCTTAAATAATAAATTTAGAGAAAGGATGACCAAAAAAAAAATTCTGATTCCTGGTTTATCTACTTTGAAATTCTTTTTGAAATATCAATTTAAAAAAAATAATTTTTGTGCTTCTGTTTTGCAGGTCCTCTCCACATGTGCTAACAGAGTCCCCCAGGGAATCCAGCCTCAGACTTGCTGTTAATTCACTATGTCTTTAGATATCTAGAGGGAAATAAGGAGAAAGCTGGGTGGTCAAGTGAACTAGGGAAACACAAAGAGACTTCTTGAGGTCACTTGGGGTTGCTTCAATATTTTTTCCTGTTCAACTATTTCTTCACATTTGTTCTTTAATCAGAAAAGCTAGATTTGTGTTATGTGTCACAATAGATAATTCTTCCCTGATTTCTTTAATATTTGTTTTAAATTAGAGAAGAAAACTGCCCCTTGTGAGGATCTATGCACCCTTTGCTTCCTTGAGTTTTCCATCAGTAAGTTTGTAAAGATCCCTTTTCCATAGAGTTATTATAATGATAGCCAGTTCATAAAAACTACCGAGCAGCCTGCAATTGTAAACGACTATTCAAATGCCAAGAAATAACTCAGTCATGCTAACCTTTTACATGCAAATTTTGTTATTTGTTGCAGGATTGGAAATATGTAGTCATAAGAGACCCTTTCAGTTATGCATTTAGGGATCCTAGGAGGATATGTTGGAAGGAAACCAATATTTGTTTCAACAAACACTTACTGAGATTCTATTAGATGCCAGGAACCATGTTAGGTACCAAGAATACAAAGATGAAAATCATTCTCCAAATCAATCAACCAGGATATTGTATCCCTCTGACATATAGAATCATCATGGGCAATTTATTTCTTGAGGCACACATACATAATTATAATTTTCCTAAGCATACATGATTCCTGTTCAAACCAATATTTAACTATAAAATGAAATAAAAAAAACAACCAGCAGTAAAAAACTGAATTGGGTTAATTCATGATAATTAATCCATGGGATATTACCAAAATGTTATCTGCCTACACACAAAAAAGAAACACTTTTGCCAAGAGAGGGGGTAGGTTGGAGGTAAATGGAGTGCAGACTCCTCATCTGGATGATGTTGTTTTGTAGCTGCATTGGGGCTTTGCTATTGCTTCATGTCAGAATGATGGCCCATGTATCACTATGAGGTGATACGTACACAAGTTTTAGAAAAGTGAATGCTAGAAAGGTTTGGGAATAGGGCTGAGGAGCAGAAGAACCTAGGAAAATTGGTAGAGGCACAGGGACATACCCTGAACCTGGGAAAAACAGGACAAGGAGAGGTTATAGAGAATGCAAAAAGAGCAAATGCAGATAAGAAGGAAAGAGAAGGTAATGGAAGAGAACGAAAATGACAGGAAATGTGTTATATGGATGAGAATGAGAGAGAAAGGGAATATAGACAGAGGACAAAGGAGAAAGAAAAGAAATTTAAAAAGTAAGAAACAGGAAAATGAAGGGGACAGAATGAAATGCCCACAACACTGTCCCCCCAGTGTTGGATTCTGTGATCGAATGTCTATTGTTACCATAGTCAATCAACTGTACCAGTCACGGACCTGCTAATATGAGGGCAAGTCCCAATCTTGCCTTTGAGCAGAAAAGCTTGATTGCATCAGTTGTCCAGAAAGCCTATCTCTGCCTTGCTGCCGTCACAACCTTGACTCAAGTTTTCATTTGGGAAACTTAAGGAATTGGACAGGGTTCTCTGGGCCAATGAGTGGAGGAAGCTCAGGTGGGCCATGCCTGCCTAGAGGATCCTATGCTCCTCACTAGGCATAAAAGCAGCCTCACACAGAGGAGTAGAGAATCGTTAGTTTCCATGACTACGCAACAATACAAACTAAAATGTGCTCTACCTCGTACTCTGACTTAGAGAGCAGAGGTGGAGTGAACACTAGGCAGGTTAGAGTATGAGAGTGAGCAAAAGTAAAGGAATTTAATAAGCTAATTGACTGCCAAGATTTTTCTCTGATTACTAAAACTCCCCCAATAACAACTTTGCCTAAAGAGTGTTATGTATTATCTTCAGGCTCTACATTACACTGGCCATGTTTGTGAAATGGTATCAGCAGGGTCATTTGTTCGGGAAAAAGTGCCCTCAATTTTTCAGTAACTACTTAAAAACTGACATAATTTGATCTGTAGGCAATGAAGGGCTTGGCTTTTATTAATACTATTTTAAATATAAAATAGAACATAGTAAGTGTTTGGCACATTGGTTGTTTTTAATGTAATGAATCAGAAAATGGACCATGCTTTCCATAAAAGTGTGATTGCATTACAAGAGAATTGACCTCAGTTTAAATATTGATTCTTCTACCTGTCTGGACACAGTATCTCTCTCCATGTAGTTAGAACTTCTTTAATATCTTTCAATAATTTTATAATTATTTCTACAAAGGTCTTGTACATTGTTAGATTTATTTCTAGGTACCTTTTTGTTTTGCATGTAGGACAACCATGTGATTTTTCTTTTATAATATGTTAATATGGTAAAATATATTTTTATTTAATGCATTACTAGATTTTGGCTTACTCCATTTAGAAAAATTTACATTTATGAAGATAAGTGAGATTGATGTATAATTTGTTTTTCTCATCCTTTTATGATTTAGGAATAAGGCTACATGAATCCATACAAAGAGTTGGAGAGCTTTCTCTCTTTTTGTGTTCCCTGGGACAGTTGTATATGACAGGAATTATCTGACTTATGAATAATTGGTAGAACTTGTGAAATAGTCTGGACAGTGTTTGAGTGTTCATATAAACATGTGTCATTGAGAAGTGTACTTCACAGATGTATTATTTTTTCTTGAGTCAGTTTTGATGAGTTATGCTTTTTCAAGAAAATGTCCATTCAGTAAAGAATGCAAATATATTAGCATAAAATTCTTGAAAGTATTTTACTATTTTCTATCTTGGCTGCAGCTATTGATATGTCCCTCCCTCTCCTTTTTTTTTTTTTTTTTTTTTTTCTCTTTACTTCTGATATTGTTCCTTTGTATTTTTTTTCTTGAAAAGTTTCACCAATGTTTGTCTATTTTATTAGCCTTTCAAAAAACATTGATTTCTTTGTGCCTCTTCTAACTTCTTTAGTTGGACACATAACTCTTTAATTTCCAGTCTTCTCTTTTAATGCAACTTTTAAAGCTAAAAATCTCTCTCTTTACCACTTTGGCTACATCCCACAAATTTTGCTATGTAATAATTTTTTATATTTCAGTTCTAAGTATTTTCTAATTTACATCATAACTTCACATATGTAATACATATTATGTTCCAAATGTATGGTTTTTTTTCAGCTATGTTTTCATAACTGATTTATAATTTAATCCTGCTGTAATCAGAGAACATAAGTCACCCAGAGCATGTCATGATTTCCAATTTGGATGATGTGGAAATGCTGGCTATGGTTTCTGTTACGTTTTACCCGAACATTGTATATCTGCTGTGTTTCTGAAAGGAAAGAAAAGAAATCTGTATTCTTTTGAGAAAGTGCTGAAGGATTGAGGCTGTTAAAGTGACAGGGTAACACCCTCTATAGAGGACTCACTCCTTTCAGTCGCCTTTCATGGCTTCCTTCCACTTCTTATCCTGGTGCCTTGTTCATCAGGATCAGTCATTCACTGGCTATGTTTTTCAAAAGTTCATATTTACATGTTAACTTCAGGACAGCAAAAGCTCTAGAATATTTCAGACTATTCTAGAAACACTGATTTTCCTTTTTAAGCAAGCAGAAGACATTAAGGGCCATTTTTTTTTTTAAATTTTACCGGGAGGTCCCGGGGATCGAACCCAGGTCCCTCCATATGGCAGACGGAAGCCCAACCATTTGAGCCACATCCGCCCCCACCATTTGTTCTTGAAGAATACAAACGCCTCTTTTTTTTTTTTTTTTCCCTTCCTCTTTCCCTCAAGGAAACATACTATAGTCACCAAGTTGGGCAGGAATTTGAAATAAAATTGTCAAAGAGTTTTGTGTTTGTTTTCTGTTTTTGTTTTAGTGCTGGGACTAATTTTGGAAATCAGCCAAGCCTCTCTTTTAACAGATGAAGAAACGGTCACAGGAAAGTTTAGTAACTTGCCCGTGATCACACTCTTTGTTCCTGGAAAAACTGGAAATGACATCCAGTGTTTTGCCTCCCTCACCACACTGCCTTATTTGAATGCTATTTGTAAAGTTTCTAACTAAAGATGTTAACATTTCTTTTTTCCACAGCTCAAAATTTAGCTTGTAAATATCCTGATGAGCTACAAAACTTGGCAGAGTTGTGAATCTTGCCAAGGAGTAGGAGGTGGGAATTTTCCATACTTCATGGATTATCAAAGGCTGAAATTAATGACATATGCTGTTGCTAGAGATCCTTAGATCCTGGCAACGCAATGTTAAAGGTTTCCATCTTTTTTGTTAGAACACGAACAAAATGAGAACAAATATCAGATATGGTGTGAGATCAACATACTGTCCTTTAACAACCATTATAGGTAAGACTGAAGGCTATGAGAGGCACATCCAATAATGACAAAATTCAACAAAATGTATAAATTCGAATGTATGGTGATGGAGGCAGATGGAATACAAGCCTAATTACTCTTAGCCATTTAAGTCCATTTTTTAAAGACATGTTAAAAGCCTGCTCCAGCTATTTAGTTCATGACTTTTTTTGCTGAAACACAGACTAAGTTAGTGGGGAGAAGACAGAGGACAGGCTGCATTGGGACTTACACACATGCTAAGAATATTCAATGAGCAATGAGTAGCCACTAAAGGGTTTTATTTTAAATAGAAGAGAAATTTAGTCAGATTTAGGTTTTAAAGCACTCTGGCTGAAGTGTGGATAATTAATTAGCAGTATACAAGAAACGAGGTAGGAAAATCAGTTGGGAAAACTATTGAAATTCTCCAAAATACAAAGGCATGTGTCTGAACAAAAGCATAGGAATGAAAAAGCAATTGAGGAGACAGGTTTGGGAAATGTTAAGGAGGTAAAAGTTTGAACATGAGAGATGAAAGGGGGGTGGTGAGGAAGCAACCCAAGTTTGAGCCTGGATTACTTGGGGCGTGGATGTGTTACTCACTAAGCTAAGAAAGATGATAGGAGGGCTTGGAAGAAAAATGAGGGAGTCTCTTCAGACATGTTGAGTTTTACCTATCTTGGCTACCCACACGTAAATGTGACTGCAGTGATGGAGAAGAAACTGGCCTACAGGTGTGCATTTAAGAGTGCCCAGTGCATAAGTGTGTTGACGCAGGGGAAGGGGTGAGATTACCCAGTGAGAGTGTGGTAAGAGAAGAAGGTCCAGGACAGAGTCCTGGCAAACAGGAACACTTAAGTGGAAAATGGGGGAGGGAAGCCACTATAGGAAAACTGAAAAGTCAGAGAACTAACGGGAGAGTAGTGTCCTTGAAAGCAAATAATGAAAGAGTTTCAGAAACAAAAGCATTAAATGCCTCAGCGAGGTCAAACAGAATGGGTACTGAAGCCTTACGTTCTAGGCTAAGGAACTAGGAGTGTTCTCAGAGAGGATGAGTGGTTCAAGAGCAGAGGTACCTTAATGACAATGATGAGGGTATTAAATTTTTGTCATGAGCTAGAAAGGGGCAAGGAAAAAGATTGTCAGGAAACACTGAAGATCCAGCTGATTCTGAAAACCACAAATTTGTAATGGCAAGCAGAAATTGAATACAATTGCCATTTAGGAAGTGAAGAAGGAAAGCAAGCAAGAGAGAGAGAGGGAAAGAGAATCATTGTTTCAAATACCAAACCCACCTTTGTATTGGTTTGAATAATTGTTTTTTCCAGAGAAAGTGCCTCTTTCCCACCAAATGGGCTGAATAAACACAAACAAATTACACTAACAAATTCTGAACGGTCCAATTACTATTTTATTAGTTGCCGAAATCACTATTACCTCTCGCAGAACATGTCACAATAAATGAAGAGTTGTATTGATTAGACTTGAGAAATGTGCTGCTCCCATTAGCAACTCAGTTACAAACCATTTCCCACTATGGGTTACTCCTCAGACAACAATCTACAGTGATGTTAGTCTAGTTAATTTCAAAAAGTGAACTTATCCTGATCTTGTCATCAAATCTTGGAGTTCTGACCATTCTGAGTGGGCAGGAAGCTCTCTTGAGGGTGAGGATGGCATGGAGCAGAGAGGGCAGCTTATGCTACTAGCACTACTGAGTCACATTTCTGAGGTGGAGGGGAGAGGGCAGTACTTCTCTGCCCTTCCCATGGGCATCCATTTATTTTTCACTCATTCTTCCCTTCCAGTTATATCTTTGCCCACCTATGGCATCTTTGTGTTTCAAAACCCCATGGGAGATGCTCTGGACTTGCAAACGAAAATGATGTCATGGAATCTCTATGATTCTTTCTCTTTGATGATGTCTTTTCTTCCTGGTATCTCATTGAGATTGACATCATTGTAAGAAATGATTGTCTTTATGTTTCACATAGAATGTATGGAGGGGCAGCCTCCCCTCTTTACTGCTCTGTTCAGACAAGACTGCTATACAGAATCCTCTTGTCACTTCACATCACAATACCTCATCCTTTCATTCAGTGAGCTCCTACCATTTAAAATACACAAAGGTAACATTCTATGTACACACAGAATTGCCATACAAGAATCTATGTATGGGAGGGGGGTCCCAATGCTCATAACAGCAAAAAGTAGAAGCCTTTTTATGAAGGGGAAACTGTCAAGTCATCAAGAAAATATTTACCTTAAATTATTTAGAATCTTGGCTCACATACAGTTTTGGCACAAAGTAGTAGTCACTCACTAGATATTTGTGAAATGAGTGAATAAAGTATGCTTTTGGATCATTATTATTAGAACAAATAAATATATATTAAAGTCATTTTATAGAACATGTCAGGGCTCCAAAATATTTGTTTTAGCTTTTCATACACTCTTTAAGAAAGCCAGAGGCTCTGCGGGATCATTTGTTGCCTTTAGTCCACAGCTATTCTTTTTAAAAATATGAAAGACATTAATTTGGTCCTTTAAAACATGTGTACAGTTCACGGAATTTTCTGCAGTCTTTTGTCCAAATAGGGGTGTAGTCTGGAATTTCAGTTCATTACACCGAGTCCTCAGCTGTGACTCCCTTCTTACCTCTAACACACAACCCCAAAGTCACATAAACTCATCATTTATCCCCAGGACTCAACTTAGCATGTGTTTGTTTATGAATTGATCTGTAATAAGCTCACAGGAGCTCAGCAGTATAAAATCTGAAATAAATAACACTTGTGGCCAAAAGTTGTCCACAAAATGAACTTCACCCTACTATTTTCATCAACCTCCAACCCCCACCTGCTGACTGCAAATCTCTTTCAGCTTCAGGAGAGCCAGATGTTCTTTACCCTGAGCACGCAAAACCACCACGCTGAGCCCCGGAGACATGAACAGGGAACTTACTTCAGTGTCCGCTGCCAAGGCGCTCCACCAGGAATCCAGAAGCCTGGGAATTCTACCCTGGGGAAAGAAAGCAGGAGTTTCCCAGCCAGATTCACCTCCCACCATGGGAGGTTGTTGTTAATTGTTCTTTGAAGAGCCTTTCCAAGTTTTTTAAAGCCTTGTCCACCCACTCGGGCCAGGCTTCGGTGGACTCTGGGAACAGCCGTAGTTTCTTCCATCGTTCCGTCAAGGACATTGAAGCTTTGGGCAAAGCCTCCTTTTTCCACTCTCTCTTCCAGTCACAGTACCCAACTGGCTGCACATGCGGTGATGTCGGCTGAGATCTTTTCCATGTCAAGTTTCACCTGAGATTCACTTATCATTTTCAAAATATCTCTGGGGAATTAGTGTAAATAAATTCCTTAGCCTTTTGTATTAGTAGTAAACGTACTTTCCGCAGGTTTTGAATAAACGTGCCAATTTAAGTTGGTGAAGTATCAACCAAAGAAGTAACCATTCTGACAAAAAGTGGTAACTGACCCATGAAGCCATCTATCCCCACCCTTTCATTTAAGTTTGATTATAGTTCAACACTTGAACCTGTACCTATCACTGTGTTAAGGGCTTGGAGTGCAGTCTCCTTCAATTCCACAACAACTATATGATGCCTTATTTATTCCCATTTTTCAGTTATGGAAACTGAGATTCATATAGGTAGAAAAAGGCAGGGCTAGTATTTAAACCTTGTCTATCCAAATCTAAGACCTGAAGTCTTGATCATCGTGGTGGTGTGCAGCTGTATGGACCCCTAGAAAAACATGTTTTTAAATTTAATCCATGCCTGTGGCTGTGAACCCATTGTAAGTAGAACCTTTTGGTGAGGTTACTTCAGTTAAGGTGTGACCCAGTCCAATCAGGATGGGTCTTTGTCCAATTACTGGAGTCCTTTTATAAGGAGAGTGAAATTCAGACAGAGAGAAAGCCGCAGGAACCAAGAGGCTGGATATCAATGGAAACCAGAAGAGAAGGGAAAAACTAGGAGATACCGCCTTGTGCGCCATGTGACAGAGGAGCCAAGGATCACTGGCAGCCAGCCCCTGAGCACTGGTTTTCACAAAGAAAACATTGTCTTGATGACACCTTGATTTGGACTTTCTTTTAGCCTCAAAACTGTGAGCAAATACGTTCTCATTGTTTAACCTGACCCACTTCATGGTATTCTCTTGATCAGTCCAGGAAACTAATGCAACCACCATGATACACACCTCCCCAAAGTTTTATGGTAGAACAAACAAGAGCCCCATAGGAGCATCTATGGGTCCATTTACTTAGGAAAACAATTGAGTTTTGAAGTTGAAGTAGGTTGTCGTTGAAGATAAAAATTAGCTCGCCTGCAGAAGAAAACCTATCACCTATTAATCTATCTATCTCTATTTATCTATCATCATTCATCTATCATTTATTTTAACTTTTCATTTTGAAATAATTTCAGACTTATAAAAAGCTGCAAAAACAATATGCAGAGTTCCTATATACCCTTTCACCCAGTTTTCCCAAATGTTAGCATCTTACTTATCCAAAATACAATTAGCAAAATCAGGAAATTAACATTGACAACAATAATATTCAGTAATCTACAGATTTTATTCAAATATTACCAGTTGTACCACTCATGTCACTTTTCAGGTCCAGGATCCATGATTTCTAATTAAATATCGTTGTCATGTTTCTTTAGACTCCTCTAATCTGCAACAGTTCTTCAGTCTTTCTTTGCCTTTTATGACCTTGACACTTTTGAATAGGGCTTGCCAATTATTTGGTAGAATGTTCCTCAATTTGGGCTTCTCTGACATTGTCTCATGATTCATGTTATACATTTTTTGGTCAAAAATATTACAGAAGTGAAGTTATGCCCTTCTCAGGACATGATATCAGGGGGTGTGTGATATCAATTATTAGAGATGTTCACCTTGATCACTTGGCTAAAGTAATGTCTGCAAGTTTTCCTTACTGTAAAGTTAGTATTTTTTTCATTTGCAATTAATAAGTATTTATTCTTTAAATTGAAACCGTCCTCCACTCTTTAGTTATATCATTTAATCTCTTTGAGTCCCAGTGCCCCATATTAAACGAGGTTAGCAATCACTGCCTTACATATCATCTGTGTTGTTTTAAATTATATCATAGATGTGAAAGTACTTTGTAAATTATAAAGAGTTATACAATGTTCCAAACTAAGATATTGAATCAGCTCTATAATGAGAAGCCACAGGTTGACAGATTACTCAGCATTCATATTATATTCTTCAAACTTTTGTTGAAATCATTTAAGGGAAGATTTAGAAATTATATCTGTAGTCAGACATGCAATGGAATTTCTGTGCTGTGACCTTCATCGACCTCCCAGATAGGACCAAATCTTCTTTGAGGTTTCTAGGGTTTGTGCTGGCCTGAGATTCTCTGGACCTTTCATTTAAATTTAAAATTTGAGGGAGAAATCATACTATGAATTGTGATTTGAAATTACTTTACACAATGTAACATTGTGATTTCTCCTTAATTTTATAAATGTGACAAGAATGTCCTGATTCATTAACCTTGGGGGTACAAAGTAGTCATATTATTTTATTTTTTCAGAGAGCATTCACATAACTTGTTAGTGAAAAGTCTAGGCTCTCATTCTTGAGACCTCCCCTGAATGAATTCCTCTCCCACACATAGAAAGACACTTTTTAAAGTTTAAGAAGCCCAAGGCTTTCTCAGTCCCATGGGGGGAAAGAGTTTGATCCTCCATTACTGCTCTGTTGTTTTGTGGTTGTTTTTCATTACCCGCCTCCCCCCACCCCAGAGATGGCTCCCCCATCTGTCTGCTTGTCTTCTATAGGAGGCACTGGAAACGGACCCCGGGACCTTCTATGTGGGAGGAGAGTGCCCAACCACTTGAGCCGCTGCCGCTCCCTGCTGGTTGTGGCATCTGCTCGTTGAGGCATCTGCTCATCTTCTTTAGGAGGCACCAGGAATGGAACCTGGGACCTCCCATGTGGGAGGCAGGCACCCAACTGCTTGAGCCACATCCATTCCCCCTCTGTTTTTTGCTACCACAGAATATCTCACTCTTAAAACACAGAGGTATCAAAATGTGTCTAATAATAATATCATTGCCTAAGCCAAAGAGTGCCCTACATTCAGATACTCAGCCTTTGTTCCCCAAACCACAGCTATGTGCTGGGATAGCTGGATTGTGAGGGGATTCCCATCTCAGCCACTTTTTTCCCCCAAAATAGCCCTGCCCTAGTGTAGACGAAGGAACACATACTCCAACCTTGTTGATATGCTTCCCTTTGACACCCTTGATATCCTTCCTGCTACAGATCTTGGTCTACCATCCTGTTCCACCTCAACAGGTGAGCAGGGGCTGAGATGCCTTTCTCTCAAGAGTCCCTAGTTCCTTATGCAAGTTTACTAGACTCCTCCCTGGTGACCACCTATGCTGATTAAAAGGTATGCTGATCAATGGACTCACCCAAGTCACCTGGTGAGAAGATGATGATGGACAATTGCCAGCCTAGGGAATGCAGGCAGGATAATCCCATCCACCATATCCATGGGATATAAGCTCACTCTCACTTGGAGGTGGAGTGGACATCACCCTCCCAGACTCCTCAGGATTGGGGGAAGAGCTATGGACTAGAGTGGACTTATTGGTATTCTGTTGTAGACATATTGTGATTCAAGCAATGAACGAAATTATAACATTGAGGTGGAGCCAGTGGCCACTAGATGCTTTCGGGGCAGGGAAAGGGAAAGGCAGTTGTAATACAGGAGCTTTTTCAGAACTTGGGAATTATCCTGAGTGATATTACAATGACAGATATAGGCCATTTTACACCAGCATATACCATGCACAACTGTGTGGTCTACAATGTGAACTATGGTCCATGCTTAGTGGCAAAGCCCCAGGATGTATATATCCATTGCAGGTGATGTGTCACACTAATGAAAGATGTTTATGTGGGATGTTATGGGAGGTGTGGGAGGTGGGAAACATAGGAATCCCTGTAATTTTTGTGTAACATTTATGTAATCTAAGCATCTTTAAATATGTATATATATATAAAGGTATGCTGAGAGGGTAGCACATTATTGTGAGTGTAATCAACAGCACTGACCTGTATAGGGAAATGTGGTTAAAAAAGGAAACTTTAGGGTGTATATATTGCTAGAATAAAAATGAAAAGATAAAACATGGGTCAGTACAACACAGTGAACCCTATTGTGGTTGATGGACTAAAGTTATTAGTACAAATATAAGAATGTTCTCTTATGAATTATAGCCAAGGTATGATACTAACACAAGGTGGTATATGGGAAACAATACACCTAATGTAAATAATGAATAATAGCTAGAACTATCTTAATAATCTGTCATCAATTGTAACAAAGGTAACTACTGCTAAAAAAAAAATAGTATAACTATAAAGACAAAGTGCTATCATCAATAGTAACAACTGTTCCACAGCAGTGCAAGGTGTTGGTGGTGGGATGAGGTACGTGAATACTGTAGTTTATGCATGATTGTTTTGTAAACTCACAAATTCTCTAACAAAAAAAAAAAAGACATGGTGAGGAGCTAACACTGGTCAGGCTACATTATGCTCTTCCCTAGATAGATTCTTCCAGCCGTTTTGTGCTTATTTAATTAAGCAAACCAAGAGATTCTGGAAAATGGTCTGTTGCATGATGACTTACTATGTTCACCAGGAGAAAAGAAGGGAGCAGTCTCTGCTACTTATTACACAAAAATGTGTAATTAAATACTGAAGACGCAGATACATGGTAAGTATAAAATAGGTCCTATTTCCTTTTAATAATCCCAGAATGATAGCTTGAGTCCTACTTTCTTGTTTGCCATAAATTCGTCACGCTCAAAGTGCCTGTGCCTATTTCTGAGAGGAGACAATGGCGCTCTCTGATGTGAGCCGGGCTTTAGGCCCCTCGTATTCTTTAACTATCTCACCCCTCCGGCGCTCTGCTGCCTTTGCGCTGGTGACCCTTGTCAGATGCTCTCTACTGGGCACAGCAATGCCTTACTCACGGCAACCAATACCACCGGCCCTGCGGCCTCTGAGAAGGGGCACTGCTCTTTCCCTCCAGTAAAGCAGAGACCATGCACAAACATCTAATCAGGTTTTATTGAAAGTTTATGGATAATAGAAGAGACTATTGTGGTAGGGGACAGTCCTAACATGGTCTGCCACCTTTCCTTGGGATGCACAAACACATCCTGTGCTCAGGACCAGGTGTGTCAGCCTAGAGGGAAAAAGACACAATCCCGTATAGATGAGGGCACTGCCTGTACAGTCCTTCCCCTATTGTCCCCAGCATATGTAAATATTCATTGAAGACAGTCTGATACTGTGGGCATGTTTCAGGACATCCAGCTCACATCTTGGTGGTATTACTGTCCCTGGTGGGGAGGGAGTGGGGTTCCTCCACTACGGCATGCATATACAACTGAGGGACGTTGTGTGTAGGATATTTCCCTGTGCTGACCATCGATTGAGACCTGCTGGCCATGGGGACCCAACAGCCACTGGTGAAGCTGACCTTGCTCTATCTCTTCTCTATGTGAGTAAAAATGTCTTTCCATCATAGCCTGTGTGAGTTGTGCTTTTGTTAGCAACCCTGATACCTATATTGGAGTGGGTGGACATCTCTTTAGGTGTCTCTCCTGCTGACCAACAACTATCCACAAAGAATAAATTGTTACACGTGGATATGCTAAGTGCCCTCAATCTCAAAACCAAGATAACATTCTTGAGGGAATCCCCAAAGGATGCTTCTCTGCCTTCCTCCTAGCCTGCTGCCACCTGGAAAGCAACACCCAATTTCCTTTTAACAGGTGTGCACTTTAGCACATCCGTTCTATTTGATTCCAGTGTTGAGTATGGAAAAAGGAGAAAAGATCCCCAGGCCCTCCCTCAAAATTAATCGTGTTAAATGCCCACAGTCCTGAGTTCTCATTTGCAATCCAAAGATTCGCCTCTTTCCAGGATGACTGACAGTAGATGATCTACTTTTAGGACAAACCATACCTCCCACCTTTAGGGGTGTGGCATGCCCCCGTGGCCTGCAATCTGACTGATAGATAGCACTCCTATATTAGTATCTTTCCCAAAATTTGGCTTATTCAGTCATAAACAGACACCAAACTTTCAGTCCAAGTCACCTACTATCAAACAATGTGAATTTCTTGTCTCATCCAGGATAAGACAAAGATCAGGTTCTCATTGGAATGCCTCTAACTTTCCTGGCAAAAGAAAAAAACCTCAGATAAGAACTCACACTTCAAGGCCACTCAATATTAAACTGGGTGGGAGAATCTATTTTGACACAGGGAAAAGAAACATGATCCCAAGGAAACAATTACTAAACCATGCATTCGATTTACATTTAAAAACACAGAACTTAACTTCTTAGTCTAAACCAGTTGAAGTTAATTTATTTCACTATATTCAAGTTTCCACTTAAGAACTAGGGTGAACTTCTGCTTTATCTTTTACAGAACAAAAAATGCAAATGATGGGGTTTCTCCCGGTTTGCTCTAACAAGAATTTGAGCCTCAAGTTCTAAAGGTAGAACATGGCTTGTAACTTTTAAACGACAGTTTTCCTCACAACTATATTCATTAGGATTTTAAAAATATATATATTTTTTAGTCAAAGCACTGAATTCACTGAATTTCATACAGAAAGCTGGTAAAGAAACTCTTCCTCTGGCCTCACATTCACACAGTTTACTTCACCTCACGCATTAAAGCTGCTTTTTCACTTGGTGACTGCTTGGAAATGCCGTGGTCCCTACTCTCTACCCAAGATCCCAGGACTCCTGCCGTCCTTTGGCAGGAGTTCAGAAGCACTCAACTGATAGGATACAGACTGAAGGATTTTTTTTTTTTAATTAATTTATTTTTTACTGTGGGTAAAAATCAAAATTTTCTTAATACATACCAATATTTGTAAAATGATATATAAATATATATGCATATATGTGCATTTGCTTACAAAAATGTTATATATATATTTTAAGAGGTGCTTAGATTACCCAAAATATTACACGGAACCCACTGGGATTCCCATGTTGCCCACCTCCACACCTCCCACCACATCCCGCACAAACATCTCCCACAAGTGTGGCCCACCACCCTCAATGGACTTACACATCCTGGGGCCTTGCCACCAACCATAGACCACAGTTCACATCGTAGACCACACTCTCTCCCACTCAGTTCTGAGTGGTGTGTGCTGATTTTAAATGGTCTACATCCATTGCCACAACGGTACTCAGGACAACCTCCATCCCAAAGAAGCCCCTGTATTTCAACTGCTCGTCCCCTCCCTGCCCCAAAAGTGTCAAGTGGCCACTGGCTCCACCTCACCGTTATAACATCTTCCATTGCTAGAATCACCACATGTGTACAACAGAGTACCATCAAGTCCACTCCAGTCCACAGTTCCTCCCCCAATCCCGAGGGGACTAGGACGGCGATGTCCACTCCACCTCCAAGTGAGAGAGGGCCTATATCCCATGGAGCACTGTTTACTTGGCGTCTACAGCAAACCAGGGATGAGGTGGTACTTCTAATCTAGCTCTACTTTATTCCCTGCAATCTGAAGGGGTTGAGTGATGATCTCTACGGTTCCATCAAACTGACATACAGACAGTCTGATGCACAAATATATCCTTAATGACATTCCACAGGACTACTGCAATTGTGAAAAGGCATTGGGAAGCCAGGTTTTTTGCCTTGTTTGGGTACCAGTCCTGGGCAAAAGACTGGTTTCTGACTACAGGAAGGTAGCCAATAGTCTTGCAAAGCTGGGACATGTTAACACATAGGCACAGTAAGTGCATTATGGACTCTGTGGAGCAAACTAGTTATGAAATATATTATAATTATCTTCTCTGCATAAGGTTCCTGAGAAAAGAAAGGTATTTTTAAAAGTAGTTTATTTTGACATAATAATTAATGTTTTCCTTTTCCATCAAGGTGCATAAAACTTGGTACAATAAGTTAATAGGTATTGGATTCTGTTTAGTCAGGACTACACCCTCCCAAATCTCACTATTAATAGCATTAAAAAGAAAGATCAGGGGAGCGGATGTAGCTGTGGTTGAGCACCTGCTTCCCATGTATGAGGTCCTGGGTTCAATTTCCAGGACCTCCTAAAAAGAAAAAAAAAAAAAAGATCGGCATATTTAATGCCCCCAATTTTCTGGCCTTAAGGAAACAAACTGCACTTAATTCCAGAAAAGCTGATGAAAGGATTCTTTCTCTTTCAGGTGAACATTTTACATCTGGAGTACTGTATTGCTTTCCAAGGAAATTAAATGGATAAGACAGACAATTATATTTGGAGAAAAAGTCTGACTTGTCTTTCAGATTTATAAACACGGAATAAAAATGAAATAGGTATCCCCACTATTCTCTAGTTTTATGATGCTCCTGCCGTTTGAGGCCATTTGCTCAGTGCTGTGATCTTCTTCAGGAAACCTGCCCTTCCACCACTCTGCCTGTGGAGACTGTCCAGCTCCAGTATTACTTCATTCGTTGATGCTTCCCAACTCAACTCTCGTACATCTTTCCATTATTCTGCAAACTCCTATCATGCTAAACTCAGTACTGCATAATTTAGCATGGTTTTTGGTTGTTGTTGTTGTTTGGTTGGGTTTTTTTTTTTTTTTGCATCCAATAATTTGGTCTTATCAACTGAATTGCAAACCTGAAATTAAGGATTGGATCTTCTGCCTCTTTGTATAATACATAGCAACCTCTCACAGTGCTTAGCATCAGGTGGTGCTCAATTAAAATTGTTTATTGATTCAGGCAGATAGGCTAATGCACAGATACAGTCTTTGTCATACGATGGCTAAACTAATTCCAGACCACTTTAGCAATGGAGAAAGGGAATGCATGGGAACTGAACACTGCCTGTCAGCATTCAGAAAGCTAAAAAGCTGGTAAAATATTGTATTTGTTTAATTTTCTTTTGTTTCCGGAGAGTTCCTATACTTTTGCTTAAGCTAGCCGGGACCTGCTCAGAAAATTGAGATCTGTTTTGGTGGCTGTCAGTTTATTTACAGGTCTCCAGATTGTGCTTGATGTGTGTTTTTAGGCTAGGTCAGAAATATTGAGTATCTCTTCTCATCCCAATCAATTATGGGGTCAGGGGACAGGGCTAAGCAACTTTCAGCATGTCTGAAAAATACATTGGGCTTTCTTATTTGACCCAGTCCCAAAAGATTTAAAAGGAAAAGTTGTGGAGTCCAGAGGTCAGGCTGTGGCCTATAAGGCAAATGTAGAGGCTTATAAATAAATAAATAAATAAATAAATAAATAAATAAATAAATAGATAGATAAATAAATAAATAAATAAATGGGTTTGGTAACTTTCTAGATCTAGACCAAGGACAGAACACTTCAATAAGCTAAGTTCCTTCTCAGATGGTACCTCCATGTGAACAAGGGTGTACTTTAAGCATTGCTGATGTACCAAGACAACCTGGGAAATTATATATACTGGTAGCTCCATACAAGGTACTAAAAGTCATGCAGATAATGAGGATTGTATATCTCTATGATGAGTTTTCTAGTATTCACCAATATTTGGAAAATATCACTTTAGGAGATGCTATGAAAAAAAAAAAAAAAGGTATTTGTCATAATTGGGTTGTAAACCCATACCTAAAATTATCACCCTATGTCTGCTTCAATTTACTACCATAGTATCTGGATCCTAAAAAGATGACATTTGCAAATTATTTTAGCCATCCCCTTCATAAAGGACTATTTTCTCTAAGATCATTTTTGTGTTTTTAATGTAAATGACTCAAACCAAAAAGATCTTTCTTTCAGAAGATTTCCATAGAAGACTGGTAGTTAGTTCCTGCTTCATTTATATATATATATAGTAACTGCTGCAAACAAAAATTTTCTGTCAACTGAATAAGTTCAATAGAAAGTTAAAGGCTTATTTTTCTTTAGAGAGAAACATGTACGAGAGTCTTTATAAATAAATACACAAATGTACTTCCCATGGCCAAGATTTTGCAAAGTAAGTTTCAGTTTGTTCAAACAATAGCCTACCTCCTAGATATTTCAGCTACAGGAACTTGTGGTCTTTGGTAAATATTAGCAGAACAGGCCTGTTCACAAAGGCTGCACACCTGACCATCTGATCTCACACACAATGTACCCTTAGTTTCTGGGAAACACCAGTCTGAATTTTTTTATATGTTGGATATAATTAAAATGATACCAGGTTCCACTTGTATTTGTCTATATTTCCACCAGCAACTGGTTTAGTAAACTCCATTTGTTAGCAATGCACTATGGGAAACAATAAAAGAAATTTAAAGCTTTTTTATTTGCATTCTTAATGTTAGCGAATAATTTTTACTGGAATCATTGATTTTGTTTGTTCTGCCGTTAGTATCTCCCCCAAAAGCTAAAATTTTATGAAACTCTTTGGCTCTGTATGTATCAACCAGGGCTACTTATCTCTTTCTTAATTACAAAACCATACCATATCTCTTGTTGTGAGAACAAGTTGTTTCTTCTTTATTTATGTGTCAAAGATTGGTTAATGTATTTTTTTAATTTATGCTAAAATATTTGATATTTACCATCAAGAAAGAGCTAAAATGTGTACCAATTGTCTTCCTGAGGACGAATCATTATGATTTCAAAGATTTGATCATCTTTTTCTGCTCTACATTTTGAAGCACAACTGATGACTTTACAGATCTTACTATCCCAGCGACAGTAAGGATGAAGAAGAGCATTTCTTAAGCACCTACCTAGAGAAATGAGGGCAACGTGTTATATAGTACATTTATAAATCCATGCCCATGCCTTCCAGTAGACATCACATAAATATTTTTATATTTCATTAATTTTCTCAGCCGTATGTACTTTGAATCCTTCACATTTACCATTTGTAAAATAAAGATGTCATCTAGTAATTTCTCTTTGGTAAAGAAATAAATCCAGTGAATTTTGATAGATAGGATCTTTTAGTTAAACTCTTGTAGGTTAAGGCTTCAAGTGACATAATCTGCATATGTCCACAATTTGAGAAAGCCATAACATCCAGACTTTCTGTGTGGGCAAGAATTTTCTTTGGGCTATTCAAATAAGAAAACAAGTAAGTATCTTTCAGACAGTAAGGATGAATGCAGTGTAAGGAAGTGTGATTCAGGTCAAAATTGAGGAAATTTCATGAGAACCAAAATTAAATGGAGCCACCTCACATTTGCATGAGCCAGCTACTCATCAGGAAATCTTTCTGGCTGCTCTTTGCTCCTATTAGATGGGATAATGTGGCTGCAAATTATATCTAACTGAAAGGGAATTGGCTCACCCTCGGCAGGTATTATAGGAGAGGACAAACCTGGAAGGACAGCATTCAGAGGAATACCTAGAACTAAGCAAAACACACGTGTGTGTGCACATGCATGCACATAGGGACACACGTGCACACACACATACATATATATACACTTAATTTTTATGCCCAGTTTCTGCTGTGATAATGCTTAGAGATCATTTTAACACTTTTAAAATAAAAAATCCTGTTAACTCCATACCACTCAGAGATGCATTGTGACTTAGGTATATATTGTACTGTGCAAAATGGTTCTGAAGGCCTGGTTTCTTCATACGGTAACTCAAAATGTTCCCCAGGAGGGCAGAAGTACCTTGAGAGGCTACCTTTCCTCTCTCAGATCAAGGACTTGCAAGTCTTGAAAAATTCATGCATAATACCACTGGATCCCTTCCTTGTGTCTCACTTCCAGCTACCCTTTTGCTATGATAGGCATGAGGCACAGAAATGGTCTCTGAACCACTTGTCCCGCTGAACTGAAAAACAGGGCATTAGCCTCTAGAGAATTTTTATACAGATGACTTTCTAGGTGAGCCTCTGGGGCCTGAAGTGACAGAGGAATTGCTTTCTTCCATCATTAGTTGGTATCTTCTTCAATTGTGGTCATTCATCAGCTCTAAACAAATTAAATCATCACACAATTTCTTCCTTGTCTCTTGCTGTTGCTTGTCATGGCACAAAGCCCTACAAAAGTGGAACAGCTTTTCACCAGGGCAAAATGTTCCAAAACATATTCCCTACACTTGCAAATTCACTCAAGAATAGTAAAGAATATAAAAATAAATGCTCTAAATAAAGGTAATCTTCCAATATTTTAAATATGTAAGAAAGAGTGACTCCAAGTCATAAATGGCAAAATCACCTAAAAGTCCTAGGGAAAATTTACTCTTAAGACCTCTATCTTCTTAAGTCACTGGAGCAGTTTGATATTGTTTAAGAATGCCAAAAATAGATATGGGATTATGTTTGTGAACTTGTCTGTTCCTCTGGGCATATTAGATTGGATTGAATTTGGGGCTTTTACTTTTACTTGATTAAATAACGATTAAGGCTTTGATTGGGCCATATCAGTAGAAAACTGAGACTCACAGAGAAAATGACATGGCAGAGAAGAAAGTTAGAGTTTTAATGCTGGAGCCCTGGGAAGTAAATACACAGAGAAGCAGATACATGAGAAAAGTAAAAAGGCTCCATTAGACACGGCAGAGGCCCCACGAAGAGGGACAAGCCATTCGCCTGAAACTTTATAGCTGGCCTTGTTGAGAGAGCAGAGCAACTGAACCCAGAGAGAACCAAGCCTGGGAAAGAGACGAGACTTATCCCAGCCTACAGCTGATATTGGAAGAAGCTGGGACCACGGAGCCTTAAGAGGAAGAGGAAGCCTGAACCCTTGCAGATGTCAGCAGCCATCTTGCTCCAACACATGGCAACAGACTTTGGTGAGGGAAGTAACTTAAGCTTTATGGCCTGGTAACTGTAAGCATCTACCTCAAATAAATACCCTTTATAAAACCCAACAGATTTCTGGTATTTTGCATCAACACCCCTTTGGCTAACTAATATAGTTACCATAGCAATAAAATCTCAACCTATTAAGGTAACTTTCTAAACAGCTGTGAAAGGAACTCTAAATTGACTGTCAGGCCCTGGGTTACAAAATGGGTCCCAGCAAAGGAGGTGCACAAGATGGACACCCTACAGTGATGCAGTCAGACTTTAGAAATGCACAGCTTGGAGAACAGAGGCCTAAGCTCTGTCCAATCAGCTTCCAACAAATTTCCTTCTGCCTCAGTGTTCTGATAAGTTGCTAGAACAGAATTCGCCCGACAACCACCATTGTCCTTTTTTGTTTGTTTTAGTATAAATTCTAATGCCCCCAAACACTTTGGAATGTGCTTTTACTTGGTGTTGCCCAATCGACGAATTGATTGTTATACTGTTGATAAAGATGTCTTCTTTTTATTTG
This sequence comes from Tolypeutes matacus, assembly GCA_026826555.1. Classification (NCBI taxonomy): domain Eukaryota; kingdom Metazoa; phylum Chordata; class Mammalia; order Cingulata; family Chlamyphoridae; genus Tolypeutes; species Tolypeutes matacus. The sequence goes on from JAKSZT010054334.1 coordinate 32,875,580, forward strand.
CAATAGCAGTTCTTTTGACAATTCTGGAACTGGAAACCAAAGACACCTCAGCAACCAAGGTCTCTGCTAATCCCTTAAGGCTTTCCATCTCCTCCAGCCTCTTTGAAGGCCAAAGGTAAGTTCTCTCTGATCCGAGTTCTGCTCCCTTGCATTGCAGCACTTCAAACTTTATTTTCAGTTTGTTACTCAAGTTTGGAGTTTAGGTAATTACCTTTGTCTCCTGTCCTGGCCTTGGGTGCCAGCATTTCAAAAAGGGCTTCTGAATTCCATTAGGGGACCCTAGCCCACTACATTTTCAAATACTATGATGGTCATTCATGTTTGTTTTTGGACAAATGACAAAATTTCACCTGGGATAGTCTATCTAATCAATGACCAATTTGGGGATCCTTTTTATTAGATAAGCTTGGGTTTTTATGATTACAATTGGAAAATTGCAGTTCTAAAATAAGACAAGTACAATGGGGTGCTTATTTCAATTATTTCAATTTAGAGGTCTCAAAATAGGTTCAAGATTCTAAAATTGCATTCCTAAAAGACACCGTCTTTAAATTATCTTAAGTTAATCCGGAACTAAAATCCTAGACACATGCCCCAAATCCTCCTGAGTCCACGTCTTCTGCTCCACCACCTCTATATCCTCCTTTACCAACTTAACCCTCCAAGCCCACCACCTCTTCCACTTCTTTACTATGCAAACTTCTTTTCTGCTCTGAGCCCCATCTTCAAATGCCTTTCAAGATAAAACCTGCAGAAAACATCACTTGGAGATCTGATCAAATTTCCTTCTCCTTGATCTAAGGCTAAACTCTAGGCCCTAGCTAAAGAATTCCCTAAGCCAAAGGAAGACCCTGAAAAATTTACTGATGGTACTATACCAATCCTAAAGGTAAAGAAAATAACAAAAAAAAACAAAAACAAAAACAAAAAACCCACACAATATGGGGTTTAATTTTATGAGATATAAACATGATTAAGCATTTTTTTTCTTCTTCATTTTCTTCACTACCATGGAGAACTTGATCATATCATTTAACCAATCTATGATCATCTATGTATCTTTCGGAACACTGAAGGAACAATTGAGTTTCTTTTTAAGATTAGATGAGATAACAGTGTCTGGGCAAAACATTTTGGGAGTAAAACTTCCATAACTTCTTAAGCTGCCTTTTGTCTGTTATTTTATTATTTGAATTTGAAATAAAACCTGCAGTAAAAAAAAAAAAATTCACTGAAGAATTTTGCATGTTAATCCAGGCATTTCAACCTGCCCTGCCTGACCTTTATCAACTCATTCATATGTTATTTGGGTCTGGAGAAGCCCAAAATTGGATTAGAATAGCAAATTGGAAGGACCTAGAAAAAGATATGACCATTAAAGCAGTTCCCTTGCTTTAGACTGAACTAAAATCATATCTCAGCAATTGTTAGATGCCATTCCTGAGGCCTTTGCCTACAAAACTGATTGGGTCAAGGACCAAGCCTGCAAGCAGGGTAAAGATGAGCATGTCTTGGATTTTCAAGAAAGACTAGCAAAAATGTTTGCCAAACACTCAGGACTATCCCTAGATGAACCCAGAACCAGAATTGCTTTTAATGCTATGTTTGTCAAAGGACTGTAGGCTGGCTTGTTACCTTAGTAAAAAGGCACAGACTTGACTGGGAAAGAGTGCCCATTATCGAGCTGACAAGCTTAAATGAACAGTTACCTCATACTCTAGAAACCCAAAAGGCCACTAAACAAGCTGAACTACTTTACAATGACAGCAATGGCAGGTGCCTCCTTAATCATCCCATCCCTTAAGACCTTCTAGGGTCTGTCATTATTGCAAAAATCCAGGGCACTAGAAAAAGGACTTCTTTAAATTAAAAAACAAATGTTGTGACAATGCTCCACTATGTAATGCCACATCCTCCACCATATAATACCCATTGACTACCTTCCGAGGGTCCTTTTGGGTTGCTCCCAGCTCTCACACTTAACCAGCAAGGTGAAACAAAGATAAAAATAACTGGAGAAACTTGCACTTTCTTAATCGATACTGGTGCTACTCTTTCTGCTATCTATCCCTCATTTTGGAGTACATATACTATAGATACTATGGGGTCTCTAATCAAATTCAAGCCACTTCCAAATTGGGCTCAATCTTAGATACCCTAGGAACATTCACAGAAATGCATTCATTCCTATGTGGTACTGTCCCAGTTAACCTAGTAGGATGAGATCTCTTAAGTAAATGGATGTGTGATCTCAAGTTTTATGGAAAAGGGGAAATAATTTTCTTCCTACCTGACCCAGAATCCTCTTTAGACCAAGAAGAACTTCTATGTCACCTGCATACTTTGAACCTAGAAACTGATTCCACCCTAAAACAATCAAGAGACACTAATCTCCTGTCCTCCATCCCTGAAGAGTTATGGTCTCAATCGCCTACAAATGTAGCAAAAATTAAAAGCATAGAACAAATTTTAGTCCAAATATACCCCTAGAAACCTCTTCCCAAACTTTCCCAATATCCCCTGAAACCAGAAGCCATTAGAGATCTAACTCCCATTGTTCAAGACTTCATACAGAAAGGCTTAATAATCCCATGCACTAGCTCCTGCAACACTCCCATGCTCCCTGTAAGCAAGCCCAATGGGAAAGGATGGAGATTTGTCCGAGACCTAAGAGCAATAAATAAAATTGTCATTCCTCACTTTCCTATAATCCCAAATCCTCATCTACTCCTATCCCAGATTTGGGTCTACCCATTTTACTATAGTTAATCTCTGCAGTGCATTCTTTAGCATACCAGTCCACCCAGATAGCCAGTATCTAGTTGCATTCACCTGAAATGAATTACAATATACCTGGACTGTTATGCCTCAGAGATTTACGAATTCCCCCAGTTACTTTTCTAAGCCTTAAAAACGACTTATAAGACATAATCTTTTCCTCAAGCTCCATTCTTATACAATATATTGATAATCTCCTTGTATACTACCCTAATAAACAAATATGTCAGTTTGACTCCCTACATTACTATAAGAGCTAGCTTTCAAGGACATTAAGCCTCTAGGGACAAATTCCAATTCTTGTAGCAAGAAGTAAAATATCTAGGGCACATCCTTGTGAACCAGGTAGCTCTATGAGATCCCAAAAGATTTTCTTCTATACAGGACTTTCCCAAACCCAGACAAAAAAGCAACTGAGAGGATTCTTAGGTCTTTGTGGGTATTTTCAGAACTGGTTAACAAATTTCTCCCTTCTCGCTCAACTTGTTTTAGAAACTCCTAAACCAAACCAAACCTGAGACTTTGAGATGGAGACAAAACCAGACAGATGCCTTTCATAATCTGAAGGAAGTACTACAAGACACCCCTGACTTTGGTCTACCTAACTGCAATCTCCCTTTCTTTCATTCCATGAAAGAAAGGGAAATACCTCAGAAATATTTACCGCAGAGCATGGAGGAGTCAAGAGGCCCATTGGATACTGTATATGCAGTTAGATCCTGTAGTCTGAGCATACCCACCTTGTCTCTGATCAGTGGCTGCAGCAGCCAAACTAGTTGAAGTTATTGCAGATATAGTCATACAGAACCAACTTGATCTTTTTCGTGATGTGGAAACCTTGCTTCATTCTGCTTTAACACAACATCATTCACACATGAACATACATAAACAATAAATGTATAGTAAAAGCTGTGAACTTAAAAAACAAACATACATATCATCATACAGGACTTCCACATCTCACTTCACCACCAATAATTTGCATTGTTGTGAAACATTTGTTACAAACTATGAAAGAGGATCCTCAAAATATTACTACTAACTATAGTCCATATCTTACATTTGGTGTATTTTTCCCCCAACCCACCCGATTATTAACACCCTGTATTAGTATTACATATTTGTTATCATTCATGAGAGAAAATGTTCTCATATTTGTTCTGTTAACCACAATCCATCTTCTACCACTGGATTCCCTGTTATACAGTCCCATGCTTTGTACAATCCATACAGAGTATACACTCAGTGGTTCTCATTTTCATCACAGAGTTGTTTACATTGTTGTAATTTTCCTGTGTATCGCCATATTCTTAACACTTTGTAAAAGAAGAACATTGTTATATTTATACTATTAACCACAATCTTCATCTACCACCAAAATCACTATTATACATACCCTAGGTTATTCTCTAGTTTCCTTTCAATTGACATTTACACCCACAGACTACTCTTCAGCCACCATCTCATTTATAAATCATCAGTGTTAGTTATACTCACTATAATGTGTTACTGTCACCTCTATTCATTTCCGTTGTTTTACAATAAACCTTTAAAAATTTTTTACATATATTGAGCATCAGCTCCCATTCTAAATCCTTATTCTATTTCCTAGAAACCTGTACTCTAGAGTTTACTTCTGTGAGTTTACTCATCACATTTATTTTATATTAGTGAGACCATACAATATTTGTCCTTTTGTGTCTGGCTTATTTCACTCAATATGACATCAACAAATTCATCCATGTTGTCATATCGATCTCAATTTTCATTTCTTCTTACACCTGAATAGCATTCCATTGTATGTCTATACCACATTTGGTTTATCCATTCATTGACTGATGGACACTTGGGCTGATTCCATATTTTAGCAATTGTGAATATAGGCTGCTATAAACATCAGTATGCAAATGTCAGTTTGTGTCCTTGCTTTCAGTTCTTCTGAATATATTCCTAGTAATGGGATTGCTGGATCATGTGGCAGTTCTATATTCAGCTTCTTGAGGTACTGCCAAACTGCCTTCCACAGAAGCTGCACCATTTTGCTTTCCCACCAACAGTGAAGGAGTGTTCTTATTTCTCCACATCCTCTCCAGCACTTGTAGTTTTCTCTTTTTAAAAAAAATAATGGCCATTCTATAAGGTCTGAAATGATATCTCATTGTAGTTTTGATCTGCATTTCCCTAATAGCTAGGGATGTTAAACATTTTTTCATGTGTGCTTTGGACCACTTGTATTTCCTCTTTGAAAAAAATGTCTATTCAGGTCTTTTGCCCATTTTTTAATCAGTTACTTCTCTTTTTATCTTGAGTTGTATTATCTCTTTATATAATATGGATATCAAACACTTATCAGATACGTAGTTTCCAAATATTTTCTCCCATTGAGTAGGCTGCCTTTTTATTTTCTTGACAAAGTCTTTTGAAGAACAAAAGTGTTTCATTTTGAGGAGGTTCCATTTCTCTATTTTTTCTTTTGTTGTTCATGCTTTTGGTATAAAGTTTAAGAAACTACCACTTACCACAGATCTTGATGTTTCCCTACATTTTCTTCTAGGAGTTTTATGGTTGTAGCTTTTATATTTAGGTTCATTTTGAGTTACTTTTTGCATAAGGTATAAGATAGGGGTCCTCTTTCTTTCTTTTGTATATGGATATCCAGTTATCCAGCACCATTTGTTGAATAGACTGCTCTGGCCCAATTGGGAGAGCTTGAAAGCCTTGTCAAAAATCAGTTGAACGTAGATGTGAAGGTCTATTTCTGAGTTCTCAATTAATTTGGTTCCATTGGTCAATATGTCTATCTTTTTTTAATGTATTTTATTTTTAAAGAAGTTTTAGATTACAGAAAAGTTACATAAAAAAATATAGGGAATTCCCTTATACCCCACCCTTCCCCTTCTCACATTTTCCTCTATTAATAATATCTTTCATTAGTGTGGTACATTATTACTAACCATGGTCAATAGTTTACATTATGGTTTACACTTTGCACCATACACTTTCATAAGGTTTGACAAAATGTATAATGGCCTATATCCGTCATTGCAATGTCATGCAGAAAAATTCCACTGTCCCCAAAATGTCCCACGTTACACCTATTCTTCCCTCTCCTTCCCCTCAGAACCTCTGGTGATCATTATCTTCATATCAATGTTACAAGTACTTCCACTCCTAGAATAATAATAAGTCTACTTTGGTCCATAGTTGCATCCCCCACTTATGTTTGTTCATTCTTCAATCTTGAGGATTATGGGATGGTAATGCCCACTCTGCTTCCGATTGAGAGGGGGTTTATATCTCATGGGGCAGATGAATGGAACTGTCTTGCTGCAGTTGTAGATACTCTCTGTTTTTTGGGATGGGGGTTGCCCATCATCATCCTTTTGTTAGTTGTCCTGGGCAAGTCCAGTGAACTGGAGAGTAGATATTGGCTGCAACTCTGCTGATATTCAGGGCTCAACTGGCATACGATCAGCTCAAAGATTTAAGTCTCTGGGACATATGTTTAACAGGTATAGTGCTAATTATAGGTTCAAATTAAAGGGGCATGTGTAGAGAAAATATAAATGAGTCTATGTTACATTGGGAAGACAGGTTAACATATATTCCGATGTAGGGCCCACCGATAGGGTGCTGATTTCCTGGGGTCGTCTGCCCTACCTACAGTGTCCAACTGTCTCTAGATCCTTCAGGCGCACTCCCGCTTGAGGCATTATTTACTGTGGCAGTCATTGAGATCCTCCTGAGATGTGCATAAGCATAACCTCTGGAATGACCTCCTGACTCACTTTGAAATCTCTTAGCTGTAAAAATTCTTTTGTATTTAATATTTCTCCCTTTAGGTCAAGGTCTTTTTCCAAATGCATCACTAGTTGGCACCTGGTAGGAATCCCTCAGTGCCAGGGAGGCCCATCCTCAGGAGTCATGTCCTACACCGGGGTAAAGGCAGTGAGCCTATATTCCATGGAGGCATGCCCAGGTGCATCCTTCCCCACACATTCCCCCACCACTGATAACCTGCACTGGTGATCCTCCCCTGCCATAATTGTAACTTTTCTATAATCCAAAACCTCCCCCAAAATGAAGCCAAAAAAAAAATTTTTTTCCCTGTATTGTACCTTTCATCACCATATGATCTGTATTCTTTTATGTATGTTTACAAGATCCTTTATATGTTCCCCCAATGTCTTCTTTTTTCTCACTTTATTTTCAAACAAGTTTTAGGTTACAGAAAAGTAATTACATAAAGTACATTTATGTAATCTAAAGCTTCTTTTAAAAATTTTATTTTAAAAAAAAGAATATATAGGGGATTCCCATATACCTCACCCCCTCTTCCTCTCGCACTTTCCCCTATTAATAACATCTTACATGAGTATGGTACATTTATTACAATTGATGAACAAATATTCAAGCATTGGTACTAACCATGGTCAAAAGTTTACATTATGGTTTATGCTTTGCACCGTATACTTTTATAGGTTTTGACAAAAATGTATAATGGCCTGTATCCGTCATTGCAAAATCATGCAGAACTATTTCAATGCCCTATGTTCCACCAATTCTTCCTCGACCCACCCCTCAGAACCTATGGTAACCACTAAGTTTCAATTTTTTGAGAATAAGTTTCATAGTTAGATGCATTAATATTGAGGGCTTGACATGCTGGTCTGTTTTCTTTTATTAGGCATTGCCTATGTACTCGAGAGATTCTTGCCTCTCTGTTTAGGAACAGAGCATGACTTCCCAGGATGAGAGTTTAATATTTTGTTGTTTATTGTGTGGGTCCCCACCCACTGAGATATCACCCTATGACAGGATGAACATATGCATATTCCACAGAAGCATGTCCTATGTACACCCTTTTCCACACATTCCCCCACCACAAACACCCTGCCCTTATTTGCTAAAAGAACATTCCCTCAAGTGTAGTTTCAACCACAGACCTACAAATTCCTAGAGCTCATCTGTTCCTTCTTCCAGCCCTCCCCCCAGTTCCATGGATAGTCCAACCTAAAACTCCCACCACTCTGCTCATCCCCACATTCCAGCACCATTATCACCTGCTTCCACTGTCAAACCATCTCCTTCCACCTTATCATAGGTGCTGCCCAGATTAAGCACTGGCTCACCACTCTCTACTCCCTTTCTGTCTCCTGGTAACCTATCTTCAAGACTCTAGCTCTGTGAGTCTGCTCAATTTGCTTAGGTTATATCAGTGAAGTCATGTAATATTTTTCCTTTAGTGGCTGGTTTACTTCACTCAACATAAGGTCTTTAAGATTCATCCATGTTGTAGCATGTGTCAATACCTCATTCCTTCTTACAGCTGAGTAATATTCCATTGTGTGTATATACAACATTTTGCCTATCCATTCATCTGTTGATGGACGCTTGGGATGCTTCCAACTTTTGGCAGTAGTGCATAATGTCACTATGAACATTGGTGTACATATGTCTGTTCATGTCCCTGCTTTCAATTTTCTGGGTGTATACCCAGCAGTGGGACTGCTGAATCATATGGCAGTTCTATAGTTAGCTTCCTGAGGAACCAACAAACCATCCTCCACAATGGCTGCACCATTTTCCATTCCCACCAGCAGTGGATGAGGGTTCCCATTCCTCCACATCCTCTCCAACACTTGTAGTTCTCTGTTTTTTTAATAGCTGCCTGTCTAATAGGTGCAAGATGATATCTCATTGTAGTTTTGATCTGCATTTCTCTAATAGCTAGAAATGTTGAGTCTTTTCATGTGCTTTTTAGCCATATATTTTTTCTCTTTGGAAAAGTGTCTATTCAAATCTCTTGCCCATTTTTAAATGTGTTGTTTGTCTTTTTTATTTTTGAGATGTAGGATTCTTAATATATGCTGGATCTTAGACCCTTATCGGATAAGTGATTCCCAAATATTTTCTCCCATTGAGTAGGCTGCCTTTTCACTTTCTTGACAAAGTCCTTTGAAGCATAAAAGTTTTTAATTTTAAGGAGGTCACATTTATCTATTTTTTCTTTTGTTCCTCATGCATTGGGTGTAAAGTTTATTAAACCATTTCATACTACAATATGAAGTATAGATGCATAGATAATAGAAGCATAGATGCTTCTCTACATTATCTTCTAGGAGCTTTATGGTCTTGGCTCTTATAAGTAGGGCTTTGATCCATCCTGAGTTAATTTTTATAAGGGGCATGGTGATCCTCTCATTTTTTTTTCAAATTATTTTTTTAAACAAATCAATTTTATTGATACATATTAATAAAGCATACAATTCATCCAAAGTGTACAATCAATGGCATTTGTTATCACATAGTTGTGCATTCATCAGTTCAATCATTATTAGAGCATTTTCATTATTTCAATAATAATAATAATAATAAAACAAGAAAATTCTGCACCTCTCAATCTCTCTATGCTTCCCCTGCTGTACATAGCTGCTATTTCTGGCCATTCTTGCACAATTATTTATTTATTTATTAAGCAATTTTATGAGGATATATTCACATACCATATGATCTTTCCAAAATGTATAATCAGTGGCTTTTAGTAGTATAATCACAATGTTGTACATTCATCACCACAAAAATCTCATTCTTTTGAATATGCATATCCAGTTCTCCCTGCACCATTTCTTGAAGAAGCTAGTGGTATTGGTGGCCTTGTCGAATATCAGTTGACCATTTATGCACAAATCTATACCAGAACTCTCAGCTTAATTCCATTGGCCCGTATGTCTATCCTTGTGCCAATACCATGCAGTTTTGACCACTGTAGCTTTGTAGTCTCCTTTAAAGTCAGGTAGCATAGTAAATAGTGCCTGAAACAGCAGGGCTGAGTATATGGGAATCCCATATATATATCCCCTCCCTGAGGTGGATCCCTTGTCTGTCTGCTCGTTATGTCTGCTCTTTGTCTCTGCTTGTTATGTCTGCTCCTTGTCTCTGTTCATTGTGTCTGCTCATTGTCTGCTGATCTTCTTTAGGAGGCATGAGGAACTGAACCTGGGACCTCCCATGGGGGAGGCAGGCATCCAACTAACTGCCTGAGCCACATCTGCTCCCAATCCCCTATAATTTTTATGTAACATTTATGTAATCTAAAGCTTCTTTAAAAATAAAAATAAAGGAAAAAAAGAGTCAGTGTGATTCCCCCAATTTTGTTTTTCATTTTTAATATGTTTTTTAGCTATTTGGGGTCCCTTGTCCTTCCAAATAAATTTCATAATTGGCTTTTCCAGTTCAGTAAAAAATGCTGCTATAATTTTTACTGAGATTGCATTAAATCTGTATTCAATTTGGGTAGAACAGACATCTTGATGATATTTAGTCTTCCAATCCATGAACATGGAATATTCTTCCATTTATTTAAGTCTTCTTTGATTACCTTTAACAATATTGTATAGTTTTCTGTGTACAAGTCATTTATATCTTTAGTTAAGTTTATACCCAGATATTTGATTCTTTTAGTTGCTATTGTAAATGGATTTTTTCCCTTGATTTCTTCCTTAGATTGCTCATTATTATTGTACAAAAATGCTACTGATTTTTGCATGTTGATCTTATATTCTGCTACTTTACTGAACTCATTTATAAGCTCTAGAAGTTTTGTTGTAGATTTTTAAGGGGCTTTCTATATATAGAATAATGTCATCTGCAAATAGTGAAACTTTTACTTCTTCCTTTCCAATCTGAATGCCTTTTATTTCTTTTTTGTGCCTAAGTGCTTGAGCAAATATTTCTCATACAATGTTAAATAAGAGTGGTGACAGTGGGTATCCTAGTCTTGTTCCAGAATTTAGAGGGAAAGCCTTTAGCATTTCATCATTGAGTATGATGTTAGCTGTAGGTTTTTCATATATACCCTTTATCATGCTGAGGAAGTTTCCTTCTATTCTTATATTTCAAAGTGTTTTTTATCAAGAAAGGATGCTGTATTTTGTCAAATGCTTTTTCTGCATCAATAGAGATGATCATGTGATTTTTTTTCTTTTGATCTCTTAATGTGGTGTATAACATTGGTTGATTTTCTTATGTTGAATTGTCCATGCATACCATGGATAAAACCTACTTGATCATGGTGTATAATTTGTTTGATGCATTGCTGAATATGATTAGCAAGTACTTTGTTAAGGCTTTTAGCATCTAAGTTCTTTAGAGAGATTGGTCTGTAGTTTTCTTGTGGCATGTTTATGTGGCTTTGGTATTAGGGTGATGTTGGCATCATAGAATGAGTTGGGCAATGTTCCCCTCCACTTCTATTTTTTAGAAGAGTTTAAGCAGGATTGCTGTTAGTTCTTTCTGGAATGACTGGTAGAACTCACCTGTGAAGACATCTGGTCCTCGGCTTTTCTTAGTTGGGAGGTTTTTGATCACTAATTCAATCTTGCTACTTGTGATTGGTCTGTTGAGTTCTATTTCTTCTTTCATCAATGTATGTTGCTTGTGTGTTTCTAGACATTTGTGCATTTCATCTTGTTGGCATACAATTTTTCAAAGTGGTCTCTTATAACTTTACTTCTGTGGGATCAGTGGTGATATCCCTTCTCTCATTTTTTGTTTTATTTGCATCTTCTCTCTTTTTTTCTTTGTTAGCCTAGCTAAGGGTTTGTCAATTTTATTAACCTTCTCAAAGAACCAGCTTTTGGTTTTGTTAAAATTTTTCTAGTTTTTTTTCTTTTTTTTTCATTTATTGTAGTATGTCACTCATACATAAACTTACATAAACAATAAGTTTGTAGTAATAGTTGTGAACTTACAAAACAAACATACATAACATCATACAGCGCTCTCATACCTCACCTCTACCACCAATACCTTGCATTGTTGTGAAACATTTTAAACTAATGATTAAAGAGCATCCTCAAAATATTACCACTAACCAAAGTATCTTACATTTGGTGTATTTTCCCCCCAACCCACCCTATTATTATTGTCATTGTATCATTTATATGTGAACATACATAAACAATAAGTACATAGTAAAAGTTGTGAATTTACAAAGCAAACATGCATAACATCTCATACATCGACCCACCAACAACACCTTGTATTGTTGTAAGATATTTATTACAAATTATGAAAGAATACTGTCAAAATCTTACTGCTGACTATAGTCCTTATCTTACATTTGGTGTATTTTCTCCCCAACCTCCCCTGTTATTTTTAAAATGTATTTTTATGACAGAAGTTGTAAACTTACAAAACAATCGTACACATGTGCAGAATCCTCATACAACACCCCTCTTTCAACACATCACACCATGGTAGAACATTTGTCACAGATTATGAGATAATTTCTAGTGTTTTTCTATTCTCAGTTTCATTTAGTTCTGCTCTAATCTTTGTTATTTCTTTCTTTCTGCTTGCTTTAGAATTATTTTGTTTTTCTTTTTCTAGTTCCTCCAAGTGTGCAGTTAGGTCTTTGATTTCAGCTCTTCCAACTTTTTAAATTCAAGCATTTATGGATATAAATTTCCCTCTCAGCACTGTTCTAGCTGCATCCCATAGGTTTTATATGGTATGTTCTCATTTTCATTCACTTTGAGGTAGTTACTGATTTCTTTTGCAATTTCCTTCTTGACCCACTGATTATTTATGAATGTGCTGTTTACCTTCCATGTCTTTGTGCCTGTTTTGGTTTTCTGCCCCTTATAAATTTCTGCCTTCATTCCATTGTAGTCAGAGAAATTACTTTGTATAATTTCAATCTTTCTAAATTTGATGAGACTTGTTCTGAGACCTAACATGTGTTCTATCCTGGAGAATGATCCATGTGCACTCAAGAAGAATGTATATTCTGCTATATTTGGGTGTAATGTTCTGTATATGTATACTAGGTCTAGTTCCTCTAACATATTATTCAAGGTCTCTATTTCTTTATTAACCCTCTGTCAAGATGTTATGTCTAATGGAGATAATGGTGTATTAAAGTCCCCCAATATAATTGTAGAGGCATCTTTTTCTCCCGTTTTTCCATTGTTTGCCTCATATATTTTGGGACACCTGGTTAGGTGCATAAATATATCTGATTGTTCTTTCTTCTTGATCGTTTACCCCTTTTATTAATATAAAATGTTCTTCTTTGTTTCTTACAATAGTTTTGCATTTAAAGTCTATTTTGTCTGATATTAGTTTAGCTACTCCTGCCCTTTTCTGGTTATTATTTGCATGTAAAATCATTTTCCAACCTTTCACTTGCAACCTCCTTGTGTCCCTGAGTCTAAGATGAGTTTCTTATAGACAGCATATGGATGGGTTGTATTTCTGTATCCATTCTGCCAATCTGTGTCTTTTAATTGGAGAGTTTAATCCATTAGCATTAAAGGTAGAACTTACATTAGCCATTTTTTTCTTTAGGTTTATTTATGTCATATTTTGTTTTTACTTCTCTTTTTATCCTTTTAGTTATTCTTATTAATAATCTTCCTTTCTATACTGTCCTCTAACCTGCTCTCTCCTGTTTTTTCTTCTCAACCTGCATAACTTCCTTTAATATTTCTTGAAGGGCAGGACTCTTGTTGACAAACTCTCTTAATTTCTGATTATCTGTGAATATTTTGAACTCTCCCTCATTTTTTTGTGACAGTTTGAGATTATTTTTGTAACTCTCAAAAAGAGAAAGATTATGTTGTAAACTAATCTGTTCCTCTGGGTGTGGTATGCTTTGATTGTATTAGATTCAGCTGAGATGCCCTTGGTTAAATTACCTGTTAAGAATAAAAATTTTATTTGACTATGTCAGTAAGGTGTGACTCAGGTTGAGTCCACACACTCTTGGTGGACCGATATAAATGGACACTCACTTAAGAGGATGCTGAGAAGAGAGAAAGCTCTGTCGTGTTTGATCCTGAGGCACCCGGGGAGAGATAAGCCATTCACCTGATAGTTTACAGCTAAGCAGCTGAGAAGGCCTGGAAAGAAATGAGCCCTATGCCAGAAACTGATACAGGAAGCCCTGAAAGACAAATCCTATGCCAGTTTACAGTTGAGATTGGGAAGAAGCTGAGTCCATGGAGCCTTAAGAGGAAGAGGAAGCCCAGGAAGGAGACACTAGGCAGAGATCAGTGACCATCTTACTTCAACATGTGGCAACTGATTTTGGTTAGAAAGCAACCTTAAGCTGAACTATTTACAGCCTCATAACTGTAAGCTTTTGCCCCAAATAAATACCCTTTATAAAAGTCAGCAGATTTCTGGTACTTTGCAGTGGCACCCCTTTATCAGACTAATACATTTTTTAATGCCAGCTTTGCTGGATACAGAATTCTTGGCTGGTAGTTTTTTTTTCTTTTAGCACCTTAACTATGCCATACCACGCCTTCTCACCTCCATGGTTTAAATGAGAAATTAGCGCTTAATCTTATCAAGCTTCACTTACATGTGATAGGTCTCTTTTCTCTTACTCCTTTCAGAATTCTCTCTCTCTCTTGAGCATTTGAAAATCTTGGAGCAACTTCAGCACTGGCTGGCATCTTTCCTTTTCCTGGGAGCTGGCTGAGATCCAGTCTGCCCTCCCTATCTTTCTTTCCCCCCCACACACACTCTTCTCTCCCCCTGAGCCAGCTGGATGCCAGTCCAACACCTGTTTGCCCACAGCTCCTCCACCTCAAGAGCCTGCTGGGCACCAGGATGCATCACTGGTTGCCTGGAGGCTTTCCTTATTCTTGGAGCTGGCTGAGTGCTGGTCTTTCAGCCAAATCACTTCCCTAGTTACCCTCTCCCTCTGAGCCATCTATGTGTTGGGTTGTGTGCTCTATCTCCCATGGCTTCCCTCTCTCCCAACCAACTGGGACCCCCTTTCTAGCTTCCCTCTCTAATTGCCCCCACAGCTCCATGGTTTCCTTTCTTCCAGGTAAACCTGCCTACCTTCCCACAGTTTCTGGGAAACTGGATGAGTGCAGCCTGCCATTCCCTACTTTGCCTTCTTGGATCTAAACCAATGGCTTGCGGGAGTGGTAGCTGATTACCAAGCCTGTTGCCTTCCAATATACCTATCTTTATGCTAATACCATGCTGTTTTTACCACTGTAGCTAAGTAATATGATTTAAAGTCAGGAAGTGAGAGTCCTCCAACTTTGTTCTTCTTTTAAAAGGCTTTTTTTTTTTTTTTTTTTTTTGGCAATTTGGGGCTCCTTACCCTTCCAAATATATTTGATAATTTGCTTCTCCATTTCTATTTTAAAAAACTGTTGGGACTTTTATTGGGATTGTGTTGAATCTGTAAAGCATTTTGGGTAGAACTGACATCTTAATGATATTTAAATCTTCCAATCCATGAACACAGAATGTCCTTCCATTTATTTAGGTCTTCTTTGTTTCTTTAAGGAATGTTTTGTAGTTTTCTGAATACAAGTCCTTTATATCCTTGATTAATTTTATTCCTAAATATTTTATTCTTTTAGTCATTATTATAAATGGAATTTTTTCTGACTTCTTCCTCAGATTGCTCATTAGTAGTGAAGCATAACTGATTTTTGTGTATTAATCTTGTATTCCATCACTTTGCTAAACTCATCTATTAGTTCTAGTAATTTTGTTGTGGATTTTTTGAGATTTTCTAGATATAGGATCATATCATCAACAAACTGCAAATGTTTTAGTTCTTCCTTTACTATTTGGCTGCCTTTTATTTCTTTACCTTGCCTATTGCTCTAGCTAGAACTTATAGCCCAATATTGAATAACAGTGGTGACAGTGGGCATCCTTGTATTGTTCCTGATCTCAGCAGGAAAGCTTTCAGTCTTTCACCATTGAGTACAATGTTAGCTATGGGTTTTTCATATATGCAGTTTACCATGTTGAGAAAGCTTCCTTTTACTCCTATCTTTTGGAGTGTTTTTTATCAAGAAAGGATGCTGTATTTTGTCAAATGCCTTTTCTGAGTCGATTGAGATGAACATGTGATTTTTCTTCTTCAATTTATAAATGTGCTTTATTATACTAATTGATTTTCTTGTGTTGAACCACCCTTGCAGACGTAGGATTGTGTGTATAATTCTTGACTGTGGTGTATAATTTTTAAAATATGCTTTTTGGATTCAATTTGGAAGTATTTTGTTAAGGATTTTCGTGTCTATATTCATTAGAGAAATTGGACTATAATTTTCTTTTTTTCTAGTATCTTTATCTGGTTTTGGTATTAGGGTGATGTTGACTTCATAAAATGAGTTTGGTAGTATTCCTTCCTGTTCAACTTTTTGGAAGAGCTTGAGGAAGCTTGGTATTAAATCATCTTTGAATGCTTGGTAGAATTCCCCTGTGAAGCCGTCTGGTCCTGGGCTTTTCATTTTTTGGAGGCTTTTTTTTTGAAGGTTCAGAAAACTTTAATAATATGAAAAAAATTACATGATTAGAAAATAAGACAGCAAAAATTTGAATTTTGATCTGCCTGTTTGCCAAGCTCAAATTCCTTGGGAGTTACACACCACTCCTAGGTTTTAGCTAGAATGTCTCACTCACATCAAACATCAGTGGTCCCAACCTGTTATCATATCCTCCCACACTCCTAGTTTGTTCACACAAATACTCCCCATGAACAGATTCTCTTTCTACAGAGACCTCCAGCACACTTATGCTCCTTGCCAAACATCACCCTCTATCTCTCCTCATTTTCACTGCCCAGTTTAATCCACAGTTACTGGTATCAAGATATACTTATCGAGACCAACATTTTCTTCTTATATCCCTATGATGATTTACCACATACACTGATGAAAACCCCAATAGTCCTTGACTCCAAATATTTGCAATTTATCATGAAACAGCACATGACTAAAATATTGGTCTTCATCTAAACACAGTCATAACTGCTAGTGGTTTTCAAATATATCTGGCAGCCCTACAGTGTCTTGCTAGTTAAATCATGCTTTCATACTCCATAAGCACTTAAAATTTTCTCTTTGGGATGTTTTTGATGACTGTTTCAATCTCTTTACTTGTGATTGGTTTTTTGAGTTTTCTATTTCTAGGGAAAGTGTACGTTGTTCATGTCTTTCTAGGAATTTGTCCATTTTGTCTATGTTGTCTAGTTTTTTGACATTCAATTGCTCATAGTATCCTCTTATGAACCCTTTTATTTCTGCAGGGTCAGTGGTAATATCCCCCCTCTCATTTCTGATTTTATTTATTTTCACCTTCTCTCTTTGTTTGTCAGTCTAGCTAAGTGTTTGTTGATTTTGTTGATCTTCTCAAAGAACCAACTTTTGGTTTTGTTGATTCTATCTATTGTTTGTTGATGTTGTTGTTCTCAATTTCATTTATTTCTGCTCTATCTTTATTATTTCTTTCTTTCAGTTTGTTTTGCTTTAGTTTGCTGTTCTTTTTCTAGTTCCTCCATTTGTGCAGTTAGGTCTTTGATTTTGGCTCTTTCTTTGTTTTCAGTGTAAGCATTCCGGGCTATACATTTCCCTCTCTACTTCCTTTGCTGTATCCCATCATTTTTATATGTTTTGTTCTCTTTTTCTTTCATCTCAAGATATTTACTGATATGTCTTGCAGTTTGTTCTTTGACCCAGTGATTATTTAAGGGTGTGTTGTTTAATTGTCTTATATTTGTGAAGTTTTCCTTTTTCCATCCATTTTTTATTTCCAGCCTCATTCCATTATGATCAGAGAAAGTACTTTGTGTAATTTCAATCTTTTTAAATTTATTGAGACCTGTCTTGTGACCCAACATATAGTCCATCCTGGTGAAGGATCCATGAGCACTTGAAAAGATTGTATATCCTGCTGTTTTGGAGTGTAATGCTCAATAAATGTCTGTTAGGTCTAGTTCATTTGTCATATTATTCAAGCTCTCAATTTCCTTATTTATCCTCTGTCCAGATGTTCTATCCAATGCTGAGAGTGGTGTATTGACGTCTCCAACTATTATTGTAGAGGCGATTTTTTCTCCCTTCAATTTTGCCAGTGTGTGCCTCACGTATCTTGGGGCTCCCAGAATAGATGCAAAATATTTATTATAGTTATTCTTCTTGGTGAATTTCCCCTTCTGGGTGAATTTTTATCCTTTGGTTTCTATTGTCATATCTTACTATTGTCTGTCTTTTAACCCTCTAAGTTACCCTTTCTAATAATCTTCATTTCTACATTCCTCTGCAAGTTTCTCACCCTTGTCTTTTCCTTTCAGGTTGTGGCACTTCCTTTAGGATCTCTTGTAAATCTGGTCTTTTTGTTACACAGTCTCTTAGTTTTTGTTTGTCTCTGAAGGCTTTAAACTCACCATCATTTCTGAAGGACAGTTTTGCCAGATAAAGAATTCTTGGCTGGCAGTTTTTCTCTTTTTGTACCTGAAGTGCATCATACCACTTTCTTCTAGCCTCCATGTTTTTTGATGAGAGATCAGCACTTAGTCTTATTAAGCTTCCATTATACATAATGCATTGCTTTTCTCTTGCTGCTTTCAGAATCATGTCTATCTATGGTATTTGTCATTCTTTATAGTAGTTGTTTCAGAGTAGATCTATTTGGATTTATTCTGTTTGGGTGAGTTGTCCTTCTTGGATATTAATATTAATGTCTTTCATAAGGGTTGGGAAGTTTTCGGTCAATATTTCCTCAAATATTCTTTCTGCCTCTTTTCCATTCTCTTCTTTTGGGGCACCAATAATGCATACGTTTGTGCATTTCATGTTGCCAATCAATTCCTTGAGAACTTGTCCCATATTTTTCCTTTCCTTCCTTTTTCTGTTCTCCTGTCTTTTCGAGTTCAGATGCTTGGTCCTCCAGTTCACTAATTCTGTCCTCTACCAATTCAAATCTGCTATTATATGCCTCTAGAGTACTTTTATCTCATCCATCATTTCATTCCCATAGCTCTGTTACTTTTCTTTGAAGTCTTTCAAATTGTTCTTTATGCTTACCTAGTGTCTTCTTAATATTTATTATTTCTTTAGTCAATTTTTCCTTCAATTCTTTGAATTGATTTAAGAGATTTGTGTGATTATCATTGATTAGTTGTCTTATCCTGTGTCTCATCAGGATTTTTGTTTGTTCATTTGGCTGGTCACCTCTTCCTGTTTTTTAGTATGACTTTTATTTTTTGCTGATGTCTAGGCATCTGATTATGTTGGTGAATTTACGCTGATGGTTAGTTTCTCTCTTACCTAGTGGTTTTGTTTTACAGCTCTTCTTTGATTTTTGGTTCAACTTATAATAAGTTTAAAATTGCCCAGCCATAGGTATCAAAATAGGGCCAGGGACCCACTAATCGAGAACAGATCTGATCCAAGGGGTCTGGGATGAGACACCTCAAAAATCATTCTTCCTCCTGCAGTTTCCTGGCCTTCCAGCAGATGCTGCTCATTGGTGACTCTTGCCATGGAGATGTCTCTTTCAACCTCCACTAGCCTATGATTCTAGTCTTGCCAGACTAGACTTAAAGTGGGCTCTGTTCAACAAATTCACTGAAAAGAAACCACTCTCCACCCTCTACCATACCCTCCCTCTTCTCAGGGAGGAAGACATCTGTTCCCCTGTCAGTTGGCTGCAATGAGCCATGGGTTTTATCCAGGATGTTTGCTTGACGGTAGGGGTAGGTGCCGTTCCCAGCTGCAGGGGCTAGTAACTTGTGATTTTCATTCCTCATCTCTCTGTTCCTTGCCTTCCTGGATGCTGTGCAGTACTCTTTAGGTCAGCAGATACCTAAAGCAGCTCCCTTGGGCAGCTTTTTGCCCTTCCTCCATTGTTTTTGTGAGACAGTTGAGTCCTGCTTACATACTCTGCTGCCATCTTCCCAGAACTCCTGACTCACATCTTTTTAACTTATGCTTCTCTTTCCATCTCTTATTAACATTCGTAAGAGCTACCCCCCTAAACCCTTACACTCTGCACCTGCTTCCTGATGTAGGAGCACCTAATCATGACTGCATAATTCTTACTGACACCCTGGTTTCCCCTAGGCACAACCTTTATAGACAATCAAGATCTAATCCTCTCTACAGATGGGTCACATTTAAAAACTGAAGCCCCAGATGGCAAGTTGGATATGCAGTAACTACCTTAACAGAGGTTTTTTGAGAGCAGCCCCCTTCCTAAAGAAATTTCCATCCAACAGGTGGAATTAATAGCCTTTACTCAAGCTTGCCAAATATCTAAAGGGTTAAGAGCAAACATTTACACAGATAGCAAATATGTCTTTGGTGTAGTACATGATTTTAATATGCTGTGGAAACAGAGAATTCTTTACTTCCTCTGGAACTGCCATCAGGAACAGAAAGCATGTAGCTAACCTTTAGCAGCTCTTTTGCTCTCCAAGGCTACTGCAGTTATCAAAGTTAAAGTACACACCTGTGAAATCCTCAAGTCAAATGAAAGCAAAGGTAATGATTTGGCTGATCAGGCCACTAAGGCAGAAACCCAAAGGCTCACAAAAACCGATAGAGCTTTGTACAGTGGATCAAGCTGCACCTTGCAAACCCGAGGATTTAATAAAATACCAAGAATTGGCAACTCCCAAAGAGAAGAACCTATGTAAGGAACTATGCTGTAAATTAAACCCTAATCAAAATTCTGGATAGGGCCAGTATTACTGGATGCCTCCAAATTATCAATTTTCTGAGCACTTCATTCTCTCACATATCTTGGAACAGCCAAAATGTTAGAAATAATGTAAAAATACTGGTAGGGATGCTTTTTATAATATCATTCACCAGGTCTATACTTCTTGTCAAAGTTGTTAACAATACAACTCAGGAAAGCCTTTAAAGTTTCCCATGGGACATATTCCTTTACCCTCCAGGTCAATGCTAATCTGCAAATGGACTTTAACCAGCTTCCCCCTTCTCATGGTATAAATGTGTGCTAGTAATGATCTGTAGGTTCTCTCATTGGTAAGACTTAGCTTGTAGATACGCTACTGTCTACTTTGTAGCCAAGAAACTGCTTGAAAATAACATTCGGGTATCCCCACCAAACTTCATAGTGACCAAGGCACTCATTTTGCAGGACAAACAGTTAAGGAAATATGCAGTCTTCCCTGTATATCAAAGGCTGCATTATCCATACCATCCCAAATCTTCCAGCTTGGTGGGGTGCACCAATGGGATAATCAAACAGCAGTTAGCCAAGCTTAGTGACTTTATAGAATTACCCTTGCATAAACTACTTCCACTAGTCCTGCTCAAACTTTGCTCAACCCCCTTCAGAAAGTATAAACTGTCACCACATGAAATTGTTACTGGAAGACCTTTACTACTTCCTCACATATTATTCAAAGACATTGCCCAACAAGACCTACTTAAACTTTGTGAAGCTCTAATGAACTACTCTCAAGCCTATGTTTCAAGGTGAAGAAGTCTTTGAAGGAAAAGAACATCACCTGACTCCAACTTACCTCCAAATATCTGCAGCATGGAGAGTTTGTGTTCTGGAAAAGACATCAGTTAAAAAACTCTTTGGAATATCAATGGAAAGGACCTTATCAGGTCCTCCTCCCCAACCAATATGCTTCTAAACTTACTGGTATAGGTCCTTAGATACACCTATCTCAACTTAAATGAGCAACACCTAACCACTGGAAAAGTACAGCTGCTAGTGACCATAAATTCACCCCAAAAAGAGTTTCAAGTCACCCAGAAATAGGTGACAACTGATGTGGACAGCTTTCCCCAAGACCTATGGATCAGGAAACATGCATTATTTCCTTTTCTTTCTCCTTTCCCTTCCTTTCTGGTCCCTTACCATTTGCCATCCTTTTATACCAGCCATAAAAGGGCTGCTAACCTAGGAAATCTGCCAAATTGCTGGATCTGAGCTAATTTAGACTCCACAGAAGGCTCCAGTTACTGGCCATACCCATAAACAATTTAGACCTTGTTATATAAAAGGCATATATTGCACAGACCGAGTATGGGACAAGAGATGGGTACTCAATAGATAAATATCAGAAAGAGTGCCCCCACTGGACTTATCTTACTCTTGAAGAAAAGGGGACCCCATAGCACAGACCTTTGATGGAGTCCATTTTTCCAATGTTGCCTCAATTGGCCATAGTTCTATAACATACTCCCTCCTCCATGGGACATGACACTGGACCTTTCCAGCTATGTGGATGACCAGGATATCCCCCAGCACTTGGGAGAGCACAAAATCAGTCTACAAATATCTTGATGAAAAGGGGAAACGTGAAAGGAACTCTAAATTGACCTTCAGTCCCTGGGTTACAAAATGCCTCCTCGCAAAGGAGGCACATAAGGTGGAGACCTATGCTGCTGCAATCAGACTTCAGGAATGCACAGCTTGGAGAACAGAATACAGGACATGAAAAAGAGGCTTACACTCTGACCAATCAGTCTCAGACAAGTTTCCTTCTGCCTCCATGTTCCAATAAGCCACTAGATAGCCAATGAGGTTTATCCGAGGCACGATTATTGCTAATTGAAAACTTTTCCCAAGTGCCAACTGGCAAACAACTGGAAAAAGACCTTGAATAAAAGGGGGAAATGGTAAAGACAAACGAGTTCAAGTGGCTAAGAGACTTCAAAGAGAGTCGGGAGGTCATCCCAGAGATAACTCTTATGCACACCTCAGTAGGAGCTCATAGAACATCTAAGTGCCTATCACCCCACTCAGTGGGGTTCCTGAGAGCTCCGGAGACACCCTGGTCCTATATAAGGGGGGATAGCCCCCGAGACTGATGCCTTATCAGTGGGTTCTATTTTGGAATCTGTGCTCCTGAGAGTGACAGAATTAGACTCAAATAAGTCCTCCCTGCACATGGTTCACCAGTCCCTTCTATTCAAACCTACATGTGATGCTGGAGTTTCTTAGGTATACTTCCAGAGACTGGAGCCTCCCGCCTACCTATGTGCCAGGTGTGCATGAAATCTAGGTGGAGCTGCAACTCCTACCCTACAGCTCAATGGACTCATCCAAGTCACCTGGTGAGGAGACAACGATGG